>CM062817.1:1889812335-1891012335 GCA_031772625.1 Pinus tabuliformis | reverse complement strand
AGAATAGATTGTCGGGGGACATGAAGGCAGCCAGGAGATCAGTGCAAGGAAGCCGCAAGCCGCTAAGAGAGGGATTTTCCACTAGGGATGACAAGTCCAACACGAACGAAATGCAGAGCCGGCGGAGGACAAAAAGGGCTTAGCTGACTGCCAACAAATAGACGACGAATGCAAGGAGGCCCTCATATTTTTAATGAATAACAAAAATAAATGATACATGACCAGATAACAGATTCAATTGATTGTCAATTGGGTTTATCTCAGATGGTTGGGAGGAATAATTGGTATCCTCCCCACCCAAGTTCAATTCCCAGGGGTGACATGTTGAGCTCTTATCACGTATATTGTTTAATGGTTTCAAGCATTTTCTGAATAGTCCCAAGCGGACAGAACAATGTAAATTACCCTAGTGGAATATAAAGATATTTCGACAATGAAAAACAAATTCAACTGATAAACTCAATTCACATTTAAACTTTGTAAATCTTAGTGAAATACCTTAACAGATTGATAAATTCAGCTAGCACAGAGCTGTGACAGCGCTCTACATCCTCAATTATAATGACAACCGGATCCTTCCTATTAGCTGGCTCATGATGCCAAGATGCCAAAATTTCCATATCTGGTGTCTATGTCAAATATAATAAGAGCTTGTCAAAAAAATCAAAGGAATAACATTTTTAAAATTCCACTTCACAAAGATAAGAAAGATAATGCTTACCATAACAAATGTCAATAAAAATTTAAGATTCCAACCCATGTAGGATTTCAAAGGAAATCAACATAAATGGGAAATGACAAACTTACATCAGGGCTGATCTTAACTATCTGTCTCAGTAAGCTGTGAACACAACCCCCAAGGCCAGCCTTTAATGAAATTTCTTGGGGTGTCATGTTAGCAACATGACAATTATGACATTTCATATATGAACCAAGTTCTCCAAAAGTACTCCGGTCATCTACAAACTCCACATTCCCTATGGAAGACATGCCACAAATCACTAACAAGAAGCACAAAAGAAAATAATCCTAAAACATGTCTTAGTGAACCTTTGTAACATATCATAAAGTATTCAGTCCATAAATCGGCAAAATGAAAATAAAACATCTTGACAAGAGCTTACAAACCAACATGAAAACCTAATGACTATCTGCACAGCTGACAAATTCCAACAGTGTAAGGAGGCATTTGGCAAAGAAAAATGATTAGTAAGAACTTACTGATAAACAGCAAAGCAGTGGCAAGCTGCTTGACAACAGGAGACTTTGGCATTATATTTGTGCCTTTATCATCCAAAGAACAGTGCAACTTAGATCGCAGATCTGCATAGTGTGAGTTGTGGATCCATCGATGGATTTCTTCAAACGTAGATATATCTAGCTCCAAAAGGACATCCTGAAAAGATGTGTCGTTAATTCTTCGATTGCAAATACATCATTAAAATTTCAAATCCACTCACAGGAAAAAGAACATCCTGAACTGGCTCAAAACTTATCCGGTACTGCATTAAACAAGTAGTCAAATATCTAATTTTTCAAATCACATATGGAAATGATTAGCTTCATCAAATCCTAAAGACAATGAAAAAACGAAGCAGTGGCTCGATGAGAGCGTAAGGTCTTTGTGAAATCTAGTACACTCTACTACATTTGTATGCTTGATCTCTTGTGTTTGCATTCTTGTGGATAATTATCTGCATTGTTATTACTCTGTTCATATCAATTGGCATCAAAACCTTAGAATTAGGGCTTTTCAGAGTTTTGAAAATCCTGCCTCCTTATGACCTTTCCAGCCCAGACTCCTCCTTCAACCCTCAGCTCCAAGCAATTTGAATTATTTACAAGTGCATGAAATTGCAGAACACCCATCACCACTCAAACTTTTCTTAAATTTTTTCCATTTTTTTCTGCAAATTTCTGTAGTCAAAAGTTATCTCTATTCACAACCCTCAGTACCACAAATGTTCACATGTTGTATGAGTTCTAGCACACCCATTCTACGCATTTCTAGGCAGCAACGAATATTGTTGATAAAACTTGTGGTAGACACCATACTCCAGTTTTCATGCCCAAAGAGTCCTGACCACCACTGTCAATTGTAGTTTGCTATTTTACTTTCCAAATTTGCATCAATCGTCTTTCTATATGGCATCATGACTTCCTATAACTCTTGTAGAGTCTCAGAAGGTTCTCAAGATTCCACCCTCGTTCAACTCTTAATGGAACAGATGCAGGAGCAACAACATTAGAATCAACTATTAATAGAAACGCTTACCATCCAACGACAACAACAAAATGAGCAACCAAACCTCCAATGCCAAAAACAACAAGAACTATAGAGCAAAATAATGCAGGATACGACGGCCATGTTTCAACAACTAATGACCACCCTATAGTGGCAACCACCATTGCAATAACCTAATATACCCATGAGTATCCCCATTGTCCAACAACCCTTCATGTTGGATACCAAGCTTTGCATCCCCAAATTTGACAAAACCCAAAAGGGGGACAAGCTCTACTCTTGGTTGCATAGTATGAGGACATATTCCAACAACTAGAGACCACCAAACAACAAAATCCCAATACACCCACGAGTGTCACCATTGTTGATTTCCATTGTGAAAATTTGACTAAGCCCAAAAGGGGGCGAGCTAAACCCGTGGCTACATAGTTTGGGGACCATATTCCAACAAATGGTGATCACCCAACAACAGAAGCCCAACAAGTCCATTAGTAACCTTATTGTGGATACTTCAAGTTGGACACAAAGCTTTCCATCCCCAAAGCTGATGAAGCGTTCAATGGGAACAAGATCAGCTCTTAGCTTTGGACTTTGGAAGCCCTAATTCAAGACCTCGCCTAGTTTGGCAAGCCGCAAAAGCAAATAAGATTCTAGTTATTGAGGTAGGGATGGAGAAGCAGGGACTCACTTGTTGGCAAACATATGCCCAACATCTCACAACCCTAAACCAACCTTCAAATGGCACTTGGGTTGACTTCAAGGTTGTCGTCTACAAGCAGATATATCCATTATGATATATTGATGCAATGCTAGCAAAGTGGCTAAAACTCAAAGAAATTCCTAGATAAACCATCAAGCAATTCATTGGGACCTTGAACAAATAGCCATCAAACTTGAGGCTAAGGATCCTAAAGATACCCCTCACATTAAGTTTATCTTTGGTTTTGCTTCCCTGCATCCAAACAGAGCTAGAACTTGTCCCAATTTCTTCAATTACCACACCTTCCAACAAGCTATATTGTCTAAGGCTAATCAATCCACTAAAAAATCTGCACGTCTTTGTTAAAAAAAACAGCTTTCTTCCCCCTCACTCACAACCTCTCTCGACTCCAATCAAGAGACAGCCAATCCCACCAAACAAGGATAGAAAAAATAACGCCCCTATCACTAGTGGTATGGTCATTCCAATGATTAATGTCACACCTTGTAAGCCAAACGTTCAAGGTACTCCTTGCTAAACTACTACAGGTAATCGAAGACCTTGACAATAACAATATAAAGATCCCAATTGCAATGATCCCAACCCATCCAACCTTCCGTTGTTCCTCATGACCAGCAACTCTACAAACCACAAGAGGGAAGTTCAGTTAACTCGCAATTTTAAAATCGGGCAAAAACTCAAACCATTAATCATGGACAATGGCAACAAAAAGGACCTAAATTCTCGATACTTGCTGACTCACTCCATCTCCCTACCACACCACATCCACAAATGCATCATCTTAAATGGGTCAAGAAAGCAAGTTCACCAAAACCTATGACATGCATTCTTTTCAGAACCAATCGACCTAAACCAGAAATAGACAATTCAAACTGATTTGGGGGGTTTCTGATAAACCAAATTGGGTTTGACCAGTTCTATACCAGTCAATACTAGTTTTGATCTATTATTGGAGCTGATTTGGAGTAGTTGTCACGTTGATTAGGGTACAGATTTGGAGCTTGTGAAGGTATGTAGAATTCTTCTTGTAACCCTTATTCTCGTAAGAGTAAATTTGCTGATTTTTTTCTAGAAATTAAGGGAATGCTTTATTTATAGATTTGCTTTTATCAATAGATAAGATTTATTAATGTCTAACAAATGACCACTAAAGTAGATCAATGGGACTACTAGTACAATGACGTAATTACAAAGAAAGAGCATCAAAACAGCTCCTATAAAAAGCAAGATATAGAAAGTCAAGCATCAATCTAAGTTAAAGACTAGGAAACCTAACAATAGGGATGGATCCAATAACTTGAATGCAAATAATGATGCAAGCATGGCATATTCAATTAGATCCATTCCTCCTAACATATGATGCCGAATGGATGAAACTCAATATAGAAAGTTGTATGGGAGAAGCACTGTGTTGATTTGGGGTAGCATCGGATGTGCTCTAGCCATGAAAATTGGAGGAGAGGCTAAAGCACATGAGATCTCCAAGACCCGGAAATGGTTTGGGCAGATTTTAACCGGTTTGGAAGATATTAATTTAATTAATATTTTTAATGGAGTTCCTAAGTCTAAACTTAGGAAAGATAAAATATTAATGGGTATTAATATAAAACTGGGTTAGAAGCGTCCAAAAGTCATGGATCAAGCCAAATCTAATCTTAGCCGTTGATTAGAGATTTAATCTTCGTCGTTGATGGACCAACGAGAAAAGTATAAGAAGAGGCTTGAGGTTCAATTGGAAGACACACTAGGGGAGACAAGTCAGTTCGATTTCTGGAGCGAAGTTAACTGAGAAATTCAAACTAGTGGTCTGGAGAGCAACAGGAGGCAGCAAGTACGGAACAGAGAGTCAGGAGCAGCACCAGAAGACCAACGCAAAGGTTGGAGAGGCAGACGCAGAGGCAGCAGCAGACTGCGCAGTCACTGGTGGGCCTACGTGGGTGACGGAGAAAGGCCCAGTGCTAGAGCAGAGAGGCAGGGGCTAATGCAGAGTGTCTAGGAGCTACGCAAAGGTCAACCAGGCTAACGCTGAGACTGGGAGAAGTGCTGGAGAATTTTTCTCTCTGTTGGGTAAGCCAGTTTGGCACCCTATTGTACTGAAGAATTGCTGAATAATAAAATCCTCCCTTGTTGCACCGGTTTTCCCACATTGGGTTTTTCCGGGGACTGTTGTCCAAAATATCTGTGTCGATGTGTTGATTCTTGTGCATGTGTTTGTTTCTGTATTATGGTGTGATATCTGTAGCAGAATTTATTTTAATGTTTATTGAAGGAATTTCATAAATAACTTATTGGAAAATAAGTAGGTAAAGTAAATCAGTTGTTGCAATGATAGAATTTTCACATGGTATTAGAGGAAGTAATCAAAGACAGGAAGGGAAAATCAATTATGGGTCGAGACCATGATGCAAAGGCATCTATGTCAGGAGACTCAGACAGATTTTCAGAAAATTGCACAAGAGAAAGTGATTTCGATTTCTCTATGTTGGCTTCTAGGCTGGAAGAAGAAGTGGCTTGTATGACTAGTTCTGCATCATTAGAGGTATGGTATATAGACAATGGAGCCTCTTGGCATATGACGGGAATCTGAGAATGTTTCTCAGATTATCGAGAGGAGAAGATGAACTCTCAGATCACCATGGGGAATAAGGCAAAGTGTACTCCAGTAGAGAGGCGTACCATAGTTTTTCAAACAAAATCAGGAGAGCGGTTCTGTGTTACCAATGTGTTGCATGTACCAGGATTGGGGATGAACTTACTTTCCGTGTCGCAACTTCAAGGCAAAGGTTATGACGTCTTCTTCATCAAGGAGAAAGTATACGTCAAACACCCGAGCTGGAAAAAGAAAGTGCAGATTGGGATCAAAAGTAACAGTTTGTATAGATTACAACTAGAATCACCAATGGCACTAATAGGCAGTCATTGAGACAAAGATTTGAACAAATTATGGCACAGAAGAATGGGACATTTGCACCATGGGGCTCTGAGAATTCTCAGGAGCACTGTAACAGGAGTTTCGGATCTTAGTACGGAATGAGATGATGTACGCAGAGGATGTGCTTTAGAAAAGCATGTCAAAGCAGCATTTCCTAGAAGTAAAAACAGGGCCAAGAGAGTACTAGGATTGATACACTCAGATATCTGCAGACCTATGTCCACTAAAGCTCTTAGTAGTGCCGAGTACTTTCTTACCTTCATTGGTGACCACTCAAGGAAAACTTGGATTTATTTTCTGAAAACCAAGGACGAGGTTTTCTATCGCTTCAAAGAGTTCAAGGCTCTAGTGGAATGTCTGACTGGGAAGAAAATAAAAGTTTTGCGCTCAGATAATGGTGGAGAGTGTGTCGATAAAGACTTCACTGATTTTTACACTAAGGAGGGCATCAGAAGAGAGTGGACAGCTCCTTACGATCCGGAGCAGAATGGAGTAGCAGAAAGGAAGAACAGGACTATTGTAGAAGTAGCTAGGGCCAAAATTCCTATGGGCGGAAGCATGCAACACAGCAGTCTATGTTCAGAACAGGACTCCTCATTGGGCCTTAGGCAAGATTACTCCAGCAAAAGAAGCCAATCATTTCAGGATATTTGGGAGTCTAGCATATAGCCGCATACCCGAGGAAAAGAGGAAAAAGTTGGATCAAACTGCGGAAAAGGGGTATCTAGTGGGATATAGCGAGAACGCTAAGGCATACAGAATCTATCTTCCAGGGAACAGGAAGGTAGTGGTTCGACGAGATGTGAAGTTCATGGAGGACAGGGCTTTCAGAAAATCTCATGAAATGCCTTCCAAGGAGCAGTCAAAAAAGGAGTTGTTGATTAAACCTCTTCAACCAACGGAAGAAAAGAATTCTTCCTCGGGTCAGGAAGATTCACAAGATGAGGAGGAGCTAACAGAAGCACCTGCTGACAGAAGAAGAACTAGCAGGGAACTTCGTCAGATTCTGCGAGATGCAGAGGACTTCATCGGTGCACCAATAAACAATAAGAGGGAGTGAAAACAACCAGATAGATATCAGGCATTAGTAGCTCAAGATGGGGAGCCTGCCAATTTCCAAGAGGCAGCTCAACATCAGGTTTGGCTAGATGCGATGGTAGAGGAGTACAACTCCATAATGGTGAACGGTGTCTGGGAGGTAGTGCCAAGGCCTCAAGACAAATCAGTGGTAGGTTCGAGATGGATCTACAAGATCAGATACGTTGCAAACGGTAGTGTAGAGAAATATAAAGCCAAGTTTGTGGCTAAGGGGTATGCTCAGAAAGAAGGAATTGACTACGAAGAGACCTTCGCCCCGGTAGCCATGTATACATCTATTAGAACCGTGATATCTCTTGCAGCACAGATGGGGTGGGAGATTCATCAGATGGATGTCAAAACGACATTTTTGAATGGGGTGATAGAAGAAGAGGTATACATTGAACAACCAGAGGGATTTGAGACACATGAGAAGAAGTCTCATATATGCAGGTTGAAGAAAGCCTTGTATGGGCTGAAACAAGCAACTAGAGCATGGTATGGTCGAATCGATGGCTACTTGCAGAAGATGGGATTTGTCAAGAGTGACGCAGATCCAAATCTCTACTATGTAGTTGTAGAGAATGAGCCGCTAATCTTAGTATTGTATGTGGATGATCTCTTTCTGACAAGATCATCCAGGCTCATTGGGGACTACAAGAAGAATCTAGCCATAGAATTTGATATGAAGGATTTGGGACGAATGCATTATTTCCTAGGGTTGGAAGTTTGGCAGCAAAAGGGAGAGATCTTCCTTGGGCAAGGGAGATATGCTACAAAAATCTTGAAGAGATTCAGGATGGAGGACTGTAGACCCATGGCTACTCCAATGATCACCAACTGGAAGACGACTGATGCATCAGAAGACAAGGACGTTGATCCCACCTTATACAAACAGCTCATAGGGTCCCTGATGTATCTGATCAATACCAGGCCAGACATTTGCTACGCTGTCAACACCCTCGGTCAGTTCATGGTGGAATCGAAGAGGGCGCACTGGGCAGTGGCCAAACATGTTCTCAGATATTTACAAGGAACAGTCGATTATGGACTCTTGTACACCAAGAGTAAGGATATCAGATTGAGTGGATTTACTAATGCAGATTGGGCAGGAAGTTCAATGGATCGGAAAAGTACCTTCGAGTACTGTTTCAACATTGGATCAGGAATGACCTCCTAGTGCAGTAGGAAACAGGAGTCCGTGGCTCTGAGCTCACCTGAGGCAGAATATATGGCGGCAAGCACAGCTTCGTGTGAGGCCATATGGCTCAGAAAACTGTTTGTGAACCTATTCCAAAGAAAAATGGAGGCGACCAGGATCATGTGCAATAATAAGAGTTGCATCAAGCTCTCTGAGAATCTAGTGTTTCATGATCAGTCAGAGCATATTCATATACGGTGTCACTTTGTCAAAGATTGTGTCCAAAGAGGAGTTGTACAGTTGAGCTACACTCCTACAGGAGAACAGGTGGCAGACATCCTCACCAAGGCCCTTAGAAGGACAAAGTTTGATTATTTCAGGGAAAAGATAAAGAATCCATTTCAGTAGCAGAAATGGGGGTGATGTTGTAGTGCGATAGCAGTCAGCAGTAGCATGGTGCAACGTGGCAGAGGGAGTTGCAGTGCAGATGCAGTGTTGGAAGAAAGGACCAGCAACAGCACGGATGTAGAAGGAGCTGTCGTACAGATGCAACAATGGCAGTGACAAGACCATGGGCAGCAGCACAGGATGCAACAGTACAGAGGATGTTGGGTAGGGAGGCCTAGCATCAGCACAGGGAGCGATGCTAGATGATCAGGGTGATACTCAGTGAGGAGTATTACTAGAGCACAGTCCTTGCTAAGAGGGAGTGTTGATTTGGGGTAGCATCGAATGTGCTCTAGCCATGAAAATTGGTGGAGAGGCTAAAGCACATGAGATCTCCAAGACCCAGCAATGGTTTGGGCAGATTCTAACCAGTTTGGGAGATATTAAAATAATTAATATTTTTAATGGAGTTCCTAAGTCTAAACTTAGGAAAAATAAAATATCAATAGGTATTAATATAAAACTGGGTTAAAAGCGTCCAAAAGTCATGGATCAAGCCAAATCTAATCTTAGCCGTTGATTAGAGATTTAATCTCGGCCGTTGATGGACCAATGAGAAAAGTATAAGAAGAAGCTTGAGGCTCGATGTGTTGATTCTTGTGCATGTGTTTGTTTCTGTATTATGGTGTGATATCTGCAGCAGAATTTATTTTAATGTTTATTGAAGGAATTTCATAAGAAACTTATTGGAAAATAAGTAGGTAAAGTAAATCAATTGTTGCAGTGATAAAATTTTCACACACTAGGAGATGACCTGGACTACACTATGTGTCATTGTCTAGAAGAGGTAACCCATACACTAGGCTCTAGATAATCTCATCCAATTACAAGCATGAGATCTAGACTAGCATTTTAACTAAGATATTTGTGATGTAGGGATGGTCCCTCAAGTGAAGAATGACATGGAGCCAAAAGCAATGCTACTATTGGTCTATATCTTGGTGCCCCTAGCTAATGAGTACATTGGGAAAAAAAAAGAGATCCTCTAGGTGGAAGTTGGCATAGGAGGAGCTTGAAGAGCATGGTAATGGAACTTGAGGTCCTCCAACATGTACCTAGAGAAACTAAAGAGGATTTGGGGCCCCCTACAAAGATAATGGAACCACACTAGATTCACTTAGTAGACAAGGCAATGAAAAGTGAAGTGCTCCTTTGTCTCGACCTCTTGAAGATGGCATAACAAACAAATCTTGTCTACCCAATCAATCTAGTGATTTGTCTCTGTCCAAAGTCCATGGGAATCCACTCATAATTGACCCGAAGAGTGTACGAAGAGACTGCACCCAATGATGAAGTGTGTATAGAGATTGGATAATGAGTCTGCCCCTCACCTCCATGAAGTGCTCAACATAGAAAGCCATATTCGAAAACATCCCACCATTTGGGCTTGTCCAAGTGACCTATACAAACTCCCTATAAATATCATCACAAGTAATCATGCTCAACTCCTCCCTAATCAGTAAGAGATGACTAGGAGCATCCAAACTTCAAAGAGTATCAAAAAGGAGAGAGACAATCCATCAAACTACCCATTAACTCCAAGAGATACGAGACCCTCGCAAACCAACATCAAGCCTAACCAAGAGGACTAGCTAAAGCAATGGACTCAATTGAACAATAGGACAAGTACAAATACTAAACCTACCCCTTCACAGAGTTAGTTAAACCCAAAGAAAAGGAGCATAGAACCATTATCAAGTGATTGATGGGGAAATGACATGCTATCTTTGTCACAAGAAAATCAATCAAGTGGGCCTTAGAAGCTAAAACAACACTTAGCACATATACCAGGGAATATTATACCTTAAAAGCCTCAACTAAATTAAAAGCCAAAATATAAGCTACTATTGAAGGATACAAAGAAAAAAAATCCAAGGAAAAGAAAAATGCAACAAGAGAAAAGGAGAAGTGGCAGCGTACATGATAGTAAAAACCTTAGATTTAAAGATGACTCCATCAATCTTGCTAGGGACCCCTTTAGAGTCCCAATGTTCCCTCCATGACAAGAGAGTAATTATGGCACACCCAATCCTAAGAGATGAAGAATCGAATCCATCTCTATATAATGAGCCACACTTGGTTCTCAATCCACCATTGCTAGCAAATGGAAGAAACAAGAAAAAGAAGTTGATTGGGAATGCATGATTGCACGGTGATATGACACAAATAGATATTTCAATTCTACCTAGTACCAACACCCTTTATTATCAATCAGTGATAGAAATTATAACTTCATGTGTTGCAAGCACCCATAAGTGTTGCAAGAACTCACAAAGATCACGATGTATATAAATGGAAGCAACACACACAAAGCACAATAGAAGAATCAACATAAACAACCAAACTATTAAACTTTTAAATTGAAAATATTACATATAGGCCTCAATGGAATCTTACTGTTTACCAAAATAACACATGGTTCAATGTCCTTCACAAATTACGCATGTCAAACTTAGTCTCAGCAAGGCTTACAAACTAGGTCCATGATGAGTTTCCCCGAGATTCCTTCTTCGCCTTTGTTTTCTTCTTTGTTTGTCTTCTATTATAAGATATCTCTTTTCTTTTTATCTATTGCTATCTATATCTCCTATCTTTGTGAATAAATTATGAGAAAATGTCACTGTGTATTGCAAGGTCACCATGTTAACCACTAGAAAGGTGTTGAATCCCTCAAGCTAGGTGAGAAGGGTGGCCCTAGAAGTCTATCAACCAAGCTTATGCTTAAATGTAAATTATTGATGCAACTAGACCTAAATGCTTACGCAAAGGATTTGAGTGAGTTCTTAGTTTAAGATTGGCTTAATCTTGGGATCCAAGTGTGTAATTGAGGTTAGAGCTCTATGACCAACCCCACCCTTCCCTACTTCGGGATCTAGACATCAACACAAATTGTCAGCTAGATATCCTCCCAAGCAACGTTGCATGAAGCGGGGACATTTTTTGGAAGCGGGGACGCAGAAACGTCATTTCCCAAAAATCTAGGAAGTGAAGCGTCTCGGAACCGTCTACTATATATATATATATATATATATATATATATTGCATTTATATTAAAAAAAACATCCAAAATACAAAATTAGTTGTAGAAGACATGAAAACATACAAATTTAAACATAAATCAAGATAGATATGGCATCCATTGTACATCAATGATTAATTATTCCAGCATCAACCATCTACAATCTAGATTCCTCTTCTCTTGTCCAGCCTTTCCCTCTACTTCATTTCTATAGGCATTTTAGTCAACATTGCCTAATTTTGATCAAACAGCTTAATCCAAGCCTTATAATATGGTAGAGAAAGCTTAACATGCATGACCAATGATTTTGACTTGAGTGAAGGGTACATAATTGCTAAGACCATGACAAAGGAGTTCAACAATCAATAACACCAACACTGGGGTACATATAGGGCTTGTTGCTCTTGATTAAATGCCAATCACATGCCCTCATACATGATATAATCCAATGAAATGCCACAATCCCATTGATCCTGAAAACTATTAAGTCTGCTAAATTTTGAATGGGATATGAAATTTTATTTTCTCCATATGAAGTCTGATGAGGTTGGAACCACTCTCAAACATCCTGAGTCATTTCATGGTAATGTTAAAAATTTAAGTAAAAGGATGGAAATGAAAGATAAAAGAGAATGTCACTTTTAATTTAAGAATTTAACATTACCATTAGGGAGCATCTAGGAAGCATCTAGGG
This sequence comes from Pinus tabuliformis, assembly GCA_031772625.1. NCBI lineage: Eukaryota > Viridiplantae > Streptophyta > Pinopsida > Pinales > Pinaceae > Pinus > Pinus tabuliformis. Next base: position 1,891,000,059 of record CM062817.1, on the reverse strand, counting down.
AGCCTCCAGGGGCACCTTGGGAGTTCGGAAAATGTAGTTCCTCACAGAACAGTTCGAAATTTCCAAAACAAAAAACAAAAAAAGCCTCGCGGAACCGTCCACCTTCTCTCGGATCATCTTGTGATCCGCGGTGGATACACACCCGAACCTCCACAAATCCGCACCCAATCCTTTCCGGATCCGCGAATCGGGAAATAGGAATTGTGGATCGGGTAGTGGGAGCCGCGGATTGGGCCCCCACGGATCCAATTTTGCAAGAATCACCAAAAGGAGGAGGAACCGCGAATCCGATTTTCCGATTCGCAGTTCAGCTGAAGGATCGGTGACGGATCCGTACAAGACGCGGATCTGCCTTTGGATCCTTGGGGGGAACAGTTCCTGCAACACTACTCCCAAGCAATGTGTCTCACACACAAAGCCTCAACACTCACGATTATTCCAATCAGTAGCAGATCATTCCCGATCAAACTAATTGGTAACAAATCTCTCTCCTGTAACTAGCATGCTATCAAACCTTTAGAGAGATTTACCTATACAAACACAACCCCAATCAGTAACAGACTTTCAAATGTACATAAGCAAGCACAAACCTGCAAGGTCTTCTAGACAACTGATGTTGCTTCTCAATTTATCATAGTAGGACTTTCAAAAAATCTCAACAAAAGATTCCTCAAGATTTAGCTGTTTTTATAGTTGTTAATGGTCACACCTAGCTGTTTGGAAGAGTTGCTCTCCCTATTTAACTCACAGCGATGATCTGACTCCTCAACTTGTCCTGACGATGAACCACACTAGTTGGTTTGAAACGCGTCGACAAAGGTTTTCTACATGTGATTTACGCTGAAACTCTTCTTACAAATATTAGGGATCACAGAAGCCTCAATTCAAAAGATTCCTCAATTATACATCTTCCTTTCCTACTTCACATGTAGCAACATATTCTATAATCAGATCCTACTTTCCTTATCTCAGTAGCCTTTCAAAATGCATTCTTCAATTTTCTTCTTTCAAGGTGTTCATTGTGAATATAATATGCCCTCCCTCTCAACTAGGGAGATTTCTTTTATCCAGGCTCCCTCTTAACTCAGGGAGATCAACTTCTTTTTATGACATTGGAGAATCTTTCATGGCTTCCATCCTTCTTATCAAAGTTATCATGACCATCATCATTCATATAACTTTCTTCATCATGCTTATCATGTCAACTTTACTAACGAACATCTTCATCATCTTGAAGATTATGTACCTGCATAACTTAGATAGCAGATACAACCAAGTACATACATATAGAAGCATGAAGTTAGCTCTATCATAATCATACAATAAAGGGAGCATTAGTCATCAAATACCTACACTTAGTTAGGTTTACAAACAACAAGAAACACATATATGTATACGTCAACTAAATGTTAGGATTTTGTCATAAACCCTAGATTTCATCATCAAGACTTTGAGTACCTCAATCAAGATAACAACCTTCATTATATCTAGGACTTCAATATTTCTTCCAGAGGCATGACATACCCTACTACAATATATTGCAAACCCTAGAAGCATTTCAAACAAATGCAGTTAACAACTTTAGCACTCAAATGTTAGACTTTCACTAGGATTTAATGCAAGATCCTAGATTTCATACATGAGCAATCAAAAACCAATCACAGCTCAATTTCAAATTTCAACAATCTTTCATAAATCTTAGATTATCACATTGTCATCATATATTAGAGATTTGAACTTCTACTAAGGTTTAGTTACAAAAACATAGAATTCACAAACATTATCATCCTAGAGAATCAAACATCGACTAGGTCAACAACAAGTACGTCAAAAATTAGGTCAACACACATCTTTAGGATTTCTTCATCATGGACAAGTATATCATAACATGTGTTAGTCAAACCCAATGACACAAATATCAATATTTAAACATATAACAAACTTGGTCAGACTAGGTTTCAATCAGACAAACACACTTATACCTAGGATTTCATTCCTGGGACATTATCTAAAATAAGGGTCTTGCTTAAACACCCTACCAAACCCTAACGATCTAGGGTTTCAATACATAACACAAACAAACCCTAATTTATCGATACTTCAAAGATTTGGGATTTCAAATATCACCATTCAACCCAGAGGATTCCCAGGACAGCGTGACGCAGCAATGCGAGAAGCAGGGGAGTGTTGCACCAATGGAGGATGGCACAGAGAAGTATGCAACGGTGCGAGATGCATGGAGTAGTTGCAGCAGCGCAGAGGTCAGAGAGGGAGCACTTGTCAGCGACAGAGGGAGTTTTCAGCTTCATGGGTGTCTCTAGCCTGACAGAGATGTCAAAGTTGGGAGATCAGTTACTTACTTCTCAGTAACTGAGTTGCAGTGCAGCAGTTAGTAGTGGCAGTGCTATGGGCAGCACGATGCAGTAGGATGAGAGGTAGTTGCCATACGGATGCAGCAGTGGCAGTGGCAGGGTCATGGGTAGCAATATGAGATGCAGCAATGCAGATGATGGGCAGCAAGCCTAGCATCAGCACAGGGACCGATGTCGGATGATCAAGGTGATACTTAGTGAGAAGTATTGCTAGAGCACAGTCCTTGCCTAAGTCACCAGGTTCGAGTTCGAGTTCGAGTTCGGCGCCCATGAAATTCGAATAAAGTTCGGCAACTAAAATTTTGTCGATAAAATTCGACATATAGAAATTCGAAAAAAAAAAAAAAATGTATATTAAAGATAGATATGCATATGAGAAATGGTATGGCAGCAAGTCCTGTGAGCAACCATTCATAACTGTTCAAAAAATAAAATACATCTGAATCTTAAAATAATTCAATCTTTTAAAGATAGATTGGCATAAAAAAATATACAAAAACAGTTTTAAAGAATTTTCATTGTCCAATATGGGTGATACAAGGTTTCCAAACTCAAATTAAAAAAAAAAAGCTAAGAGTTAACACACAACAATGAGCAATTTGAATCTATCGAATTAAGCTTTTTGTGGTACTGGTTACTGACAGCCTGTAGGTTTTAGTACCTATTTCCTTCTTGTTTTATGATTCAGTACTAATATCCAATCCCACAGAAACTACATAATGGGCAACGCATATTAATCCATTCACATAGATTACACAAAATTTAGTTGATGAACGGTTCACTTACACCATGAAATACAAAAAACCATTATAAGACTTCAAAACTACATAACGAGAAAGTCTTTCCAAAGGTGAACGCTGAAGCTTATAAACAAGATAAGCCCTTCTGCAACATTCCCACAGCCTAGTCTGTAATATTCCAGGCAATACTGAAATATTTTCATAAATTACATCATGCATAACAAACAAGACACATGATTCTATCTGCAGACTAGATCACAGTGTGCCTCACAAGAGCTCGGGTTTTAGCCTTAGGATGAACTCAGATTAGAACTCAAATCATGGATATAAGAAAGGCATTATTATTTATAATTTAATATATTTAAAGATCAGAGCTTACGTGTGATGCTTTCAAGTTTCAACAGGGATAGTAGTGGGAAACTTAAGAAATGTTTTGTTTTGAACGAGTCCTGACTCCTACCTGAAGGTTGTAGACTACTGTAGTCTGTAGAGTCACGCGGCACGCCTGCAGTTTTCTCGGCCTGCAGTTTTGCACCCTCCAGCACTTGTCCGCACCAAAGGCTCTGCCCTTTACGTGACTGTTAGCCCAGACCAGCCCTTTACGTGTCACTGCAGTTCAAAGCCCTTACGTATAAGAATGTTGTAACTTGTGAGTCGTGACTGGAGTATGGATTTTGGTGAGTCTGGACCGTCGGCGCCAACGAAATGAAACCCAAACAATGGAACAATAAAACCCGCGGGCCGCAACCTAACGCGCGAAAAAAAAAAAAAAAAAAAAAAAAAAAACGAATTTAATGGAACTGTAGGCGAATTTAATCGAACGTATGGCGAATTTCAGGCGATTTTGTTCGGAAAAAAATCGAATTCAACTTGAAATTCGAGTTCGCCATTAAATTCGGCGAACTCAAACGAATATGTTCGTTTGCCATTGAAATTCGGCGAATCTGGTGACTTAGGTCCTCGCTAAGGAGTGTTGATTTGGGGTAGCATCAGATGTGCTCTAGCCACGAAAATTGGTGGAGAGGCTAAGGCACATGAGATCTCAAATACCCAGAAAGGGTTTGGGCAAATTCTAAATAGTTTGGGAGATATTAAAATAATTAATATTTTAATGGAGTCCCTAAGTCTAAACTTATAGAAAATAAAATATTAATGTGAATTAATATAAAAATGTGTTCGAATGGTCCAAAAGTCATGGATCAAGCTTGATCTAATCTTAGCCATTGATTAGGGACTTAATTTCAGCTGTTGATTTGTCAACGAGAAAAGTATAAGAGGAGGCTTGAGGGTCACTTGGAAAATATACCAAGAGATCAAGATTTCGACTTTCTGGGGCTAGGTTTGCTGAGAAAGTTGAGAGAGTGATCAGAGTTGCAGCTGAGAGGCAGTGAATACAGAAGCAGAGAGGCAGAGATAGTGTCGGGAGGATCAGCGCAGCAGCCAGGAAAGCTGACGCAGAGCGCAGAAGTCGAAACTGTCGGGAAAGCTGACGCAGAGGGTAGAAGCCGAAACTGCCGAGAACAGCCGAAACTGCCAGGAAAGCTGACGCAGAGGGAAGAAGTCGGAACTGTCGAGAATTGTCGAAATAGCCGAGAAAGCTGACGTGGAGGGCAGAAACCGGAACTGTCAGGAACTTCCGGAACAACCAGGAAAGCTGACGCAAAAGGCAAAAGTCGAAACTGTCGAGAACTGCCGAAACAGCCAGGAAAGCTGACGCAGAGGGCAGATGCCAGAACTATCGAAAACAGCCAGAACTACTGGGAACTGCCGGAACAGTCGGGAAAGTTGATGCAAAGGGCAGAAGCCGGAACTGTCGGGAACAGCTGGAACTTCGGGAACTGCCAGGAAAGCTAACGCAAAGGGCAGAAACCGGAACTACCAGGAACAGTCGAAATTGTTGGGAACTGCCAGAACTATCGGGAAAGCTGACGCAAAGGGCAGAAGAGGCTGACGCGGTCCTGATAGGCTAATTCTTCGGTTTTTTGTGGGGCAGATTGGAGCTGAGGAGTTGCCGGAGTGCTTATCCGCAGTTTCAGCCAAAACATTTGTCTCAAATTGCGAGGTGCTACTGCCGAGATTTTTCTCTGTTGGGTCAGTCGGATTTGGCACCCAGATTGTATTCTGAAACTACTTAATAAATCAAACCCTCAAATAGCTGCACCGGTTTTCCCGCATTGGGTTTTTCTGGGGACATTAGTCCAAAAATAACGGTGTCATTTGTGTGCTTGTTTTTGTTTCCTTCAGTGGATGATCTGTAATGTGTTGAGCATGTACTTGTGTTTATTTTCAGTATTTATTTTGTAAATAACTTATTAATTAATCAAAACAAGTAGGAAGGAATAAATCAGAAAGTACATGAAGGGTTTCTAACAGTTAGACTTAGAAATTCCAACAAGGAGGACAGAGTGTTTAGGTACTCATGGGGTCTTGGTCATATGACAAATAATCAAGCAAAGATATATGGTCTCTACAAAGGATTTTTGTTAGCCAAAGAACACCAGGTTGACACACTTACAGTTATGGGAGATTCTCTCCTAATCCTGCACCACACTGTCCAAGGCTCCCTCCCAAAGGGGAAATCTATGGAAAACATCATGAAAATATTTAAGAATCAGGAAAATGGCAAAAGATATCCCATCCAAAGCATATTTACATGTCCTAAAAGACTTCAATAGAGAAGCAGACAAATCAAGCTTGCCATAATTCCCTAATGGCGGATGAAATCTATTAAAAAAACTCCTTAGTAGTGTTATGTTTTGTAAATTTTGTGTTTTGTTGAGGCAGTTTTGTAAAGTATTCACCTACAAAACTTCTCTTTTTGTTGCTCAAATATATTTTCCACGGGAAAATGATGTATTCCTATTGGCAAGAATAAAACAATTGCGAATTTTTGATGAATTAGCTCAATGTATTTGCTGCAAACTAGACACAAAATTATAACACAAATACTCTTTCCAGTTAAAAATTAAAATAAATAAATAAATTATATATATAGAATGAGTCTACCAAAAAAAAAAAAACCAAGAAGAAAATCAAGCTGAAAATAGAGGTTTTCACAGTTGAAAATCATATTTCTAACGAATTACTTCTGGAAACAACTGTGTAGAATGTAGGAAAAATCCAACGTTGCCTACTTAGATAGATATATTCTCAGGCTACATACATAGATCTATATTTGTACTGTTACACGCATTACACGAATTGGTAATCATTTTTGTAAACCAACACCATTATACAAACTACATAGATAGACATGTCTCTAAGGCTACATAGATAGATCTATATTTGTACTGTTACACGCATTACACGGATTGCTACTTGTTTTTGTAAACCATCACCATTATACAAACTACCAAAAATTTGCATGAAGTAAATTTTGGTTTTCACAATATATTAAGTTATCAATTGTTGTTACAAATTCTAACAGTCAGAGATTAAAATATGTCGGCGTTAGGTTCTGTAAAAGCCAAATTTGAAATTAGAAAACACTGTAACAAATGAAATATGCCTCTTAAGTTAGGGTTTGTAAATGTCTAACTATTGGCCACGACAATAGTCAGATATTTTATTTTGAAATCACATCCGCGAATTACTTAACTTCGGCAAAAACTAATAATAACGACAATAATAAACTATCCAAATGAGAGAAGTAAGATCCTTCTGGAGGTTTATAATTGTAATAAACAAAAGTCCTCCAATTTCTTGAGGTGGAAAAATCAAATTTTAACTAATTTATACATCGTTTTCTGTCAATTGCACATTGTCTATGTCAAAGAATATCACCAAACAGTTTACCCGGTTTTGTCTTTTGGCTGTACTTAATCATCTGCACAGCCGAAGCTGCTTGGCAAAGTTTACAGGCTGAAGATAGTTTGAAATAAATGTGTGTGTCCATACGCCTAAGATAGCATTTACGATGACAGAATTTAAATTATAACGAAGAGTTAAGGACGAAAAAGACAAATGCACCTTAATAGCAGTCTCGATACGAGACCAGACGTGAGTAAAGGCTTCCATACGCCATTTTCCGTATAAAGCGTGCTCGTCCTTGGAAAACGGCGGCAGGCTATGCAGGGTTTGGCCTTTTCTTCCCGTTCTGAAGTCGAGTTCTGATTTCCTTTTAGGTTTTGAAGGCCGGTCCACTTCAAGGAAATCTCTGACAGAGGATCCCCGCCGCAGAACAAAACATTCCTGCATAAAATCAACTAATCTTAGACTTCTTCTTCCAAATCCCATAATTCTCTAAAGGGAAGAAATGCGACAGTACCTGGAGATGCTTATCGTCGTCACTATCGCGCATGGATGAATTAGAGGAGGGGGAGGCATTCGAAGAATCCATCTCTAGTAAAGACGCGTACACAGCTTCGGCTATGTCTCTGCTTGTCGAATGCTTTGTGATACGATTGTCTGTTAATTGAAGACCTTGCAGCAATCTCTGATTTTCCAATCTTTTTGGCGCCAAACAGACATCCACGAATAATACAGGCACACCTTCAACGGTGAGGCGACCAGAGATGAAATTTGAAGTCTCAAAACGAACTCTTCGGTGTCTAAGAGAAGGGCTTAAAACGCTAAAGCAAAAGATTAAAATTAAAATTAACGACCTAAATAAGATTTAAATTAAAAACTAACTCTTTCCGTTTTATATTTTAGCAAAGAAATGCTATCATAATTTATATTTTAAAACAATCAGAGAATCAGAATTCTACATAACTCGGATTAAAATTAAAAATAAACACCTAAGTAAGAATTAAAAAGTAAATTGTTTCCATTTTTAAGTTTTGGAAGGAAGGCTATCACAATTTATATTAAAAAAAAAATTGCAGAATCACGATCCGAGACAACATTTTATATTTTATATTTACCATTATTATAATTAATATTTCACAATATTTTTGGAGAATCAAAATTTTTATATTTATTGTGAAAGCAAATTTTAAGGTGGAGGAGGTAACACATTATTATTTTAATCTATCTCTAAGGGTCAGTTCAAATGGTCGAGCCCCCTTGTTAAGTACCTCGCTAATGAGGAGGTTACAGAGTGAATTCTTCTTGATGCCCTTGGGGTTAGGCCCTGATTGTAAGGTCCTTGGCTACGGGTGCGTTCGGGCGCCGGGCGAAGTCATCGTGCACGAGCGCACGGGCGGGTGCGGGTTGCACAATCGGCGGGCGGGTCTCCACGACAGGCGGGTGGGTCTGCATGGCGGGCGGGTCTGCACGGCAGGCGGGTCTGCACGACGGGCGGGTGAGCGCACACGGGCGGGTGAGCACACACGGAGATGCGACGAAAGTATGCACGACAAATGCGACGATAAGGGGAAAATGCTTAAAATGACTAAGTGTTGAACCCCCACTTATATGCGATGAATAATGGAGCAAGGCCGACTTGTAAAAGGATACTTGTGGGCGTGTGGCGATGGACTATGGGGTCGGCCATGAGGCTAGACACCCCTCCAAAACTCACGCAGAGTTATGTATAAGTAAGGAGAGCCTTGAGCTCATTTGGAACCAACGAACTTGGCATCTCTTCTACGCATTGGACAAGGGGTAAAAAGGGCGCAGAAAAGGTTGGAGTGCGCATAACTCATGCGCTCCAAGGTGTAAGTGCGCAGATTTACCGGAGGTCATTCGTAGGTCGTTCAGAGTGCGGTTTGAGTGTGGAATCGTGCAGAATCTAAGGAGGAGTCTTAGGTGTCTCGGGTGAGCACCCTCCTACCGTGTAGGTTGGCATTGATGTTGTAAAAGGCTGTTCTATGCCTTGATTGTAAAATTATTCTAAGTATAGACTTGGAGTTTTGCCAAGTATACTTGATGATGTACTATTGAAGAAACTGTTATAATATATTGTTGGGCAGACTGTTCGGGAGTTGCCCCTCCCTTTATACTTGTTTGCAATTGTTGATGTTCTTGGTTAATTGCATATGGATAATGAATGAGTATGGGCTTCATTAAGTATAAAGGATCAATGCATTTTACTTGGTTGCGAAAAACAAACTAAGTAAGCACAAGTGAATTAGGCATAGTCCACGAAGGTGAGTATTGGTGAAAAGAAAGCGTTCGGTGGTGCCGCACCTCGCTATAAGCGGTTGAAAGACTACCGCTGGTGTAGGGGCGTGACAGGTGGTATCAGAGCAGCTGATCCGGGCATTGAAGGTTGAAGCTGCTACACAACTTCACCGAAGACAAGGTGGTATCAGAGTTGTGAACAGGTTCAGGTGTTGAAGCATTGAAGCTGATACACAACTTGACAGTTGGTATTAGAGCAAGGTTTGCTCGTAAAGGTTGAAGCTGGTGAGGAGGGTCGCTCGTGACAGTGGAAAGGGTACTTGCAGGTGAAGGAAACCGTTTCACACAAGTGGAACAAGGGTCGGTTCTAGTTGCAGGTGACTTGGTGAAGCTGTTGGATGGTCGAAACTAGATTGCAAAAGAGGAAGAAGTTGTTAGAGATGGCAACTGAATCTCAGGCTGGGTCTAGTCACGTTATGAAGGATACTACTATTGGGTTCATTGAAAAGGTGTTGGAAAATATGGAGGCTATGGAGACTTCTTGGGATAAGAAGATGGACTTGCTTGCTAAAGAGCAAGAGATCAACTTGAAGACAAAGGAAGAGCTCGAAGAACTCTGAACACAACATGATGAACTCCGAACACAGTATGAGTACAGTGATCTTATGTGTACACAACTTGAAGTAAGGGTCAAAGAGGTTGAAGAAGCAAGGGATCAGGGTCTTGCAGAGATCGTGAACTTGAGGAAAACTCTTGACGAAGCCAAGGATGAGATAGCGGTGTTGAAGAAGGCAGTGAGGCATAACTCAGGTGGAGGAGTACCTCATGTGAAGGTCAAGGAACCGGAATCTTATGATGGCACAAGGAATGCAAAGACTCTTGGCAACTTTTTATGGGACATGGAGCAATACTTGGAACGATTGGGTCTATCTGATGATGAGACAAAGGTCAAGGTAGCTGCTCAATTCTTAACAAAGGATGCTAAGATGTGGTGGCGAAGGAGGTTAGATCAAATTGCCAATGGTAGTGTTGATGACATTACTTCGTGGGATGACATGAAGAAGGCTTTGCAGACTCATTTTAGTCCTCAGGATGAAACATGGGAAGCAAGGACGAAGATTAAGTACATAAAACAGACCGGAAGCCTACAAGCATATCAGCGGGAGTTTGCAAGTGCAACTCTGGAACTTCCTGAGATGGCGGAAAGGGACAAGGTGTTCAACTTCATTATTGGGGTGAAGCCTTGGGCACGCAATGAGGTGAAGAGGCAGAAGATTAGGACACTTGAAGAAGCTTTTGCTGCTGTTGACAGGTTGGTGGAACATTATGATGAGACTTCTGATGATAGGAAGAAGAAGTCCGAGAAACCGAAAGATAAGAAGAAGGAAGATGCTTCGAAATCGGATGATAGTTCGAAGACGAAGAAACCCTTGAAGTGTTGGATATGTGCTGGTCCACATACGGTGAAGAATTGTCCTTCTAAACCAAAGGTGGCTGCTATTGCACAATCTGATACGAAGATTGAAGGTGCTTCTGTGGGGATGATGCAGATACTTGGTGCTTCTGCTACTACGGAGGTGGTCTCTAGGAGGGATCCTGAGAGGAACAGATTGGAGTATGTTCAGATGAAGGTTGGAAATGTTGATATACTCACTATGGTGGATAATGGGGCTTCTCACAACTTCATGAGTGAAGATACTGCGAGAAGAATTGGGCTGAAGTTTGTACTGGCAAAGGCACAAATGAAGACAGTGAATTCTCCTCCTATGGAGATTCTTGGTATAGCTGAGAGGGTGGACACTACACTTGGTGAATGGACCGGGAAGGTGGACTCCACTATAGTGCGGATTGATGACTATGAGGCTGTATTGGGGATGGAATTCATGAAACAATTTGAGGCTATGGTTGTACCACATTTGAGGAAGCTCTACATTTATGATGGAAGGGAAGATGTACCCATTGGTGTTCCAACCATTGGTGTGACAAGGCCTGATTGTAAATTGGGAGTGATGCAAATGGAAGATAAGGAGAAGGTGAACAAGCGGTTGTCCACTATTGAGGCAAAGCTTGTGGAGCAGTCATTGGTCATTAGATCACTTTCAGATAGCATCTTGGATTTGACAAGAAGGCTAGAGTTGGTGGAGGATGATGATGATGATGATGAGGTGTATGTGAGGCCGGATGTCCAGAAGGAAGACCGGGAGGCATATCTACAAAGGATGGAGATTGAGGATCCTGATAGATGGATTGAGTTGATTAGTGAGGGAGAGCCTTCAGGCTCTACTCCCTCTACATCTTCTTAGATGGATGAAGAAGATGGGGCTCATTGTTAGCTGCTCATGGCAGTGAGTCCTTAAATATGTTTGAGCAGGTATGATTGATGGTGCAGGGATGGCTTGGCATCAAGCATCACGACATGTTGCAGATGGATGGAGTTTCCATGGACCTAAGCATGGATTATGGAGATAGATTCTTGATGAGTCAAGGATGAGGCAGATGTTTGAGGAACAACAGATGATGGCATGAGGATGTTCACTCTCATGATTTGAGCGTGACAGTTGGATTAGCTACCTGAAGTGTGCAGAGATGTGTTGGCATTTTGTTGGAGTATCATGACAGAGGTTCGCATGGTGACACGTGATGAGTTTGACACAAGATGTTGCAGTGGAGATTGTGGCAAAGGGGTTAATGATCATGGATCAAGATGATATCTGATGGAGTACATACCGTAGAGGTGTATACCTTGGTATGGTTGTCTTGGTGGCAGTTAGTCACTAAGGTGAAGCATGATGGAGATGGAATTCTACATATGTTGCAGGGATGTTTGCCTTATGTGGAGGAATTGACATCATGGTTGATTATGATCTTGGTGGAGAGCTACCGGGATGGTATGTTGTTGAGGACGACAACGATTTCAGGTGGAGGAGGATGTAAGGTCCTTGGCTACGGGCGCGTTCGGGCGCCGGGCGAAGTCACCGTGCACGGGCGCACGCGGGTTGCATAACCGGCGGGCGGGCCTACACGACGGGCGGGTGAGCGCACCCGGGCGGGTGAGCACACACGGAGATGCGACGAAACTATGCACGACAAATGCGACGATAAGGGAAAACGCTTAAAATGACTAAGTGTTGAACCCCCACTTATATGCGATGAATAATGGAGCAAGGCCGACTTGTAAAAGGATTACTTGTGGGCGTGTGGCAATGAACTATGGGGTCGGCCATGGGGCTGGACACCCCTCTAAACTCACGCAGAGTTATGTATAAATAAGGAGAGCCTTGAGCTCATTTGGAACCAACGAACTTGGCATCTCTTCTACGCATTGGACAAGGGGTAAAAAGGGCGCAGAAAAGGTTGGAGTGCGCATAGCTCATGCGCTCCAAGGTGTAAGTGCGCAGATTTACCGGAGGTCATTCGTAGGTCGTTCAGAGTGCGGTTTGAGTGTGGAATCGTGCAGAATCTAAGGGGGAGTCTTAGGTGTCTCGGGTGAGCACCCTCCTACCGTGTAGGTTGGCATTGATGTTGTAAAAGGTTGTTCTATGCCTTGATTGTAAAATTATTCTAAGTATAGACTTGGAGTTTTGCCAAGTATACTTGATGATGTACTTTGAAGAAACTGTTATAATATATTGTTGGGCAGACTGTTCGGGAGTTTCCCCTCCCTTTATACTTGTTTGCAATTGTTGATGTTCTTGGTTAATTGCATATGGATAATGAATGAGTATGGGCTTCATTAAGTATAAAGGATAAATGCATTTTACTTGGTTGCGAAAAACAAACTAAGTAAGGACAAGTGAATTAGGCGTAGTCCACGAAGGTGAGTATTGGTGAAAAGAAAGCGTTTGGTGGTGCCGCACCTCGCTATAAGCGGTTGAAATGCTACCGCTGGTGTAGGGGCGTACACTGATAGTTTGGCTAACAAGCTTTAAAAGATTCCCTTTGGGGTTGATCTGCCCAGATTTAAGCCCCAAGGGTTAGCTCAACTGGTCGAGTCCTCGTTGTTAAGTGTCTCATCGATCGGGAGGTCACATGGTCAATTCTCCTCGACGCCCTTGGCTTTCCCATGGATGTAACAGCCACCGAGTGTCAGTGAATCATAGCATAAATAAAAATAAAAATAAAAACAAACAAAAAATTTATTATTTTAATCATTCGATTTAAAATAAATATTAACGTAACTTAGAAGCAAAATAAAGGAAAAGTTTAAGTGAGTTTGAGATATTTCCATATTTTTGTGTTAAGATAGAATATGAATATTTATTGAGAATTATATATGGTTATTAACTACTCGATTGGATGAGTTAAAATTTTGTAAACAAACCATGGCTTTGAGGTATGCATTAGTGTATAAGCTAAACGATCGTACCTGAAGTTTATATTTGCAAGCCACTTTCACAAGTGTAAAAAAAGCCACCCTAAAACCCACAATATTCATTATAATTAAAAAGTTAAAACCTAAAACATTCCACTTGTGACAATAGTGTGGAAAGAGTGTTTTGGGTGGTCGTGAACATGGAGATAAAGAAGTCCATGTGTTTGAACTCGAGACAACTCGTGAGAAGAGATATACAGGCACACATGGGTGCTAATAGCATGACTCTGAATAAAAGGTGAGAGAAGGCCTTTTGAGTCATACTAGTCTATGTCAAGTTGTGAATTTACCTACATTGGGTAAAGAAGTGTGGAAACCTTCAGTGTGAGCTAGAGGGCCAAGAGAAGTTATGAGAAATTTGTTTGGACTAAGCACAAAAGGCATTGAGAAGGGGAAGTACCAAGGGACTATTGGATCAGAGAATGACTCCCTTTGTGATGTGTAGGCCTATTGTGGCAGCACTATGAATAGTGACATGCCTTAGCTTAGTGGTTGAAAGGTAGCATGCTAACTTCTAGTGTGAAGAAGAGTGGCCTTCATGTTTTCTACCCTGCTTTGAACCTTGTTGATCCTTGAGTAATTCTTCCCCTTGAGACATCAAATCGAGCTCAAGAGTGGTCAGCTACAAGAAAATCGCAGTGTGGATGAGCCATTTTTTGGGTGGAGAGTGGCTCTCCCTTCGTCAATTTCTAGGAAAGCCTATTAGGATCGTAAATTCAATCCTTGTATTAAGCTGGGAAACTCCATTTAAAACCTGCATTCCTTAAAAATTCAAGGATTGAGTTTAGAAATTAAGGGATAGATTTAAGCCCCAACTCCTTGTCACATGGACCAGTGAGAGAGTTGTGACTATGAATTGGAAAAATTTGGATGTTATAGTCCAACTCTAATTGAGAGTTGAGAATGTTTTAGATATCTGAATATATGACTATCTAGACATTTGGATAGTTGGCAAGTGTGTTGTCAAGAGAGTTGAGGACGTTTTGGATATTTGGATCATTAAAAGGTGCATTATAAAGTGTTAAAGGCTCAAATATGGATATTCAAAGAATTCGAATATCCAAGCATTTGGAAAAACCTTACCTATGCACCTAGACCAAAAGCCTAAACGAGGAAACCTACAACAATAGAACCCTGAAGCTTGTGAGACTTTGGCATCACAAATGTGATGAATCTTAAGGAAGTCAAGTATTATGAATATCTAAATATCTAGGCACGTAAAACTTCTTATTAAGGAACCTTTTGGAAAGACTAAAATATGGATCCTAGTGGAGTAGTCCACATGGAAGTTTATGTGGATCCCATGTGAGCACTCCTAAATCCTACAAGCATACAGGTGATGATGTGGCATGATGTTTTGTCACATTAATGTGGCATCAAGGATGAGTCTAGGTGACATGGCATGTTGATCGAGCAAGCCATGTTGTGTGTCAATGCAGCACTATGTGCCAAACGACTTGACACAAAAGTGTTGCGAGATTAAGATTTTTGAATTTTCTCATATACAGATGGCTCCAGATGAATTTGGCAAAGTTAAATATCTAGAGGTTTGGATATTCAGAGATTTTACAAGGTTGATCAAGGTGTAAAGCCCAAATTTGGATGGATCCCGGAGGAGTTAGAAGTGTCCAGATAGATTCATAGGTTTGGGTACTCAGTTAGATCCGGAGGCTTGGGTATAAGAATAGGCTAACGATTCAAAAGGTTGAAAATCCTAAAGATCTTATAATGGGAAAATATCGAAAATCTTAAATGTAGATGTGAGGAATTACTGACATGGCTAATTGAGGAGTGACCTTATACAATGGTGACATGTGAGCAAGGACTAACACATGTTAGCCACGTGTTGTTGATGTAACATTGTACAATGGTGACATGGGAGGAAAAGGATTTCCACATTGCGATGGTACAGATGTTGACATGGCATTTGGAAGAACAAGTCTTCAAATGGGAATAACTTTGTGTTCAAAGCTCATATTTGGATGAAATTTATATCATTGGAAAGCTCTTGAAGAACAAAATACAACGGTGATCTCATAAAATAACTTTCAAGTTGTTAAAGGAAGAGGAGTTCAATAACCCTATCTCCAAAAAGTAACCTTGGAGGTTGGCCCTAGACACTCTATTCCCTTAAAAAGGCCTTAAGGGGGCTAGGTGGTGTTACAGATTGGTATAAGAGATATGGTTCAAACACTAGACCTAAAAGGCCAGAGATATACCACAAAGAGAAATTTTGAGCTTTGACACCATACTTGTATTAGAGCTAAGGTTCAACCCTCAGCATGAATGCACTCAGTAGAGAGTGAGTGAGTTTGGTCTTATTAATGGAATTTTTTCTTTTATTAAATGAAATGTTTGGTGTAATTAGTTGTTGAAATAGATTTTAAATTGTTTCGAGATTTGTTACTCAGTTGAATACAAACAAAGCTCTGAATGTGACTTGTAGTTGCATCATAACACTAAATTCAAGCCTTTGTAGACTAATGCATGTATGGCCTAAGCAATAAGATCTGTTGAAATTGATTATTTTTATTAAATTAATAATGATGTGTTGTTTTAACACATAAAAAAGACTTACAGTAGTAGAGGAGGGAATCTTCATCATAATGGTGTTGTACCATTTAAAGAAATTTGCACACAATAGAGAGGATGAGTTCAATGAGAGAAAAGTGGTTGAGATCCCTCTTGATTTGGTGGAAACAATAAGGAGTCTAAGGGTTTAACTTCAAAGATATAAGTCAAATAATGAAAGGATCATTGAGGCACATGAGAGGCAAACTAGAATAAATGCAATGTTGCTACAAATCCTATCAGATTTACAAAAACACATGCAACATGGACCAATTGCTAGTAATGTGGAAAAGTATTAGCCACAGAAGGTTCTTAACACATCTAAAATTCAATAATATGGGCGAGCAAGTAGCAATAGAGGAAGAAGTATGCCAAGGAAGAGGCATATGAGTGCTAAGATAAGTATATCAAACGAGGACACCTCAAGATTGATCCAAAATGGATCTAACATAGACTTCTAAGCCTATGAATTTTCCTCACAGAGGAAAAATGAAAGTCAAAGGATGCTCCTGGAAATAGTCTCATTGCATGGATCTCTTCATTCTGAATCTAATGCAATTTGAATGGGCTAAAATGGGCTTCGGATGAAGAAGTTATCGCAAAAAGAAGTTTGCCCATTATCTTTAGGAAAAGGAGGCAAATCCTTATTAAAAGGGGCTTAAGGCTTTATATGCAAATATCGCATCACAATGTTAAAAGACCTGGCCTTAAGGAATTGTGATAGTGGCAGCGCAATTGCATGTCAGTCGTTGGATCGGGTGTGCAGATCAATGGCTAGGATCTGATCGGAGGATCAGCGTTGGTAATATGAAATCGCATCGCAATGTTCCATTGTATATGGAAAGAACCCCCGAGCCGTTGCGATTGCGATCGACGCAGCGATCGGCACAGTCAAAGGGAAGACCCCTTGGGGCCGTTGCCACAACGATATTGCGATATGCCGATATAGTGATGGGGTCGATAGCAATACGTCAAAATCGGCGATTGGCAATCGAATTGCAAAAATATAAAGGGCCATTAAGACAGTGCGATTGTGATTAGTGATCAGGGCGCAGACCCGAGAGGGTTTATAAATGCGGCTGCATATTATTTGAAGTCCAAATTTTCGAATTTTCATTGTATTCCTGTGCATTGATGTTTTTGGCCATTTCTTGGGTTTTAAGCATCCCGCCTGTGCGATTGCGATTTACGATGACAGGATGGACCCGATAGGCTTATCAATGTAATTGAATGCATTTTGAGTTCCGATTAAACACTCCAATGATGTGTTTTCGCCAGTTTTCTTGTGTATTTCCGTTATTTGGCTATTTCGGGAGTGAAGGCCACGAAAAGGGTCGTTGATTCCTTTGTAACTGTCCTTGTTCTAAAATCATTGTGCCACACTATAAGCGGACGTTATATAACAATGGTGTGTTGTAACGAGAATGCGCTATACGTAGAGAGCCACAGAGCCAGATGGCCAGTCGCAGAGCCACAGATCTAGAGAGCCAGAGGGCCAATGGAAGAGATAGAGGGATTATTACACACAGAGAAATGGATAGGAAGTCACAGAGCCAAAAGGATTCTTCAAAGGCCAGAGAGCTAAGTGAAGAGGCTAGTTTTGTCCCTTCAAAGAGTTGATAGAGACAGAGCCATCGGAGCTTGGAGTCACTTGGAGGTCGAGCGAAATCAGAGAGATCAACTGATGGGAGTCGCTTAGAGGTCGAGCGAACCCAGAAGCTTGTGGGAGCTAGAGCTAGAGCCAGAGCCAGAGCCAGAGCCAAAGCCAGAGCCAAGAGCCAGAGCCAAGAGCCAGAGCCGAGAGCAGAGGTAGAAGCCACCAGAGGTTGGAGGCAAAGCTGCAGAGCCAGAGAGCTCAAATGGACTTCTAAAGAGCCATGAAGCTGCAATGAAGTTCAGAACAACAAAGAGGTCGAAATGATCAAGTTGTTGCTGGTGACTGTTGTACTGAAGACAGAAGAAGGATTCCAGAGACAATATAAAATTTTGAGGGAGTCAGAGAGGCCAGAAGCTCAAGAAGCTCAGAGCACTGACTGAAGGAGTCAAGTCCAAAGAAGCCTAGATCTGTCTGCAACTAAAGGACAACCAGTGGGATAAGATGGTATTCTAAACCCATAGGTTCAGTTGTAAACCAATGGAGTTGAGTGTGGAACTTGTAAAAGAAAGATTACCATAATCCCAGGGAGCCTAGTTGAGTTGACTAGAGCTCACATAGACATAGCCCAAGAGGTTTGGGTGAACTCCTAATTATATTGTTGTCTTATGTGTTTGTTTATTTGCTGCATTTTACTGTTATGTGTGTTTATATATATCAGTCATAAGCAAATAAACGTAAGGCAAATAAGCAGTTAAAGGCAAACACAAGAATACACCTATTTCAAGTTATTTATTCTGCAAATTGTCAATCATAAGCTAGACCTTGGGAATATATAAGCTTTGGAGTGGGAGAGGTGTTTGTAAGCTTGACAAGAAGCCTTTTAGTGCCCCATTTCAGATCAGGTGGTATCAGAGCATCAGGTTGATTAACCCCACCTTCAAAGAAGGTGATATCAGAACTGGTTATACTAGAGCAGATGGTATCATGATGCAGGTGATATCAGATCAGGATGCTTGATTGACAAAGCAATCTATATGCTTGTTTGACTTGAAAGGTGTTCAAACAGCTAAATTCAAACTGTCTGATTGTTTGTAAACTGACTGTTGTTTGAGTTTGCAAAGGTTCAAGGAAAGCTACTGTTAAATAAGGAGAGGACAAGAAAGAAGAAGGGCTGAAGGCATTCTTCTTATCCCAAAGGACCTCAAGGCAATCCTTGAAGCACAAGAGGTTGTTGGAAATACTGATGGGGGGGGGGGTTGTGAATCAATATTTCTTTTTAATTGTTCTTTTTATCACCAAAACATATATATATATATATATATATATATATATATATATATATATATATATATATATATATATATATATATATATATATATATATATATATATATATATATATATATGGAACACAGAAATAGATAGTTGAAATAAATGCTTTTATTAACACAAATAGTGCAATGAAATAAATACAATATATAAATGGTTGCAATCACTTGCCAAGCACCAACTTGGAATTTTGTGAGGTTCCAACCTCCACAGCACCAAATCTGTTCTTCTAAGACAATAGTTCTGCACTTAGGAGCACCAACTCCCAAGGATTCCAATCCTTCCAATTCTGATGCTCCAACCCCGTGGGCTCCAACACAAACTTGGTATAAACTATTTTGTTGTAGCTCTCTGCTCCCAAACCTGCTGAGCTCCTGCTGAGCTCCTATTCTCTTGCTTCTCCTACTTCTACTGCCTCTCCTGCCTTTATTGCCTCTGCCTGAACTTCGGCTTCCTCTCACACTGATTATTCGCACCCAGTTCCTTGTTTTTTCCTGTTTTTGTATTCCTGATGCCTCTGACTATTCGTTTCCTCTTCCCACTAACTCTTCAACTTCTTCAACTCTCGCTTCAGCTTCCTCTACATTGGCTTGTCCTTTGGCTTCCCTCTTCTTCATTGCTTTTCTTTTCGGTTTCCTCTGCGCTGGCTTACCCTTCGACTTCTTGGCTTTTCGGTCGCTATGGCTTCCTCTGCCTCTTCGTGCTTACTGTTGCGTGTTAAAACTGTAATAGAGCCTCTTGTCCTTTTCATGATAATAGGCATACATAGGACTTTATTGTTTAACGGAGAGATTGTACCAATCAGGATGGACCCACATGCCACATCCCAATCGCAATCGCAATCGGCTTTCGTTCAGGCCTCCTGAACTATCGGAACTGTTATCATAAGCCTTTTGCCCTAAAAAACCACACAATACAATTATTCTTATACCACAAATGGTATTTTGGAAGGGGCATAAGCAGGAACTGGTATTCAGCGGATGGCTTCTGATTCCAGTCGGCAGGTGACACATAGTAGCAGGAAGGAAGAGGATACTGCTTTTTCGGGTGGGTATTCCTCAAGCTATATGTCCACCCGAAATATATGTAGACCGTTGGATCTACAAAGGGATGATCAACGGTGGAGGGTCGGATGCTCAGGTAATGCGGGCCCGCCTTTTTATGGTCGCAAATGTAATACACTAGAATATATGAAAAAACGCTAAAGGGTGGACTTCAAATTTATTATGCCCGCATTTATAACTTTATCAGGTCCACAGTGTATATCGCAATCGGTGCTTTCAGAGGTGCAAGGCCTTAAGCACTTGTGATATGTGGGATGCGACATAACAATAGACCAAACTGTAATGTTGCATTGGGTCCGCAACATTCATTGCAATCGACGCTTGCAGGAGGACATCCCTTTGTGTATTGCGATATGTGATTACCGATAGGGTAGATGCGATATGATATTAAATCATATTTCAGTGTTTCAGCGGGTCCACATGTATCGTAGTTATATGATATTTCTATATATAATGCAAATTTGCATGTTTTTAATGCTCCAAGGCTTAGAGCCCGAAAAGCTGAATTACATTAAAAACATGCTTCGGAACACTTTTGTCAGACTTCACTACTTATGCGCCCGAACTTATATGTTCCATCGGGTCCGCACATATATGTCACTGTCGGGGGCTTGGGGTGATGGCACATAACCGAACTGCCGATTATCATATCGTCGATATATATATCTTTCTCCGCTTCGATAGTGTATTCCAATATAACTAAGTCTTCCGCCTTCGATAGTGTAAATGCATATATATAAGTTTTTCTGCCTCCGATAGTGTATATAGCCTATATATATGTCTTTGCGCCTCCGATAGTGTATTTGACCTATATATATGTGTTTGTGCCTCTGATAGTGTATTTGCATGCATATACACTATATTGCTCCCGATAGCTCATGATAGTGTATTCTTTGGCATTCATTGCTCTGATAGCTCTATTTGCTTCCTCCAATGGCTTTGTCTGCTCTTTGCTCCTCCGATAGCTCTGTTTGCTCCTCTGATGGCTGTGTCTGCTCCTCTTGGCTCTGTTTGCTCCTCTGATGGCTCTATTTTCTCCTCTTGGCTCCTCGAATATTGCCATATTGACATCAATGACAATTTATGTCAATAATCTCCCCCTTTGTTATTGATGGCAACATTCTTCTTCTCTCCCCCTTTGACATCAATGGCAAAGGAATGCATATAGACTCCCCTTGTCAAGCTGCTCCCCCCGTAGAACTGCTCCCCTGTCCTGCAACATCTTTATGAATGAACTTAAGTGATGCTAAAGAAATAACCCCCATCTTTTGACGTAGATGTTCAAATGCTTCTCGAGGAAGAGGTTTTGTGAAGATATCAACTATCTGCTCCTTAGTATTGATATATTCCAAGATGATGTTTTGTTCAGCTACTTGTTCACAAAGGAAATGATACTTGATTGGTATATGTTTGGTTTTTGAGTGCTTCACTGGATTTTCGCTGAGACCGATAGCACTTGTGTTATCAAAATAGATGGTAATTGGTTGATCTGTACCTATGTTGACATCTTTTAGAGCTTCCTTCATCCATAGTATTTGAGTACAACAGTCTGTTGCAGCTATATACTCGAATTCCGCTGTGGATAATGATATGGATGTCTGTTTTCTGATGAGCCAAGATACTAAATAGTCTCCCAGGAAGAATGCATTTCCACTAGTACTTTTCTGATCATCTACACTTCTGGCCCAATCAGCATCAGTGTATGCAGTTACAGTTAGTGTTGAGCTCTTAGGGTACCAAAGACCAAAATCAGGAGTTCCTTTCAGATATATGAGAATTATTTTTACAGCTAACAAATGGGATTGTTTAGGAGCAGATTGAAATCTTCCCACCATTCCTACTGCCTGCATTATGTCGGCTCTTATAGCAGTTAAGTATAGAAGGGCTCCAATTATTGACTTGTAATGAGTTGCATCTGTTGGATCAGAGTCATCATTTTTTCTCAATTTGCAATTTGTGGTCATATGTGTGTTCATGGGTGCACAGTCTTCCATTCCATATCTTTTAAGCATGTCTTTAAGATATTTGGCTTGAGATATAAACAATCCTACTCTGGTTTGAGATACTTGTAGTCTAAGGAAGTGAGATAACTCTCCTATCATTGACATCTCAAATTCTCTTGACATGTTTTGAGAAAATTCATGGCTCATTTTATC
Source organism: Pinus tabuliformis (assembly GCA_031772625.1). Lineage (NCBI taxonomy): Eukaryota > Viridiplantae > Streptophyta > Pinopsida > Pinales > Pinaceae > Pinus > Pinus tabuliformis. The sequence continues at coordinate 1,890,977,852 of CM062817.1, read as the reverse complement.
ATTATTGCTAGCAAAAATCAGATCATCAACATAAACAAGTGTGACTAGTAACTTACCTTCATTTGTCTTTATGTAGAGATTCCTTCCTGCCACTCCCTTCTTGAAGCCTTGTTGTTGTAGATAGTGATCCAATCTTGCACACCAAGCTTTGGGAGCTTGTTTCAACCCACATAATGCCTTTTTCAACTTACAGACTAAGTCTTTTCCTTCCGTTAAATCAAACCCTTATGGCTACTCCATGTAGACTTCTTCCTTCAGTTCCCCATTCAGAAATGCTGATTTTACATCCATTTGATAGATTTTGAATCCTTTTGAGCAAGCAAGTGCCAAGAACATCCTGATAGCTTCCATATGAGCTACTGGTGCAAATGTCTCTTCAAAGTCAATTCCTTCAATTTGTGAATAGCCTTTGCAGACAAGCCTTGCCTTGTTTCTGATAACTTGTCCATCTTCGTTCATTTTATTTTTGAATACCCACTTGGTTCCTATTATGTTTTTTTCCTTTGGATGAGGCACCAGCTCCCATGTCTCATTCTTCTCAATTTGGGACATTTCTTCTTCCATGGCTTTTACCCAATGAGGATCCTTACTTGCTTGTGCAAATGTTTATGGTTTTATCATGGATAGAAGAGCAATAACGTTTCTCTTTGGTGTAATTATCATCCTTCTTCGGGTTTGCATCCCTTCATCTATATTGCCAATAATCTGTTCTTCTGGATGATATTTCTGGAGAAACTTCATCTTTGAAGGGGTATGAGGTGGTTCTTTTTCCTCTTTTTCTTCTTCCTAATCTATTTCTTCTTCTTTAGGTTCTTCTTCTTCAGTGAGAGGATCATATTCATGTTCTTCAATTTCTTTTTTTGGAAGGTCTTCATCAATCTACATCAATGCTTTCCATTGTTTTCCTTAGTAAAAAATTGTAGCACTTGTAGGCTTTGCTCCGTGTAGAGTATCCAAGGAATATCCCTTCATCAACCCGAGAATCAAACTTTCTTGGTGAGCCATCACTGATTTTTATGAAACACTTTCTTCCAAATATCTTGAAGTATTTTACTAAAGCAGGTCTTCCTTTCCATAATTCATAAGGAGTTTTTTCACAATTTGGTCTTAATTGAGTTCGATTCAAGGTATAGACAGCTGTCCCGACTGCTTCTCTCCAAAATTTTTGCTGCAAGTCTACTGCTAATAACATTGTTCTTTCCATTTCTTGAACTGTTCAGTTTCTTCTTTCAACTACCCCATTTTATTGGGGTGTTCTTTCTCCTTGGAGTGCCTGATTTCTGGTTGGTCCACATAAATCAATATGGATGATCTCCAAGGGCTTTGATGTAGAGAGCTCCTTGGTCTTGTGGTTGGTTCTGGTTTTCTTTCCATGTTGACATGGACCACATACTCCTTTATTTGGGTTGAATAGCCTTGGGATGTCTCGTACAACTTTAATCTTGCTGATATTGATCAGATTTTTGAAGCTTATATGTCCAAGTCGCTTGTGCCACAACCAACTTTCATCTGTCTGACTCAGGTAACATTTATTTTCTTGAATCTTGTCTATAATGTAAATTTTGTTTGGCATTCTAACCCCTTTCGCCACAAGTTCCACTGAGGAAGAGTTCCTTATTTCACAGCCTTTGGTGCTAAAGACAACATTATGTCCTTGATCACAGATTTGGCTGACACTCAGGAGGTTGTGTTTGAGCCCGTCTACTAGCAGAGCATCTTGAGCTTTTCCTTTTCCATTGATAAGAGTAATAGTTCATTTTCCCGCAATTTTCGCAGATCCACTTCCAAAGGACACATTTCCTTCCTTTTTGCTCAATGATACAAACTTCCTTTTGTCCCTTGTCATGTGTCTAGAGCACCCACTATCCACAAACCAATGATTTTTTTATTATTTTGAGCATATAGAGCTAGGCCACATTTATCCATATTGGGATTCTCACTACTTGTTTTTCCTCTTTTGAGTGGGCAGTTTTGTTCAAAGTGTCCATTATTGTAGCATAATGAGCAAATCAGATCAAATTTGGTCAAGGGATCAAATGAATTGAAGGTTTTGATTTGTCCCTATCTTTTGGGGCCATATGGTTTGATTATTTGATCCTTTAGCTTTGGTGTTTCAATCTTGCGAGCCATGCAATGTCTGGCTCGATGACCAAAATTTTTACAATGAAAGTAATGTCCAAGAAAGATAGTTTTGTACCTGTTGTAGTAGCCACGATTTGAGTCAATTTCCCTCCTTGGAATTACTCCCACTTCATTCTTTGGATTTGAGATGGGCCTTTGATGGAATACTGGCTTGTATTTGCTGTAGTATCCATGATTCAAATCCACATTCTTCTTTGGAGTTATTCTCTCTTCATTCTTTGGATTTGGGATGCACCTTTGATGAAATACATTTTCTTCTCTTGGATTGCTGGAAAGTGCATCGGCACAACTTTTCGCACTATTCTTAGTGCTTGATGATTCTCCTTTAAAACCTATTCCAGACTTGTCATGTTGAGGTTTTTGACTTTTCAGGATAGTCTCAAGTATTTGAGAGCTTTTCCAACCCTTTTTAACTTGCTCCAATTCCTTCCTCAGAGATGCTATTTCGGCTTCACATTCTTTGCAAGTCTCTTCTTTTTCTTTTAGCTTTATTTCCAAGAGATCTTCTCTTCTTCTTGTTTCCTCGCTTTCTACCTTGAGAGAAATGATTTTATTTCATAATTTCTCATTTTCTTCGATGGCACTTAATAATAGTTCATCCACATTTCCTTCTAGCCCTGAGTCATCATCATTTGTGAATGCCATGAATATAGTTTCTTGCCTTTCATCATGGTCACTTTCCTCATCTTATTTATTTTTGATGACTACAAATTCATCCTCATCAGACTCATCTTGCTTCGAGAAGAAGTTCTTCTTATTGATCCCTTTCTTTTTTGTATACCGTGCTTTTATAATTTCCTTCATCATCACTATCATGTTTATGAAGACATTTTTGCTGCGTAATGACCTATTTTTCCACATTTGAAACAGATAAGAGGGTACTTACCTTTTATCTTAGATCCTTTCTTCAGCTTTCGTACAAATTGAGCCAATTCAGATTCCACATCGGAGTCATCACTACAGTCATTCATTTCTTTCCCCTTCTTTGATTTTGATGCCTTGAATGCTGCATCTTTGGAGCTTGGGCCACCTTTTCTCATCTCATAGGCAGTGAGGATTCCATGGAGTTCATCCATCTTGAGAGCATCTAGATCCTTTTCTTCTTCTATGGCACTTATTTTGGAGTCAAATTTGTCTCGAAGAGATCTTAAGACCTTTTGAACAATGGTACTTTCTTCAATCTTTTCATCCAATCCTTTAAGAGAGTTGACCACTTCAGCTACTCGGAGGAGGTATGCTGCAATATCTTCTTCATCTTCCATCTTCAGACTTTAAAATTGCCTTCTATGAATTTGAAGCTTTTCCTTCTTGACTTTTGAGTCTCCATCGTATAAGCCAACTAACTTATCCCACATTTCTTTGGCAAAGTTACAATTCACTACTTTTGTAAACTCGGAATCAGTGATTCCACTAGTGGAGTTCAAGGCTTTTGCATTTGCAATGTAGGCTTTCCTCTAGCCTTGATCTATTGGAAGAGTGGTAGGAATTTTGTACTCATTTAGAATGAAATGGCAGACTTCAGGTCCAAGGGACATTAAGTAGAAGGTCAATCTCTTTTTCCAAAAACCAAAGTTAGTGTCGTCGAACAAAGGAGGTTTTCCCGACGCTTCGTGATTTCTCATCATGGTTATGAATCCTTCTTCAAGCTGTTAGGCTAATATGAAGAAACCCGCTCTGATACCAATTGTTGGAAATACTGGGGGGGTGAATCAGTATTTCTTTTTAATTGTTCCTTTTATCACCAAAACATATATATATGGAACACATAAATAGATAGCTGAAATAAATGCTTTTATTAACACAAACAATGCAATGAAATAAATACAATATATAACTAGTTGTAATAATTTACCAAGCACCAACTTGGACTTTTGTGAGGCTCCAACTTCCAGAGCACCAACTCTATTCTTCCAAGGCAATAGTTCTGCACTTAGGAGCACCAACTCCCAAGGATTCCAATCCTTTCAGTTCTGAGGCTCCAACCCCATGGGCTCCAACCAAAACCTGGTATAAATTTTTTTGTTGTAACTCTCTGCTCCCAAACTTGTTGAGCTTCTGCTTCACTCTTGTTCTCTTGCTTCTCCTGCCTCTCCTACCTTTGCCTGAACTTCAGCTTCCTCTCACACTGATTATTCCCACCCACTTCCTTGTTTTTTCTTGTTTTTGTATTCCTAATGCCTCTAACTGTTCATTTCTGCTTCCCACTGGCTCTTCAACTTCTTCAACGCTCGCTTCAGCTTCCTCTATGTTGGCTTGTCCTTTGGCTTCCCTCTTCTTCATTGCTTTGGCTTTTTGGTTTCCTCTACGCTGGCTTACCCTTCGGCTTCCTGGCTTTTCGGTCGCTGTGGCTTCCTTTGCCTCTTCGTGCTCACTGCTGCGTGTTAAAATTGTAACAGAGCCCCTTTTTCTTTTAATGATAATAGGCATACATAGGACTTTATTGTTTAACGGAGAGACTGTACCAATCAGGATAGACCCACATGCCACGTCCCAATCGCAATCGCAATCGGCTTTTGTTCAGGCCTCTTGAACTATCGAAACTGTTATCATAAGCCTTTTGGCCTAAAAAACCCGTGCAATACAATTATTCTTATACCACAAGTGGTATTTCGGAAGGGGCATAAGCGGGAACTGGTATTCAGCGGATGGCTTCCGATTCCACTCGGCAGGCGACATGTAGTAGCGAGAAGGAAGAGGATACCGCTTTTTTGGGCGGGTATTCCTCGAGCTATATGTCCACCCAAAATATATGTAGACCATTGGATCTACGAAGGGATGATCAATGGTGGAGGGTTGGATACTCAGGTAATGTGAGCCCACCTTTTTATGGTCGCAAATGTAATACACTGGAATATATGAAAAAACACTAAAGGGCGGACTTCAAATTTATTACGCCCACATTTATAACTTTATCGGGTCCGCAATGTATATCGCAATCGGCGCTTTCAGAGGTGCAAGGCCTTAAGCACTTGCAATATGTCGGATGCGACATAACAATAGACCAAACTGTAATGTTGCATCGGGTCCGCAACATTCATCGCAATCGGTGCTTGCAGGAGGACAGCCTTTTGTGTATTGCAATATACGATTACCGATAGGGCGGATGCAATATGATATTAAATCATACAACGGGTCCGCATGTATCAAAGTTATATGATATTTCTATATATAATGCAAATTTGCATGTTTTTAATGCGCCAAGGCTTAGAGCTTGAAAAGCTGAAATACACTAAAAACATGCTTCGGAACACTTTTGGTGGACTTCACTGTTTATGCTCCCGAACTTATATATTCCATCGGGTTTGCACATATATGTCGCTGTCAGGGGTTTGGGGTGATGACACATAACTAAACCTCCGATTATCATATTGCCGATATATATATATATATATATATATATATATATATATATATATATATATATATATATATATATATATATATATATACCCCGCCTCTATACACCGATATATATATCTTTCTCCGCTCCGATAGTGTATTCCAATATAACCAAGTCTTTTGCCTCCAATAGTGTAAATGCATATATATAAGTTTTTCTGCCTCCCATAGTGTATATAGCCTATATATATGTGTTTGCGCCTCCAATAGTGTATTTGCATGCATATACACTATAATGCTCCTGATAGCTCCCAATGGTGTATTCTTTGGCATTAATTTATCTGATAGCTCTGTTTGCTTCCTCCGATGGCTCTCTCTGCTATTTTCTCCTCTGATAGCTCTGTTTGCTCCTCTAATGGCTCCGTCTGCTCCTCTTGGCTCCTCCGATAGCTCTGTTTGCTCCTCTGATGGCTCTGTTTGATCCTCTTGGCTCCTCAAATATTTCCATATTGACATCAATGACAATCTATGTCAACAGAGGTTTGTTGCAAAAGGTTGCTTGAATAAGCTCTTTGTTAATCTTGTTTGAAGTTCTTTTGTTCATTTTGATAATGACAACTTCTACAAGTGAGTCCTCAAATCCCTCCTTCATCACAAGATTCTTCGATGAAGACAAGAAGCAAGACTTGTTCATCATGATGGATATGGCGAGAGAAATGAGTGTTGGACTTCGAGAGTAGTTGAATTTCATGGAGGAAGAGAATCAGTTGCTTTCTAACAATTTGCAGGAAGTGGAGAGGCAACTGCATATACAAATATGAACCTGGAAAGGGTGCATGAGTTGGAGACACAACTCCTTGTTACCAAAGAAGCCTTAGTCAAGTATCACCTTGAAGAAGAGGTAAATAATTCCAGTTTGTCTTCAATTTCCTCTAAGAATGATTATGTTGGTTCTTTTGAAAAACATACCAGAGGCATAGGATCCAAGTTAATGTCCAAGATGGGCTATGAAGAAAAAGGCTTGGGCAAACATGCACAGGGTATTTTTGAGCCAATAATGGTTGAGGAAAGGCCTAAGTATTTGGGTCTTGGCTATGGACAGTCTTATGGAGAAAGTTCCAAAGTTGCCATGAAGACAATTGAAAAAATTCCAAGAAGGAGTTTCATTTCAGCTCTTCTACCTCAAGAGTGTAAATATTGTATTCATGGGGGATGAAATTGCTTGAAACATCATTTGTAGGATGTAGGTGTTCATAAGCATAAATTTGAACCAGAGAGTTGTGGAAACTCTGAAACCAATGAAAAGATTGATGGTGTTCCAAAGGGAGCTACTTCTTCATTCAATTCACCTCCTCATGAAGGTAATAAAGGTGAAAGAGAAAGGTATAAATCTGGTTCTAATCATATTCCTTTTGATTATGTAAAGCATGATAAATTTCCATATAAGTATGGGAAAAGAATTGCATGTTCCTTTTGTGGTTTGAATAACCATAATGTTTCTAGATGTTGGAAGAGAATGGCCGCATACTGGAAACTTTTGAAGGAAAGGAAGCAAGAACCCAAAGGTCCATTGGACAAGGCAAATCATGTTGTCAAGAGGATGCACATGTGTTGCACTTACTGCCATAAGCAAGGACATATTGCTGCAAAATGTTGGACTCTGAATCCAACAATGCTTCCACGAAACTTGTGGAAGGTGGAAAGAGAAAATGGCAGGAATGGAAAGAAAGATTCCATGATTGATGTCTTTCAGGATGATTCACATGTTGATGTTGGCGTGCAGACAAAGGAGAGACCTTTGAAATGGATTGGTAAGAAATGGTTAGAGTTCTTATCCAATTAAGGTTGCATGTCTTTTGAAGATGCACTATATCAAGTCACATCTATTTGCATTTCTTTGTTAATGAGATGCAAGTTACAGGATTCTACCAAGAAGGTGAATGGAAAAGTTGAGTAGGAGACTCACTTTGTTGCTGCAACATTATATTTCATTTCAGCTTCGAAATTACAATGCGCTTAAGCGAAAGTTGAAGGATGAAATGCATGCATAAGCATGATATGCATGAACACATGGATGTTGATGATTTCCTTGTATTTGAACATGTATGTGTAATTAACTTGAAGGGATGATTGCTTTGACATGCATGTAATGTTAATATTGACTTGGGAAAAGTTTATTTGGTCTCCAAGATGGAGATAATGATGAAGTGTTTCATCTTTTGAAAAGAATCCTTGAGATCTTTTCTACATGCTTGACTTGAAGGGTCAATTGTTTTAAAGGCATTTTTTGTTGGCTTGTTATCTAGTCAATCAATTGTATGCAGATGTAAAGACACGGAGGTGTTCACAAGATGTGAAATCTGTTTCTTTTGTTGAAGTAGAAGTTTAGGCCATCCAGTTGTTATCTGTAATCCTGTTGTTGTTAACAGTTGTTGTTGACAGTATGTCAAACAGGTACAAATGAAAATTTTGTGAAGCATATGTAACTTCACATTGCTTTGAGCCACCTTGGATCAATGATCAAGGTAGAGAAGTTCAAACTACCTTCTGTAACCTTCTTAGCAGGAGTTCTGCATGAAGTCAAGGAGGAAAACAGTTCTTCCCAGGAGGACAAGCACATCTAGGAAGGAAGTGTTCAAAGGCTTTGGTTCAGAGGCACTAGCCATGCAAGCAAGTGTATTGAGGCTAAAAGAAGAGGGTGTTGTTACTCTCTTTACTGTTTAGATTAGTATATTAGCCTTTTGGAGACCAAAAGTTCTTTTTAGTGGGAAGGTGTGATCCAAAATGGATCTAACATAGACTTCTAAGTCTATGAATTTTCCTCACATAGGAAAAATGAAAGTCAAAGGATGCTCCTGGAAATAGTGATTTGAAAATGGGGCTCTTAGGCTTCTTGTCTAACTTGCAAGAACCTCTCCCACTCCCAAAGATTAAATATTCCCAAGTCTTATTGATTAACCAATGCAGAATTAAATATGTGCTTGGAAATAGGTGTATGCTTGTGTTTGTTTAAATTGTTTATGTGTTGTAAATTATTTTGTTTAAACTAATATAAAGCATGTAACAGTGAACAATGCAGCAACCAACATCACACATAAGACAACAAATTAATGTGGAGTTCACCCAGAATTCTTGGGCTACATCTCCTTGAGCTCTAGTCAACTCGACTAGGCTCTCTTGGATTATGGCAAAGTCCTTTTACAAGATCTTGGCTCAACTCCACAGTTTTACATAGGAACAATGGGCTCAGAACACCATCTCTCCCTGGCTCTGAAGCTCTCGGCTTTCTGGCCCTCGGCTCTCTGCAAATGACATCTCTCGGGCTTTTCAATTGACTTCCAAGTGACTCCACTTGGCTGCTCTGTGCGTTAGCTCTGCATTCTCTTTGCCTTCCCTTTTTGCGCTGCTCTCTTTCTCCTTAGCTTCTTGCTTTGGCTTAACCTTCTGTGCTCCTATCTAAGCACTCTGTCAGTCTGTGGCTTTAAAGCCAATCGATGTTGTTTGTTCATTTCCCCTCCTCGGGCTTTCTGGCTCGTGGCCTCTATTCGCTCAAATCCTTTGAGCGTTACCCAATCATGGCATAATGTCTTCAAGGAAGGTGGCCACCTGTTCTGCAACGGAAGGAACCATTGGTGCTTTAAATCCCCATAAACATTCGTTCCTTGTTTACACAGAGAAACACTATAAAACACGGGAAAGTTCACCAAAACGCAGTCTATCGGACTTCAAATTATATCGCATCCACCCTAATATCGCATTGGGTATGCATTTGGCCACTATCGCGCTCTCCACTGTCGATATACGGGATCTCTGATCCAACGGCCACCATGCATTTTCGGGCGGCTTAGGAGTACGGGGGTTACCCACCCGAAAAGGCGGTTTCCATGTTCCTCCACCAAGCCACGCATCGTTCATTGTGTGGGATCGGGCGGAGCCAACCCAAAAACATTTACCGCTTGAGGCCCACCTGAAATCCACCTTTACAGAACTCAAATTATATAGATCGCACCTAAATTCCCCTTCGGGTCCGGTTTTATCGCTTTTTGTGTGTTTTCCTTTGTATTTGAAATAATACATTAAAACACTAAAATACCATCGAATGGATTTATGGCGGACTTCAAATAATATACATTTGCAGTTATAAACCCTTTCGGGTCCGGATTCATCGCTTATTGCATCGCAAATGTGTTTTGGGTAAAATCCCAAATACACGGGAAATACGTGAAAATTCGAATTCCCGGACCTGAAATTTTATACAATCAGGCTTTGAAAATTTATTAGGTCTGGCCTTTTTATCGACCTCAGGGGTCGTCGATCGCCGATCACCAATTTCGTTGATCACTGATTGCCGATTTCGGCGATTGCAATGTCACTCGGCCCGGGGTTTTGTGCATTGTCAATGCCGATTCGCCGACCTGATCATCGGCGATCGGCGTATCGCATGATCGCAATCGCCAGATCCAGGGTCTCGATATCGCATATGTGTCTGCCTCCGATCCGATACATCAGGTCGGCAGATCGGGGGTTTCTCCCCTTTCTGATTAAGTCCGCTCTTTTGCCCTGGTCCAATGTGATTTCCCTTTATAAGGGTTTCTGCCCATTTTATAGGATTTTTCCTCCTCTTCTAAAGAACATAGGGCATCTTCTTTTGGTGATAACTTTTGCATCCTAAGTCCATTTTTGCTCATTCAAGTTGTAGTAGATTTAGAATAAAAAGATCTCTACAATGAGTCTATTTCCAGGAACTTCCTTGGAATTTCATTTTCCTCTGTGATGAACACTTAGACTTAGGAGTCTATCCAAAATCCATTTTGGATCATGCCTTCCCACTAAAAGAACTTTTGGTCTCCAAAAGACTAATATACTGATCTGAACAGCACCCGAGAGTAACAACACCCTCTTCTTTCAGCCTCCACACACTTGCCTTGCATAGTGCCTCTGAACCAAAGTCTCTGACCACTTCCCTTCCTGGATGGGCTAGTCTTCCTAGGAAGAACTGTCTTCCTCCTTGCCTTCCTGCAGAACTTCTGTTGAAATGGTCATAGAAGGTGGTTTGAACTTCTTTGCCTTGATCATTGATTCAAGGTGGCTCAAACAAATGTGAAGTTCATCTGCTCCACAAAACTTTCACTTGTATTTGTATGACAAGCTGTCAACAACAACTGTTAACAACAACAGAAATACATACAACAACTGGATGGCCTAAACTCCTGCTTCAACAAAAGGAACAGGTTTCACAATTTGTGAACACCTCCATGTCTTCCATCTGCATAGAAATGATGGACTAGATAACAAACCCACAAAACATGCCTTTAAAACAAATGATCGTTCAAGTCAAGCATGTAGAAAAAAGACCATTAGGACTCTTTTCAAAAGATGAAACACTTCATTATTATCTCCCTCTTGGAGACCAATTCAACTTTCCTCAAGTCAACATTGCATCACATGCATGTCAAAGCAATCAACCTTGCAAGTTAATCACACATACATGTTCAAATACAAGGAAAACATCAACATCCCTGTTCCATGCACATCATGCTCATGCATGCATTTCATCCTTCAAATTTCACTTAAGTACATTGTACTTTCAAAGCTTGTCAGGCCAGGGTAACTCCAGACTTTGCAGAAGAAAACTGATTGATTGATTTCATTAGGTAACTATTGTTTATATACAGGAATGTGACTGATCAGTTCATCTTCTTGATGACTGTTCACATTCCGGGTACACCCAACCGCTGAGGATTAGGTGTCAACAATTCCCCCCCTTAATCTGAAGGGATGTTGGTGAGTTTGTTTAGTCAATTTAGTGTTCCTAAATTGATGTCATTAATTGTCAACCCGGGGCTCGTAAGCTGATGAAGTGAAGGTGTACTATATGTACTTAAGAAACTTTCTTAGAGCTTTTGTCGTTTGGGGTGTTGTTTATGGTTAACTTATCTTCCTAAGATGGAGTGATGATTATAGACAGATGAGTGCAAGTGTGTGAAAAGTGAGTTCTAGATGAGTGAAAGTGTGTGATTGGTGATTTCTAATTACTTGCTGAATTTGTAAAGGAAAAGAACTTGAAAGAAATGAATAAATTGAAATGACTTGAAAGTAAATGACCACGTTCTAATGGCATTAGTCTCTATCCATATTACTGCAAATAAAAGAAACAAGAAAATCACTTCAAGGATTGATGATAATGGTTATCTCCTCCTAACTCCCTGCTTCTACCACATAGTACTGCGTAAAACACGATTAGGAGGTAGCTGAAGACAAATCCAAGAATTGATAAAAAAACTCTAATTGACAAATTGTAACACTACTAAGCCTTTTCCATCATACTGCTTCCTACATATGTGATTATGTGTAACAAGTGGAAAAAGTATTAGTGTCACAAGCCAAGACTACTCAAAGACAAGCTGCAATTAATTAGTGTTCTGTTCTCTTGAAAGATAAGCCATTCATGATAAAGAGAGCATAAATTAGTTGGCATCCAACTTGTAAAACTAAGCTAAAAACTAATCTAGAAAACAGAGTAAAAAGGGCAGCATTATGAACAAGACAACTGCAACTACCATTAGATATTAAAGCAAACACAACACACTCAATCCCGGGTAAAAACCTGCAAAGAAGCAAATCTGATCAGTGAAAATAAAGGCTGCAACAATGAAAAGAAATCAAGCTGTACATAACTCAAGAAAGGAAATTCTATGTGTAAAATAAAGAAATTGCAGAAGTATAAACATGAAAATACTTTACAAGGCTAATATGAACAAGGGCCCTCCATTCATATCATCCACAGAAAACTCATATGCTCTTAAAACTTCAAAACAACATTGTTTCCATTACTTTATATGCAGAGATACATAGACAAAAAGTGCTGGAACAGCTCTTATAAAAACAGAGTTCAAAAACGTGCCAAAATTCTCACAAGTTTATAAACTACAGCATCTAAAAGTTAACATAAGTGTACGCAGACGCAAGTATATATAGGCATCTGCAAGATGGCCTAATGCGTAAAGCATAAAACAGAAAATAACTGAAAAGCATGTGTATTAAAGGTGCAGTTAACACGTCATAGGCTTCATGGTCGAGTTGGAGGTCCTGGTCGATATGGGCAATGAATCCAGCATTAGATCATGTCCCCCACGGATTTCAAAACACGGACAAGTCACCTTTTCCACCGACGTGATCAAACAGCTTACGCATCCACGTTAAGCTGCCTTTATTTGACCGTAACTTGACCCCCTTTGACCGGAGGTACAGATGACGTGGCTGGCTAAACTGATGGCACAGGAACCTCGAGCACGTATATTCCAACATGCCCATGTGGCTCGTTCTGCAAAATAGCACGTGGAACCTTAAGATCAACAAAATGGCTGCGGGATCATCAAATGGCTGCGGAATCAGCAGATGGCTGCGGAATCAGCAGAAGGCTGCAGAATACCTGCAAGTATGTCAAAAACTAAACAAAACAATCACCCATTAGCAAAGCTCACTTGATCATGTTTAATGACAACTAATGTAATGATCTGGGTGGAAAATGAGGCAAAAGAGAGAGGAAAGTGATGAAAACAGTAGGTAATGATGGATGATAAGGTGTAAAGTAGGGACTCTACAGAGTCCAAGCATCGTTCTGAATCTTTCAAGATTTTCTCTTCCAAGCGCTTTGGTGAAGATGTCTGCAATTTGCTCATTTGTGGAACAATGACGGAGATGGATTGTTTTGGCCTCAACATGATGTCGGATCAGATGATATTTAGTATTGATGTGCTTAGTACGATCATGGAACTTTGGGTTCTTGGCCAACTTTATTGCAAAGGTGTTGTCAATCATGAGTGGAGTTGATTGTACTTGTTTTACCTGCAAATCTTCAAGAATTTTCCTGAGCCACACAATTTCTTTCGTTGCTTCAGCTGCTACCACGTATTCTGCTTCTGTTGTGGAATCTGCTGGAACTAATTGTTTGCGTGATCTCCAAGAGACAACTCCTGATCCAAGACTCATAGCATATCCTGAAGTAGATACTCCAGTTTCTTTGTCTCCATCGAAGTCTGAATCAGAGTATCCAATCAAGCTGAAGTCGTCCACCTGTGTATACTTGATTCCAAGGTCTTGAGTTCCCTTCAAGTACCTTAGAACTCTTTTTGCAGCAGACCAATGTCCCTCACAAGGCTTTTGCATAAACCTGGAGAGGATTCCAACAGCAAATGAAATGTCTGGTCTGGTAGTAGTGAGGTAGATGAGACTTTCTATAAGCTGTCTATACTTTGTTGCATCCTCAAATTCCTTTCCTTCAATAGATGTGAGCTTTAAGTTTTGTTCCATTGGAGTAGAAAGAGGATTGCACTCTGTCATGCCAAATCTGTTTAACAAATCTCCAATGTATTTCTTTTGAGAAAGAAATATGGATTTTGGATGTTGGGTTACTTCAATGCCAAGATAATAATGAACATAGCCCAAATCAGTCATTTCAAAACTTTTTCCTAATTCTTTCTTTATGGATGCAATATAGCTTTCATTGTTCCCTGTCATTAAAAGATCATCTACATATACCACAAGATATACAACTGTTTTGCCAACTTTCTTGATAAATAAAGTTGCATCATCAAGATCAAAATGATTGAAGTTGATTTTTCAGAAAATGCTCTGTTAGTTTTTCATACCAGGCTCGTGGTGCTTGTTTGAGGCCGTACAAGGACTTCACAAGTTTGCATACTTTATGTTCATGTCCTTTCACAGCAAATCCTTCAGGCTAGGACATAAAAACATTCTCTTTTAGATCTCCATTCAAGAATGCAGTTTTTACATCCATTTGATGGACTTTCCAACCGTTCTGAGCAGCTAGTGCAAAGAGTGTCCGGATGGTGGCCCATTTTGCTGTGGGGGCAAAAGTTTCCTCATAATCGACCCCTTGTTTCTGTGCAAAACCTTTTGCCACAACCCTAGCTTTGTGCTTGTCAAGTGAGCCATCAGCTTTGTATTTGTTCTTGTAGACCCACTTGCAGCCAATTGGTTTGGTTCCAAATGGAGGATCAACCAGCTTCCAAGTGCCATTCTTTATGAGGGCATCATACTCCTTTTGCATCGCTTCTTTCCATTCATCATGAGAAGCAACTTCTTTGAAGGAAGTTGGTTCAAAATCTGTAGACAAGTTCAATTCACAATCATAAGTAACATCCATATCAACAGGTGAATTAGAGTCATCTACATCACCTCCATCTTGTCGGTTTGTATTTCTGGTTCCTATTTTTCCAATTTCATCAGGATGAACACTTTCAAGTGTCTTTGTCAGCCACTTTGGGGGACCTTTCTGAGATGGTCCAAGCTGCTCTGTTGATTGAGTTGGGACTGAATCAAGATTGAGTCTCCCAATTCTATCAATTACATCACTTAAAGCATTATTCGTTGTTGGAGTTTCATGCAGGGGAGATTGTTCTTCAGAAGAAGATTCCACATGTTGTTCTAGTATAGGAATCCCCCCTTCAAGATGTGGAATCTGATTATCAAATTCTTGAAATGATTTTGTTTTTGCGAATCTATCCAAGCGATCAAGTTGCCGCTCAACAACATTGTCAGATTTGGATGATTCGAGAAAAATGACATCTCTAGATAAAACAAACTTTTTATTTACTTCATCATAGAGGCGGTATGCTTTAGATGTGTTTGAATACCCCAGGAAGATACACTTACGACTTCTAGCACCGAGTTTGTTTCTATGTACCTTTGGTATTAACGCATAACAGGTGGAACCAAAGATCCTGAGATGTTTTACCGAAGGAACATGTCCATACCACAATTCATAAGGAGTCTTGTTTCTTATAGCACTAGATGGACATCTATTCTTTATATATGCAACACATAGAACAACATCAACCCAAAACATCATCTTTACATTTTTGAAGAAAAGCATGGATCGTACCATATTCAAGATTGTTCTATTCATTCTTTCTGCTACACCATTCTGTTGGGGATTATAAGGCATAGTTGTTTGATGTTTGATCCCATGTTGGCGAAGATAGTGTTCAAATTCAATTGATGTATATTCTTTTCCATTATCAGTGCGTATAGACCCAATATGAGATTGTGCATCATTTTCAATCCATTTATGAAAATTCTTGAATGTTTGAAAATCATCAGATTTGTTCTTCAATAAATAAACCCAACACATTCTGGTGTAATCATCAATAAATGTCATGGTATATTTATTTCCATTTGCAGAAGGAACAGGCATTGGACCACATAAATCTGAATGAATGAGTTCAAGCTTCCTATGTGCTCTTGAATGTGAATCATGAAAAGACTGTTTGCTATGCTTTCCTAGAATGCAAGCATCACATTGCTTATGTTTTCTAGGAATTGTAGGCAAACCAGCAACGCCATTTTTCTTCAATAAGCGGAGACTGTCGTAGTTTAAATGTCCAAATCTAGCATGCCATAATAAACTTGATGGAAGTGTACCTTCTTCATGATGAGAAATATATGAGAAATGTTGTGCATGAGCAGAGGTTCCTTGCAGTTTGAGAAGCCTTTCTTCTTCTATTCCCCTCATGACAAGTGAGTGGTCAGAAGCTTTTCTTACCTCAAGCTTGCCATCAAACATATGAATGGAGTGAGCTTGCTGGCGGATGTGGACCAAGGACATCAAGTTTCTCTTGAGCTGTGGGAGATATAGAACATGATCCAGAAGAAAGTCTGGAAGACCAGGCAGTTTAAGCCTGATTGTGCCAAGCCCTGATGGCTTGATTTTTGACTGATCTGCAATGTATACTACTCCATCAACATTGTTAGTGAAATATTCAAAAAAATCTTTCCTATGAGTCATATGACAGGTTGCTCCTGAATCAAGCAACCAATCATTTTTCGAAGAAGCAAGTGAAGCATTAAACAAATCTTCATTTACTCCAATGTTACATTGTGCCTCAATATATTGAGCGGATTCCGTGGATGGAAGAGGGGTTTTTCTAGAATAGGATTCTTTTGATAAGGTTACTTGTCTGACAAAGGCCATTCAACTTTGTCTAAAAAGGTAGGCTACGAAGGAAAGAGATTCTATTGCGGCAGCAAATGGTAACCATCTTTGGGTAAAAGGCAAGCCTCACCCATTAAAACTAATGTTTTAGAGGATAAGTAGGGGCAACCTCCAAATAAGGGGATTCCTTTGCTGCAACAAGTAGTAACCATCTTTGAGTAACCTAATGATAGACATCGCCGAAGAAAGAGTTTCGTTTGCGGCAGCAAATAAAACAATTCTTTGGGTAACCAGAAAGAGGCAAGCCTCACCCTTTAAAACAAATGTTTTATCGGATAAGTAGGGGCAGCCTTGAAATTGTATTTTATACCTGGGGGCATGCAAAGATGAGGGGAAAAGGTCAAAAATTGCCAAATTTAGAGCATAGCTTATGTAAGGTGCAAGCTCTATAAAAATTGGAATCTTGCAGGAAGACATTTCTTATCCTATGACTGGTATTTCGAGCAGTTTTAGCATAAAGTTCATGCTCGTTAAAAAATAAACGCAAGTTCGAGCAGTTTTACCGCGGAATTTATGCTCGTTAAAAAATAGAAAAGCGTGAGCAAGGGTTCCACCAGAGTTCAAGCTCATTAAAAAATGAACCTATCCCGGTAAATAACCATTGTGATCGTAAATTTATTAGCCATAAAAGCCTTGGTTGTGTTTGCACCCACCACCTCCATTCCATTTGGCCGATCATTCACCCCCATATGATTGTTTACCCATTTTGAGAAACAGCTGCGAAGAGTGATTTCACTTAGCCATCCTTGTGACACTGCCGTGATTGGAAAATTCCAACCTGTACCTGGAATCTGCTGCTATCCCTGTTTATCACTCGTTCCTCAAAAGACGAGTCTTCTTTGAGCTCTTTTAATCTGACTCGTAAAATATGAAAAGTTTGCTGAGTTTTGGCCTTCCAGCTCGTTAAAAGGACCGGAAGAGCTATCCCTCCTCTAGATTTTAATCTTTTTGGACATGAGGGATTATTGCACAAAAAGGTCGAGCGCTTGTTTTATTCGGCTCGTTAAAGTTATCGAAAATTCATCCCTTCTGTATTGTTTTATACTTTTTCGGAGTTAAGGGATTAGATGACGAAAAAGGAATTTTGGAGTTAACTTTCTGTACCTTTTCAGACTCTCTAAAAATGAAAAGGACCGAGTTGTCTTTGTCGCTAGACTCGCTAAAATGATTAAATAGCGACAAACTTGTCTTTAGACGAGAACGAGTTTCCCTATCGCTAGGCTCGTTAAAACATAGCGATGGGCTTGCCCGAAGGGCAGGTTATAGAACAAGCATATGTTATCCTCCTCAAGCTTGACAAAAATAAAGAGGTACTGGTCAGAAATGACTGGGGAAAAATTGGGAGAACCTCGAAGCTTTGATGGTAGCAAGTCGCTCTTGAACATGACACTTTGTCCTCCGTACCACATCGGGTTGGGTTGTTTCATTCACCGGTCTCATCACCATGGTCCTCGCCAAACCATCCGTATTTGGGGTAATGCTACCGATCCATCACATTAGTGTCGTTATATGTTCAAGAGATGTGTTCAGAAAGAGTCAACCGTGTCCCATCCACTGCCATACATTATCCTTCATCCACCCATGATCGCCACCCTGAATCATATCTCACAGATTGTTTTCACCTCCACTAAAGTCATTAGCTCCGTTCCGTGTCACCGATGTGGGATTCATTAAGGCCCTCCTTTGACGGATCGCTTCTTGTCGACTTCAGCTCATTATCCAAGAAGTTGATCTAGGAACACCCCCCCAGTACTTTGAAGCTTGCATGCCTCAATGGCAAGTTTCTCACTTCCGGCGACAGGTATACATCAATGACCTTCGACCAAAAGATTTTGCGTGGTGTTCGACGCCAAGTCCTTTATTCACACCACGTGAATTGTACTGTAGTACCTTGAGGGTCATTTTCATTATTGGTGATTCCTCTCGCGCTTGTTAATGGTTTACATTATTGACCGGTAATCAAGCGATGTCTTTCCATGTTCGACTTTAGCGCAATTCTCACATGGATCGACTTGTACTTAGAGTGAAGATCGAACGAGATTGAAGACCCCGAATCTAGTTTCATCCATCCGGGCTGCGATATATATTCAGGAAAAATAAAGACATTTGATATGTACATCATTGCAGCAGATGATCATCCTACTCAAAGGATGATAATTTCAGCAGAGAATTATCAGTCTATCATCAGACGGTCGTCTGTTATGTGTACCAAAATGAATTTATAAAGCTGAGCATGGGAATGCCCGCCTCAGCTAGATCATGAAAGCAGAATGAAAAATAATGTATTGTATTGTATTTTATTGTAGGGTACCTCTCAGCCGATTGAATGAACTTCGGATCCTCCTAATAAAGCATTTCACCCGATAAACGACCTCATACTTTAGGGGGCAACTGTTATAGACATTTTTGTGCCTAACAACATGGAGCATGAAATGTCAATAATCTGAGGGATCCAAAGTCCCTAAACATGTTGTTCTTACCCTTAGAGGAACAAGGTCTGCAAACCACAACACTGAGAATCAGTTCTCCACCCAAAAACACTCAAAAACAGGCTATTTCTAGATCATGTCAGCTGCTCCACTGAGCATCTGCGCTGAATGTCAACTGCTCCTCCTTGTACCTGCGCTGAAGGTCAAAACTAATGAAGGCTACCTGCGCTGGGCGAGATTTGCCAAGTGGCACAGTCATTCTGCAAGGTGTCAACTGGCCAGGAAGCTTCCATCTGACACTTGGGTCAAGGAATTCGCCTAGTGATGAGTAAGAGGGTCTTGATCTCCAAGTGGAAGCAAGATTCTCCAAGTGGACTCAAGAACTGAAGATTAACTAAAGTGGGAGAGGACACAAGTCAGCTTCAGGCCAGTCTCAAGATGACTCATCCTTTCTCCAAAACCCTATATATAGAGCTCTCTCATGAGGTCTAAGGAGGCTGGAATTTTGTGCAAGTAAGGAAGTGCTGTTGGTTTGTGTATAGAGCTATTGGGTGTTTTGCTTGAAGGAGGTGAAGAGGAGATTTCTTTCAGCTGGGATTGGGCCCATTGTGGTTGTAACTCTCTCAGAACTTTACTTCTATTATCAATAAAGTATTTGAGGTTCTTCTATATGCATGTGTCTTTATGATGAATAGATGCTTGTATATTTGATTTAGGCTAATCCTATAATCGATTATGGATGTATGCTGCTTGTAGTTTCCTTTTCTTGTGCTTTTACAGGATCTGTGTGTAGCTGGGCCAGGTGAAAGGGCAAGGAGCTAGGGGCAAGCGGCAAGGAGTGAAGACTGGATCGACTATTAGCGCAAGATAACGGTTAGTAGATCATCCTTTTCTTCCCTCTCTCATCTCATAAAGAAGAAACTTTGAATAGCTTTGCATTCTGTTGTTGCTGGAGTACTATCACCTTCAGAGTGGGATAGAGGCATTCTGCATTAGATACTTTTCCCCCCAACACAGGTTTAAAGACGTCGGAACACGTCTCTAACCTAGACCTCTAGAATGTTTGCGTTAGATTCCAATGCGTTGTTATGTTCATTGAGTTTATTTTAAACTTTATCTTCAATTATGTTTCAGTTTTTTGGTCCTACCGTATGTGATATCTCAAAAACTTCTTAAATGCGAACTACATGCCAAAACTATATCATTTCATTCAATGAATTCTATCTACAGGAAGGTTGAGATCTTTATAGAAACGAAATGATCACTCAGCAAATAGCAAAGATCCTAATGCAGCTAATAACAAGAAATGAAATTTTTTTCTTTTTCTTTTTAATAGCAACAAATAACAATAAACGCTAACTAATATGATGCAAAAGATCTTTTGTTTTTCTTTCCTTTAAGATGGCATGATGCATTTAAACAAATCTTAAGAGATATTCACAAGTATAAACAAACCAAGTTCACTCGATGAAATGGAAACAATTCTGAAACACCAAGATGAACTATCCAAGAAAGGAGAAACACAAAGACTTTCAATGAACCATGTAATCTAAGTTCAAATGAAGTCGAGCAAAATCCAGAGAAGCTAGAAGTGAATCACCCAAAGCATAGAAGACCAAGCTTTAACAAACCACTAGATAGGTGCAGAACACAACCAACAAGTTGACTGGAAAATCAAAAGACCAAAACTTCCCACAGAAGGCTAGACACGCGAAGCCACTAGATGTTCTAGGGCTAGGACGAAAATCAATAGAAATAAGAAAACAACTGAAGGATAAAGGCAAAACCAGTCAAACTGAGGTTCAACACACTTCCAGAGGCTGTAAAAGATATAAAAAGATAAAAAACTGAGTTGAAAGAGCTTCCAACCAACACACAGGCAAAATTCACAGGGCTGGCGCGACTCTCAGCGTGCAACTTGCGCTACCAAAAGATTGGCGCGGGTTGCTGTTGGGAAACATGCGCCAACTGGCGCGACTGTCAGAATAAAAACCGCGCCAAGAAAGCTTGCCGGCTTAAAAAATAAATAACACGACCCCAGGTCGGGCTGACAGTGTTCAGATGGATCAAAGAGTAAAGAACAATCTCAAAACTGACCCAGAAAGCTCATTCACTCAAGCAAGCAAGAGAAAATGAACATGCAAGACAAGTTCCAAATAGCTTCTCCCCAGCGGAGTCGCCAAATTGTTGGATAGGTAAATCCCCTCTGCGGACACAGGCGATCCCACTGGCCTAAAACAGAACTAGCCACAATCAATTCACGCTGCCATGCAAGTTCCTAGTTGTACATTAAAGGTGAATTAAGAAGACCAACCTGGAATCCAACGCTATAGTCGAGGCAGAGTTGGTATTCCCGCTCCCTCGCTCCGGCAGGTCACAATCCTTGCGATCCTTGCAAACGGACACCTGCACATGCAAAGGAAGAAACAAATACAAGCATAAAATCCACCAAGGCACAACTATATTTCAGTCAGAAAGGAAATAAATCAAACATCACTATAATAGACAATGAGATTGGAACTATAATAGCAGTCGTTCATTAATGAATAATAGACAGGAAAAGTTACAACCAAGGTTCTGACGTTGAACCTCTCCTCTGGCTGGGCGAGCAACTATATGTGTCTTGCAATGTACCTCCTCTCCGGCAGCATAACCTCTCTATGCTTCACTATCACTCATGACAAGCGTAATCACAACTAGCATTCCTCCAAAAACTAGCTTGTCTAATGCATGAGGACATATATTTATAGATGGAGAAGGGAGAAAGATTCGATGTGTTAGTGTCGGTCTTGAAAGCCCTCCATCAGTGATCAAAGCTCTTTGCATTTGCATTAGTAGGTGTCTCATCAGTGTCAAATTTTGCATCCCGTTAGGCATGCCATAACCCTGATGGAGGAGCTGGTTTATTTGCACCCCTCTTGGTTTTGCTGGATCAGGTCATATCAGTCATCAAGCTCTTTCAAGCTTGTCTTGTTTTTTCTTAAGGTCAAAGGTCCTAGGTCTAGGGTTTTGGTCATTTATCCCTGCAAGGTCATGTCTTTGAAAGTCCTTGAGTGCCCAGCAAGCCAGAGGGAGGATTGTAAACATGTTTCTTTGATATTTTCATCATGTACAGTTCATTTTTAACCTTGGATTTAAAAACTCTGTTATTAAAGCCAAGGTCATGTTAAATTTTTGTAAAAAGAATTAAATTCCAAAAATTCTTCAAAAGGGAAGCAGTAACCCAGGTCCCCTTGCCAAAGTCCCTCAGATGATCTACCTGCAAAAAGAATCAAGTGAAAGCACTCAATGAGTCAAATTCAGGATAAAGGAAACCAAAAATCAGTGTTATAAAGTGTCAAAAGAAAAACATTAGAAAGTGGGTTTGTAAATGAAATTTTTTCAAATGAGACTTATAAAAGCCCAAATTCCCTCCTTTCACTCTCATTGTGCATTCTAATGCTTGCAAGAGAGATAGAGAGAGTGATTGAGAGAAAGGAGCAAAATTACAGCGATTTCGGGCAGCTGAGAGGGGCGCGACCCGTCGAGAGAGGTGCGCGACCTGTTGGGTGGTGCGCGACCCGTCCAGAGCCCTTCTGCAGTTCAAAAAATCAACGTGCGCGACCCGTTGAACCGCTTGGCTGCAAACTTCAAGGAAATTTCCCTAATCTTCTTCCAAATCACCGAATTTGCTCGAGGTAGGTGCTCTAAACATGGATTAATTGCTGTTATGAATGGTGGATGTCATGGGCATGCTTTTATGATCAAAATTTTGCAAGTAAAAGGACATTATATGGCTGCAATGTTCATGACCAAATTGTGCTAGGGTTTGTGTTGTTTCAAGTTACTTTTCCCTTGGGTTGGCTTCCCTCCTTTCCCTATCACTCACATTTATATGTTCATCTCTTTTCCCATGTTATCTTATAAATGAAATGCAAATCTTTCCCCATCCCTAGCTATTAAAACTGAAAACCCTACCCCTTTCCCAAAGCATCAAAAAACAAAAATTCAAAACCCTAATTCCCCTCTACCATATGCATGTGCAAAATAACAAAAACTGTTGGTAAACATGTCAGCATGTTTTGTGCATGGTTTCCCTTTTTCCCCTATTAAACATGTATACATATATTCCCATGTTTACTTTCATGCATGTTTTTCCCATATGCAATAATCTTTGCAAATGATTTCCCTATTACAAATATGTGTTCTAATATGCATAATGATTTGCAAAATTTCCCTTGAAATTCCCTGTTATCTTTATATATTCCCATTCCTTGTTAAAAGATCCCTCCCCTAACATTTCCCTCATGTCTTTTTCCCCTTGAAACAGCATAGATTTCAGCACTTTTTGCAGGCAGAGACAACAGTTCAATTTGTCCACTTTGCTCCTAAACCATGTCAGAAACCGAAACTTATGAGCAAAGTGATGACCATTCATCATCTACAGAGGTTGAGGTACAGAGGAGGCCTCGTAAGGGTGGTAAGGGTAGACATCATAAGCGAGAGGAGCCCACCTCTTTGGCAAAATGACAGGCTTGTCCCATGGCAGTGACTTGTTTTCAGTATATGTGTTGTTATGATTTCTGTGAGAGGATTTCCCGGATTCAGCACCATAGAGAGTTGGCCCGCTTGTTTGCTTTACACCTCCATTATGGACATGTCACTCTGGCAGGGGTGAACTATACATTGACACTCGAGGTGATCTCACAGGCTATAGGGATACCGAATGTGGGTGAGGTGTGGCCTAAGCGCAGGTTGCTAGATTTTGTTCACTTTGAGCCCTATGTCCGTCCACCATTCGTGAGACTTTTGACAGGTGTTTTTCCATTCAGATTTCTCCGGAGCGAGTATGCTCCAATCATGAGGCTTATTATGCATTATTTTACCTGTGAGGGCAGATTTTCACAGGTGTACTCATATCACATTCGCCTTTTGATGCATTTCACCCGAGTGAGGATGATGAACATCCCGGTCTTCTTGTTTCATAACATTCAGAGGATGGTGCCCATGTTGCAGAAGAAGACCCCGGCCCAGCAGTACAGGAGCTTATGTCATTATGGTTTGATTCAGCTCATAGTCTCACATCAGTTGACTCAGCAGGGCATCTCATGGGAGGAGTTCATCTCCCGTGAGTTTTTCACAGCACCACCCCAGCCACATCCCGAGGTCATTCATGAGGAGGGTGGACCGTCTTAGCAGCCTGATATTCCGGTCACTAGAAATGTTGTTTCTTCACCTCAACTCACATATCATAAAGGCCCGAGGGCCTTATTTGCAGCAGCTAGGCGAGTACTATCTCCACAGCAGGTGGAAGGGGTCTCGCCTTCATCTTCAGCTCAGCGAGTGTTATCTCCACATCAGGTGGAAGGGGCCTCGCTTTCTTCACCAGCACGGGTACTACAGAGGGGCAAAGAGCCCATGATTCATGAGGGTACGATGATTGATCTTGAGGCCAGTTCTCCTAGCCAAGAGGCGAAGGAGATCATTCAACATCTTAGGGCTGAAAATGATGTTTTACAGAGGATACTTGAGGGTGCCCAATGGACTATTACTCACCTGGAGTAGCGGAACAAACATTTAGAGGAGGAGAAAGCACTTGATGAGCTTTGGAGGATTCGTAGCGACCGAGTCTTGAACCGTAGAAGACCCAGTGATCCATTACCTGTTGACCGAGAGTCAATGCTCATTCAGGAGAATGCCCACTTGGAGAGGCTGTTGGCTAAGGCCAACCAAGAGAAAAAGCTGCTGAGAAACATGAAGAATCACTATTGGGCAAGGATGCATGTATGCAAGGCCAAAATGAAAATGTTCCAAAGGAGGTTGTCCGAGGCTCTTAGGCGGAAGAAAAGGACCAATCCACTCCGTATCTTGGCGGAGGCATCCCTCAAAGATCATGGCACTCACTAGCTCAGCCACAACACAAATCCCAAAATTTTTTGAGAATTTTGGGTAATTTTGGCATTTTTTGGAAATTTACAGGTTTTGGCTCCTCAACGGGTCTCACCCCCGGTGAGACCCTTTGTCATGGCAGCTCCTTTTTACAAAAACTCAGCATTTCTAGATTTTTCATGCAAAGTTACATATTCCTATGGATGGACTTGAGTTTTTATGGAGTTTTGGGCCTCCAGAAGGTCAAAATACATGCAAAATTTGACTTTCTGCCCCTTTTTTGAGTTGCAGAAGCAGTCTTGGGAGAATTGAGTTTTGACTGGGCAAATGAACTCCAAATTCAAAAATTCTAGTTGGGTTGGAAAGTAGACTCGTAGACCTTTCCAATGAGCTATCCTGTACCCAATTCTGACACCAGCTCCAAAGTGGGCGACCCGTTGAGAAAAGGGGCGTGACCCATTGAGCAGATTTTTCCAGATTTGACCAGTTCAGCCCAGAAAATGCAGATTTGACTCTTTTCGACTTTCTGAGGTTAATGATGGTCCTCTTGGATGTAATTGTGACACTTTTTGGATACTTTCACTCTTGTTTAACACTTCTAGAAGATTTTTTTCATGTAAAGGGTAAAAATTGAATGTATGAACTGGTTTCCATGTTTATAGAGGCAAGTTGTTTTGACTGCCTATTTTGTAGTGCTTAGTTTTGAAGTGGTTCAAACAGCTCCTAGGATAGTGAGCTCGACCCATGGAGGCAGGGAAAGAGGTTAGATCATCTATTTTATGTACTTTCTTGCTCATTTTCATGGTTGGACTCTTGAGGGAGAAGCTATCATTGTATATTTTCACTGTATCTCTGCAATTTTTGGCTAAGGAAGACCAGGGTTTTGCAATCATCTTTGGGATTCTTGTGGACTCATGTGTTGATGGTGTGTTTCTTCATGTTCTTGTAAGCTTTGTTATGTGATTCATTTCCTTTCTTTACTGCTGCACATTAAACAAATGAAGTGTTAAAGTATGAATTCATGCTAGCCATGCTCTGCTTTTAAATTTGTTTAATTTCCATGTTTTCTACTGTCTAAAGGGAATTCAAAGTCATTTTTTGCTCTCTTTAGCTCCTCATCTTTCATTCTTGATCATCCACCTCAGTTAAAGGCATCAATACTGTTTCCTACCTTGCCCCAAGAAATCCCCTGCAGAAACTGTGTCCAATCCCCGCACCCAAAATTGCAATTCCTCAAATTGCCACCAAAAACCCAAAAAAACCCCAAATCAACCTTTTTAATCAGTTTACTAGCCTAATATCAGTGTTACCTTGTTGGTCATCTCATTCCATTGAAGATTTACCGAGATTGACTGGAGAGAGCCTTCTCCTGCCCCGTAGGGCTAGCTACGAGGCTGAATGGTTTGATGTAGCCTTGAGGTTTACCTTTCTCAGCGTGAGGTGAAATTTCAAGCGCTAACACGATGAACCAGGACACCCATTGTGGATTGGCATTATCTCTGAAAAGCCAATGTGGATAGATGTCAAGGATAGATGACGACTCTCGACCTCTATCAGATGGATTTTACCCTCAAAAGACTTCGTGATCTGAAGGGAAAAAACAGATGGGCGTGCGTTTGTCAAAAATCATTACCAAACTAGGCTGGCGCGGGTGTTGTTCTGTGACAGAGCGCCAATGTTCGCGCCCTCTTTTGAGGATCTCAGTGATTGGCGCGGGTAAGATACTGTGGACCTGCGCCAATGGAAAAAGAGTACTTTTCAGGGAGAATTTGCAGAAGGTGTCTTCAGGGAACATGAAGTACATACTCAGGGGAACATAATGCAAGTGCTTTTTGGGTTATGTCACTGCTCACAGGTCCCGGAATGCGTCCTCCAATGTATGGAAACAGGGTGATAGGGGCGGTGACCAATGGTGACAAATTACTGTGTAACACAAGGATCTGCTGGATCTTGGTATTTTTCCCTTCCAGCAGGTTTAATTAGGAACAAGGGATACTTTTCAAGAAGTATTTCTTGCAAAATTTGGTGATGATAGGACCATAGCATCCCTGATCAATGATATTTATAATTTAAAAGCTAACTTAGATGAAAGGATCAAAGACTTCAACTCCAGATTTAACAAGTTGCTAAATAAAATCCCAGTTGCCTCAAAACCTGTTGTAGATGTACAAATAGAATGGTACATATCGTCTCTTCCCTCTAATATTGAAATTTTCGTAGATAGAGCCAATAAAGCTACCCTTGTAGAAAACATTAAAGAAGCCATGTTTATAGAATGAAGGATTATAGCTTTACAAAAGAGATCACAAACAGATGAGAGGAAGTCAAAGCAAGTAACCTTTAAGAACGATTCTAAAAAGAAAGCTTTAAAGGAACCTTTCGATCTTGAAGGCTTGCAGAAAGTATTAAAGACAATGCCTAATGAAATGGTTGAAATCAAGAAGAAGGTTGCAAAATCCTCTGCTCCCAAGAAACCTTTTTGCTCGTTTAAAAGGAATCCTTATTCTACATCACAATCCCCGAACACCATTTCAAATGCTGAGTTTGATCAAGAAACAGAAGAAGACTCACTAGCCGGAAGAGGAAGCCAAAACGGAAGAAGAAGTTGAATTAAATGGGATGTGGGATTTCATCCTCCCAAATGAAGAAGAGGCCCAAGATATGGCAGTAACTACGAGGAAAAAAAACTCTCTTGACATGTCTATCACAAATCAAAAACAAAAAACTACTACTCCTGTAAAGGAGAAAGCAATAACAAAAAAGTATAAGACTAGTCAGACAGACTATATTCCATTAAATTCTCCAAATGCTTCCAAAACATTGGTAATCTCAGATACAGTGGAATACAACATAGTCGAAGATATGAAAAATACTAGAGCAAACATTTCATTGCATGAACTCACTAAACTCAAGCAACAACATAAAATTTTATTAAGAGAATTAAAAGCAGTTCCTGTATCCCCTCTGCCATTTGCTGTAGTTACTCAAGCTACCTACGACATGGGAAAACCTCCATCATCTTCCAACAAAGTAAATCCTTCAGATTTAGTCATAATCGGTGATAGATTTATTTCTCATATTCCTCCATTTCTTCTCACTTACGAAATTTTCAACAGGAATGTTCATAACTGTCTTGTTAATTCAAGAGCCTCTTCAAATATTATGCCAAGAGTTGTGTGCACCAAATTGAATATTACACCTCAAAAATCTGCGGTACAAATAGTTCAATTAGAGAGGACAAAAGTAGAGGTACTTGGAGAAATAGCATTAGTTTCAATTAGGCTTTCCTCTAATAAAAAAGTTTTGAAAATAATTGATATTTTAGTGGCTAATATCCCTGAATTTTATGGTTTAATCCTAAGTGGGGATTGGTTTGAAAAGTTGCATGGTTACTTCGCAACTGATTGGTCTCACATGTTGGCATTATGATTCAGGTGTTGTCCTTGATGGCAAAACTCATTCAGGTGATAAATCAAGAAGGACGCAGGAAATATGTTCAGCAAGTGCGTCCCCGCAGGTATACCATGCAGAACCCGCGTCCAGGGACGCAGGCCAGCCGTTCAGGAGGTGCGTCCGCCCTGTGCACTCATTTCAAGGCAGAGAAAAGCACGTGGGGGTTTCTTGTGTGGTATCTAGCCGACGGTTTTGTGTTTCTATGGTGTCGGCTCGTGGTATTGTTCCATGTTTTGGGGAGAAGCTTGCCTATATAAAGCAAAGGAGTTCATTTGGATTTGGCATCATCTTGGTTGAACATCTCTTGGTGAGATCTAGTCCAGATCTATAAAGGCGAATCTTCTAATGGACTATGATCTATATGGCGCATGATCAGATCTGTAGATCTGAGTGTTTGGGTTGAATCTGAAGTCCTCTTATCTTCTATATCTGAAGGGACGCAGATTCAGTGAAGAAAAGGTGCGCCGGGACGCAGTACAGTAAAGGCTCAGGTGCGTCTCTGAGGCAAAGGACGCGGCGCAACTGTGGTATTAGGTGCGTCTCTGAAGCGAAAGACGCGGCGCGATAGTGTTGCTGGGTGCGTCGGTCGCAGAAAAGCAAAGAGGAACAGTGCGTCTGCACGCAGAACAGCAAAAGGTATACTGCGTCCAGTCGCAGGCCACAGAAAGAAAATATGCGTCCCTGTCTTAAGATGATCTGTTGACTGTATATTTCTGTTCATAAGGTGTTCTGGGTTGTTTCTGTAATTACTGATCTGATATCTGTAGTAGACTGTATCTGTTGTATACTTGTTGATCATTTGATTCTTCATGAAAAGAAGTAGGGGGTTGTAGCTCCCTTCCAGGAGAGACTGGAAAACGAGAGAGAGTTGTAGCTCTCTGCAGGTTGCAGCCTGCGTGCTGGTAAAGGACTGCACCAGTACAAAATCATTGTAAAAAGAATTTCTTGAAAGAAGATAGAGACATATTGCAGCAGGTGGTTTTCTCCCGCATTGGGTTTCCACCTTACATCTTGTGTTCCTTGGTGTGACTGTCTATTTTCTTTATTCATGCTCATTGTTTTATGGTACTGATATGCAAGAATAATTCAAAAGATCAAATAAGGAAGATTTGGTAAATTACTAGATAATACTGATTCACCCCCCCCTCTCAGTATTATTTCCAACAATTGGTATCGGAGCAGGTCCTTTAGAAAAGCTTGATCGCTTGAAGGTAGATCGTTCATCATGAGCAACTACGAGAGAGAAGCATCAATCAGGCCACCCGTCTTCGATGGGACAAACTTCAATTATTGGAAGGTAAGAGTTACTGCATATCTTCAATCTCTTGGTACAGAAGTTTGGAACATTGTAGAATCAGGCTATGCCTTTCCTTCAGTTACTCCTACAGATCCAGCTGAGAAAAAGCAGTATGAAACAAATGCAAAAGCAGTGAGTACTCTATTAGGAAGTATATCCCAAACAGAGTTCATGAAGGTCATGCACTTCAAATCAGCAAAAGAGATATGGGACAAAATGATCACTAGCTATGAAGGAGATGAACAGGTAAAAGAAGCTAAACTTCAAACTCTCAGGATTCAATATGAGACTCTCAAGATGTATAATGATGAAAGTGTGGCTAATTATTTTCTTCGGGTAGATGAGATTGTTAATTGTATGAAAAATTTGGGTGAAGAAATAAAAGAGACTATAGTAGTTCAAAAGATTCTAAGATCTTTATCCCCCAAGTTTGAATCTAAAGTATCTGCTGTAGAAGAAAAGGAAAATCTCCGTGTTCTCACTATGTCACAGCTGCATGGAATTCTAACTGCTTATGAAATGAGAAAGGGAGGTCCATCAGACAGAAGGGAAGCTGCTTTTAAAGCATCAGGCAAAGAAGATCACTATGAAGCAAGTCATGTTCCAGAAGAAGAGGAGGAAGAATCAAATTTCGTCAGAAATCTTCAAAGGGGTTCTGGAAGGTTCAGAGGTAAGCTACCTTTCAAATGCTTTGCTTGTGGAAGAGTAGGTCATTATGCTGCAAAATGCTCTTATAAGGATAAAGGAAAGGAACCAGTTAGATGGAACAAGAAACAGAGTGCAAATAAGAAAAGCTACTACACCCATGAAGATAGTGATGGCTTATCAAACAGTGATGAAGATGAACAAGGTAACAAATATAGATTGTTAATGGCATTTGAAGATGATGATTATGAGGATGCTGTAGATGTGGATAACCTTTATAATGAAATTACTAGACTCAAGAGATGTATAGAAGAAAAGAACATGATTATTGATACTCTACAATTTCAAATTGATGAAAAGGAAAAACATCTTGAAAAATTAGAAGCTGAAATTGTTGGTCTCAGAAAAGAAATTGAGAAAACAAAAACTATTAATCTCAAGTTTGTCAAAGGATCTGAAACTTTGAATGAGATTATCAGTGTGCAGCGGTCTCCTCTAAATAAGACAGGTCTGGGCTATAATGGAGAAACTTCTCAAGCATCCACTTCAAAAAGTTATCTTGATGCAGCAAGAAGAAATGAGCAAGAGCACAAGGAAGATCATCAGGTAAAGCAGGGACAAACGGCAAACAGAAACTATCAGGGGCAATCCAGCTTAAGGGTGAACAAAAGCCACAACCAGCCACAGGTAAAATCTTCCCAATTTGGTTCAAGAATAGATGAGAATAGAAATTACAATCAGTTGGCTGGTAGATTCAATAATCGCAGAAGCTTCTTCAATGGACAATGCTTTTCTTGCCATAACTTTGGTCACAAAGCAGCTCAATGTGTTGCGTATAAAACAATCATGACAAGGGAAGCTCAAAAACAAAGAAGTATGACAGGGATTACAAAAAGGACCTATAACCACTTTTCAGCTCTTGAAAATGAAGTTGAATGTTCTATTTGCAATAATTTTGGACATGAAGACTTTGAATGCAGAAGCAGGTTTCCGGAAAGAAAGGTACAAGAACAGAAAAAGGAACAAGCCTCAGGCACCAAAACATGGAAAATAAAGGAACCTCAAACAGAAAGATGTGGGATAGCATTCTATGCAGAAGGACAAGAAAATTTATGGTACATTGACAGTGGATGTTCGAAGCATATGACAGGTGATAAAGAAAAACTTGAATCTTATTCTAATTTAGAAAAGGGAAAGAAAGTCTCTTTTGGAAATGATACTCCTGCAACTATAAAAGGAAAAGGTATTGCTCCTTTAAAAGAAGATGTTAAGGCTGGAAATGTTTTGTTTGTTGATGGACTAAAGCATAATCTACTAAGTGTAAGCCAGATGTGTGATCAAAGAACCGAGGTTATATTCCGATCAAATGGATGTGTTGTTCGTGATCTTGATACAGGTAAAACAGTTCTCAAAGGAAAAAGAACTCCAAATAATCTATACATATTTGATGAAGGTCAACAACAATGCTATCTAAGCAAGGATGAAGAGCACTGGTTATGGCATCGAAGGTTGGGACATCTAAGCTTCTCTCAAATAAGGAAAGCTTGCAAATATCAGGCAGTTCGCGATCTTCCAGATATCAAAATTCCTGACAACACCATATGCAGATCATGTCAGTTTGGAAAACAAACCAGAACTAACTTTCCAGAGAAAGAAGGATCAGCCAGCATGCCTCTTGAGCTAGTACATACAGATGTATGTGGACCATTCACAAAAAGAACACCTAGAGGAGAGGAATACTTGATATTATTTATTGACGATTTCTCCAGGTTTGTTTGGTTAGGACTTATGAAGCACAAAGATGAAGCTTTCGAAAAATTCAAATCCTTCAAAGCTTTGGTTGAAAATGAATCAGGTCACAAAATTAAGTGCCTCAGATCCGACAGAGGTGGGGAATTTACTTCAAATGAATTTTTCGATTTCTGTGATGAACATGGGATAAGGAGAGAATTTTCTACAGCTAGAACTCCTCAGCAAAATGGAGTAGTTGAAAGAATGAACAGAACAATCCAGCAAATGGCTCGTGCTATGCTTGATGAATCAGGAACTCCTGCAACCTTCTGGGGTGAAGCTGCACATGCGGCAGTTATTATTCTCAACAAGACAAATGTCCGAGTGAACAGCACTCAAACTCCTCATGAGCTCTGGAGTGGTAAAACTCCTTCGGTAAAGCACTTCAAAATCTTTGGGAGCAAATGCTATATCAAGAATACTGAGGAGCAGCTTGGCAAACTTGATCCTAGAGCAGATGAAGGAATTCTTCTTGGCTACTCTCCACATAGCAAAGCATACAAATGCTACAATAAAAGACTTGGCAGAATTGTTGACAGCATTGATGTAGTGGTTGATGAGAAGGGATACATTCCTAGGCAAATACATCGTGAAGACATTGAAGAAGATGAAAACTACCCTCGAAGACAGGATGATGAAGAAGAAGAACCGCAAGAACAATCTCAAGAAGGACCTCACGAAGAAGCAGAAGAAAGAACAAGAATAGAAGACAAGACTCCATCCAGATATGTTCAAAAGAACCATCCAGAATCTCAGATCATGGGACAAAAAGAAGCAGGGATACAAACTAGAAGAACAGTTGCAGAAGCTTTAAGTTATTTGGCATTACTCTCCTCTACTGAACCACAAAATGTGAAAGAGGCATGCAAAGATGAATTTTGGGTGAAAGCAATGGATGAAGAACTTGAGCAAATCGAAAAGAACAACACTTGGGAGCTGGTTCCTAGACCAAAGGATAAGAATGTTATCGGAACAAAATGGGTCTTCAAAAATAAATTGAATGAAAATGGAGAAGTAATTAGAAATAAAGCCAGACTTGTTTGTAAAGGGTATGCGCAGCAAGAAGGAATAGACTTTGAAGAAACTTTTGCTCCTGTTGCAAGACTTGAGGCCATCCGAATGTTTCTTGCTCTCTCAAGTTGTCAAAACTTCAAAGTATTTCAAATGGATGTGAAATCAGCCTTTCTGAATGGAGACTTGGATGAAGAAGTGTACATTGAACAGCCAGATGGGTTCATTCTTGGAAATGATCCAAATCTTGTATGCCGATTGAAAAAGGCTCTCTATGGTCTCAAACAAGCTCCAAGGGCTTGGTACTACCGGTTGGACAAATATCTTCATCAACAAGGTTTTTCAAAAGGTTCAGCAGATAGCAATCTTTATATAAAAGTTGAAAATGACAAATTACTAATACTTGTTGTGTATGTAGATGACATTATTTTTGGCAGCAATGAAGAAGCTATGAGTCAAAGCTTTGCCTCGGTCATGCAGAAAGAATTTGAGATGTCCTTGCTAGGAGAACTGACATACTTCCTTGGTTTGCAAATCCAACAAAAGAAAGGAGGGATCCTTTTATCTCAAACCAAGTATCTCAAGCAGATTTTGAAGAAATATGGCATGGAAGATGCAAAACCAGTATGTACACCCATGGTCACAGGATGTAGTCTCAGCGCAAATGATGAATCTGCAGCAGTACATCAACCAACCTACAGATCTATGATTGGAAGTTTACTATATTTGACAGGTACCCGACCAGACATCATGCATGCAGTTGGAATAGTTGGAAGATTTCAGGCAAATCCAAAGGAGACTCATCTCCAAGCAGTGAAGAGAATTTTCAAATATCTTCAAGGGACTCAAAATTATGGCTTATGGTATCCTAGAGATACAGATCTCACTCTTCATGCTTATACAGATGCAGATTGGGCCGGAAGCGTGGATGACAGAAAAAGCACAAGTGGTGGTGCGTTCTTTATGGGTCTCAGACTGGTATCTTGGTTCAGCAAGAAACAGAGTTCAATTGCCTTGTCTACAACTGAAGCGGAATATGTTGCTGCTGCATCTTGTTGCACTCAACTTCTTTGGATGATGCAGACTTTGCAGGATTACCAGATCACTTGTACACCTCCTATTCCTATCTTATGTGACAACACAAGTGCAATCAGCATCTCAAAGAATCCAGTTATGCATTCAAAAACCAAGCACATAGCAATCAAGTACCATTTTCTCCGGGAACAAGTACTTGAACAGAAGGTCAAGTTGGAGTATGTTCCTTCTAAGGAACAAGTTGCTGATATTTTCACCAAACCGTTGCCTAGGGACACTTTTGAATACCTCAGGCAAAAGCTGGGGGTTGTTGATGCATCATCTTACTGTTGATCATCTTCCTATTGATGGTATAGGCTCAGGGGGAGCACATAATGCATTGTTGGCATTATGGAAAAGGAGATCTTGGAAAAAGCTGCAATATGTCTCTATCTCCTTCATGATGGATTTCTGGTAACAGATCTGGAGAAGCATGAGCATAGGGGGAGCATACCCTTTGCCCTTGATGTCAAAGGGGGAGAATGAATGATGAAGCTGAAGATTATGTGGTTGCCATCAAGTCCAAAGGGGGAGATTGTTGGCATTATGATTCAGGTGTTGTCCTTGATGGCAAAACTCATTCAGGTGATAAATCAAGAAGGACGCAGGAAATATGTTCAGCAAGTGCGTCCCCGCAGGTATACCATGCAGAACCCGCGTCCAGGGACGCAGGCCAGCCGTTCAGGAGGTGCGTCCGCCCTGTGCACTCATTTCAAGGCAGAGAAAAGCACGTGGGGGTTTCTTGTGTGGTATCTAGCCGACGGTTTTGTGTTTCTATGGTGTCGGCTCGTGGTATTGTTCCATGTTTTGGGGAGAAGCTTGCCTATATAAAGCAAAGGAGTTCATTTGGATTTGGCATCATCTTGGTTGAACATCTCTTGGTGAGATCTAGTCCAGATCTATAAAGGCGAATCTTCTAATGGACTATGATCTATATGGCGCATGATCAGATCTGTAGATCTGAGTGTTTGGGTTGAATCTGAAGTCCTCTTATCTTCTATATCTGAAGGGACGCAGATTCAGTGAAGAAAAGGTGCGCCGGGACGCAGTACAGTAAAGGCTCAGGTGCGTCTCTGAGGCAAAGGACGCGGCGCAACTGTGGTATTAGGTGCGTCTCTGAAGCGAAAGACGCGGCGCGATAGTGTTGCTGGGTGCGTCGGTCGCAGAAAAGCAAAGAGGAACAGTGCGTCTGCACGCAGAATAGCAAAAGGTATACTGCGTCCAGTCGCAGGCCACAGAAAGAAAATATGCGTCCCTGTCTTAAGATGATCTGTTGACTGTATATTTCTGTTCATAAGGTGTTCTGGGTTGTTTCTGTAATTACTGATCTGATATCTGTAGTAGACTGTATCTGTTGTATACTTGTTGATCATTTGATTCTTCATGAAAAGAAGTAGGGGGTTGTAGCTCCCTTCCAGGAGAGACTGGAAAACGAGAGAGAGAGTTGTAGCTCTCTGCAGGTTGCAGCCTGCGTGCTGGTAAAGGACTGCACCAGTACAAAATCATTGTAAAAAGAATTTCTTGAAAGAAGATAGAGACATATTGCAGCAGGTGGTTTTCTCCCGCATTGGGTTTCCACCTTACATCTTGTGTTCCTTGGTGTGACTGTCTATTTTCTTTATTCATGCTCATTGTTTTATGGTACTGATATGCAAGAATAATTCAAAAGATCAAATAAGGAAGATTTGGTAAATTACTAGATAATACTGATTCACCCCCCCCTCTCAGTATTATTTCCAACATCACATGTGGTTGCCACATAATGGTAAACCAAACCAAATTAGGGTAGACCAAGAAAAGTTCATGAAATATACAATCACTGATCTTGAGGGAAGAAATGAACCTATTGCTTTCACTAATAAGATCATTGGAAATTACTCGGCTGAGTCATTTTTGGGATCCTTTAATGCTCAAAAGTCTCCCTTCCCAGATAATGTTGTAGTGTCTCAATTTTTTTTTTTTCAAAAACAGATGCTTCCAAGTGTGTAAATAAAGTAGATAAAATTTCAAATAATTCTTTGTTCTGGACTCTCTATTTTGATGGTTCCAAATCTGAAGACAGTGCAGGCGCATGATGCATTTTGATCAATCTGCAAGGAGAGAAAACCATGTTAGCATGGAGACTTGAATTTCAGTGCACCAATAATGTCGCTAAATATGAAGAATTGATCTAAGGACTGTACAAAGCTATTGGACTTGATGTCAAATATCTACAAGTCTATGGTGATTCTGAAATAATTGTGAAGCAGGTAAGAAATACAATTCATTGTGTCTCTGGGCATGTTATGAAACCAGCTCAAGAAAAGATAGAAAAGATAGATCAACGCCTTAGAATTCAGCCTCTTCGAGGGGGAAACCTCCTTTACATTACATAAATGAACAATTCTTGGATGATACAAATGAAAAGACCTCCTTTCTATATATAGGAGTCTAAGGGGTCATAACATAATCAAAACTGACATAACAATAATAATGTAAGGGCACAATAATAACAATAGTGGGTTTCTATGGGGCACAATAGTAACAATATGGGCACTACATGGGTACATCAATATAATAAGTGGGTTGTACTAATAACAATAAGGGGTTACACCAGTAGTATAGGTGCCTAACATGCCCCTCTCCTTCAAAAAACGTTGTCCTCAATGCTTGAGTAGTTCTTGATGCTTCTGTATAAAATTATTGTCCTCCCATGTGGAATCTTCAGCGGGTAAGTTCTTCCACTTGATGAGATACTCTGAAATTGATTGATTTCGTAGCTGTCGAGTTCTTGTTTCTGTGACTGCTCCAGGTTCCAATATGATTTTTCCTTCCTCTTCAATTTCTGGCAATATTGTTTGAATTGGGATCTTTTGAAACTTTTGAATAAGTGGCCATACTTCTTCATCCTTCTTCCATTCATCCCTTGCTTCGTTTATCCAATCTGGTTGGATAATAGAAATAGCACAAAACAATGCTTCCACATCCTCGTCCTTGAAGAGTCTTCCCATTCGGTAAGGTCGCCATTTTCTAAGTGCATGTAGTATTGCCAACATTTCCTTCTCAAAAATAGCTTGCTTGAGATGTAGCAGTAAAAATACCCAATCACCTACATAAAAACCTTTTTCACTACGATGTTGATCTACCTGTTGTTTCGTTTGATTTTTCACCGAAGTGGCATTATCCTTTAAAAGTTTGAGAACTTGTTGATGCTCGATGTGATATTTCACTGCTTGAACCTTTTTATTCTTGATATGTCCTTCTATCTCTAGAGTTTGAGGAGTGGCAATTTCCTCCAATCCTTTACAAGATATGGTCATATTCATTTCTTGATGCTCGATGTGATCTTTCACTTCTTGAACATTTTTCTTCTTGATATGTCCTTCTATCTTGATAGTTTGAGGAGTGGTAATTTCGACCAATGAATTACAAGATATGGATGGATCCATTTCTTCTTTCTTGATGTGATCTTTCACTTCTTGCACCTTTTTCTTATTGATATGTCCTTCTATCTTGAGAGTTTGAGGAGTGGTAATTCTTGCCAATGCTTTACAAGATGTGGTCTGATTCATTTCTTCTTTCTCTGGGGTGGGGTCCTGGCGTATATCCTCTTCTTTTGGTGTTTCTTGATCCTTTTCTTCCTCCTCTTCATATTCTATGTAAAATAATTTCTTCTCAGCACACTTACGACCTTTAGTGCATTTGCTATCACAATTGTAACAAAGCCCTTTTTCTCTTTTTTCTTCCAATTGTTGTGGTGTAACCCTTGTAGGTTGTGGAAGGCTAGGAGAAACAACACTTCCATCTTTATAGTTGTGAGGGGTATGCTTCCTGGTTTCCATAATTTTTCTTTCCAATATGTCACAAATCCCTTTTACTCTTTCCAATTGTTGTGGTGTTGCTCTCAAGAAGGTGTTGCTCTTTGTATCCTCATAATGTGCTACCATTTCGTCTGTGAAAATTAACCACGTAACAAGTTGTTTGTGAGAACAAAGCCCTTCATACCATAAAAATTGATTCGATTCTAAATATGAAGATGCAATACATACCTTTTGTAACAGTGGTACACCATGTAGATCAAAATATTGCTCCATCTGAAGTATCCAATTTACAGGATCGTTGCCATCAAACTTCCTCATCTTGCTTTTTCTTGATTTTAGGAGCTCGATATTGAAACAACTGTAACTTTTTACTTTTGAATCTTTAAGTTCTGAAATTGCAAGCTATAGTAGCCCACTACGTCCTCTTTCGAATGCCACCAGTCTGATCCAAATTGGATTCTCCAAGAAAGAGTTATGCACAATCTCCCAAGATGACCTGATTATAGACCTTTCTAGAAGAGTGAACTTGTATGAAGTGCCACGTGTCACTGTTTCAGCCTTTGGCTTTGAAAAATATCTACAAGAAACTAAAATCCGTCCTATTTCTATACCTTCTTACGAAATTTCAATCTGATGCTCAGAGAGAAAGTTATGACGATTTTCCCCAGGTCACCTGTTTGGAATGTAATTCAGGAGTGTGCAAAAGACCAACTTCCTCAGATCATGTCTCCACAAATATAGCGCGAAAAGCTCTGAAATTCGGACCCAAGGTTCAGCGCAATTTCTTCTCAAATGGGTTTTTTTTTAAATTTCTGAAATGTCGCAGAAACAAAGTTATAGCGAAAATGCCACGATGACCTATTTGGAGCAGCAAAACCCTAGAATCCAAAGCTCTGATACCAAATGTTATGAAACCAACTCAAGAAAAGATAGAAAAGATAGATCAACGCCTTAGAATTCAGCCTCTTTAAGGGGGCAAACTCCTTTACATTACATAAATGAACAATTCTTGGATGATACATATGAAAAGACCTCCTTTCTGTATATAGGAGTCTAAGGGGTCATAACATAATCAGAGCCGACATAACAATAATAATGTAAGGGCACAATAATAACAATAGTGGGTTTCTATGGGGAACAATAGTAACAATATGGGCACTACATGGTTACATCAATATAATAAGTGGGTTGTACTAATAACAGTAAGGGGCTACACTAGTAGTATATGGGGCCTAACAGGGCACCTTAAACATTATCAATCAATAGCCCAGAATCTAAATTCTCACTTCTCTGCTTTTAACATTTTTTCAGTTCCTAGATTGCAAAATACAAGTGCTGACTTACTTGCTAATGTGGAATCCAAGCTTATACCCATAGAAGAGTTCAATCCAGACAGATTTTCAATAGAGTTAATCTTTAGGCCATCTATTCATGATAATGTAACAAATTGGAGAGTATTAAATAACGACGCAGATATAGTTAATTTCCTTACATTAGAAGGGTCCTATGAGGAATAGATCATAGATGAACAAGAGCATGATCTCCAAATTAAAAATGATTAGAATCAAAACACAATCCCAAAGTCTGTAGTTAAGATGGAAGATCTCTATGATCTAAAGGATAGATTCAAGAAAGTTACAAACTCCAAAACTCAAAGTTCTACTTTGATATTTGAAGTAGTAAACTTAGGGTCATCTGAAAAAACCTCAAAATGTCAACCTAGGTTTTGGCCTATCATCAGAAGAAAGAATATCATTCATTAGGTTTTTAAAAACATACAAAGGTGTCTTTTCTTGGGATTACGCAGATCTCAAAACCGATGATGCCTCTGTTATTCAACATACCATACCTATGACTTCGAACGAAAAGCTAGTTCAACATAAGCTTCACAAAATTCATCCAAACCTTGAAAGTCAAATCAAATCTGAATTAAACAAGCTTCTGAAAGCCAAAATAAGTTAGACACTCTGAGTGGGTATCGAACATGGTGCCTGTAAGGAAAAATAATGGTGATATTAGGATTTGTATTGATTTTAGGAACCTGAATAAAGCTTGTCAAAAAGATAACTTTCCTTTGCCTACCATGGAAAAGATATTGCAATTAGTTACAGGTTCTGAATTAATGTCTTTTCTAGATGGATTCTCAGGATATAATCAAATTCTTGTGCATCCAGATGAAATATTAAAGACAACATTCAGGACCAAGTGGGGAACATATGCCTATCATAAGATGCCTTTTGGACTCATTAACACAGGTGCTACATTTCAACATGATATGGATATTGCTTTTAAAGGTATGATTAATAAATCAATTGTTATTTACTTAGGTGACATCACAATCTTTTATAAGGATAGGAACAATCATTTAAGTGACCTGAAGCATATTTTTGAAAGATGCAGGAAATATGGCATTTCCTTAAATCCAAAAAATCTTATTTTGCTTTATTGGAAGGCAAACTCCTTGGGTTTATAACAAAAAGTCCAAGAGATCGAAAAGATTCTTCTCCCACATAACAAAAAGACCATGTAATCGTTCCTAGGCCAGATTAATATTGTAAAAACATTTGTTCGAGACTTTTCACAGTTTGTCCTACCCCTTCAAACAATGATATGAAAAAACACAGTTTTCAAATGGGGCAAACATGAAAGGGAGTCATTTGAGCTGATTAAAAAAAAGCCATTATTAATGCTCCTTTGCTGACAACTCCTGACTTTCTCAAACCTTTTGTATTATATACTTTTTCATCTGATACATCATATGTAGCAGTTCTAACACAACTAAATGATGAAAATATCGAGGCACACATTTCCTTTTTCAGTTCTAACTTGCAAGGTGCCAAGTTAAATTATTCAGCTGTCGAGAAACAAGCATTTGTTTTTTTTTAAACCTTGAAACATTTTAGACATTTTCTTGTTAAAGCCCATACAAAGAAAATAGTACCCTACCTCGCAGCAAGACAATTATTAATCCAAAGGGAAGTAGGGGAGAAAAGATCCAATTGGGTTATTGCACTTCAAGAATATGATGTCAAAATCTGACTAGCTAAAATTGTTAGGGGTAAAGGTTTTTACAGGATGTTAACAAGAGCTTCCCAGTTATCACCAGAAGAAGATAAAGGTAATGAAGTACAAATATCAGAGGTAATCCTCAATGATACACAATCAAAATATGCTGATTTGAAATTTTATTTAAAGAACGGATATGCTCCTATGCACCTTAATTATAAAACAAAGTGTGCTTTAAGGTTGAAATCAAATCAGTATGAATTAGTCAATGATGTATTGTTTAGAAAAAATTGCGATTCAATATTACTAAGATGCTTGGAGAAACCTTAAGATGAAAAGATCATGCATGAATTACATGATGGACCAGCTGGAGGACATTTAAGAGGAAATACCACAACTTGAAAAATCCTGCATGCTTGATATTATTGGCTAACAATATTTAAGGATGCACATGAATATGCAAGAAAGTGTAAAACTTGTCAAACTACAGTTGGAAGAGAAAGAAAGCCAACATTCCATTTGCAACCAGTAAATATCCAACAACCATTTGAACAATGGGGATTAGACATAATTGGTGAGATTGTTTCTAACTCTTCCAAACTGCATAGATTCATCCTTACAAATACTGATTATTTTACAAAATGGTTAGAAGCTATCCCCTTAAGGATATCCAATACAGAAAGCATTACGGACTTCATTGATCAGTACATAATTACCAGGTTTGGCTTACCCTCAACTTTAATGTTTGACAATACATCTTACTTTTCTGGAAATGCAATGATAGAATTTTCCCTAAAGCAATATTTTAAGCTAAAATATTCAGCCAAATATTATCCACAAGGTAATGTATTAGAAAAATCAACAAACAAAAACCTCATCAGAATAATCAAAATGACTATTGACCAAAATCATAGGAATTGGCACAAAGCATTGACGTTTGCTCTATGGGAAGACATAATTACACATAAGGAATCTATTGGTTCTTCCCCTTTTGATTTGGTTTATGGAAAATAAGCTGCTCTTCCCACAAACATAGCAATCCCATCTCTTTCCCTAGTGAAATTCATCGATGAAATCCCTTCTTCTTCTCTCTAAGCTAGACAATTTCAGATTCTTAAGCTTGAAGAAGAACGAGAAAAGGCCAAAGAAACCCACTTCCATCATCAACAATTAGTCAAAGCATCTTTTGATACAACCTCTTCTAGTCAAAAAACTTTTGAAGTAATGGATTTGGTTTTGAAATGGGAACACGAGGAAAAAGGTAAAAATACCAAATTTCAAAGACTATGGTTTGGCCCTTTTCAAATTATTGAGAAAATTGGACAATGAACGTTTCTTTTACAAGACTTATCAGGTAAGAAGGATTCTTTGCCCGTTAATGGGAAAATATTGAAAAAATACTTTAAGACATCCTCTTCTAATTTTCTATCATGTCGCCTTTAAAATTCTTAGGAAAATAAAGTTTAAGTAGTATTTACTTTTGGCTTTTCAAAATAAAATCTTTGATAATATTTTTGTTTTTTCGCTTCTATAAGTAAGTAAAAGTTAAAATAAATAATTAGGACATTCGAGTACCAAAGAAAAGCTCATTTATTTGAAAAACTTGATCTTGCTAAAAAATATTTATTCTATGAACAAACTCTTATATTTTTAGAGTATGAATGTTTTGTTATCAGTCAAGAAAATAATCTTTAACCTACTAAGGAATTTCTGCATATCAGTATCTCAAAACTCTATCATTATCATCAAAAACTCTCAAAAGAGCCAATGATTCACCCCATCTGATAAAAATTTCCTTTTTCAGGGTGTAATTCTAAAATATACAAAACTTAGAAGATAAAAAGTCTCATTACGAGGTTGTTTACCATGGTCACAGGGAAATAATTAAATTGATATTACCAATACTACATATCAAAATAGGGTAATAGCCGATGATCTCATCGATTAGAAGGCAAGGGGTCTCATCAAGAGCCAACTTGTTCAGTTTAGTTGCAACCAATGAATGGCATTGTCATTATTAGGTTACCAAGCCTAGACGATGTCTTTTAATAGACCTAAAAGAAAAGATTATATTAAAA
Organism: Pinus tabuliformis; assembly: GCA_031772625.1. Lineage (NCBI taxonomy): Eukaryota > Viridiplantae > Streptophyta > Pinopsida > Pinales > Pinaceae > Pinus > Pinus tabuliformis. The sequence goes on along the minus strand of CM062817.1, from coordinate 1,890,934,902 downwards.
AGGAAAAGGAACAAGATCGAAGTGAGATTCAAAGCAAGTGAATATCATTTTGAAATTTGAAAATTGCTTCAAATGGGATACTGAATCATTGTTGGCTAAAAGATAACCCTGTCGTAGCTATGAACGCTTGCTAGCAGCAGAGGCTCTATCTGTGATACATGAGTAAACATCAAAAAATAATATGTAGAAAACACCTGCTATATCACTTTAACTCTTATTATTGACTGATGCAAACATTTGTATTTATATCATTACAAGAGTAAAGTAGTTGAATAAATAGATTGTGTAAGTGATGATGATTCTAGAGAAATGTTGTTTACTTTATAAATCATGTTATTGTTATTCCTATAACTCATGTTATTATTATTCCTATAACTCTAATTACTTTGAAAGTTTTAGAAATTTTAGAAAACTACTCAGAGATAGCTGGTTCTCCCAAGTGAATCGCCAATTGTTGTACTATGTAACAACCCCCCCATTTATGAATAACAATAGCTAGGTTAGAGATATAAATGGGGACCCTTTTTAAATTTTTAGTCTTAGGATAATAAAACCTAACTCTAAGAAATTGCCTTGAAAAATCTTGCAAAACAACCCAAGGATGAGATCCTTATCGCAAATCACAAATCGCACTTTTCCATGTGACTATCATAAAACACCTTTAAAAATTTGCAATGTGCGATCAAACCTCTCGCTGCGATATCCTGATTATAAGCACCTTGTCCTTTTGCAAATCGCACTTCGCAAACTTCGCAAGTAATTAAACTATGCCACTACAACACCCATTAATGATTTGTAAAATGCGATATTGTGACAATCACAATCGCATTTCGCCTTATAGAAAGCACAACGTTGTACTGTATCGGTTTGAAGATTGTGATGTGCAAATAAGAGTGGTAAGCATGTGAAATAATTGCGTTTTAAATACAAAAACGAACGAATTGACAAGTTAATAAATATTTAGCGGCCCAAGGAGAGCTAATCATTTTCCAAGTTATTGGTAGTTAACATTGAGTATCTCATTAAACCTTCTCACGATCCAAGGTCATTTCAGAAATTCATTCAATATTAATTGCCCGATATTTTCTGTGTTGATATATCTTGTCCATTTTAGGTAAGCTACAAAAGACATGTCATTGAGGAAGGTGATGCAAAAACAGAAAAAGCAGAGCATTGCTGAATCTGAGCTTGTAGAGATGGCTCCCATATTCTATAATACAGTTTTTAGCTTTGACGGAGAAGCAATAGCTTGGGAGGTCATTTATAATAGGCTTGAGGATGAGCATCCCAAGATTACTGCTACAAGAGCAACAAATGACTCAACAAGACCTTCGGGGCTTCAATTCAAGGATGCTGCCTGTTCTTTCCTGCATATGATAGGAGCAAGGGCTAAAATCCTCCCATACACAGATATGATCAGGTGGGTGGTCGAAAACCTCACCATTGAAGATAGGCAATATAAGAATTCAAGAAATGAACTCATGGGATCATTCAGAGCAGAGGACATGAAGAAAATGTATCATATACCTAATCCTCAGGATATATATGATAAGACATACATGGCCAGCTTCGCAAAGAAGAACCTAGACCCCTTCAAGCTGATTTAGGGCTGGAGAGTATTGGACAACAAATTCAAATTTGAAAAATTGGGTATGTATGCTATAGCCTCTTTGGAAAACCCCTATAACTATGCAGATGCTATGTTATGTAGACTATATGGGTTGCCCAATAATTCTAAGTTTTCCATAGAATGGATTCCTCTAATTGATGCCTGTGTTAATTCCCACATCATGAATTGGGCCACCATCCTATCTGATAACCTAGCCACCATCATTACTGAATATCAACAGAAGAGAGCCTCCTCTCCAAAGAACCTTCCCCCCTTCTATTTTAGTGCCTACATTATGGACATCATTTGTTTCTGCACTACATTTCTGACCATGGGTTGGAAATGGACCTTACAGGACCCCTACCCTATCCACCTCAGTCATAAGCAAATATGGGAATCCCATTATATACCCCATTTCTATAAGATATGTCATTATGTTATTTTTCCCTTGCATCAAATAATTTTCAATAAGAAAGCCCCCAGGTTTTCCCAAGAAGCCGCAACAGACCTTCTAGCTATCGACAAATATTTTATTAAAGAATGGTTCACCTACATTAGGGTTTTTGGTAGCACAACCGACCCACATGTCCTTTCTTTGTATGTTTCTGATAAATTGTTAGCAAGGGAAATCATCCACCAAATTGTGGGAAAAGGCCTAACTAAAGTCCTCAAAGAAAACAAGAAGTTATTATGGCCCTCTTTTCCTTTCAAGTGCGGTTCTTTTGCTTTAGCAAATTTTAATCATGCCATTAAGGAGTCAGTAAACATGGAAGCCCTCAAGCTTCATACATTGCCGAAAAGGCAATTCGATCCAAACAAGGTAGCACATAACATCACTACTGCGGTAAAGCTCAAGCCATACAACCATGAGGATAATGATTTTGAAGACCCGTTACAGTTGGACAAGTCCTTTGAACAAGCGTTCAAATGGGCTAAAGTGAACCTGAGTCTTGAAAATTTTGAAATATTTTGGGAATTCATAAATGAAAGGCTCGAAGTAATCCCAATGCACTTGTATAAGATCGAAGATAAGCCTACACCAAGTGTGACAGTTAACAGTGAAGGACCTAGTTCTCACACAATGTCTCAGGTGAATACTGAGAGAACACAAGATACAGGGAAGGCCCAAGAGAGAGATAATATAGCACAGTCCGGTAGGAAGTCAGCTGAGAAACAGGTTCTAAGCACCCAACCTAAAGAAATCAGTTCAGAGGTCAAAGGCAACAATTTGGAGTAGGGGTGGGATCAGTGCATTCAGAAACTGCAAGACACTCCCAAAACGACAGATACCCAAGAGAAAATGGAGTGTCAAACTCCTCTACATATTCAGGATAATACAGAGTCCAAGTCTATGGACGAGTAGTCCAAACCCATGGATGAGCAGTCCAAGCCTATGGATGAGCAGTCCAAGCCTATGGATGAGCAGGCGACAACATCCCAACAGAATGAGATTATCCTTTCTCTTCCCACATTAGAGATCATCTTGAAAGTGACTGAAATCCCTCCACTTGATGTGTTCTACAACCCACTCCATAAGGCACCGTAAGAAGACAGAGAAAAAGGAAAAGGATAGAAACACCCGAGCTCCCACCTGGAAACGAGCCAATGGACATAGTTTGGAGGGAAATTCCTTTTAACCCAGCTGAGAACTTGACTAGATTTTCATGGTTCACGAGAGAATATGCAACAATCACCATTGCACAGCTCGAGTAGCAGCTCAAAACAGAGAAAGAAAATGTGAACAGGTAAGTAGCTGAGCAGCTTTCCCAATTGCAACAGAGCATGGAGGTCCTGAAAATAAGCCACGAAGCCGATATATCAACTAAAAACATGCAACTCCTAGAATTGCAACAAGCCATGGAAATATATAAAGATGTTACTACTACCGAGGAGTTCGTTAAAGAGGCTCTAGAACTAAATTCCCTCCTAATGAAACAACAGGAGAATTTCTGCCAAAAGATGTCACACATTACTCCTTATCTGATCAGTAGCGACCAACTAATAGATAAGGCGATCGACTAGAGAACCGAGTTTACTGATCTCAACACTAGAATCTCAGAGTTCATCGAATGGCAGGAAACAAAAGACAAAAGGAAGGCCAGTTTTCCTGAAATCGAGGAGACACACAAAGACATTCTTTTCATAGATTGGGACGTGAGAATCAAGCAAGTTGAGATAGTAGTGGCAAGGGCAGTTGGGGTATCGAAAAATATAATCAAGGTGATGAACCGTACTTTGTTTGTCACCAACCTGCTAAAGGAAGGTAGTATAAAATAAATCTCTGATTTAGGTGCTTTGCATAAAAGATAACAAGAAAAGGCAACGACGCAAAGGGAGGCAAGTGCAAAATTGACCAAGATCGTCTGGGATTCATATTGGCAATACCTCATAAGTCCGCACAACTAGATCATGACCCTTAACTGCTTACTTCATTTGACTCAGCGGATGCTGCCACCTCTCACCGATGCGATTTTCGCAGGACAGCTCAAGACACATTTGGGGAACCTCTTCAACTCAAACCAATGATCAATATATGTGATTTGAAGGACAAGATGGAAGGCAACAAATCATCATATTAGTTCTGCTCATTAGGCCACTGTTTATTTTTAGAGTTAGTTAACTAGTTAGGAGGAAGGTTGTTTGAAACCTCCTCAAATTTTTGTATAATCTATTTTTGCACATTAGTTAGAATAGTACTTATACCCTTCTCATGCATTTAGAGAAGGGTCCAGAATTTTATAAAAACATTTGCAAAGAATGCACTTTTGTAAGTTTGTGAATGCTTTGGTGAAATTATGGAACATGATCATTTCTTTTAGATATCAGACTACTTTCCTTTGTTGATGCACTATTGTGTTCTTGGGAGATAATTTGATTTGAAGAAAGGAGTTGATCCATGTCACTAGTTAAATGAGCAAAAATTCACACATATTGTACTATTATCTTGTATGATTAATTATGTTTTATTTTAATTAGTGACAACACTTTACTTTCATGAATTGTATGTGATATTTATTCTTTCTGTTAAGCGTTAATTGCACTATTGTATGACGCCTAACTGAAATTGTTAATTTTCATATATATAATTCATCATATATGCGATATATTTTATAAATTTCTTTAACTAACTATTTAGTCAAAGAAATTATCTTATATCTTATCATCTCTGTTTATGCATGATTAATCTTTATTATCACATGTTAAGCAGATATATATGTAGATCACATACCACATAGAAATACCTGGGTTTATATTATAATAAGTTTGTTAGAAGATTTGCATGATATAATAGGTCATTTATATTATCATTATTCTATTGAAAACACCCATGAACCACCCACTGTCATCTTAAAACCCACACTGGGAAACTGGTCCCATTATCCCCAGTCAGAGCCACCACTTTAAATGGAAAAGGAGCTGCCTTAAGGTCTGGACTAGGTGGTTATCCCCCATGTTGGGACAATAGAAATTTGAGACCTTTCAACATATGGCAAATTAAGAATGGGATCATTCGTAAGTCTAGAAACATCTGACATCTCCATTGTGACCAAGAAAGGCAACTGCGTATTGAAAGACATGTAGGGCCTTTGAGGAGACCCATATTACAGAGCCCATCCTTGTATGTCAGGGTTTTCCCACCACAATGGTGGATTCTTTCCATATGGAATTTGATTCTTCCCCACTGAGGTTTACCCTACCCATGAGGAAGATTTTGTCGGGGTAGATTTGATATAGCCCAGCCATAGGTTGCTGATAAGAAACATACGGGTTGTAAGGCTGTTGAACTTGCTGACGCTGGACATAAGGATTCTGGACCTGCTGCTACAACACTTGAGGATTTTGAGCGTGCTGCTATAGGACTTGACCTTGACCTTGCAAAGGTTGACCTTGCTGATATGAATACAAGGGTTGTTGCTGCCCAGGTTGACCTTGTTGTTACAAAGGCTGGCTTTACTGCTATAAAGGTTGTCCCTATGGCTGCAAAGGCTGAACTTCCGAGGACATAGGTTGAGAGGATTGGTGAACAAACTAAGTCTGTGGTTGCAAAGTTTGTTGCGACTGTTGCAAGGGTTGCCATTGCGGTTGTTGCAATTGTCATTGCTGCTGCACTGTCTGTCCTTGTTGCTGCAAGGGTACTTGGATAGTTCCGGGGGTGACACCCTGTGGGTACTGAAAGTTCCTGAATTAGATCTGGCCATATCCACTAGGCACAACGGATAGACCAGGCTGAACATAAGGCCCACCTTGAGGGATGTCGGGTGGATTTACCATTGCTTGTGAACCATATGGAACATAAGGAGGCTGCTGGTACTGGACGTTGCTTGTCCCAGACGAACCAGTAGGGTTCGACTGCTGGTATTGGACATTACTCGATCAAAATGGACCAACAAGGTTTGAAATAACACCGTAATAGGGTTGGTTCATTCCAACCATGTGAGTTTGTGAGACACTCACATTGTTTGTTCCAGACATCATGGAAATATTAAGATCTTTCCCCCAGGCGGTGGCACAGTCTGTCCACTCACTAGAGGGGTCGAATAACTTCCCAAGACTTGACATGAGACTATTGGTTGAAACGAAAAAATGAGAGAATTCGGAATGGTAGGTTGCATCGAAACTGAAGTGACTACACTATGCACAATCGGTTGAGATGTTAGGTTTTGAACGAACAAACCTAAGGTAGGCATATCATCGGATGGCAAGATAAGGTTGTGATATAACGACGAGGCACCGGAAGTGCCCGAAACCAACTAAGCTAGATAGGTATAACCATGTGATAATAAAGGCTCGCTATAGTAAGGGTAAATGCTATTCGGAATGATTCCCGTGTAAGGGAAACCTTCTGGAGGGAATGGATATCCTTGTTCATCAACCACGTGAGGAGAGTGTGTAGAAGAAACCTCCGAGTGGACTGGGATCTCGCCTTCTGATTCCATGGGTGGAAACAGACGACGACAGACAACCAAAGATGTTTGAGGAGATAATTCCAAAGGAATACTAGGTTGATCGTATGGACTGTACAGACACTACGGTGATATCAAAACAGGGTCAAAAAAAGGATTCAGAGTATAAAAAACCAGTCCTAGCTGAGCTTCAGGAGTCAATGGACTCTTGGGAGTTTGGATAGGATTATCCGGAGATTCCGGGCCAGATTCTTAAGGTGACCCAGTATCTGGTGGAGGAGGACGAGATGACAAAGTTTTAATAATCAGAACAATTCCAAGTTCAACACCTTGATCCTTGAGTGACTGCGGGAGTTCAAGGAGAGGCTCCTCAGATGACCTTTCAGATAAAGGAGAGGAAGAGGAACTAAGCGAACCTAATGGTTCATCCACGATGACTTTGTCTCAAACAACAAGAGAAGAGAGATTAATTTCAGGGATTCTTTAAAACATATTAAAGGTATACTCACGATGTGATCTAGAAAAAGACTATCAAGAATGTGATGTGATCGTGGGCAAAACTAAATTTAAGATGCTGAAATAGACTGATGCCTTTTCTTGTTTTAAGAGTCGAGAAAAAGGCAAAGATGACTCTAGTCACTTTCGGTTTGAACGAGCTCAAAAGGACAAGTGCTCGATGATCTTTTAAATTTAAAGAGTCAAAAAGACCAAAATGACTGCTCAAGATAATCTAGGAAAAAAGATTACCAGGTAATTGTGAATTGCAGAATACCTCCCGGTGAACTGAGAAGTATGGGTAGACAATCTCCCCAAATGTTGTGTTTGGTGTATCACATTTACAAGGCAACATACTCGGATTCCTACGGATAAAGGATTGCAAACCTAGTGGGATCTCTACGTGACGGTACGGGGAGCAGAAGTCCGTACTAGCGTTGTCTAATGCCGAAGCGAACAACAACTGCTAGGTTTAAAGACGTCGGAACACGTCTCTAGCCTAGACCTCTAAATGTGAGCGTTTAGTTTCAAATGCTCCTTAGGTTAATTGAATACATTTTAAAGTTTTATCTTGAAATTAAGTCTCAGTTTTTAAGCCCTATCGATGTCACTTGAAAAACTCCTATATGCAACTATATGAGACAAAACCCTTTCAATTCGATGAATTTTTACACTAATTGAGAGTAGAGGAAACAATTAATGCAATAAACAAGCCACTCAAAGCTAGATGACTCTTCACTATTTCGTTTTTCAAAACAAAATAATGAAAATTCTTTCAACTTCCTATTCTTCCTATCAAAAGAACTTCAACTAGTCCTTTCAACAATGAAATAAGTTCATTTCATTTCAAATGTTCATGATGATGAAATTCTAGCTTTCAATGATGCTACTTAATGCAACATATCAATTTAACAAACTAGAATGATGTATTTTTCAATGGAATGATAAAATGAATCTTTCACATAAACATTTCAATGATTTTATTTTCAAACAATCAATATCAATCATATGCAAAGCACGAGAAAGAGAACTCCCTTCAAACCAAGCATGCAAAGACTCAATCAAAACAAGACGAGCAATGTAATCTATGCTCGAAAAGAGACGTTCAATCAAGAGAAGAGCAAATGAAACTTTTTCACTTGCTCAATTGAAAACAAAGCAATATAAGGACTAAAGATGAAACACATGGAGAAGCTAACCAACAACTTGAATTGATGAGCAGACAAACAACTGAACGGAAAATGAATTAGATGCCCTAGGTTCACAAACCATCCAAAAAATAAAAAAATAAAGTAATGGAATTTCAAACCAAACAAGCAAACAAACCAAGCTAACGAAGTTTTCTAGGCAGGTAGAACAAAGGAAAACAAGCCAAGAAACAAAACCTATGAGGACAAGACACTCTGGCAATGATTCAGGGGAAACCTCAATTTTCACCTACAGGAATCAACTCGACTCTCTAACTAACAACAAGCACCATAAGGATGTACGACACGACTGTTCAAGAGTAAATCACGTTGGTCGGCATGACTGCCAGAAAATAAATAATGCTGATCGAGGATTTCAAAGAAAAAATAAAAATCTTCTCAGACCAAAACCAAACCTATCACTCTAAATTCCAGAATCACAGCAGTAGACTAGGCAAAGTATAGAAAACAAAATAGAAAGAGTGATACAACAAAATTCCACACAAATCATGAAATGAAAAACAATCAAAAGAGAGGGATGGATCCCCAGTGGAGTCGCCAATTTGTGGAGTAGGTAAATTCTCAGTGCGGACAAAGACAATCCCTCTAGCCCAAGAGAGTGGGTCTAGCCACAAACATGACAATCTAATGTAAACTTCCTTAGATTAGAATTGAATAAGAGGGCCTACCTCTTATAACGCTAATCCACTTGATGATGATATTGCTTCCTTACTCTAGCTTCCTTTCGCTCTTTTCATTCAAATACCTGAAACAAAAACACAACAAACAACAGGAAACGTGATAACATAAAATCAAATTCAATCTAATTAAGAGGTCAAGGGTTCTTAAGCCATCAAATTTAATATTACACCCAATATAGGAAATAAACCATTAGTTGTATTAATATAAACTTCAAAAGGAAATACAACTGAAGCCTTGACATTGCGGGTCTCCTTCGATGTGTCCAGGTTCGAGCACCACTGCTAGCATCTCATGATTTTTACTTAACAATGGAATTTTAAGGCTTCTTCCCTTTAGTTCAAAACCAAACACACTACACACCTATTCTCCCTTCACAAACATAAACTAGAAGGCTAAAGCTATGATATCTTGCTTATTGTTCAAGCTCCAAAAAGACTAGTTCAGCTTGGAAAAGGAGGAGTTTATATAGATTTGAGAGAGGGGGTATGGATCCTCTTAAGATGGGAGAGGCCTTATCTCTTTGGTTTGTTCCATTTTAATAGGGGAAATGAGCCCAAACAGACTCTCGGCTCTATCCATCCCAACCATTTACCAAAATTCCCTTCATGAAGCTTATAGACCTGGAAGCTTCGACTCCATTTTTAAAAACTTGCCAAAATAGGGTCGGCATGGGTGAAGAATGGCTCACTTGTGCTGTATGGCGCTAGGCCTAGTTTTAAACTTTGCAAATCAGTGCAGGGAAGGAACTGGGCACTAATACCGGTTTGAAAACTGAGTTTGAAGGAAGATTCTTGGGAAATGATGTAAGAGGGAAATGTTCTGTAGATGAAGAGGGATGTAAAGGCATGCTCTTCATGATCGAAAAGCATATGAGGTTCACTGTAGAGGTTCTCCAGGATCGAGGAATGGGGAGTACAAGGATAGAGACAAAATGCTATGTAACAATTCAAGAAGTGGTTTTCATCAAAGTAGAGTTGTTGAAGGAGATATAGGGAAGACGACATTCAAAACCAGGCAAGGTTTGTTTGAATGGTTTGTTATGCTTTTCAGTCTTTGCCATGATCCTACTACTTTTACACATATGAAGAAAGAGGTGTTGAAGCCATTGCTAGACAGGATAGTCTATTTGGATGACATTTTCATTTTCAGAAAATTTCATTATAAACATATTGTATGTGAGAAAAAAATACTTGATGTCGTATGTCAACAACATTTGTTTCTAAAGATGTCAAAAAATATGTTGGATAAAAATTCTTTGATGTACTTGAGCTGTGAAATTGGTTCTTCCAAGCGTGCTTAGGCTCCCAAGGGCTTTTTGGTAGTTTGCGTGGGATGTGGAGAAGGTGAGCTGAAGTTAGACCTCTCCAATATTGAAGCCGTAACAGTTTGTGGTGATATTGACTCCATTCCTGCAGACACAGGTGAAGGAATTATACATCCCCGTGAAGCTACAAACCCTTTGCTCTGCTCGCAATTTCCGAAGGCGACTCAAGATAGTCATCTGGATAAGAGGTTTTTTGGGAGCAACCCAATGTGGGAGGAGAGATTTTGTTAATTTTTCTTCTATTGTAGTTCATTTGCATTCGTTAGCAGTTGTGCAAAAGGTCTTCCAGTGGGGAGGCGAACAATGGGATGCATTTGATGCTTTAAAACAAAAGATCAGTACAACTCCAGTAATTGCTTTTCTATACTTGAGATGGTCATTTAAGTTTCAAGTTGATGTATGTGACTATGCCATGGGTGCAGTCTTTTTCTAATGTGGTAAGCCCATTTCTTTTCATTCAGAAATTTTCAATGATAAAGTGTTTAAGTTGCATCAACAAAGGCATTTCCATTGGATGGGTTTTCTTCTATTCCACTGGGTCAAAAGTTATAATAAAGGTATAAGCGACAAGTTTGTTGATGTGATTTTTAGGCCTATAGTTTGTATAACTATTTTCTTCTAGCATCATTTTGTTTTACATGAAAGTTATGTTCAGAAAAATACATACTTTCAAGATGTATATTCAAGCTTGAGTCAAAGTAATCAAGTGGAGAAATTTGTTTACCATTTGCATCATAATGTATTGTATAACCTTGGTAAGAAGGATGTTGCTACTGATAGTAACATGGACAAGGTCAAATATTTCATTGAACCACTCCAAATAGTACATCAAACAGTGCAAGAACAAATTGAAAAGGTCAAAGGCAAGTACATAGAAAGGTACGACAATAATCGTGGAGATCACAAGTTCCAATTCAGTGACCAATGGATAGAGATTGGAAAGGTAAGGGAATTATACCCTCAACTGCTGGTTAATTGAAAGTGATATTTTAGGGTCCAAAAGACTTCGAGTGGGGAGGAGTGATAAGGTGCTCAAAATTAGGCTCAACAATAAAAGTTTCAGAATCTTGATAAACTTAGCTTCAAATCAAAGAACTCGTCATTCTGATTCCAACAGTGCGAACGACACTCAAATCTGAGCTCATATGCAGAAGTTATAGCAAGTAAAATTTCAGGTTTGACTTGGACACATGGTAGGATTGGATGTGGCAAGGTCCTTCAATGAATGAGGAGGCGCTAAGTGGCAAGCTGCCATTGGCCCCCACATGTTGCAAATCACAATTGCAGGTGGGTCAGCGTTAAACTTTGGCCCTATAACAACCAAGGTGCGATGCGATAAGGTAGGCGGGAAGGCTTTCAAGAATCAACTGGAGGCGCGATGCGATGGATCACAATCACACATTGAAAAAGGGAAGGCATTATTGAAAATCAGCCCCAACATACCTAGAATTTCGATGCGATTGATCGCAGACCGCAATCACACAACATAGGTAAACAGAGTCTCACATTATGATTACCCATCGATTCACTGCCATATTGTGATTTGTGATAAGTTCCTAGATGCGAGATGTTTATCGATTCCATTTTATAGTGTCGTTGGGTCCTCCATGTCGCAATCGCACAATCTCATGCCACGTACACAAACCTTAAGCTCTCTGTTCCTCTCTGATTGTGATTTGTGATAAGAGAGTCGGTGCTGACATATTATGGCCCTCCGCGTAGCGAAATTTTCGCCCAGTTAGCACATTTTTGGAGCTAATTTGTAGGATCATGTCAGGTTTGGAGCAATTTGTGGAACGAATAGTGGGAAAACAAAGAGAATTCATAACTTCTTCAATTTTTCACCAAATTGGATGCAAAAAGAGGCTAGATAGATATTTTTATACATTTTGAACTGATTGGAGTAGGTTTCAGAAGCATTTGAGCATTGTAAACACAAATTTTTACACTTTTGAGCATAATGGAGAGGCCCAAGCCATTGGAAGCTAGACCAAGGAGACGTAGCCCAGGAGGGGTGAAATGCTCTATCATGTGTTTGTTGTAATGTGTTTTGATGATGTTCTGTACATGTTTATGCTACTGTTCAATTTCCGATTTATGTTAAATTGCTCATAAAATTAACATAAAAACTCTTCATTTCACTTGCAAAAAAAATTCATGAATCCTTAAGCACAATGAAAGAATTTTGTTTATAATCTGAGGAAGATCTTAGCACTGCAAAATAATATTCTAAATCAAATCACCACATGTGTCTCGGGCACAAATTTTGTAAAACAAAAACTTTGATGTATATATATATATATATATATATATATATAAATATATCTTCAGTGTTTCTTATGGTTCTATTATTCCTTTCAATATTATGTGATGTGTATTGAATTAATTTACATGTGTCACAAATTTCTATCTAAAACATGATTAGTTAGTGCATTTGTCAATGTATTTAGATTTCTAGAAATATGTTTATACTAGATGAAATCAAAATATCTTTCGAGAAGGCGAAAGCTCATGAACATGCGAAACATACTTAGACTTCTAACCAAATATACATTAGTCAATTGTAGTACTACAAGTTGTTAGTAGAGTTAGATAACTATATCGCGAATACCATGGGAAATAACATCAAATGACACTTTGATCACTACATTATACTAAGTGATGTTATTTGTAGAGTGACTGATACAAATACCTTGTAAACTCACTAACTCACCATTTGGAGCATATATAGCCCAAGCTGCGGATGAGAGGTTCCAAGTACTACAACTATAACCATCAGCATAACCAACATATGGTTTGAGGGATACCGACATCTGCAAACCAAATGTAAATAGAATTAACAGAAACCTAGGAAATTTTGAAGGGAACACACTACAAACACACAAAATCACACCTATATAAAATATGTACACAATGCACTACTCAAAAACTTAACCATAGTATTTCTTAAGGTACAGTCCATTTCTAGGCTACACCAAGGGAACTCCGTCAAAATCAACTAGCTCATAGGCCCCTTTAGTAAGAACACGTTTGAAAATATATGGACCCTACCACATTGGCTCGAACTTCCCTGATTCTAATTTATCAGACTCTTAATCATATAACAAAACAAGTTATCCTTCTGATAAGACACGAGAATTGACACTTTTGTCATATTGTGCCTTGATATGTTTCTTATAGGCTTCATTATCCATTGTGACATCACGTTGGGTTTCATCTAAGCGTGTTAGACGTAAGAGACGTTCTTATTTCGTAGAAGTGGCAGGGAGGATTTTGACAACAATTTTGAGGGATGGAATTTAACATTCAATTAAAAGGATTGCTTCCAGGCCATAAAATAAATGGAATGGTGTGAAACCAGTAGCAGTCCTAACAGAGTTTCGGTATGCCCACAAGGCCGCATAAAAATAACATGTCAGTCTGATTTATGGACCCCTATCATATGTTGAAGCATCATTTTGAGAACTTTATTGATTGGCTCAAGTTGCCCATTTTCCTAAGAGTAGTAAGGAGTGGAACTTTCATGGGAAATTCCTAGGTTGGAAGTCAATTCAGACATTATGTGATTGCTAAAATGTTTTCCATGGTTTGTGAGTACAGCCTGCAAAAAACCAAACCACACAATGACATGGTTGAAGAGAAATAAAGCAGTTGTTTCGACAATATTATTATATGTAGGCATCACTTGGGCCCACTTGGTAAAATAGTCAACCACTACAATGCTATAGCCATGCCCCCCACCCGAGTGAGGGTTACATGCCATGAAATCAATGCACCATTTCGCAAAAGGACCAACAACGATAATAGGATGCAAAAGAACAAGAAGAGCACAAATATTACGATCATATATCTGGCATGCATGACACTTTTGGACGGCGAGGATACAGTCATGAAATATGGTACGCCAAAAGTAACCAGCACGTAGGATCTTCTGTGCGGTGGCATATCCAGACAAATGACCACCACATGCCCCAGAATGGCATTCATTTAAGAATTTCTCAGCCTCCTCATGGGTGAGGCACCTTCGAAAAACCATATCAATTTGTGGCGATAAGAGTGTCGCTAAGTATAATATAACGTTTGGCTTGATATCAGATATGTCGTTGGTCAGAGAGAGAGGTGTCAGAGCATAAAGTATGGTTCTGGAGATATTAATGGAAATAATGAGAAGGGGGTGAATCAATATTTCTTTTCGATTTTTATGTTAACTAGTTAAGATTCTTCACAATTATAATTAGGAAAATAAATAATAAGGATTTTATTATAAACAAGTGAGGACACCAATCCTCTTTTACAAAAATTGAGTACAATGATGTTTAAGGGCACCAACCCTTCAATCTTCTAGGCTCCAACCTATTTCCAAGCACCAACTTGGACTTTTGTGAGGCTCCATCCCGATTCTTCTCAAGGATCTAACCTAATTCTTAGAGGCTCCAATCCCTTGGGCACCAACCCTTCAATTTTATTAATAAAAGTGAATGATTTACTTACTTGAATATCTTCACAAGATTCTGAATTGTTCAATGCTTCATATGTCCAATAGCTCAAAAAAAATTAGTGCTTGACTATCCAATGTTCTTTAATATTTAGGCCTTCACCATTGGCTACATATGCCCTTATGATGCTACCATAGTTATTACAATAGTGAATCCTCAAGGTGCTGGAATGTATCTAAGGTGTTGTTTTTGGTGTTGTAGCTATCTCCTCTTATATATATAGCTACATGACATACCCTTTAGACCTCCTCCACAAGTTGGTTCTTTATCTGAGCTCTCCACAGATATGAGCTATATCCAATCAGGTCACTGTACTACATTAGATATGAGGGTATACTACTAATCTGAGGCCCTTTGGTGGAGACAATGGTTTGGACCAAAGGTCTGTCCTCTAAACTTGAGATTCTGTGACCAAACTAAAGCTCTTTTGCCAAGGTTTGAGGGCTTGTATGCAAGAAATCCAACCCCTTAACATTGTTTCGAGCCTTATCCTTCTCCTGTTCTGCCCTTAACTTGTCACCTGTCTGATCTTATGGGTACAACTGCAAAGGTTTGATGACAAGTTTCAGATGTAAGAAAGTCCTGTAGTAGCCTTCATGTAGATGATCCTATTTTTTTTTATGATGAACGGAGTCTTGAAGTCTCATCTAAGATGCATATAGAGGTATACAGGTCCGAGAGATATAGCGGTATTCAAAGATCACAGGTCCAAATGTACATAGATAGTCACAGTGATTAAACCAAAAACATAATTCTTCAAGATTTATCCTTTATCTTTCCTCGACCTTCATCAGTTCACGAGGTGCGAAATCCTATTTGTTTTGTTCTCTGAGATGTCTTCATCAAATTGGATGATGGTGAAATGAAGTCTGATTTCTTATTTATATGGTTTTTACTTTTAAATTGAGGGGGAGTGACTAATGGAGGGAGGTTGACTTGAGAGACAGAGCATAGGTCTGCTAGACTTCAAAAATTGGATATGTGACCTTCAAAAATTGATTTCTCTTAGAGTATTTGGAGTTAGGAGCTGAGTGAGGGCTATTTGGAAAGAGGAAAGAGCCCTCTTCAATATGGTGAAGGTGCCAATGTGATAGGATGCCTCCAAGGTGGCAAGAAATGATTTCCTTTGTGACTGTTCTGAATTTTCTCTATGTATAAGGTATTTGGGATAGAATGGTCTCCAACCATCATACAAGTATGAAATTTCTTCAACCATGTCATCATACTGTCTCCATGTCATCATATGGTTCTCCATGTCACCATACAATCTCCAACCATGTCATCATATTGTCTCCATGAGTGTAACCTTCAAGAGTGCTTGCATTTTCATCAATGACAATTATTGACCAACAATCTCCCCCTTTGTCATTGATGGAAATCTTCTTTCTTCCAACATTCTCTCCCCCTATCAAGTTTCTTCTTGCCATTCCGCTCCCCCTGTCATGGTTCTTCTACCCTTGTCGACATGTTCTCTTAATGTGTTACAAGAGCAATGGCCCCCATTTTTTGGCAAAGATATTCAAATACTTCTCGTGGTATGGGTTTTGTAAAGATATATACAATTTGCTCCTTTGTATTGACATATTCCAACTTGATAATCTGTTCGGAAACTTGCCCACAAAGAAAGTGGTATTTGGTTGGAATATGTTTGGTCTTTGGTGCATTACCAGATTGTTTGAGAGAATGATGAGGCTAGTGTTGTCACAATAGATGGTGATTGGTTGATTATTATTTATGTTGACACATTTCAATGCTTCCTTCATCCAAAAAAATTGTGTACAAAAATCTACAACAACTATATATTCGACTTCAGCTATGGAGAGAGATATAGAAGATTGTTTTTTTAGCCAAGATACTAGACAATCTCCCATGAAGAATGAATTTCCATTGGTACTTCTTCAATCATCTATGCTTCCAACCCAATAAACATCGGTGTAATATGTCATGGTAAGAGTTGTGCTTTTGGGATACCATAGACAAAAATTCGGATTACCTTTCAAGTATCTAAAAATTCTTTTCACAACTAAAAAATGGGATTGCTTAGGAGCTGATTGAAATCTTGCACCATTCCTACTGCTTGCATAATATCAGGTCTTGAAGTAGTTATGTATAGGAGAGATCCAATTATTGACCCATAAAGTGTTGCATCCACTAAGGAGATTCATCATCTTTTCTTAATTTGAAATCTGTAGTCATCGGTGTGCTCATAGGAGCACATTCTTCCATCCCATTTCTCTTAAGCATGTCTTTAAGATATTTAGCTTGGGATATAAACATACCTGCATTGGTTTGAGTTACTTGTAGACCAAGGAAGTAAGATAGCCCACCAATCATAGGAATTTCAAAATCCGTATACATATTTTAAGCAAATTCTTGACTCTTCTCATCATTGTTGCTGGCAAAAATTAGATCATCAACATATACAAGAGTGACTAACAATTTGTCTTTGTCCATCTTCATGTAGAGATTGCTTCCTGCCACTCCCTTTTTGAAGCCTTGTTGTGTAGATAATGATCCAATCTTGCATACCAATCTCTAGGAGCTTGTTTCAATCCATATAACATATTTTTCAACTTGCATACAAAGTCTTTTCCTTCTGCTAGGTCAAACCCTTCCGATTGCTCCATGTAAACTTCTTCTTTTAGATCACCATTTAGAAATGATGATTTCACGTCTATTTGATCAAATTTGAATCCTTTTGAACAAGAAAATGCTAAAAACATCCTTATAGCCTCCATACGAGCTATTGGTGCAAAGGTTTCTTCAATGTAGATTCCTTCAATTTGTGAATAAGCTTTACAAACAAGCCTTGCCTTATTTCTGATGATTTGTCCATCTTCTTTGATTTTGTTTTTGAACACCCACTTGGTTCCAATTATATTTTTATCTTTTGGATGAGGTACAAGTTCCCATGTTTCATTATTTTCGATTTGGAACATTTCTTCTTCCATTTCTTCCACCCAATGAGGGTCCTTACTAGCTTGAGAAAAAATTTCTGGTTCTACCATGGATGGTAAGGCAACACTAGCTTTTCTTGGTGTATTAGTCATCCTTTTTCAAGTTTGTATTCCATCATATGTATTCCCAATAATCTATTCTTCCAGATGGTTTTTTTGAAATTCTTTATTTATTTATTTTTTATTTTTATAATTTTGATGGAGTCTGAGATGGCCCCTTTTGATTTTATTTATCTTTTTCTTCCTTTGTTGTATCTTCTTCAAAATCTTAAAGAATAAAATCTTCTTCACAAACTTCAATCTCCTTTTCTCGGACTGCCTCATCAATCTTCACATCAATGTTTTCTACTATCGTTCGTAGTCGATTATTGTAGCATTTGTATGCTTTTCTCCTTGTACAATATCCGAGAAATATTCCTTCAGCAACCCGAGAATCGAACTTACCTGCTGAGTCATCATTGATCTTCATAAATCATTTACTTCCAAAAATTCTGAAGTATTTTACCAAAGCAGGTCTTCCTTTCCATAATTCATACGGAGTCTTGTAATTATTTGGCCTTAGTTGGGCTCTATTCAAGGTATACACTCCCACCCTAACTGCTTCTCTCCAAAACATGGATTGTAAATCAGATGCTAGTAACATTATTCTTGCCATTTTCTTACAAGATTCTGTTTCTTCTTTCCACTACTCCATTTTGTTTAGGAGTTCTAGCTATGGAAATTTCTCTTTTGATTCCATGTAGATCACCGAAATCATTGAATTACCTTGAAGTAAATTATCCTCCTTTATCTGTTCTAAGACACTTGATTTTTTTTTTTATTCTTTTTCATTTTCCATAAGAACTTTGAAATTATTAAAACATTCAAATGCTTTGGATTTAAACTTTATAAAGAATACCCACTTCATTCTAGTATATTCATCAAAAAATAGAGCAAAGTACCTTTCGCCTTGTAGAGCTGGAGGTCCAATTGGTCCACATAAATCTGCATGTATTATCTCCAAAGGTTTTGATGTTGAGAGCTCCTTAGTCTTGAAGTAGGTTCTAGTTTTCTTTCCATGTTGAAATGGGCCACACACAACTTGATCTGGCTTGACAATTTTTGGAATGTCCCTTACTACATTTGTTTTGCTGATATTAACCAATTTATCAAAGTTTAGATTCCCCAATCATTTGTGCCATAACCAGCTGTCATTTGCTCGACTCATATAGCATTTATCTTCTTGAATTTTACTCAAAATATATATGTTGTTTGGTGTTCTTACTCCTTTTTCTGCAATTTCTCCTACGGAGGATTTCCTCAATTCACAATCTTTAGTACTAAAGATAACCTTATGTCTTTAGTAACAAATCTGGCTAACACTTAAAAGATTTTGTTTGAGCCCTTCCATGAGTAGCGCATTTTGAGCTTTTCCCTTTCCATTAATAAGAGCAATAGTCCCTTTTCCAGTAATTTTAGCAGATCCACTTCCAAAAGATACATTTTCATCCTTCTTGTTTAATGAGATAAACTTCTTTTGGTCACTCGCCATATTGCTTGAACATCCATTATCCACAAACCATTGATTTTCATCACTATGTGCATATAAATCTAGACCACATTTATCATTAGTGGGTTCCTCCTTCGATTCTTCTCTTTTGAATGGACACTTTTGTTTATCATGGCCATAAGCATTTCATTTTGAGAAAAAAAGATCATACTTAGCCAAAGGATCAAATGAATTATAAGTCTTAATTTGTCCTTATTATTTTAGGCTACGTGGATTACTTTGATGATTGATTTTAGATCTTGAAATATTATCCTTACGAGCCTTACAATGCTTAGCTTGATGACAAAAGTTTTTACAATGAAAGAAATAGTCAAGAAATATTATTTGATACCTGTTAGGATAGCCTTGACTTGATGTAGTATTCTTCCTTGGATGTAACCTTCCTTCATTCCTTGGGTTGTTAAAGATGGAACTTTGCTCTTGGTGGGATGGCTTCTCCTCTTTTGGATGAATTCAAAGGATGTCAACATAACTTCTTTAGTTTTTTTCATTTACATTCTACTTTGTAACTTATGATTCTCCTTTGAAACTAATTCTAGACTTTTCATGTTGAGGTCTTTTTAACTTGATCCAATTCTTTTCTTAGGGAAACAATTTCAACTGCACGTTTTTTGCAAATTTCTTCTCTTTCTTTTAGTTACTTATTCAAGAATTCTTCCTTCCTTTTTGCTTCCTCTTTTTCCACTTTGAGAGAAATGGCCATCTTTCGTAATTTATCATTTTCTTCAATGGAACTCATTAGAAAATCATCCACGTTTCCTTCTTCTTCTTGTTCAGAATCATCTTCATTTGCAAATGCCATAAATAATACTTCACTGCTTCCAGCATAGTTATCTTCTTCATCGAACTCATCATCATCTCTTTTGTGTAGAAAGGTATTTTTAGTTGACTTATTCTTAGTAATCACAAATTCTTCTTCATCGGAGTCATATTGTTTTGAGAAGAAATTCTTCTTGTTAAACCCTTTCTTCTTGAAAATCTTATTTTTATATTCGTCTTCATCACCACTATCATGTTTACGAGGACATTTTACAACATAATGTCCTATTCTTACACATTTAAAACAAATAAGAGGATACTTACCTTTAAGCTTGGACCCTTTCCTGCGTTTCCTTATGAATTGAGCTAATTAAGACTACCTTTCTGATGAAAAGTCCCATCTCCTTAATGTCTTTGTCCGAAATGGTTATAATAGGCAACAAGGTGTGAAATATTTCCTCGAAGCTAGTAAGGGTCCTAAGGTTAAGACTGACACTACTAATCATCGTGCAGGAGTTCACCTCCCCTTCATCCAAAGGACGACTGACAAGATTGCGAGAATCCTGAAGAAGCATAATGTTCCCTCAACCTTTAGACCCCTCAACACCATTAAGAGCTCCCTAAGGTTTGTTAAATACAAAGTGAACCCTATGGATTTGAAAGGTGTTTATGTTATCCCGTGTTCATGTGGGACCTCATACATTGATGAAATAGGTTAGTCTATTAACCAAATGATTAAGGAACACGCTGTTGTTATCAAGCACGGGAGGACCAAATCTTCTGCTTTGGCAGAACATGCAGCGAAGACCAAGCATCATATATGCATTAAGGAGGCTAATTTCATTGCAAAGATCTCTCATTTTCATCACTGTAAGTTTAGGGAAGCCATTGAAATTGAGAGTTCTTTAATAATATTAATAGGGATGATGGCTGGAAAATTAGTAGTTGTTGGATTCCCGCCCTCTCCTCCTAGTTTTTCTCCTCTTTGTCTGGGCTTTTTCATTTTTATGTTCTATTCACCCTTTTTTATTCTTCCTTTTATTAATTAGAGAGGATTAGCCTCTCTGTTTATTTATTTATTATTTTTTATTAGTAATATTATTTATGTATTCATTATTAGTATTTGTTTATTTATCGCTAGCATTATTATTATTATTATTTTTATATTTTTAAGAAGAACACCTTCTCTTTTTATTTTTATTCCCTTGTTATTTTTTTTTTAGGTTCACTCTTAATATTTATTTATTTTGTACCTTCACCATTTCATTTCTATTAGTATTATTATTTATTTATTCCTATCATTTTTTTTTTAATTTATTATTATTTTTTAACAATTTTTAATCCTTATTATTTTTTCCAAATCAAATACCAAATAAATAATTAAATAAGAATAATAAGTAATTCAATGATCCCAAATGGATCCAAAAACCTCTAAGTCTTCATATATATTAACTATCGGAAACACTATCGGAAGGGAAAATAGTGAAAGAATGGCGGAAAACAGAGCTAAGCAAAGGTGGAAGCGACGCTGCACAGGAGCCGTCGGATCAGACCGATCAACGGTCTAGATCTAATCGGAATATCACAATCGGGAGAAGTCAGTGGAGTACATCGGAGGCATCCCTATGGAAATTGCGATCACGATCAACGCGATTTAACGAGGACCGTTGATCGAGCATGCAGATCAACGGCCCAGATTAACTCGCAATATCACATCGCTAAAACACAAGGGAAGACTCACTGGAGGCCCAAAGACCATGCAATATGTGATTGCGATATATCGCATCACAATATCGCATCGCAGTGATACAAAGGAGCGGGGCTGATACAAACATGCAACTTGCGATAACGGACCTGGCGAGATTTATAAATGTGGCTTGATAAATTTTGAGTTCTGATAAAAAGGGATTTGTCAAGTTTTTCTATGTATTTACACATTTCCGTTAAAAACTGAAATACAAAGGAAATGCGCCCGAAGCGATAAAACCAAACCCGAAAGGTTTGTAAATGTAGCTTTATATTATTTGAGTTCTGTGGTAAGCGGGATTTCAGGCGGGCCTCAGGTGGTAAGTGGTATTGGACAGGCTCCGCCCAAACCCATCCACTGGCCGACACGTGGCTTGGTGCAGGAGAGAGAAAAATGCCTTTTCGAGCAGGTAATCTCTGTGCACATAAGCCGCCCGAAATGGATATTAGCCGTTGGATCAGAGATCACGCAAATCAATGGTGGGCTTGCGATAGCGACCAAAGGCGGACCCGATAGGATTATAGGGTGGATTCAATATTATTTGAAGTTCGATAGAAAATGTTTTGTCGGATTTTTCAGTGTTTTTTGTGTGTTTCTCTGTGTAGACAGAGAAACGACTTTTTGAGATTTCACCCGCACCAGTGGTCCTTTCCGTTATGAACAGGTGGCCACCATACCTTAGGGAGTTTAGAAATGATTGTTAAACGCTCCAGAAGGAGAGGAAGGGACAGCAGGAGGAAGCCAGAGAGCCCGAAATGGGAGATGAACAGACAAGCATCGAAAGGCTTAAAAGCCATTCGATGGTAGAGACAGAGGAGGCAGTTGCTGAGACAAAGAGAAAGCAGAAGACAGAGAGAAAGAGGGAGAGTCTGTGTACTCTTGTAGACTTGAGGATTTCAAGTAAATCCCTGTTGTTTTGTCGATGTTGTGTCGAGACTTGGTTTGAGCTCACACTTGTAATAATCTACTCTTGAAGACATAATATAGAGGTTGACACTGAAAGCTGGACCAAGAGATGTAGCCAGGAATTCTGGTGAACTCCTTGATTATTTGCTATGTTAATGTGTGTGACTTTTATGTTTTCTAACTGCTCATTGTCTATATTATTCGCAATATTTTCGATCCATTGAACTAAGTAATATAGGCATTCCTGCACATGAGTTTTTAATACCTTTATATTGATTTAAGATCTCATTTTTAGATCAAGTGGTATCAGAGCTTAGGGTTTTGCTAAGGTTAGACAAACTTGTGCTGGATTTTGAATGCTAACTTGATTAAAGCTCAGACTAGGAGAAGGAGAACTTGTTGAGGCTAATCTAGAGATTGGAAGAGTCTATTCTCAGAGAAGAATCAAAAGAAACTCCATTGGGATCAGAATCTCAATATATGGAAGGTCTTAAGGCCATGCAAGCCATGGTGGAAGAGATCTATCTGGAGTTTAAGAAGGGTCGAGGTGAAAGCACCTCAACACCTAAACTAGACAAAGGAGTAGAGGAACCTTTTCTAGTTTCCCATCCAAAAGGCAAAAGAAAAGAAGCAATGCCTTCTCCACCAACTCCTCCATCATCACTTACCTCATAATCTTCTTTGCATAAAGCTAGCTCTTATAAGAAAAAGAAGAAAACTTCTTTGATTAAATTAGATGTGAAGTTTGATTTGCCAATTTATGATGGAGAACTAAATGCAAAGAATTTAGATAATTGGATAAGACAGATTGATGTATATTGCAGGGTGCAGAACATTGATTCAGAAAGGAGAAAGATTCAGCTGGCTAGCCTTCGACTTGGAGGAAGTGCACTAATATGGTGGGAAGGCAAGACACAAGCTAATCTGAAAAAACATGGTAAAATCCTTTCTACCTGGAAAGACTTTGTTTCTGCTATCAAAAAGAAATTCTATCCTTTAGCTTACATGCAGCAGGCAATGATGAGTTGGCAAACTCTTTGCCAGTCGAAGGGTCAGAGTGTAAAAAGTTATACTCAAGAATTCAGGAAAAGAGTTTTAACTCTAGGTATATCCTCAGACCCACCTGAGACTTTATTGAAGTATATAGGTGATCTGCATGGTTATTTAAAGCATACTATACTCATGTTTAATCCCACTAGCTTAGATGATGTATCAATTCAAGCCACACATCTAGAAGCTAGAGGTAAGAATGTAAACCTAGAGATTGGGGGAACATCTAAATATTCTGTAAGCAAGAGCAAAGAAAAGAAGAAACTGAAATGGAAGGAGAGGAAATCAAACACTGTAAAGAAGGATAAACTTTCATGCACTCATTGCAAGAAATAAGGACACGATGAGGCACACTGCTGGTCTTTGCATCCAGAACTGAAACCCAAGAAGTTCGCTGGTAAGGAGAAGAAGAATGTTGTTGCTATTCAGAAATACTTGGGGTCATATTCAGGTGATGAAACAACAGTTACAGCCACGAGTATTAAAGGTAAAGATTCTGAATCATCCACTAGTAATTCTATACAATCTATTAATAATGAAAGTAATGAGAGACAAAGAAATGAGATTTTACGTATTAGAGTAATTTCCAAGCATAATAAGATTGATACTTTGTTTGATAGTGGATCACAAGTAAATTTGATTTCTGAAACAATTGTAAAGAAGTTGGGATTACAAACAAAACCTCATGAGAAGCCATATCCATTAGGTTGGGTATGTGATAAAACAAAGCTACAAGTAACGAGACAATGTAAACTTAGGTTTGCTATTGGATCAACATTTGTAGATGAGGTTGAGTTAGACATAGTCCCCTTGGATATATGTGGTATTGTTTTGGGAAGTCCATACTTGTATGATAGGAAAGCTATCTTCTATAGATCTGAAAATAAGTATCAACTCACTAAAGATGGAATAGAATATCTTGTAAGAGCTCATAAACTCAAAAATAACTATTATCTCATAAACTTAGGAAAGATGAAAAGAATTGTGAATTCAAGTAAGCAGTTTTTACTTATGGTTGTAAAGGCAAAGGATCCTGAAAAATCCAATGCATTTGAAGGCTGTGATGCTAAATAAAAAGCCAATTTAGTTAAAGTTGTTTCAAAGTATGATGTTCTATTTCAAGAACCAAAAGGTCTGCCCCCCAAGCGAGAAATAGTACATGATATTTGTTTGCAGCAAGATGCTCCATTACCTAACATTGGAATGTACAGGTTATCAACTTTAGAGAATGAAGAGATAAATAAGCAGGTACAAGAGTTTCTCGATAAAGGGTTTATAAGACCAAACACATCACCATGTGGATCTCCAATTGTTCTGGTGAGAAAGAAAGATGGTTCGTGGAGAATGTGCGCTGATTATAGAGAATTGAATAAAATAATGATCAAGAATTGTTATCCTCTTCCTCGTATTGATGATCTATTAGATCAATTGAAAGAAGTAGTTTACTTTTCTAAGTTAGACTTGAGAAGTGGTTATCATCAGGTCAAAGTTGCAGAACAAGATGCATGGAAGACTGCTTTCCAGACAAAGCAAGGACTATATGAATGGTTGGTTATGCCTTTTGCCTTAACTAATGCTCCTGTTATGTTTATGAGAGTTATGAATGATGTACTCAGACCTTTTATTGATGATTTTGTAATTGTTTATTTAGATGACATTATTGGTTTCAGTAAGACATGGGAAGACCATGTAAATCATGTAAAGTAGACTTTAGATGTTTTAAAAAGAGAAAATCTCTATGTAAAACTGTCAAAATGTGAATTTGGAAAAACATTTTTAAATTATTTGGGTCATATTGTAGGGGGTGGTGAATTGAAGATAGACCCCTCTAAGGTTGAATTCATTGTGAACTGGCCTAAACCCAAATCTACTACAGAGCTTAGGAGTTTGCTAGGGGCAACACAATACTAGAGAAAGTTTATTGCTAACTTCTCATTGATTGGAGCTCCATTACATGCTTTAACTGGATTGAAACAAGTGTTTAAGTGGGGAGTCAAACAACAGAAAGCCTTCGACACCTTAAAAGAAAAAATTAGTACAACACCAGTACTAGCACTGCCAGATCTTCAACATCAATTTGAGATTGAGACAAATTCCAGTGACTATGCCATGGGAGCAGTGTTGATGCAACACGGTAAACCCATATGTTATCATTCTGAGACATTTACTTCTGCAGTAGTTAATTATCCCACATATGATACAAAATTCCATGCATTAGTACAAAGTGTGAAAAAATGGAAACATTACCTAATGGGTAAGGAAACAATCATACACACAGATCATCAACCACTTCAATATTTGCACTCACAAACTAAATTGCAACAATCAAGACATTATAGGTAGATGGGTTTTCTACAACAATTTCATCTTGTCATCAGATATAAGAAGGGCATACACAATAAGATTGCAGATATGTTATCAAGGCCAATCATAAATGCATCTACTATACTTAAGCACAATTTAGTAATGCATGAAAGTTACATTGAACAATATGCTCAATATGTAGATTTTAAAGATGTATATGCAACTTTAAGTCATGGCAAATAGGTAGAAGGATTGGATTATTATGTAAAGGACCAACTCTTATATCATTTGGGAAAGTTATGCATTCCACAAAATGAAAGAGTTAACATGATTTGAGAAGCACATACTTCTCTAATATCAGGTCATTTTGGTGTAAGTAAAACAGTTGCACAATTGCAAAGGTTCTGTTATTGGCCAAGAATGCATGAGACAATTTCTAGATATATCAAAGGGTGTACTATGTGTGCTACAAGCAAGCCAAGTAATAGAAAATTAGGCTTGTACACTCCACTTCCAATTCCTTCTCGTCCTTGGGAAAATGTTTCCATGGACTTTGTTGGGGGACTGCCAAAATCTAGGAAGGGTCATGATTATTTGTATGTTGTTGTGGATAGGTTCAGTAAAATGTGTATTTTAATACCATGTAACAAACAGGTTACAGCTGAACAAACAGCCAAGTTGTTCTTTCAGAATGTATGGGTTCATTTTGGTTTACCCACTTCTATTGTATCTGATCGAGATTCTCGATTTGTTGGGAAGTTTTGGTCAAATCTATGGGAGTTGATGGACACCAGGTTGAAGAAGAGCACAACATTTCATCCACAAACAGATGGTCAAAACGAGGTGGTAAACAAGACAGTGATCCACTTGCTCAACGACTATTGTAGCAAGCATCCCAAGCTTTGGGATGAGCATTTGTGTTATGTGCAGCATGCTTACAACCGTGCCAAGCACTCTTCTACTCAGAGATCTCCTTTTGAGACTTGTTTTGGTTTTATACCAAAGTCTCCCTTGGATTTTGTCTTTGGTAAAGACATAGCAGTTGATGGGCACATTGATGTGGACAAAGCAACCAAGTTCATTGAAAAAATCCAGGAAATTCACCAGGTAGTACAAGAACAGCTGGAAAGAAGTCAAGCCAAGTACAAGGCAAGACATGACAAGCATCAGGTTGAGCATAGTTTCCAAGTTGGTGATCAAGTCTGGCTATACATCAACAAAGACAGAATGCAAGGTGAAGGTAAGAAGCTAAAACCAATAAGGTATGGACCTTTCAAGATACTTGATAAAATTGATGAAAATGCTTTTTGCCTTGATTTTACAGCTTATATGCAGATCTATTCAATCGTTAATGCAGAAAACTTGAGATTGTATGAACCTTCATTACTTGAAGATCTTGAAGAGCAAAGTCAGTTGCCTTCTATTGAGGATCTGTTGCTTGAATATCTCAATGAGTTATAGGAAGATACAGTTCTGGATAGGAAGGTGAGAACTATGCGTGGAGGGGATGTTGAGTACCTGAGAATAGGGCTCAAAGGTTCAAATCCAAGCAAAGCACGATGGATAGAAGTTAAACAAGTGAAGGAGCTGTATCCTCACTTGATTGATGCCTAAAAACCAACTTTTGGTGGTCCAAAAGCTTTTTAGTGGGAATGCGTGATCCAAAATGGATCCAAAATGGATCCAAAAACCTCTAAGTCTTCATATAGATTAAATATCGGAAACACTATCGGAAGGGAAAATATTGAAATAATGGCGAAAAATAGAGCTAAGCAAAGGTGGTAGCAACGTTGCACAGGAGCCATTGGATCAGACCGATCAATGGTCTAGATCTAATCGGAATATTGCAATTGGGAGAAGTCAGTGGAGTACATCGGAGGAATCCCTATGGAAATCACGATTAACGCTATTTTACGAGGACCGTTGATCGAGTGCGCAGATCAATGGCTCAGATTAACTCGCAATATTGCATCACTAAAACACAAGCGAAGACTTATCGGAGGCTCGAAGACCATGCGATATGCGATTGCGATATATCGCATCGTAGCAATACAAAGGAGTGAGGCTGATACAAACATGCGACTTGCGATAACCGGACCCGATGGGATTTATAAATGCGACTTGATAAATTTTGAGTTCCGATAAAAATGGATTTGTCAGGTTTTTCAATGTATTTATGCATTTTCATTAAAAAATCGAAATACAAAGGAAATGCGCCCTAAGCGATAAAATCGGACCCGAAAGGTTTGTAAATGCAACTTTATATTATTTGAGCTCTGTGGTAAGTGGGATTTCAGGTGGGCCTCAGGCGGTAAGTGGTATTGGACAGGCTCTGCCCAAACCCATCCACTGGCCAACACATGGCTTGGTGCAGGAGAGAATAAACTGCCTTTTCGAGCGGGTAATCTCCGTGCACATAAACTGCCTAAAATGGATATTAGCCGTTGGATCGGAGATCACACAGATCAATAGTGGGCTTGCGATAACGACCAAAGGCGGACCCAATAGGATTATAGGGTGGATTCAATATTATTTGAAGTCCGATAGAAAGTGTTTTGTCAGATTTTTCAGTGTTTTCTGTGTATTTCTCTGTGTAAACAGAGAAACGACTTTTTGGGATTTCACCTGCGCCAGTGGTCCTTTCCGTTACGAATAGGTGGCCACCATACCTTAGGGAGTTTAACAATGATTGTTAAACACTCCAGAAGGAGAGGAAGGGATAGCAGTCGGAAGCCAGAGAGCCCAAAAGGGGAGACGAACAGACAAGCACCGATAGGCTTAAAATCCATTCAATGGCAGAGACAAAGGAGGTAGTTGCTGAGACAGAGAGAAAGCAGAAGACAAAGAGCAAGAGGGAGAGTCTGTGTACTCTTGTAGACTTGAGGATTTCAAGTAAATCCCTGTTGTTTTTTCACTGTTGTGTCAAGACTCGGTTTGAGCTCACACTTGTAATAATCTTCTCTTGAAGACATAATATAGAGGTCGACACTGAAATCTGGACCAGGAGACATAGCCAGGAAGTCTAGTGAACTCCTTGATTATTTGTTGTGTTAATGTGTGTGACTGTTATGTTTTCTAACTGCTCATTGTCTATATTATTCACAATCTTTTCGATCCATTGCACTAAGTAATATAGGCATTCCTGCACATGAGTTTGTAATACCTTTATATTGATTTAAGATCTCATTTTCAGATCATTAAATAAGGGAATGAATAAATAAATAATTATTAACTATTTAAATGAATTAAATAATTCCCTACCCTAGTCAGATGTAGCCGTTTGGTTAAATTATAATAATATATAAATTAATTAAATTAATTAATTAATAAACAATATAATTTTCCCTCCCTGGTCAAATTTAGTCGTTTTCCTCTAGCCGTTAGGATGACCTATCTTCCTATTTAACCTTCTTCTGAGATCTGTCTCTTCATCTTGTCCTGAAGATGAACCACACTGGCTCGTTCGAAACGCGTCGACTAAATATTGACAATGTGATTTTTTCCGAAAATCTTCATAAATTAATGAGCTATTTAAGATTCAGTATCTGAATCATCACTGCTATAATTATAATTTTTCCCTTTCTTTGATGATATTGAAGCTTTGAATGTAGCTTCCTTGGAGTTAGGGATTCCTTTTCTCATTTCATATGCAATGAGAATCCAATGAAGTTCGTCCATTTTCAGATTATCCAAGTACTTCATTTCTGTTGGAAATACTGAGAGGGAGGGTGAATCAATATTCCTTAGCAATTAGCACTTTTAAATCTTTTCAGAGCATTAGTTAATCTTCAATTATTATTAATGTTTATGCAGTAATAATAGTAAATAAAATAACACGGTAGACACAAGAATTTTAGGTGGAAAACCCCCTTCGGGTCAAAAACCACCGAACGCTTTTCTAATAATTTTTTAAATCTTCAACCCCAACTGAAATGAAAGTAATAACATCCTAGAATTCTAGAAAAATAATTTTTCTTTGGCTCCCACTCGAAGGACGCACCAATGCCCTAGTTTCTTCAGTAGTCAATTGAATGGATGCCCCAACATCCTAGACCAACCTACCACCTTGAAGTGTTCACAGGCTCCAACTTGTAGGCGACTTCTTGCACCAACCTAGCACCTCCTTGCTACCCTATAATGACTGAAATGAGACAAGAGTGTGGATTCATGTATCAGGGACAACGATCCACGATACAATATGATTTACAATGACTTTGATCAAACACCCAATCACACTGTGACCTGCAACCCAACCATGACATCATCTAAATAGAGACTCCTATACCTCCCAATAATGCCTTTTCGACTCTAGGCATATTGACTCTTCTACAATAATGACTCTTTTACAACTTTACAATGATGACTCTTGGCCTTGACACTTCTTCACAATATAAAGATGGTTGTCATGTCTTCAAAGGATGTCCCGCTGCAATGCTTCCTTTCATTTGCTACTTATGCTATTGAATTCTTTCTTGAAGTTTTACTTGAATATTCTTTTACCTACATGCAAAATTTTCCAAGTGAAACCAATCCCAAAACAAAATAAAACACCTTTCAACTTACCTCTGCCCGCAAAACACATGTAATTGCATAATAATGAACAAATACAAATTAAAATTACAATGTGTACCTGAAGTGTGCTTGTCACTTTTGTTGTTGACTTGTTGCAGTAGTAGACAAAGACTCCCGCTCTTGATATAGGCCTGGACTCTATGCAAGACTATTTCCAAAACTGACAAAAAGATATATACAATAAAAATTGATGACAGACCCTAGACTTGTGATGGACCAAGTCCTAAGTACAAGAACATAGACCATTCTATTAACTATGACAAGACAAGTAACGTGAACTTACAACATCATATAGATTTAGAAAACTTGGTGTAGCATCAAGAATATGTAGCATAAAATGTGTAGTATCAAGAATAGGACATCCGTAAAACTAATTGTGACATATAGAGACATAGAGATATAACCGAGACACTGTATATACTTACAGTGTCCTGCAAAAACATATGTCAGAGATGATACTCAAAATTCAAATGTAAACACTAATAATACATGCCTTTTTGTAGGAGAATTACCCTTGACTGTTGATGTGTGGTCCTTAGTGCAATTATCCTTGAATGCATGATTTTTCTTGCCTTCTAGGAGCTCGATATTGAATCTATTGTATCTATGTAATTCAGATCTTCGGGGTCTAAAATTTCATCTTGTGGTAGCCCTATGAGTCCTCTTTCCAACCCCACAGGTCTGATCAAGATTGGATTCTTCAAGAAAGAGTTATGCCCAATCTCCCACGATGACTTGATTATAGACTGGTTCAACAGATCGAACTTGTACGAAGTACCACGTGTCACAGTTGCAACCTTCAGCCTTGAAAATAATACTAAACAAACTATAGTCCGTCCTATTATGTGACTATTTATGAAATTTGAATCCAATTCTCAAAGATAAAGTTATGACTATTTTACCAACATCACCTGTTTGACATGAAATTCAGGATCCTGCAAAAAACCTAACTTCCTCAGATAATATCTCCAAAAATGTAGCAAACCAAGATCTGAAATTCTGTCATGAGGATCACCAAAATTTCAGCTCAAATGGATTTTAATTTCAGCTTCTGACGCTTTACAGAAAAAAAGTTATAGCAAAAATTCCATGATGACCTGTTTGAAACCACAAAATCCCTACAAGAGGAGGATATGAGGGTCATTATTTATATGAATGTCTTGAGTTGGGAGGGTCCTAAACAAGTGAAATTTGGAGGGATTTTAGGAGATTTTTGTTATTATTATTATTATTAATTATTGATTATCCAATGACCACAACCATTTATGAGTGTCATGCCACAACCCCATAGGGTTTTATCCCACTAACTGGGGTTACTAACTTCAAACGCAAATAACTCTCAAACCGTGAAGAACTAGGAGGCGTACGATATATCAATGGAAACATGTCGACGAGTAAAATCCATTAAGAATATCTTTGACACAAACTAATATGATTTGTTATGTCAAAATTACCTTGCAATATTGGATATCCCCTGGTGTTGCTTGGGTTGACATCAATGACAACCACTGATCAACAATCTCCCCCTTTAGCATTGATGGCAACACAAGTACTCCCCCTGCGATCATGACACCTCTTCCTACAACCTTCTTTCCTGCTTTGTCATCAATGGTAAAGGGTAACTCCCTCTGAAGAATTGTCATCCTACGGACTTGTACACACCTCCACTCCCCCTTTCTACTCGAGTATATAAGAGAAAGATTCTAATGAAAACTTGGGAGAATCCCAAGCTTTTGGTGAAGATACTCAAATGCTTCACAAGGTAATAGTTTGGTAAATATGTCAGCAATTTGTTCCTTTGTGCCAATATATTCAAGCTTGATATTCTTTTTGGTGACATGCTCTCTAATGAAATGATATTTAATCGAAATCTGATTCGTTTTGGAATGCATCACAGAATTCTAATTGGAGACACTGATGGCATTGGTGTTATCACAAAATATGGGAATAGGCTCATCAAACTTGAGTTGAAGATCTTGCAAATTTTGCTTCATCTAGAGAACTTGAGTACAAAAAGTTGCTGCCGCAACATATTCTGCTTCTGCTGTGGATAACGAAATTGAAGACTGCTTTTTACTTAACCATGAAACAAGACAACAACCTAGATAGAATGTTGCTCCACTGGTACTCTTACGATCATCAACACTTTCTACCCAATCTGCATTTATATAAGCTTGTATGACTAGATCATTTCCTTTGGGATACCATAGACCATATTCCATTGTTCCCTTAAGATATCGAAGAATTCTTTTGATGACAATAGTATGAGATTCTTTTGGTGGTGCTTGGAATCTTGCTACTTGTCCAACTGCCTGCATCACATAAGGTCGGGAGGTTGTCACATATAGGAGACTACCAATCATGGATCTATACAACCTTTGGTCCATAATCCGTTGACGAATCTTCTTGAAACCTGTTGCCATGGGTGTAAGGATAGGCTTGCAGTCTTCCATCTTCAATTTCTTGAGCATTTCCTTGATGTACTTGATTTGAAATATGAATATTCCTTTATCATGATGAGATATCTCGATAATCGTTAGATTTTCTTGATCCACTTTCACATAGATATTTCTCAACACTTCCTTTCTTGAATCTGTAATGCTTCAACTATTCTTCTCCCCCTGAACATGTAATGAAACTGCCTTCTTGTTCAAACTACCTGTCTATCTATCGTAGACTTGTGTCATATAATGTTGTATAGACTCCTCATCTTCAAATTTATAGGAGTTAATAAGCTGAATTGTTCAGAATATTGTGTCATTTAACGAAATGTCTTGACTCGAGTCATTAACCGAAGCAGCTGCTGATTCCTCACAATCTGTTATGAATTGTGAAAACATAATTGTTGGGACCTTATTGCCTTCTTTCTTTTCTTTCTCATCTTGTACTTGTTCATCCTGAGCTTGTTTTCCTTTCCAAACCATGTTATTCTTGTCGTCAATATTTTCATTCGTGGTTGATTCCATCTTGCACCTGTATTTACGAGCTATGTGTCCATAGTTATGACATTTGTAACATTCAATGTTATTCATAGAAGATTCTATTTGGTGTCTATCTTGTGATCCTGCAAATTTCCTTCTAGGTTTTTTCGATAATAGTTGTACCTGTCTCGAACTTCATAATCCCTAACCATATGTCCAAAATTGTTACATTTGTAACGTTCGACATCATCTCTCAAATGATCAAATTTTTTGATATTATGCTAAGTTCTGGAATATCCATTTTTGAAGGATCTCTTGGAATTATATTCATTCCAAACATACATGCGACATTCTGCAACTCTATGTCCAAACATTCCACATGAATAACAATGACCATAAAAGATAGGTTGGTACCTGGGAGGAAATCTTCTTCGAGGAATTATCTTCCAAGGTTCTTCCTGCAAGTCTTGATATATTGATTTATATGAGAGATCTATCTACTTGGTAGATTTTTTATATCCATCTTCTTTAATTGTCATAGAAGGACTCGACTCCTTTTCGAATTTTTCTTTGTAACCAAGAACAGTCTTGTTGGTGTATGATTGTTGGTTGCTGATTAGTTCATCCAAATTCTTTGAACTATTGGTGTAGATTTGAATTTTTTTTCCATTTTTTACTTCCTTTCGTAGAGCAACTATTTCAGCTTCCAATGCTTCTCTTTCCTTGTTGTTTTCCTTTAATTCTTTCCTGAGAGATTCTTCAATTCGCTTGTATTCTTCAACCTTGATTTTAAGGTTGAGGACTTGTTCTCTTTCTATCTTCAAATCATCTTCAAGAGTGTTGACATGCTTCTTCTCGGCTTTGAGCTCTTTGATAACCTTGATCACTTTGTTTTGAAATTCAACCTCAGTCATTTCTTCTTCTTCGTCTCCTTCTTCGTCAGGTGCCTCTTGCTTATTGTGCTTGGCCATAAACAATACTCTTCTGTTGAATTATTCTTTGTTATCACTATCTTCTTTGGATGAGGAACTATCTTCTTTGGTGAAGAAACTTTTCTTAAACCATTTCTTCTTTCCTTGCTTGTTGAACTTCCTAGGACCTTTCTTTCCATTCATAACAACCTCATTTTTGTGAGGAAATTTGGCTGCAAAATGCCCAACCTCACCACAATCAAAACATATTAATGGAAGTTTACCTTTGAATTTTCCCGTACCTGTTCTCATTTTCTACGTGAAGTAGGCGAATTATTTATTTGAGAGTTCTTCTTCCTCTTCTTCCTTTTCTTCATCCTTACAACTGCAAGTTTTTGCTTTCTGAGTCTGCTTGTCCTTACTATTCTTCTTGGATGTGGAAAATGTTGTTTCTAAGTGAGATGTGCCATCCTCTTCTTCAATCCTCATTTCATATGCCGTAAGAATTCCATGCAATTCATCTATGCTGAGATTGGTCAAATTCGATCTATCTTCCAAGACAGATACCTTAGGGTTAAATCTTGTTGGCAAGGTTCTGAGGATCTTTCAGACAATAATTTTTGTTTCAACAGGTTCTCCCAAACCTTCCAATGTATTTGTTGTTTCATCAACACGCTGAAAGTATGCAACAATATCTTCATCTTCCCTCATTTTGAGTTGATCAATTTTTTCCCTCAAAATTTGAAGGTTTTCTTATTTCACGTTTGAGTCACCTGCATATATATTTTCAAGCTTTCTCCATAACTCTTTAGCAATTTTGCAACTCAATACCTTAAGATAAATAGATTCGATAAGCCCACTGATAATAAGATCTTTAGCCTTTACATCATATACCATATTTTTCTTACCTTGTTCATCCTGGGTCGGTGTGATGCCTTTGTCAACGATTTCCCATACTTCATATCCTTGCACCAGCAAATGAACATGCATTCTTCCACTCCAAGTGCATACTTATTTCCATTGAACAAAGGAGCTCTATTTTCAGTATACTCCATGATCTCCTTCCAATTCTTAGACTATTATTGAAGGAACCAAGCTCTGATACAAATTGTTGGAAATACTGAGAGGGGGGTGAATTAGTATTCCTTAGCAATTAGCACTTTTAAATATTTTCAGAGCATCAATTAATATTCAATTATTATTAATGTAAATAAAAGAACACAGTAGACACAAGAATTTTAGGTGGAAAACCCCCTCTGGGTAAAAAACCACCAAACACTTTTCTAATAAATTCTTTAATATTTAGCCCCAACTGAAATGAAAGCAACAACTTCCTAGAATTCTTGAAAAGCATTCTTCTCCATCTCCCACTGGAAGGACACCCCAACGCCATGATTTCTTCAGTAGTCAACTGAATGGATGCCCCAACATCCTAGACCAACCTACCATGTTGAAGTGTTCACAGGCTCCAACCTATAGGTGACTTCATGCACCAACCTAGCACCTCCCTACCACCCTATAATGAATGAAATGAGACAAGAGTATAGATTCTCGTACCAGGGACAACAATCCACGATACAATGTGATTTACAATGATTTTTACCAAACACCAATCACACTATAACCTGCAACCCGACCATGAAATCATCCCAACAGAGACTCCTGTACCTCCTAATAATGCCCTTTCGACTCTAGGCATATTGACTCTTTTACAATAATGACTCTTCCAATGATGAGACTTTTACAAATGACTCTTTTACAACTTTACAATGATGACACTTTTACAAATGAATCTTTTACAACTTTACAAAGATGACTCTTGGCCTTGACACTTTTTCACAATATACAGATTTCTGTCATGTATTCAAAGGATGTCCCGCTGTAATGCTTCCTTTGCTTTGATACTTCTACTCTTGAATTCTTGCTTGAAGTTGTACTTGAATCTTCTTCTACCTGCATACAAAATTTTCCTGGCAAAACCAACCCCAAAACAAAACAAAATACCCTTCAACTTACCTCTGCCTGCAAAACACATGTAAGTGCATAAAAATGAACAAATTAAAATTAAAATTACAATGTATACCTGAAGTGTGCTTGTCACTTTTGTTGTTGACTTTTTTTAGTAGTATACAAAGAATCCCTCTCTTGATATAGGCCCGGACTCTATGAAATACTATATCCAAAACTGACCTAAAGATATATACAATAAAAATTGATGACAAACCCTAGACTTGTGATGGACCATATAAGTACGACAACAGAGACCATTCTACCAACTATGACAAGGCAAGTAACATGAACTTACAACATCATATAGATTTATCAAACTTGGTGTAGTATCGAGAATATATAGCATAAAATGTGTAGTATCAAGAATAGGACATTCGAAAAACTAATTGTGACGTAGAGAGACATAGAAATATAATCGAGACATTGTATATACTTTCGTTGTCCTGCAAAAACATATCTCAGAGATGATACTCAAAATTCAAATGTAAACACTAATCATGCATACCTTGCTGTAGGAGACTTACCCTTGACTGTTGATGTGTGGTCCTTACTGCAGTGATCCTTGAATGCATACTTTTCTTGCCTTCTAGGAGCTTAATATTGAATCTATTGTATCTATGGAATTTCAAATCTCCAAGGTCTGAAATTTTGTCTTGTAGTAGCCCACTGAGTGCTCTTTCCAACCCCATAGGTCTGATCAAGATTGGATTCTTCAAAAAATATTTATGCCCAATCTCCCATGATGACCTGATTATAGACTAGTTCAGTTGAGCGAACTTGTACGGAGTGCCACATTTCAATGTTGCGAACTTCGGCCCTGAAAATGCTACTCAACAAACTACAGGCTGTCCTCTTTCTATGACTATTTAAAAAATTTGAATTTAATTCTCAGAGAGAAAATTATGACAGTTTTACCAACGTCACCTGTTTGACATGCAATTCGAGAGCCTACAAAAACCATAACTTCCTTAGATCATATCTCTGAAAATATAGCGAACTAAGATCTAAAATTTGGTCACAAGGTTCATCAAGATTTCAGCTCAAACGGGTTTTAATTTCAGCTTCTTAAGCTTCACATAAAAAAAACGTTATTGTTGGGTGTGGAGCCTGATTATCTTCTGTATTCAAAGGTTTCAGCCGGATGTATACCCCAGGAAGACTGTACACCCCTCCATGTGGGGGGTGCGGGGGGGCTAATCCCCCTCGGCTGGGGGTTCTGGGGGCAGTGCCCTTGAAGCTAAAGATAGATGTAAAATTGCCTTGTAAAATTCTAGTAATTTCTAGTCAATCTCGGCCGTTCATTAGGCGGATGATTTGATGGTAGAAGTTATGTTTAATTTAGAGTTTTTTTCCCTAGAAGGCAACTCTTCACTATATATGAGGGAATTGTATTGCGTCTATGTATATCTGTATTCTGAGTGAGGAAGAGAGAGGAGATTGAGAGCAAAGAGGCTGTTACAGCAGATCTGTTGTAGGTTGTATCTCTTCAGTTTGCTGGATAATATAAAAGGAAGGACTAGTTGTTTCTCCGTGGACGTAGCCCAAACTGGGTGAACCACATATATTTGTGTCTCTCTTGTTTTATGCGTTTTTTTTGTTTATATTTCTGCAATATTTTATGTGTTCCATTGCTCCATAATATTTAATTTTATAACAGTTATAGAAAACATGCCACGATGACCTATTTGAAGCCACAAAATCCCTACAAGAGGAGGATATGAGGGTCATTATTTATATGAATGTCTTGAGTTGAGAGGGTCCTTAACAAGTGAACATTGGAGGGATTTTAGGAGATTTATTATTATTATTATTAATTATTGATTATTCAATGACCACAACCAATTATGAGTGCCATGCCACAACCCCATAAGGTTTTAACCCACTAACTGGGTTACTAACTTCAAATGCAAATAACTCTCAAACCGTGAAGAACTGGGAGGCGTACCATATATCAACCGAAACATCTCGATGAGCAGAAGCCATCGAGTATATATTTGATGCAAAATAATATGATTTGTCAAGTCAAAATTCCATTGAAATATCAGGGTAGCCCCTGGTACTGCTTGGGTTGACATCAATGACAACCATTGATCAACAATTTCTTCTATGGCACTGAATTTGGAACCAAAATGTTCTGGAAGTGATATCAAAACCTTTTGGACAACTGTGCTTTCTTCAATGGCTTCAGCTAAGCCTTTGAGTGAGTTGACAACTTCATCTACTTGGAGGAAAAAGTTTACAATATCTTGTTCGCCATCCAACTTAAGACTCTCAAATTGTCTTCTATGTGTTTAGAGTTTTTCCTTTTTGACCTTGGAGTCTCCATCATAGATAGCAATAAGCTTGTCCCACATTTCCTTGGCAGAATCACAGTTCATAACTTTTGTAAATTTTGAATTAGTAATTCCACTTGTTATGGAATTTAGTGCTTTGGCATTTTCTATATAAAATTTTCTGACCATCCTGATCTGTTGGTGGAGTAGCTGGAACTTTATACCCATCAGTAACTGATTGCCATACTTCAGGTCCAAGAGACATTAAATAGAATGTCATCCTATGCTTCCAAAAGCCAAAGTTTGTTCCATCAAATTGGGGAATTTTTCCTGAATCCTGATTCTTCATTGTGACTTAAGAATCCTTCTTCCAGTTGTTAGGTTGATTATGAAGAAGCTGGCTCTGATACCAATTGTTGGAAATACTGAGAGGGGGGTGAATCAATATTTCTTTCCAATTTTTATGTTAACCAGTTAAGATTATTCAAAATTATAATCAGAAAAATAAATAATAAGGATTATATTATTTACAAGTGAGGACACCAATCCTATTTTACAAAAATTGAGTACAATGGTGTTTGAGGGAACCAACCCTTCAATATTCTTGTTGGGAATCACGATTATCGTTAGAAAAAAACCCACAAGTGTTAGTCAACGATCACATCGCCAAAGATGAGGATCCATGGGAGGTTGTTAGTCCATGTCACAAAACACATGGGGAACGTTGGTTTATGCAATGTCCAACAATATCCCCTTGAACATGAGCTGGGTGTGTATCGAACTCGTGACCTACGCTCTGATACCACTTGTTGGGAATCACGATTTCCATTAGACCAAAACCCGTAGGTGTTAGTTAATGATTCTATCACCAGAGATAAGGATCCACGAGAGGCGGTTAGTCCATGTCAAGAAACACACAAGGAGCATTCATTTATCCAATTTCCAACAGATATATGATAAAGTCTCCATACCATGGGTTAGATGACGAGATCAAAAACAATGAATTATCTGGAATAGAATCACTAGATGTTGTTTTAGTTCCAGAATTGGGAAGGTCGCAAATTAAATCAGCAAAATCTAAGGATTTGTTTGACTTGGATTTGATGTATTTCAAATCAAACTCTTGTAGAATGACAATCCACTTAGAGTATTCCCCCCAGCAATTGTCCAGATAAGACGTACATCATGGGGTTGCAATTCGAAACAACCATAGTTTTGTAGAGAAGTATGTGATGGCGAAATATCTGGACAACTTGGAAAAACGCCAAAGCTAACTTTTTGACATGGGTGTACTTGAATTCGGTATCATTCAAATTTTGAATCAAGTAATAAATAGGATGTTCAATTCCTACATCATCCTCCTGAACCAATAGCATAGAAATTGTAGTAGCTACAACGACGAGATACAAGAAATAATTGCGTTGGTAATTTGGGGGATATAAAAAGGATTCCCAAATCAACATATCTTTCAAGGCATCGAACACTTTTTTAGCAGCATTGTCCCAATGGAAGGGAACCCCTTTCCTTAGAAAGTGAGTAAATCCTTTGGTTATTTCGGCATAATTGGGAACGAACCTCCGAAGAAATTTATCCTTCCCTTGGAGTTGTTGAAGTTAAAGGAGGGAAGAAGGAGCAGGTAGATCAATGGTTGCCTGAAATTTCAAGGGATCAATACAAATTCCTTGTTTTGATACAACAAAACCGAGAAGATGACTAGATCTTACACAAAACACAAATTTATGTGGATTGAGTCGAATATTACAATGTCTACATCTTAAAAAGATGGCCCTAAGATGCATCAGGTGATTAGCCTGATGTCACGAATGAGCAAGAAAATTGTCGAAATAAGGTTGAATTATATGTTTGATGTCGTGTAAGGAATAATTCATTTCCCTTTAAAACATATCCCCAACAATCTTTAATCCGAAAGGGATTTTTCTATACGCAAATGTGCCCCAAGGAAAAATGAATGCAATTTTATGTTGGTGCACCGGGAGAAAGTTGATTTGATTATATCCGAAGAAACTATCCATAAACGAAAATATCTTACAACTGGCACAATCATCAACATTCTGGTCAATGAATGAGGTGGGATAATTGTCCTTCAGACAAGCATGATTTATGTTTGATAATTGACACACACACAGATTGTTCCTTGTTTCTTCATGACAAGAACAATATTAGACACCTAGTCAATTAAAGGTACTGGATAGATGAAACCAACATGTAGAAGTTTTTCAAATTTGGCTTTGATAGCGGCAACCTTCTTAAGATGAACAGGATGAAGGCATTGCCAATTTATTTTAGAATCAGCATAGATCTTAATTTCGTGCACAATGATGTTTGGTTCGATACCAGGTATTTCTTCATAATACCATGCAAAAACATCTATGAATTCTTGGAATAGGGCTTTATAAGTATTGACCTCATCGAGAGAGCAAGATGTATCGATATGTAGATTTTCAACAATGCCGAATTTAATTGAAATGTCGAGAGGAATAATCTCTTCAATGTTTGACAAGTTATTCTAAGAATCGACATTGTAGATGGATGCAGAATTCGTAGATAACTCAATGATATTGGGTCGATAAAGTTCATTAAGATGTCCTTGAAGGAATTTGGAAAGGAGGAATGATGATGATGGT
Source organism: Pinus tabuliformis (assembly GCA_031772625.1). Lineage (NCBI taxonomy): Eukaryota > Viridiplantae > Streptophyta > Pinopsida > Pinales > Pinaceae > Pinus > Pinus tabuliformis. The sequence continues at coordinate 1,890,893,581 of CM062817.1, read as the reverse complement.
TGTCCCATGGTGCATCATATGGTATCTTGATCTCTATGATGCTCTCATCAGTGTAAAACATAGGAGGGAAAGGGTAAGATGATGTACCATAATCTAATGAATGATCAACCCAATTAGCCAAAGAGGATGGATCAAAATTAGTCGCACAAGTCGAATAGATGGCTTCGTAATCTAGCTCAATGGGGCATAGAAACATACGATCACCAAAATTGTCGATATTATATTCATCCAGTACTACCCATGGATCAACTGGAGTAGTACAAGAAGATATCATATTAATATAGGCAACCGAGGTATATTTTTCAGGTAGTGAGGGAGGAGGAAGTGAAAAGGTTCCCATGAGAGAGGAATTCTTAAGCAGTCCAACCACAACATGCTGATATGGGTGAGGGGTTTCCCCCACGAGAGGGACACTTCTAGTAACTAAATAATCTGTCATAAAGAGAGTGAGTTGATCGATGGCTACAATACCGCATTTATGAGGAAAATAGATCATTCTAAAGTATGTGGAAACAACCGCAACCAAGGCATAGACCCATGTATGACCTAGTAGAAGATTATAATCTATAGGTTTTTCGATAAATTTGACTTCTACTGATACAACCTTGCCACCTAATTCTACCTATAGAGAATTAAAAATCTCACGTGGTTTATAAGTTCTTCCATAAAAGGCTTTCATGGTGGTTAGTGACTGGCTTAATTGGGGAGAACTAATAGCCTTCCAGTAAGACATGGACATAATACAAGTTGAGGCTCCCTCATCCACAATGGAACAATGGATATTCTTACCATGAATAACAACGTGGATCATGAAATTTAATTGAGTCGAAAGTCGAGGTGTATGGTTCTCATGGTTAAAAACTACAAGGTCGGAATTTGAAGGATCAATACATCCAATTGTCGAAAGCAAATCCCTCTTTTGGGGGGGGGGAATTTTGCAACACCTCAAGAGTCAACATAATTGATGGGGTCTGAGCTAGATCTTCAAGTATGTTATAATTCTGAGCAACTCTTGTGCGACTGTTGAATGTCAATTTATGGATAACGCCCTTGGGAGGCTTAATCATTAATTCAATAAGTACGACATTTTGAGTAGGATCTGATGGAGATGTGGTCAAACTGGTAAGTTGATCAGTAGCCTGATCGTTCGATGGATTCACATTACCATAGTACTTACTTCAAATAGCCACCATAACTTCATTTTTGGGCTTAGTAGAGGAAAACATAAAAACTGAGTTAATGGAAGTGGGGTCCCGGGCAACCATATTGGTCTCTTGATTCATAAACACGTCTGTCAACATAGTGGGTGTAGCGGATGATTTAAGAAATTGATTTACCTCAGCCCTATGCGGGAAATCATGAGTGAAATTCTCCTCATTATAGATAACCATGGGTAACGAGGTTTCCACTTTTCTTCAAGAGACTGATTATTTTGTTTATCCTGTAGAGCATTATCTGTCTTCTTCTTACCTTTTCCTTTCTTCTTACTTCCTGGTTGCGGAGATTTTCCTTTAGATGACTAAATAAAATTGATCTCAGAAGTAGAAGCCGCAAGAATGGAAGGATGTCTTTGATAAGTGATAGTGATATTTGAACCATATGGTTTACTCATTGACTACTAGCTAGTAGAAACAGTCATGCCATCGACAACATGTGATTCTTTACTTGGAGTTTGAGAAACAATATCGATAGGTTGCTGTTAATTTGGAAACTAGGGCCAAACTCCATGTGGGTCATCTTATTTATGGCAGCTGATATTTTTATTGGATCCCTCTCGTCGAGAGGTGTAGGATTGATCTAAAGATCATCCGATTTCGATAAGTATTTATGGAGATATGAATTTATGTTGATTATGGACTTATTATCTAGCCGACCATCAACTTATGTAGGCTCAAGAAGCCCAAACGTCATGTCTATTCAATCATCCACGTTTCTAGTATAAATAGAAAGAGACTTTAAGTCATTCTATACACTTACTCTCTTGTGATCTCTCTTCATCTTGTTTTGGGTTTGATGGAGAAAAGATCCAAAAGATGATGCCCTAATTAATTGCAGCCCTAAAACTACAGCCACGTGATGGATGTTATACATTGTTCTTTGAGGAGGTTATACGCTGGTCATATAACACATAGAGAGCTGAAGCCCCTACACACAGTCAAGGGATAAATGTTGTTAGTGGAACGCAGTCATATAAAATATGAAACGCAGGGATGTAGTCACATATAAGTGGGACGCAGTCACATAAATTTGGAATGCTGGAACAACAAACAGTCTGGACATAGTCATATTATGGGACGCAAATATATACATATCCGCTTCACGGTAGACTGTATGGAATGCTGGAATAGCAAACAGTCAGGACGCAGTCATATTATGGGACGCATATATATATATATATATATATATATATATATATATATATATATATATATAGATATATATCCGGTTCATGCTAGACCGTCATATATATGGAACGCAGATATATATATACAACACAGTCATATAGCCCGTCATATTCATGATGTATGGAAACAGTTAAGTGATACCCTAACACATAGTCATACGTAGCAAATATTACAGTGATGTATGTAGCAATAAATACGTTGTCGTGAAAAATATCATACGCAGGGCAGAAACGATGAAGCCGTGTGTGATCTGGCAGCGTAGATCTGGAAACTATACGCAATATATATATATATATATATATATATATATGTTGTCCACGCAGAGATATACCTCGTAGGTCTCATATCGATATATTGAAATGCTTGACAGTCATGATACACTGGGCAGTCATGGTGATATACCATGCAGATCATATGATATATGGACGCAGCAATCATGGGACGCAATGATGTATGGAACACAATCATCATACGTTGTATGGAACACAGTCACCTAGACATAGTCATATGTATATACGCTTCATGATGTATGGAATGGTCATATATATTATGAGAGTAGTCATATAATATATAATCTACTTCAGTCATAACTGTAGTCTAGCATGGTTATGAAGAATGCTAGTCATATAGACAGTGATAATTTAATAATGGGACTGCGTGGAGGATAGCCTAGCTGCTTTGCTAGGCTGCAAGCCATAGCAAGCAGTTAAGGCTGGTATACAGAAGGATAGTAAAGGCAGCATGATGATATGAGCATTGGATAGCAGAATGATGTAAGCATAGGACAACATGATGATGATGCATATTAGTATGGGCAGCATTATAAGATCATGAACATGAAGGGTAGCATGATAAGGTCATGGACATGGGCAGCATGATGATAATCATGATTATTGCAGCATGGTGTCATATGCAGTGGTGCAACAAGTGGACCTAGATGCAACACTACGATAGGTGAAGCCGTCAGCTTTGAGAATCAATTGAAGTAGAATGTCTTCAACTGATCTCATCGTTATACGAAACGATCTATGCTAGATCTAGATAAGTAAAAGTGTTGACTTCTATTGTAAATGTACTATCTCTCTCTCTCTCTCTAAATGTACGTTGTATGGAACACAGTCACCTAGACATAGCCATATGTATATACGCTTCATGATGTATGGAATGGTCATATATATTATGAGAGCAGTCATATAATATATAATCTACTTCAGTCATAACTGCAGTCTAGCATGGTTATGAAGAACGCTGGTCATATAGACAATGATAAGCAAATAATGGGACTGCGTGGAGGATAGCCTAGCTGCTTTGCTAGGCTGCAAGCCATAGCAAGCAGTTAAGGCTGATATACAAAAGGATAGTAAAGGCAACATGATGATATGAGCATTGGATAGCAGAATGATGTAAGCATAGGACAACATGATGATGATGCATATTAGTATGGGCAACATTATAAGATCATGAACATGAAGGGTAGCATGATAAGGTCATGGACATGGGCAACATGATGATATTCATGACTATTGCAGCATGGTGTCATATGCAGTGGTGCAACAAGTGGACCTAGATGCAACACTACGATAGGTGAAGCCGTCACCTTGGAGAATCAATTGAAGCAGAATGTCTTCAACTGATCTCATCGTTATACGAAATGATCTATGCTAGATCTAGATAAGTAAAAGTGTTGACTTCTATTGTAAATGTACTATCTCTCTCTCTCTCTCTCTCTCTCTCTCTCTCTTTCTATGTTGAACTTTGAAAAACATAAAGGAAGAATTGATCAAGGGTTTCCCCACACATTGTGGGGTTTGTCCTTGGCTAGCGCCACATCTTGTGTCCTCTTTTCTTGGCTTGTCTTCTGCGATTTATATTTATGTTCTATCTGTAGTTTACTTTATGCTGATGTGATTGCTAATATGGAAAAGAAATTAAATAAATTGCTCTATCATAGAACATACCTAAAATTAACATGGTATCAGAACTAAGGTGAAGACAATGCCCAAGCAAGAGTGAAAGAGTAATCACCAAAGACAGTTGGGACAAGACAAAAAGATCAATGGGTTCCTCACAATTCACAAAGGGTGAAGTCTAAGCAGAGCATATTATCAGAATGGCACAACGAAACTTCTGATGGCCTACCTAAAGATCACTTCATTGGGAAGTTCGGATCTAAGGGTGGAAGGAAATGCAGATGTCTTTATTATAAGTTCGACTCTTATGCGAAGGAGTGTCTGAATGGTAGAGATACAGGTCATCAAGGACACGACTGACTCTTCAAGGAAGCAAGGAACCCCAAGAATGGAAGTCGAAGGATTTAAGGTGGCATTTGTCGATGGAAAGGTACGTGTTTGAAAATAGAATTTTCAAAGATGCTTTTGACTTCATGGTTGTATTAAGTTACAGGAAGTCCACTGGGGACCATGTCCATTGACACATAGCACTGGAGGTCTGTGAGTTAGATGGTGACAAGGAAGCCTGAATTCAAAAGAGCATGAAAGTGCATGTCTAAGATGTACTAGGAAAATCTTACAAGGGGACCATTACCCTCATGTAGCGGGTCCACAGGTTTGAAACAACCCGTGGAGTTTGAGATTCATGAACGGGAATCTCATGCATACAAATGGAAGAAAGCCCTCTATGGCTTGAAGTAAAACACCCCGGGCGTAGTATGAGAGGACTGATATCTATTTGATGAAGCTGAGATTCACTAGGAGTGAAACTGATCCAAACCATTATCTGAAGGTTGTGGATGGTAGACCTCTCATACCGACACCTTATGCGGACGAACTATTTCTGACAGGTGCAGACCCTCTCATTTGCAGAAGTAAGAGGGAGTTGGATTCTAGACATATGTTTTGTAGTTAGCACGAGGAGCTCATATTTGGTTGAGCCTCACTGGATTGGTGCCAAGAATCTTCTAAGATGTATTCAGGGCACAATCTCTCATGGATTGAGACACACTGCCGGAAATATGAAACTGTGTGATTATTTGAATGCTAATTGGGAAAGCAGTATGAAGGATCACCGGAGCACTTCTTAGTGATGTTTGAATTTTGCTTCGATATCATGGATGAGCAGGGAGCAGAAGTTGGTTGTTAAAAGCACCGCTAATACCGGATACATATCTGTGAGTATGATCTCGTATGAAGCTTCCTGGTTGGGGAAGCTCATCAGTGAGCTTTTTGTACACATGATGAATACCACTGTGATTCTATGTAACAACCAGAGGTGGGATTCAATTATTGAGGAATCCCGTATTCGATGATTGCTCCAGCAGATAAACATTAGATACTACCTTATATATGATATGGTAAGTTGATGAGCAAGGAGGCTCCATCGCACTGAGACGATGTACAGGTTGCTAAAGCCCCAAGGGAAAGATCAAATCTGTGATTTTCCCAAACGACTTGGAGTCATCAAGAGACCCTTGTACAAGGGTCATGCATGTTGCATACATTGAGCCCTGGGAGCTCTGGGGGCTTGTGGTTCTTACTGGAGCAACATACGACCATAGGGTGACTCACCCTCCCCTGGTGGTGCGCACTGGGACAAGATGATTCGCTTTCTTGTGGGAAAGGATGATTCATTCTCCTGTGAATAGGATGATTCGTTCTCCTGTGAACAGGATGATTCGCTCTCTTGTGGGACATGATGACTCGCTCTCCTGTGAACAGGATGATTCGCTCTCCTGTGGACAAGATGATTTTCTCTCCTGTGGACAAGATGATTCGCTCTCTTGTGGGACAAGATGATTCGCTCTCTTGTGGAATAGGATGATTCACTCTCCTATGTAGCAAGATGATTAGTTCTCCTGTGAGTCCTGGATAATGTGTTCTCCATGACAAATGTAGCAGGATGACTAGTTCTCCTGTGAGGCTTGGATGATGTGTTCTCCATGGCGAATGTGGCAGGATGATTAGTTCTCCTATGAGGAAGGGATTGATTAATTTCTCCTATCGAGGCATCCTACCCATGTAGTCTGGGACTCATGGGAAGTACCTCTCATCTGATCAATGAGCAGAGGAATGAAGATAGGGACCATAGTAGTACCGATGGACGCATCGTTGTATCTATCATACTCCCTACACTAGGATGACCTTCATTGATCTGGGATCAATGATATTGGTCTGGGACCAGTGGTAGGAGTTGTACCTACTATGACGCTGACTTCGGGTCGGTTGAGACTGGTTTGGGACCAGTGGTACATACTCTGAGACTGACTTCATGTCAGTGCAGGACTGGTCTGGGACCAGCGAGAGTGGTACATACTATGACGCTGACTTCGGGTTGGTTGAGACTAGTCTGGGACCAGTGGTACACTCTCTGAGCCTGCGATACTGGTCTGGGACTAGTGGTAGGAGTGGTACACACAATGACGTTGACTTTGGGTCAGTTGAGATTGGTCTAGGACCAGTGGTATGCACTTTGAGACTGACTTCGGGTCAGTGGAGAATGGCATGAGACATTCTTGATAAATTATTCTTCTTCATAGTACAACATAGCTAATTTGAGCAGAGCCAGAGCCAGCAGAGTTGAGCTGAGCAGAGCAGAGCCAGCAGAGTTGAGCTGAGCAGAGCAGAGCCAGCAGAGCTGAGCAGAGTAGAGTAGAGCCAGCAGAGCTGAGCAGAGCCAGCAAAGCTGAGCAGAGCTGTGCAGAGCAGTGCAGGGCACTGATGGTAGAGATAGTACAGTCGGACTTATGGATCAGCGGATGGAGTTCTCCCTAGTTGAGAGGGAGTGTTAATTTGGCAACTAGGGCCAAAATCCATGTGGGTTAGCTTATTTATGGCAGCTGATATTTTTATTGGATCCCTCTCGTCGAGAGGTGTAGGATTGATCTAAAGATCATCCAATTCCGATAAGTATTTATGGAGATATGAATTTATGTTGATTATGGATTTATTATCTAGCCGAACAACAACTTATGTAGGCTCAAGAAGCCCAAACGTCATGTCTATTCAATCATCCACATTTCTAGTATAAATAGAAAGAGACTTTAAGTAATTCTATACACTTACTCTCTTGTGATCTCTCTTCATCCTGTTTTGGGTTTGATGGAGAAAAGATCCAAAAGATGATGCCTTAATTAATTGCAGTCCTTAAACTACAACCACGTGATGGATGTTATACACTGTTCTTTGAGGAGGTTATACGCTGGTCATATAACACATAGAGAGCTGAAGCCCCTACATGCAGTCAAGGGATAAAAGTTGTCAGTGGAACGCAGTCATATAAAATATGAAACGAAGGGATGTAGTCACATATAAGTGGGACGCAGTCACATAAATATGGAACGCCGGAACAGCAGACGGTCTGGACGTAGTCATATTATGGGACGCAAATATATATATCCGCTTCACGCTAGACCATATGGAACGTTGGAATAGCAGACAGTTAGGACACAGTCATATTATGGGACGCATATATATATATATATATATATATATATATATATATATATATATATATATATCTATATATCTATATATATATATATATATATATCTGCTTCACGCTAGACTATCATATATATGGAACACAAATATATATATACAACACAGTCATATAGCCCATCATATTCATGACGTATGGAAACAATTAAGTGATACCTTAACACGTAGTCATACGCAGCAAATATTACATTGATGTACACAACAATAAATACGCTGTCGTGAAAAATATCATACGTAGGGCAGAAATGATGAAGCTGTGTGTGATCTGGCAACATGGGATGTGGTAGCGTAGATCTAGAAACTATACGCAATATATATATATATATATATATATATATATATATATATATATATTATATTTATATATATATATATATATAGATATATCTATATATATAGATATATATATATATATATATATGTATATATATATATATGTATATATATATATAAATATATATATACATATATATATATCTATATATATATATAAATATATATAATATATATATGTATATATATATATAAATATATATACATATATATATATATATATATCTATATATATAGATATATCTATATATATATATAAATATATATAATATATATATGTATATATATATATATATATATATGTATATATATATATGTATATATATATATAGACTATCATATATATGGAACACAAATATATATATACAACACAGTCATATAGCCCATCATATTCATGACGTATGGAAACAGTTAAGTGATACCTTAACACGTAGTCATACACAGCAAATATTACATTGATGTACACAACAATAAATATGCTGTCGTGAAAAATATCATACGTAGGGCAGAAATGATGAAGCTGTGTGTGATCTGGCAACATGAGATGTGGTAGCGTAGATCTAGAAACTATACGCAATATATATATATATATATAGATAGATATATATATATATATACATAGATATATATATATATATATACATATATGTATATATATACATATATGTATATATATACATATATATATATATATATACATATATATATATATATACATATATATATATATATATATATATATATATATATACGCAATATATATATATATATATATATATATATACATATATATATATATACATATATATACATATATATATATATATATACATATATATAATATAGATATATATATATATATACATATATATATATATATATATATATATATATAATATAGATATATATAATATATATATATGTATATATATATATATGTATATATATATATGTATGTATATATATATATGTATATATATATATATATATATATATATATATATATATATATGTTGTCCACACAGAGATATACCTCGCAGGTCTCATATCGATATATTGAAATGCTTGACAGTCATGATGCACTGGGCAGTCATGGTGATATACCACGCAGGTCATATGATATATGGACGCAGCAATCATGGGACGAAGTGATGTATGGAACATAGTCACGTAGACATAGTCATATGTATATACGCTTCATGATGTATGGAATGGTCATATATATTATGAGAGCAGTCATATAATATATCATCTACTTCAGTCATAACTGCAGTCCAACATGGTTATGAAGAACGCTGGTCATATAGACAGTGACAAGCAAATAATGGGACTGTGTGGAGGATAGCCTAGCTGCTTTGCTAGGCTGCAAGCCATAGCAAGCAATTAAGGCTGATATACAGAAGGATAGTAAAGGCAGCATGATGATATGAGCATTGGACAACAGAATGATGTAAGCATAGGACAACATGATGATGATGCATATTAGTATGGGTAGCATTATAAGATCATGAACATGAAGGGCAGCATGATAAGATCATGGACATGGGTAGCGTGATGATAATCATGATTATTGTAGCATGGTGTCATATGCAGTGGTGTAGCAAGTGGACCTAGATGCAACACTACGATAGGTGAAGTTGTCACCTTGGAGAATCAGTTGAAGCAGAATGTCTTCAACCGATCTCATCGTTATACGAAATGATCTATGCTAGATCTAGATAAGTCAAAGTGTTTAATTTTGTTGTAAATGTACTATCTCTCTCTCTCTCTCTCTCTCTCTCTCTCTCTCTCTCTCTCTTTCTCTGCTGAACTTTGAAAAACATAAAAGAAGAATTGATCAAGGGTTTCCCCACACATTGTGGGGTTTGTCCCTAGCTAGCGCCACATCTTGTGTCCTCTTGTCTTGGCTTGTCTTATGCGATTTATATTTATGTTATATTTGTAGTTTACTTTATGCTGATGTGATTGCTAATATGGAAAATAAATTAAATAAATTGCTCTAGCATAGAACATACCTAAAATTAACAGTTGCAAAGAATTTTGTATCTTATCATGAAGCATGCAAGATTAGGTATAGATGAGATCCAAGTACTAAGCATGAGAAATCACTTTCTCTTCAGTTACATCTCTTCCTTTGGATACGTCTTTTGTGATAGATGGAAACATATACTAAATGAACCATTCATCTTACAATTAGTAAGGAATGAAATTATTAACCAAACTACGACAGCGTTGCCACCCATGAATATAATCAGAGATGTGAGTGGAATTACTATGTTTGAAATTGGTTAAGAGTTTTGTTCCAATTTCATATATGATGGGTAACTGGAAATGTGTTAGTAATGTAGTGACCAAGGCGCTAAAGTTATCAAACGAAGGTCGAGGTAATTCTATATACCACTTAGTTGTCATACTAGTGAGTGTACACTAGAAAAGATGCAAACAAACATAATCATCATTGAGGGAGTTTGAAGAACACCACAAATGATAAGTCACTATGTGCGTCGATGGGTCTTCTCCAGGATTTCCATTGAATTGAGGAATATCATAAGGAAACTTTGTAGGAATAACCAGCCACCAAGGAGAGTCAACAATGGGATCGTTGGAGAGCTTGGCCAAATCGAGAAATTTGAGAGTTACATCGAATGGAAATTTCCTATTGAGGTTCATTGGAGGATATTCTGGATAAGATGGAAAAGCCTCAGAAACAGGTATATGTGTCCCGAGATAGGGAGGATTTTGATAGCTAGTATACACATAACCTTATTGTCCAAACCTTGCAAAGGTTGAAACGACTGAGTTTGGACTTGTTGACCGTAAGGAATTTGAGGGATACCTTGATACGGTGGATATTGTTTCCCTGTGGGATTTTGTATCATCCCAACATAAGGTGGGTTCAGTTGTGGTTGTTCCTATGTCATACTATACAAATTTTGATCCATTTGAGTTTGAGGAATTGCCTACCCAAACTGCTGTGATTGTAAGTTACCTCACATTCATTTAAGTTTGAACAGGTTAAGATATGGGTCATTAAACAAAAATATGAGGGGTAGGTGGAACAGGTTGAGAGGCTAAAGATGAAGCCACAACTGAACCAGGTTGAATAGGCAAAGTAGGTTTCCAAACATTAGAAACCATTCCCAAATAGGGAGGACTCATTTGAGGCTAATCACTACTTGAGGAGATGGAAATAAACCTACAACATATTGCCCCCCTGTCGAAAGAGGAGGTTAATATGGAGGCAAATTTCCCACAAGGTAAGGGTTCCCAATAGGAGATGGATTGGGTTGTTGTAGATGGCCATGTCCACTAACAAAAAGGCCAGTATTTTGTTGAATTATAGGCATAGATGGAGGAAGAGGAGAAGACTGCATAGCTCATTAAAGAAGTGCCAAACAAAATTCTAGATGTAGATGTCATGGGAGAGGTCTATGGACTAGATGTTGCACCAAAGTAGGTACCATGCAAATATTGGTAACCAGGTGGGATGGATGGGCCACCATACAAATGTGTCTCTAGTGTTGTTACAAACATGTATGAAGTTGCAACTTGGGTTGTCTCAACCATGGTAGTAGATATAGGTTGGGAAACCATAATAGACTCAGTCATGGTTAACTGTCCCAAAGAGGATTTCCAAGGTAAACTCAAAGGTGAGTTGAAAGGAAAAGAATCAATCAAAGGAGGTTGAAATGGAGTATGAGGATAAAGAAAAGGATGGGCCTGATAAAAATGATTCCCTACTAAAATGGGAGAGGAGGGTTGAGGCTCTTCTTGTGAAATCTCTTTGATACTCACATGACATGGTGGAAATGGTTCACCGTTGGCTCCAAGATATATAGTTTGAGGTTGTGTCTAAGACAGAGGAAGAGAATGGGAAGGTACTAAATTAATAGGTGTATATTGTCGAGGTACCTAAGGTTGATTTGTCTCTGATTCATTGAAATCAGGTTCAATGACCTCAGGTAAAGAGATTTCAGGTGCTTCAGTTTCGACTGCGTTAGATTCACCAGCCAATGGAGAGGTAATATCGAGCTTCATACTCACAGGAAAAGATGATTCTAGTGGATCTCTCTCAAACGGAAGATAAGAAGTAATAGCTCCTAAAGTACTAGCTTTAGTCGTTTGTGTTTTATTATGCTTTTGACGATGGCTAGGAGTTACCTCAAGTGGAAGAGGAAGATTATTTTTCATTCTACATGAATGATGGGGTAAAGTGATCCGAACTTAAACATGAACGCTACAACTTACAAATACAATCATAAACACAGAGATGCGGCATAAAAACACTTCATTTCATTAATAGAAAAATATTGAACTATGCTTACAAATAGAATGGAAATAAGATAGCTCGAGTGATGGTAGCTTATTGTTGAACCTCAGAATTACCCTCTCCTTGACAGTTTTTCTCACCTGTTTCCCTTGATTTTCCATAAGATTACAAATCCCCATCAATGATAAATGGTATGTTTTGTCTTAAGGAAGGCATTAAATGATTGACATGTATATTTTTATGTTTTTGTTATTCTAATAAATTTTTGCAAATTAGCTATAGAACGCAGCATATTCTACAGCTAACTGTGTATTCCGTAGCAACTTACGTGGTCTGGTAGGTTCTAGGTGTCAAATGAAGAATCCGTCCACATGGGGATCTCTAGAATCGTCTCCACATGGATTCTATCCTATTCACACAGCCCAGATCAACTAGAAAGAAAGCTCAAGATCATAGTCAAAGGTGGAGTCAAACATATGATACCTGAAAGCAATAGAACTCTTCGTCTGTTCTTTCACGGTTAATCAATAAACCTAATAGTTATGTTGCAAGCATTAACTCAGATCAACCACCTGTGTTAACGGTTCTGTTGCAAACGTCTCGCTCGAATTTAAGTTACCTGTAGCTGATTAGACATTTACAAAGCTCTGTTGTAATACATATGAGCCACCTGTAGCTAGTTTTCCTCAAAGACAGTTTTGATTATTTCCTTTTAAATGCTAGTTGTACAGAGACGAGGGGGTGCAGAGAATTTTTGTATTAGGTTCAAACTTCCAGCTCTGTATTTTGGGACTTCATTCTTTTCTATAATATAAGTTGTGTGTTGACCAATGATTGTTTAAGGGAGAATTTTCAATTAGTTAGCAACTCAACCCATTCAGTTGCAGAGGGCCCCTACACTGAAGGAGGTTTCCTTTCCATTTGTTTTCTGTTTAGTTTTAATTTCATTATTTGCTTTTAGCAGTATTTCTAATTTAGGTTTATTTATTTTAGTTTTGATCAATAGCATAATGTTAAAACTCAATTGTGCAGTCTTGTTCTTCCAACACATTTCATGAAAGGAAACGATTTTGTTTCTAAATAGAGTAAGGTTGAAGTAATGAGAATGCACTGTTGTCTAGCTTACTCACTATTTTGTTATTTATTTTCTAGGACAGATTTGTCAATCCACTGCGTTAATGAATGTTTTTGATCACCATTTCAAGTTGATACTCATCCTAAACTAAATGGTTAAATATTCACTCCATACAATGGTTGAAATTAATCAGTTACCTTTTGCATGTTTCATTTAGTTCTCTAGATCATAAAGTATAGAAAATTGCTTGTATCCCATCTCAAGGAGGTTATCCTTCAAAATTGAAGGTTAGAGTAACAAGAAGTACTTCAGTTGATTTCATTCTCTATATTTATTTCAAAATGCATTACAACTTCACCGTTAATTTTAAGAATTAGATTCATGACTTAGGATTAATGACGAGATAGAACATATGCTCTGTTTTTCCTTTCTTTAAATTAGATTTTAACTAGTTTCAAATCTTGGTTCATCTTTAGGAAGTTTAGATTCAGTTTCTCATAGTTCAGATTGTACATCATTAGGAATAAGAGTACAGAAACCCCCAAAACAATATAAAAATACAAAACAATGAAGTAATAAGGGTTAACTAAGCACATATAGTGCACTACACTTCATCAGCTTACAAACCTCGGTTGATAATTTATGCAAGCAATTTAGGACACTAAATTGACTAAACACTTATCTCTGAGAAGAGATGTGATGGCTACATGCCTCTGAACTGAGTTACAATGAGGCTCAAGGGCCTTTTTATTATTGAAAAATAAGAGAAAACCCTTATCATATTATCTCTGTTTGACGCATATGATACCTCATTGGAAAGATCTCTCCGAGAACTACAATGGTTGATGCAATTGCTTTTGCAATCACTATCTTCTATTTTTCCAACCAAAAAAAAAAAAACGTCGTTTAGGGCCTCAAAATGGATTCAGAAGTTCAAGACCCGAAAAACTACCAAAAATAGTAAATTTTGCTATAATTAAGGAAACTGAAAAACTGAAATAAACAATGGTGAGCGTCCAAGTTGAATAGGCAGGTGGCCACCAATATCCACTTGGATCAGTCCTCCCCCTTAGGAAGCAATGGTCCCCATTATGTTGTGTTCCTCCATGAGATGAGGAAACTTCTACTGAACTTGGTCCCTGGTGAGCCATTTGCCTTGGTGAAGGAGTTTGCTTGCTTTGACAACTCAATATAGTTCTATCCTCTATTTTTGAGTGTTATTGATCTATTTTTCATCTATTTTTCCATGATCTAATTAGTTGTGGCCTGTTCCATGCATTCTGGGCTGAGCTCTGTTGGTGTGAGCTGTTCTGCATTGTCAGATGTGTCCAACAATGGTGGAAAGTATGACTGAAGGTGATCTACATTGAACACTAGGTGCAGACCAAGGAACGGTGGGATGCTAAGCTCGAAGGCATTGTCACTGATGGCCTTGGTGATGGTGTATGGCCCATATCAGAGCGGTCAAAGCTTGCGTTGGGGTCAACGACGCTCCTTCTACAAATGTAGCCAAATTTTGTCACCCAACTTGAACTTGTGCGGCACTCGATGTTGATCATGGCATTGATTTTACTTAGCATTATCTTTGTCCAATATATCATGGACCTATTTGTGGATGTGTTGAATGGGCTCAATGAAGTTGTTAGTCCTTTCAGCTTCAGATTGCATGTGAACCGAATCTACCTGAGTGGATGCAAATGGTATGGCCACATCAATGTGGTATAATGGCTGAAATCCCAGCCCTACCTGAAAGGGGATATGGGTTATTGAGTTGTGGAGAACTTTGTTGTAGCTGTGTTGGACATAGGGGAAACTTTGATCCCATGTGCATGGATGCTTTGAGTTGTACATGTGCAGAATGTGTGCGATCATCATGTTGACAACCTCCGTTTGGTCATCAGTTTGGGGATGGAAAGTCATGGAATTAGTAAGTTTTGTGTCCAACATTGACTAGAGACTTGACCAAAATGCACTTAGGAATCTGCTGCCTTGATATGAGATAATGGACTATGGGATCCCAAAGTGTACCCACACTCGCTCAAAGAAGAGCTTAGTAGTGGTCTCTACTATGATACTCTTCTTGCAGGCTACCATGATGGCCATCTTAGAGAAATAGTTGACGACCACGAAAACAAAATCATTGTTGTGCTTAGTAGAAGGAAGGCTCGACAGATGATCCATGTAGATAGATTCCCAAAGCCGACTAGGAGTAGGTAGAGGAGTATATACGCCTTTCTTCTTGATGGTTGGTTTGGCAATGGCGCGGGCGATGCAGGATCTAACGTACTTCCCAACATCCTAACGAAGTTTCAGTAAATAAAAATACTTCTGCAATGTCGCCATTGTTTTCTCTACTCCAAAATGTCTAACAACCTAACTGTAGTGTGCCTCCCAAATCATCTTCGCATGCTCACTTGAAGGAACATAGATGTGTCCCAAGTGGCATAACAGTGCATCCTGAAGGTGAAAATTTGGAACTTGATTCCCTTCGAGGAGTGTTTGGCATATGATATCGAAATCTGTATTTCTCTTATAAAGATGCGGCCACCCTGATGTCTCATGCCCACAGGATTCGATCACAGTGATTAGCGCTGTTATCACTCAGGTTGTCCCTTGGCTCCTTAAGGGATACAGCCGAGGTAACCACAAACCAATCTTTGGACTGCAGGTCCTAGCCTACCTGTAGTCAGAGAGGGCTCTCTCTTTATAATATAGCTTTGTTTAAGGGTGATTTTAGGCTAGTTATGGTGTTCTTTGGGTTTTGTTTGAGTTTTGGTGGGAAGGCTGATGCTTTCAAACGGAATTGGACTGCAAAGTGTGAGAAGTTCAAACCATTGGGCATGGAGTCAAGGATAAGGGTTGCTGGTGCGTTTTCTTGGTCACAAGAGGAATACAGAGCAGGATAGCTACACATGGAACAATATCAAGCTGGAATAAAGATGGAATGAAGGTCAGAGATGAAAGGCAACTAAGAATCTTTCATCAGCTAACAGAGGGAAGGTGAATGAACTTTATCTAGGAGCAGTCAAGGATTCCTAAACAATCATTCATAAATGAGAGAAACAGTGTAAACATGATCATTTAAGTATGCATATTCATAACTATTTCTGTGGAAAACATGTGGAAATAACAGAAATTGAGCATAGAGTGCTGCTAAGCAAAGTCTAAGCTATTCTTCTTTCCTGCTATTTAGATGGTGACACAATGGTGGCATAAACACATATAAACTGTAAACAGAGGTAAGAAACACTTATTTGGCCATGTAGAAGCACAAGAATTCCATAGTTCACTCTTCAGCCCTTAAAAACACAACAGACAGTTCATCATCCAAGCATTCCAACAATCTTTGATTATAGAGGCTCTCAAAGAATACAGCGCAAGTCTGGTGAGGAGTTATCAACCAACCAACCAACCCTTTAAGCATTGCACAGGGTGGTATTTATAAGCAAAATATCTACAAGACAAATCTAAGTGAAGATCTGGGGAAATAACTATGTTTAACCTAACTTCTACTGAAATAAATGCAAAAATATCTAATTGAGCTGCGCTGGAGGCAACAGCATAAAAAACGAGGCTTTGAGGTGTCCTTTGAGCTCTGCGCTGGCCATCTTGCCATAACTGTGCTTTGGAACCTAAGCGCTGCTCTCATGTGGCTTTAATGCATATTAACTCTGATCTGATGAGCTTTTAATGGCTTTAAACTCCATCACTGATACTCTTCGACTTTGCTGGAGGCTCTTTAATGTTTATCTATTTTGGCATTAAGTCCTCCACTGATATTCTTTAATCTGATACTCTTTGCTGCTACTCTGATATACTTTAACTGCAAAATATCCCTTGCCTGCCACTTTATGGCAAGATTTGACTACTGTTGGGCTTTCTGTGGCCTTTGGGAATGTTTCGGCGCTGGCCGATCAAAATATTATCAAAAAGGAGAAATACTGCCTAATGGCGGCGGATTTGTGGACTGGTAGCTTGTGCTGGGACCGTGCTTGTTGTCCGGAGCAAATTTGGGCTGGAGCGATCAAAAATGGTTGGAGAATGCCTACTGCCTTTGTTCTGGAGTTGCGCGCGGGCGCCGAACAACAATCCTGAGAAAATGGCCCTTTTCCTTGTATAAAGGGAAAAATCACTTATAACATGAATTTTGATAAAAAATGGGCGGAAAGCGAACACTGTAGCTTGGATTAGATCTGGGCCGTTGGATCTAGCGCGGGCAGATCCAACGGCCACGATCTACTCGCAATATCGCATCGGGGTTGACCATCGGGGCGGAGGCAGACGGCGGTAAATGGTTTTATCGGACTGCTTTTTGTACGGGGGCGGTAAATGGCAGAGGAGGCCCGATGCAATAAAAACAGGGCACGCGTCCCTGCGTACGGCGGAAAAACCACCCTCTATCGGACGCCAACGCACTGCCAGCTCACTGCTTCCGTCCACCGTCGGATTGAGGAGAGCGGATCAGACGGTTGAGGATGATTCAGAATGTCGCATCGGCGAAGGGCAATGGGTCGGAGCCTTTTATATAAGCGATAGCGAAATGGGGGTTGCGACATGATATGGGCCGTTAGATCTGGGGGCTTGATCGGACGGCAGCGATTAAATCGGCGATCGGAAATCGGCAGGGACAGGGGGCGATGGCTTTTATATATGCGATGGAGCGATTAGATGTGGGCCGTCGGATGGGCGGGGGCAATCGGACGGTTAAGATTAAGTCGGCGATATCGCATCGGCGGGGTGAATGGGGTGACTTGCGATATCGCTTCGGATGCGATAGCGATATCGCATCGGCGGAAGTGATCGGAGGAGTGTTAAGGGGCTTTAAACCATTGCGACTGCCGACTGCGAAATCGCATCGGCGAAATGATATCGGGGAGCATATATAAAAAGGCCAACATTGCTGCGACCTCCGACAACGATATCGCGTCGGAGGGGGGGGAATTGTATCGGAGGTATGCATTATAAATCGGCCAAGGGTCAATGCAATCGGCAAAGGCTTTTTGCAATCGGAGATGGGTTTTAGTGCATCGGAGGAAGGTTTTTAAGCTTTAGGAAGGGTCCTTAATGCATCGGAAGGGGTCCGATAGCATTTGAAGGGGGTTTTTGTGCTTTGGAAGGAGTCCAAACACCTTAGGAAGATGGTTTTTGAGCAAAATGAGGGTTCTTACTAAGTTTCAAGTAAACTTAGTAATTCCCAAGCAATATTTATGGTTATATTTCAACCAGAGGAGGGGATATGTATATAAGGGAGCTATTTAACATATTTTAGTAGGGGGAGGGAAAATAGATAGGGATTTACATAATAATGTTAGAAGTTAATATGAAACTGGTGAAGAAAGCGCTAAGTTTAGAAATCTTAGGCTATAAAGGGGAAATATGACTTATAGAACGAATAAGAATACTCCTAAGCAAAGTAGACCTTTACTTAGGCAAATGATATGAAAAATGATGAAATTAAGAGATATCAAGCAGATCTTGACCTCTTTAGGGGAAGTTAGTGAATGATTTGGGGAAAAGGAAGAAGGGGAAGTTAGTCATGCCTCGCTTGAGCTGCTCCAAGGGAAAATTGCCTTGCACTTGTGATCTGAACTAGATTAACACTTTGAAACACAAAAATGGATCACAATCATCATTCTGCAACCTCAAAACTACCTACCCAGCCTACTTAGCCTAACATTTTTTCTTCTTTTTGTTTGGGTGCACTTAGACTAGCAAACCCAGCTTTTCTTCTTTTCTTTTGGCTATCCTCCTGTCTAAATCTACCCTTATTTCTTCCAGGGGCTCAGATTAAGCTGTTGAGCACCCTATCTTCTCTACCTATCTAACAATCTACCAAGATTAAACAGTTTGGACAGATATTATTCTCTATATTCTAAAACAAGCAATTTAAACCTAGGGAAGCTAAGATTAAGCTATTTGGCCTTCCCTTAACTGTGAAATCCTTAAAAAATGGAACTTTTGTAGCATGGAAAAGATGAACATTTTTGGCACTTCCACTGTCAATCATGAAACATGAACACCTATTGTAATAGGAGGCTAACAAGCGCCATGACCGATGGTCGAATGAGACAATCACTGACATTATTGGTACTGCCCTTCTTATACTTAATGTTGAAATGGAACTGTTGTAGATAGGTGGACCATTTTTGATGTCGATCGTTCTGCAACTTCCCTTGTGTCTGTATGAACTATAGAGGCCGGTGGTCTATGTGGATGATCGTTTCCTTCCCAAAAATGTAATTCTTCCATTGACAACAACCCTACACAATGGAATACATTTATTTTTTGTAAGTGGGGTACTTTTGGATTGTGCCTGAAAGTGTCTCACTGTGGTAAGCCACTGGATGCCCATGCTAAGGAAGAACCACACCAATATCATAGTTTGAGGCATATGTCTCACTCTCAAATGGTTGTTGTTGGTCTGGTAATGTAAGCATTGGTGCCAAACATAGGTGATTCTTCAACTCGGAGAATGCTCGGTGTTGGGTTTCCAACCAAAAGAGCTTTTCTTTCGCTCCTCCCTTGGTGACTGGACTTAAAGGCCAAGTGATATGAGAGAACCCCAACACGAACCTACGGTAGAAAATGGAAAGATCCAAAAAGCTGTAGAGATTTGCTAGAGTGATTGGGGCTGGTCAATCCCAAATGACTTCTATCTTGGATGGGTCCACATGTACACCCTACTCATTAATGATTTACCCTAGATATTGAACCTGGGTTAGGCCAAAGGTGCATTTCTCCAAGTTAGCACATAACTTGTGTTGTCGAAGGGTTTGAAGGACCTGTCGAATATGGTGGAGGTGCTCTTCCCAACTCTGGCTGAAGATCAAGATGTCATCTAAATACACCACCATGAATGAATTGGTGAAGGGTTGCAAGATGTCATCCATCAGTCTCATGAAGGTTGTATGGGTGTTCGTCAATCCGAATGGCATGATCAATCATTCGAAAAGGCCTTCCTTGGATTTGAAGGTAGTCTTCCACACATTGGAGGGTTCGATAGGCACCTGGTGATAACTTGACTTCAAGTTAATCTTGCTGAAATATTTCCCCCCCTTGAGCTGGTCCAGAAGGTCATCAATTCGCAAGATTGGGTACCTATTCCGGAATGTGATCTTGTTCAACGCCTGATAGTCAATACAGAGCCTCCAGGTCCCATCCTTCTTTTGTACCAATACAATCAGTCTCCCACAAGGTGATGACCTTGGCCTGATGTGCCCTTTCTGCAGTAGTTCCTAAATCTTCCTTTGATCATCAGTCTAGGGATGGAAATCCATGGACTTAGTAAGTTTTGTATCCAGCATTGACCAGAGACATGACCAAAATGGACTCAAGAATCTTTTTTCTCGATCTCAGATAATGGATTGTGGGATCCCAAAGTGTACCCACACTCGCTCAAAGAAGACCTTAGCAGTGGCCTCTATTGTGATACTCTTCTTGCAGGCTGCAATGATGGCCATCTCAGAGAACCTGTCGACGACCATGAAAACATAATCGTTGTCGTGCTTAGTAGAAGGAAGGCCCAACATATAATCCATGGAGACAGATTCCCAAGGCCGAATAGGAGTAGGTAGAGGAGTATATAGGCCTTGGTTCTTGATGGCTGGTTTGGCAATGGCACAGACGGTGCAGGATTAATGTACTTCCCAACATCTTGATGAAGTTTAGGCAAATAAAAATACTTTCGTAATGTCGCCACTGTTTTCTCTACTCCGAAATGTCCAGCGAACTGACTGTAGTGTGCTTCCAAAATCATCTTGGCACGCTCACTTGAAGGAACAAAGATGTGTCTCAAGTGGCATAACAATGCATTATGAAGGTGAAAATTTGGAACTTGCTTCCCTTCTAGGAGTGTTTAGTATATGCTGCTGAATTCTGGATTTCTCTTGTAAAGATGTAGCCACCCTGATGTCTCGTGCCCACAAGAATCGATCACAATGCTTAGACCCATGACTAGTGGCCGGCTGAGGAAATAAGCGACATTATTGGTGTTTCCCTTCTTATACTTAATGTTCAAATGGAACCATTGCAGATAGGTGGACCATTTCTGATGGCGATCATTCTACAACTTCCCTTGTGTCTGTAAGAACTGTAGATGTCAATGGTATGTGTGGATGATAGTTTCCTTCCCCGGAATGTAATGCTTCCATTGACGACAAGCCTACACAATGGAATACATTTATTTATCATAAGTGGGGTATTTTCGAACTGTGTCTGAAAGTGTCTCACTATGGTAAGCCACTAGATGCCCATGCTAAGTAAGAACTGCACCAATAACATAGTTGGAGGAATCTGTCTCAATCTCAAATGGTTGTTGCAGGTCTAGTAATGTGAATACTGGTGCATAACATAGGAGATTATTCAACTCAAAGAACATGGCTATTGGGTTTCCAACCAAAAGAACTTTTCTTTTGCTCTGCCCTTGGTGACTTGACTTAAAGTTCAAGTGATATGAGAGAACCCCAACACAAACCTACGATATAAATTGGCAAGACCTAAAAATACGCAGAGCTCTACTAGAGTGGTTGGGGTTGGCTAATCCCGAATGACATGTATCTTGGATTGTTCTACATGTACACCCTGCTCATCAATGATGTACTCCGGATATTGAACCTAGGCTAGGCAAAAAGTGCATTTCTCCAAGTTAGCACACAACTTGTGTTGTCAAAGGGTTTGAAGGACCTATTGAATATGGTGGATGTTCTCTTCCCAACTCTGACTGAAGATCAAGATGCCATCTAAATACACCACCATGAATGCATTGGTGAAGGGTTGCAAGATGTCATTCATCAGTCTCATGAAGGTTGTAGGGGCATTCGTTAATCCGAACGACATGACCAACCATTCGAAAAAGCCCTCCTTGGATTTGAAGGAAGTCTTCCACACATCAGAGGGTTCGACAGGTACCTAGGGATAACCTAACTTCAAGTCAATCTTGCTGAAATATTTTCCCCCTTGAGCTGGTTTAAAAGGTCATCAATTCATAGGATTGGGAACCTATTCTAGACTTTGATCTTTTTCAGCGCCTGATAGTCAATACAGAGCCTCCAGGTCCCATCCTTCTTTTGTACCAATACAATCAGGCTCCCACATGGTGATGAGCTTGGCCTGATGTGCCCTTTCTACAGTGGTTCCTGAATATGCCTCTTGATCTCATCGTTCTCCATAACTGAGCATCGATATATCGATCCATTGGGTAGCGACGCACCTGGGTTCAAATCAATGGAGTGCTTGGCTTGACAGTGCAAAGGTACCCATGCGAGTGAGGCAAAAATATCCCTATACTCCTCCACGACCTTGTCCATCTGTTGTGCAGAGGAGCTCTGCTTGGAAGCTGTGGCCACAACCTTCTTCTTGCCTTGGCGATGAATCATAAGAAAAACAAATTTCCTGGTTTGGGAAATGATCTTAATGCATTGCTCTGCGGTGATCAAAGAGATGGCGGTAGGCGGGGCTTCCTCCGTTATCCTGTACAACTTATTAGCCAAAGTAATAATCACAGAAAGAGGTCTAGAATCATATACAACATGTCACGTCCACAAGTATGGTTTTCCTAACAATATATCAGAAAATTCAAGAGGAGGAACGTCACATAGTACCTCATCGTGAAGGGCTTGATGCTGTAGGGAAGGCAGAACTGCTGACTGACACAGAGATCTTGTCCTTGGTGAAGCCACCCGATGGTGTACGGCTATGGATATGATGTAGTCTTTAGGCCTAACTACTTCATGACCTATGCTGAAATGAGGTTCTTTTGTCTCCCACTGTCGACAATGAATTGTCGCAGAGAACACTTCACCCACATCTGTGAGTGGAAGAGGCGTCCCCCCTCCTCTGGATCTCTGGGCACAATTTTCTGGATCTTTTTGGTGGCCACGGTGGCACTAGGCTCCGCATCAATTATCTTATTCCCTTTGTCAGTTCCCTTATCGAGTTATGATTCAGAAGCTTTCAGCTTGGCCACCAGTGATTGCTTGGCCCAACACTCACTTGTATGGTGATTGGAGCTCTTATGGAACTCACAACATTTTCCCTTGTCCTTCTTCGTCTTTGTGGTGTTGTTCTTCTATTGCATCTTTGGTGGGTTATCTTGGGTAGCCTCACCTTGGCTTGGTCCTTTGTTCTATGGTTTGGGGGTGCCTTTTCCTTGATTTGGATTCGTAGATCCAAAGTCCTGCTTCTTTTGTTTAAACTTCTACTCAATCTTTACAGCGTACCAATACGCCATGTCGAGCAAGGAGATGTCAAGGAACTTCATCTCATCCTAAATGTACTTGTGTAGACAACCGTGGTACTACAACTGTCATTGTGATTGATATAGCAATCACCAATTGTTATTTTGCCAAAAAAATGTCGTTTAGGGCCTCAAAACGGCTCCAAAAGTTCAGGGCCCGAAAAACTACCAAAAATAATAAATTGTACTACAATTAAGGAAACTAAAAAAATTGAAAGAAACAATGGTGAGGGTCCAAGTGGAATAGTTGGGTGGCCACAAATATCCACTTGGATCAATCCTCCCCCCTTAGGAAGTAATGGTCCCCATTGTGTTGAGTTCCTCCATGAGATGAGGAAACTTCTACTGAACTTGGTCCCTGGTGAGCCACTTGCCTTGGGGAAGGAGTTGGCCTGCTTTGACAACTCGATATAGTTGTATCCTCTGTTTCCGAGTGTTCTTGATCTATGTGTCCATGATTTGATCAGTTGTGGCCCATTCCATGCAGTCCAGGTGTGCTATGTTCTACAATGTCAGATGTGTCCAACAATGGTGGAAAGCATGGTGAATGCTATTTACATTGAACACTAGGTGCATACCAAGGAACAGTGGGATGCTGAGCTCGAAGGCATTGTCACCGATGGCCTTGGTGATGGTGTATGGCCCATATCAAAGTGGGTGAAGCTTGCGGTGGGGTCCAACAAGGCGCTCCTTCTACAAATGTAGCCAAACTTTGTCGCCCACCTGGAACTTGTGCGGCACTCGATGATGATCATGGCGTTGCTTGTACTTAGCATTAGCTCTGTCCAATATATCATGGACCTATTGGAGGATGTGTTGAATGCGCTCAATGAAGCTATTAGCCCTTTCAGCTTTGGACTGCACGTGAGCCGAATCTACCTGAGTGGCTACAAATGGTATGGCCACATCAATGGGGCATAATGGATGAAATCACAACCCTACTTGAAAGGGGTTGTAACCTGTTGAGTTGTGGAGATCTTTGTTGTAGTTGTGTTAGACATAGGGGAGATTTTCATCCCATGTGCATGGATGCTTTGAGTTGTATGTTGAGCCTCAAACCTGCACCTTCCTATACACCCTCTCAGCCTTCTTTTTCCACTTATTTCATCCACCCAGCTGTTAAATCATTGCATTGTAGTTTAAAAAGAGCTTTTTACATGGTTTTCTGACTATGCTTATGACTGTTGTTTGGTTTAGTTTTTGTTCATGCAGCTACAGAAACTTCTTAGTTTCCGCAGCCAGCACAGGTTTCCGCAGCCAGCACAGGATTCTGCAAATATTTTGTTAAAAGCCGTGCTACAGGTGTCCTATGAAGAAACGAGCTACATGGGCAAGCTACAAGTGACGAATACATGGAACGTGTCCCTTCAAATCAGCCAAATCATCCATGGAAGGTCACGGTCAACGAGGGTCAAAGGCAAAGCCAACCAAGGAGTTCAGCGGTGGCATGTCTCTGTTTTGGGCACGTGAACGTTTACGTGGCACAGTCCTCAGCCCACGAAGACACCGACACACCTGGAGATCATCACCGTAACCTGAATCCAATAGCTACCACTCCGAAGATTTAATAGACATGATGACAGTTACGCTAGATCTCGGCTGAAGGGATCTACGTGTCTTTGGCAACACAGTTAATAACGTAGGATTCAGTTAGTTAGTTCAACACTTTTTCATTATAAATAACGCGTTGATGAACGCTGTGAAAAAGCTTTTTGATATGTAATTTTCCAAACTGTTGTTGTTATCACCCCACTGTTTTATATATGTTGCTGCTTTAATACATGAGAAGACTTTTCTGAGTTCATTCGTGTGACTACTCGTTGACTGGATGAAGTGGCAGAGGGCCCCTGCGCGCTAAAGCCCTGTAAAGTTTTCATTTGGTTTTATTATGTTCTGATTTCATAATCTTTAGCTTGTACATAACACGCTGTTTTGATGCTTCTTAATTCACTGCTATTTATACTTTCACTTCTGCTTTCTTGTAGCTGTCAACTGATCAATGTTTTTCTGCAGGTTTTCTTAGGCAGCCCGGGCAAATTTTCATCTTTTTTTATAACTATTGACATATGAGATCATCTTGTCCTTCCTGCTAACTTTCATTTTCTGAAGTTTAATTCCAGCACTGTCTTTTTCAAGTTGTGATTTGCTTATTTGTTTTTTCTGTTATTTAGATATCATACTGCTCATCAATTTATGGTTTCTTTCTATAGTCAAGTGACTCTATTAGTAAGAAATCAAAATATTACTTATTGTAGTGTGATTTAGTTATCACATTGCTTAAACTTATTCATGATTGCTTCCCACAAGGTAGATTGAGCTGAAGGGTAAAGGATCAGAAGAGTTGAAGTAGTGTGACTAGTTTCTTTTATGCAATTTAATTTCTTGCCATTTAGATATCATATTGCTTGACTTGTTCATGATTGCTTCCCACAAGGTAGATTGAGCTGAAGGGTAAAGGATCATAAGAGTTAAAGTAGTGTGAATTAGTTGCTTTTCTTTGAGTTGCTTTAAGTTTAATTTTTACTTTCGTTTCATTCAGCAGCAAGGATACTGGGCCATTGTCATTAGTTCACTGTTTTTCTTAAGAATTGATTTCATTACAGTTGTTTTAAAGCTTTCTTTTTGAGCACTTTTAAGTTTGAGAAAAAAATAACTATAGAAATCACCATCACCATTATCATCCATACTTCACTTTCATTTTCACCATCACACATTAGGGAAAGATAAATCCAAAAATAAACTAAAAACTCAAAAACGACAAAAGATTAAGGAAATGGTTATCTAGTACATATAGTACACTTCACTTCGTCAGCTTACGAATCCCGAATTGACATTTTAAATAGCAATTTAGAACACACTAAATTGACCAAACATTGTACATGCGCAGAATGTGTACGATCATCCTATTGACAACCTCTATTTTGCCATTAGTTTGGGGATGGAAAGTCGTGGACTTAGTAAGTTTTGTATCCAGCATCGACCAGAGACTTTACCAAAATGCACTTGGGAATCTGTTGTGTCGATCTGAGATAATGGAACGTGGAGTCCCAAAGTGTACCCACACTTGCTCAAAGAAGAGCTTAGTAGTGGCCTCTGTTGTGAAACTCTTATTTCAGGCTACCATGATGGCCATCTTAGAGAATCTATCGACGATCACAAAAACACAATCGTTGTCATGCTTAGTAGAAGGAAGGCTCGACATATAATCCAGGGAGACAGATTCCCAAGGCCGACTAAGAGTAGGTAGAGGAGTATATATGCCTTTCTTCTTCATGGTTGTATTGGAAATGGTGTAGGTGGTGTAGGATCTAATGTACTTCCCAACATCCTCATGAAGTTTTAGCCAATAAAAATACTTTTGCAATGCCACAACTATTTTCTTCTCTCCGAAATGTCCAACAACCCGACTTTAATGCGCCTCCCAAATCATCTTGGAACGCACACTTGAAGGAACAAAAATGTGTCCCAAGTGGAATAACAATGCATCCTGAAGGTGAAAATTTGGAACTTGCTTCCCTTCCAGGAGTGTCTGGTATATGCTATCAAATTCTTGATCGCTTTTGTAAATATGTGGCCACCCCAATGTCTCGAGCCCAAAGGAGTCAAGCATAGTGATTAGCGCCATGACCAGTGGTTGGCTGAGACAATCAACGACATTATTGGTGTTTCCCTTCTTATACTTAATGTTCAAATGGAACTGTTACATATAGGTGGACCATTTCTGATGGTGATCGTTTTGAAACTTCCCTTGTGTCTATATGAACTGTAGAGGTTGGTGCTCTATGTGGATGATCATTTCCTTCCCCAGAATGTAATGCTTCCATTGACGGAAAGCCTACACAATAGAATACATTTCCTTTTCATAAGTGGGGTACTTTCGGACTGTGTCTTAAAGTTTCTCACTGTATTAATCCACTAGATGCCCATGTTGAGTAAGAACCACACCAATAGTATAGTTGGAGGCATCTGTCTGAATCTCATATGGTTATTGGAGGTCTGGTAATGTGAGAAATAGTGCCGAACATAGGCGATTCTTCAACTTGGAGAACACTGGTTGTTGGGCTTCCAACCAAAATAACTTTGATTTCGCTCCACCCTTGGTGACTTGACTTAAAGGCCAAGTGATTGAGAGAACCCCAACATGAACCTAGAGTAGAAATTTGCAAGACCCAAAAAGTTGCAGAGCTCTACTAGAGTGGTTGGGTCTCACCAATCCCGAATTACTTGTATCATGGATGGGTCCACATGTAAACCCTACACATCAATGATGTACCCCAGATATTGAACCTGGGTCAGGAAAAAGGTGCATTTCTCCAATTTAGCACACAATTTGGGTTGTCGAAGGGTTTGAAGGACCTGTCGAATATGGTGGAGGTGCTCTTCCAAACTTTGATTGAAGATCAAGATGTCATCTAAATACACCACAACAAATGCATTGGTGAAGGGTCGCAAGATGCCATCCATCAGTCTCATGAACGTTGCAGGGGCGTTCATTAATCCGAACGGCATGATCAGCCATTTAAAAAGGCCTCCTTGTATTTGAAGGCAATCTTCCACACATGGGAGTGTTTGATAGGCACCTGGTGATAACCTGACTTCAAGTCAATCTTGCTGAAATATTTATCCCCCTTGAGATGGTCCAGAAGGTCATCAATTCATAGGATTGGGTGCCTATCCCATACATTAATCTCGTTCAGTGCCCGATAGCCAATACAGAGCCTCCAGGTCCCATCCTTCTTCTGTACCAATACAATCGGGCTCCCACAGGGTGATGAGGTTAGCCTGATGTGCCCTTTCTATAGTAGTTCTTGAATCTGCCTCTTGATCTCATCGTTCTCCAGAATAAAGTGTCGATAGATCGGTCCATTGGGCAGTGGCTCACCTGAGATTAGATCAATGGAGTGCTTGACTTGACAATGCAAAGGTACCCATGTGGGTGAGGCAAAATATCCTTGCACTTCTCCACGACCTTGTCCATTTGATGCTGTTGTGTAGAGGAGCTCTGCTTGGAATTCATGGCCACAACATTCTTCTTTCCTTGGGGCCGAATCATAAGAAAAATAAATTTCTTGGTTTGGGAAATGATCTTACTGTATTTATTTGCAGTGATCAAAGAGATGGCAGTAGGCGGGGCTACCTCTGGTATCTTGTACAACTTATTAGCCAAATTAATAATCACAGAACGAGGTCTAGACTCATATACAACATGTCACTTCCACAAGTATGGTTTTCCTAACAATACATCAGAAAATTCAAGAGGAGAAACATCACGCAATACCTCATCTGTGAAGGGATTGAAGTTGTAGGGAAGGCGACACTACTAACTGAAGCGAAGATATCGTGCTTTGTGAAGCCACCCGATGGTGTACGACTGTGGATGTGTTGTATTCTTTAGGCCCAACCACTTCATGACCTCTACTAAAATGAGGTTCTTTTGGCTCTTGCTGTCGACTATGAAGTGCAGTGGAGAAACCTTCACCCACATATATGAGTGGAAGAGGCGTTCCCCCTCCTCTAGATCTTCTGATTCAATTTTCTATATCTTTGTGGTGGCCATGGTGGAACTGGGCTTTGCATCAATGATCTGCTTCCCTTTTTCAGTTCCCTTATTGGTTTATAATTTAGAGTCAGAATCTGCATCTAATTCGGAAGCCTTCAGCTCGACCACCAATGACTGCTTGGTCCGACACTCACTTGTATTGTGGGTGGAGCTCTTATGAAAATCACACCATTTTCCCATTTCCTTCTTCGTCTTTGTGGTGTTTTTCTTTCCTTGTGGCTTTGGTGGGTTTTCCTAGGTATCCTCGCCTTGGCTTGGTCCTTTGTTCTGTGGTTTGGGGGCACCTTTTCCTTGCTTTGGATTCGTAGATCCAAAGTCTCGCTTCTTCTGTTTAAACTTCTTCTCAATCTTTACAGAGCACTGATATGTCATGCCAAGCGAGGAGATGTCCAATAACTCCATATCGTCTTGGATGTACTTGTGTAGATAGCCACAGTAACTGAGCACCAAATGCCGCTCAGTATCCTTGATACCCAACTTTGTGTGAAGGGTATGGAAACTATTTGTGAACTCTAACACATCTTGGTCCCTTCCCTATCGTAGTGTGGTCCACTTTATGTATTTATCTTCATAGCCCCTGATAGGGTAATACTATTCCTTGATGGTGTCTCAGAAATAATTCCAAATGGGTGCGGCTGAAAACAGCGAGGGTTCACTCTCGTCCTTTTGTTTAAAATAGGTTTCTAACCAGTCCTTGATGTGTGGGGTGGCTTTGAGAAGTGCAAAAGTAATCTTTTCCTGATTGGAAAAGTCATGAAATGAAAAATATCCTTCCAACATATTTAACCATTTATCTATGGCGTCTGCATCTATTAGGACTTCAAATATAGGAATATCAAAGTTAACTTGTACCTTAAAAGGAGTACGCCTCCAAAGTGGTTGTTGGATGAAGAAGCATCGCCTGTGGGTAGTCGTGGATCTGGGAAAAGTTATCCACCATTGCATCCCTTTGTCGCTTGATGGCTTCCTCGAGCAACATTTTGAAAGGATCTCTTGCCCCCTTGTCTTTCTTTTCTTCTGCCATGGGAGGTTGTTGGGTTTTTCGAGGTTGATCTTGCAATGGTTCAACTAGATCGAGCCCTAACACCTTGTACCCTAACCTCGTTGGGGACATGCAGTGAAAAATAGAGAAAGAGAAGACCGCTCAGATACCACTAATCCGAACTTAAATAGGAACGCTACAACTTACAAATATAATCATAAACCGTGAGATGCAACAAAAAAACACTTCATTTCATTAATAGAAAAATATTGAACTATGCTTCCAAACAGAATGGAAATAATATAGTTAGGGCGATGGTAGCTTATCTCTGAGAAGAGATGTGGTGGCTACACGCCTCTGATCTGAGTTATAATGAGGCTCAAGGGCCTTTTATTATTGAACAATAAGAGAAAACCCTAAACAACCAAAACCCTAACCCGAGGAGATGTAACACCAAGAGTTTATGGGCCCCGTTGGGGTTAGTTCGGTAGCCAACTTCCCGGGATTGTAACTTGGTCATATTATCTTTTTTTGATGCATATGATACCTCATTGGAACTACAACTTTTATCGTGATTGCGATTTTTACAAAAAAAACATTGTTTAGGGCCTCAAAACGACTCCAAAAGTTAAGGACCCAAAAAACTACCAAAAATAGTAAATTGTGCTACAATTAAGGACACTGGAAAACTAAAAGAAACAATGGTGAGGGTCCAAGTGGAATAGGCAGGTGGCCACCAATATCCAACTTGGTCCTGGGTGAGCCATTTTCCTTGGGGAAGGAGTTGGCTTGCTTTGACAACTCGATATAGTTGTATCCTCTGTTGTTGAGTTTTCTTGATCTCTGTGTCCATGATTTAATCAGTTGTGGCCCATTCCATGCAGTCCAGGTTGAGTATTGTTGGTGTGATATGTTCTGCAATGTCAGATGTGTCCAACAATGGTGCAAAGTATGACCGAAGGCAATCTACATTGAACACTGGGTGCAAAGCAAGGAATGATGGGATGTTGAGCTCGAAGGCATTGTCATCGATGGCCTTGGTGATGGTGTATGGCCCATATCAGAGCGGGCAAAGCTTGCTGTGGAGTCCAGCAAGGCACTCCTTCTACAAATTTAGCCAAACTTTGTCGCCCAACCAAAACTTGTGCGACACTCGATGATGATCATGGCGTTGCTTGTACTTAGCATTAGCTCTGTCCAATATATCATGGACCTATTGGAGAATGTGTTCAATGTGCTCAATGAAGCTATTAGCCCTTTCATCTTCGGACTGCACGTGAGTTGAATCTACCTGATTGGCTACAAATGGTATGGCCACATCAATGGGGCATAATGGATGAAATCACAACCCTACTTGAAAGGGGTTGTAACCTATTGAGTTGTGGAGAGCTTTGTTGTAGTTGTGATAGACATTGGGGAGAATTTTATCCCATGTGAATGGATGCTTTGAGTTGTACATGCGCAAAATGTGTACGATCATCATGTTGACAACCTCTGTTTGGCCATTAGTTTGGGGATGGAAAGTCGTGGACTTAGTAAGTTTTCTACCCAGCATTGACCAGAGACTTTACCAAAATGCACATGGGAATCTGTTGTATCAATCTAAGATAATGGCTCGTGGGCTCCCAAAGTGTACCCACACTCGCTCAAAGAAGATCTTAGCAGTGGCCTTTGCTATGATACTCTTATTGCAAGATGCCATGATGGCCATCTTAGAGAATCTATCGACGACCACAAAAACGCAATCGTTGTCATGCTTAGTAAAAGGAAGTCTCAACATATAATCCAAGGCTGACTAGGAGTAGGTTGAGGAGTATATAGGCCTTACTTTTTGATGGTTGGGTTGGCAATGACACAGGTGGTGCAGGATCTAATGTACTTCCCAACATCTAGATGAAGTTTCAACCAATAAAAGTACTTCTGCAATGTTGCCACTTTTTTCTCTTCTTTGAAATGTCTAGTGACCTGACAGTAGCGCACCTCCCAAATCATCTTGGCACACTCAATTGAAGGAACACAAATGTGTCCCAAGTGGCATAAGAATGTATCCTAAAGGTGAAAATTTGGGACTTTCTTCCCTTCTAGGAGTGTCCGGTATATGCTGTCGAATTTTGGATCGCTCTTGTAAAGATGCGGCCACCTCGATGTCTCGTGCCCACAGGAGTCAAGCATATTGATTAGCACCATGACCGGTGGTCGGCTGAGGCAATCAATGACATTATTAGTGCTACTCTTCTTATACTTAATGCTCAAATGGAAATGTTGCAGATAGGTGGACCATTTCTGATGGCGATCGTTCTGCATATTCCCTTGTGTCTGTATGGACTATAGAGGTTGGTGGTTTATGTGGATGATCGTTTCCTTCTCCATAATGTAATGTTTCCATTGACAAAAAGCCTACATAATGGAATAAATTTCTTTTTCGTAAGTGGGGTACTTTTGGATTGTGTGTGAAAGTGTCTCACTGTGGTAAGCCACTGGATGCCCATGTTGAGTAAGAACCGCACCAATAGTGTAGAAAATCTGATGTAGGTTAACCCGATAATGCAATATAAATCAAAGAAGAATACTATAACCTAATTCGACTATCAATTTGCGGAATCTTAAAGACCGACCTGAACAATATAACCAGAAGAAGAAGAATCAACGAACCATACACATGAAAATACTTTGGGGAAAGCCTCAGTTAAAAACCCCACTATCTGTATTATCATACAAGGTGGAAATACATAAGAATTATACAATGCCTTAGCTCTCACAGCTAGCCAACTCTTAGTACAATCCTCACAGATGCCCACAGGAAATCTTGGCTTCTCTCAAGCCTTCCTCTCCACCCTCCAAGCTCCTATTTCCTTGCGTTGTTCCTAGTGGATGATCTACACCTCACCAAGTGGATGACCTCTCTCACACACTGCCAGAACTGCACAATCCTCAAGGAATGATTCTTGATTGCATACATGAGTTTTCTTTATAGGAAAACACATGCAACTGATAGTACACTATCCTTGACTTTAATCTCAACTAGGTCTTTCTTAGAATGAGCATGCATGATTTTCCGATGAGGGAATCTTCAGTTAACTGGAGTAACACTAGTTGAGTGCATACATGCATCAACTGACTGTTAACTCACCATTAGTTCCTCAAATAGTTTGGAACTAATTTAACTGGACTTAACTCAGTAAACTGAATTAATTAATTACAACTCAAATAAAACTCAATCTTATCTCCTAAATTTTAAGGATAACACTTGCATGACTTTAGAAAGACTTCTAACTTGAATTTTTCCAACTAATTAATTTAGAAACAAATAATTAATTATTTCCAAGTAGTTGTTAAGACTAAATTCGATTTTAATTCACAATTTAATTCAAGGACAAATTAAATTGGGATATTCTTGTTGCCACATTTGAACACTCCCTCTCAACAAGAAATGGATTATCTACCACCCTGATCCTGTATCTATGGAACTCGAATTTACACTTTGACAATTCCTTTGTCAAATTGTCAGCATCTTGCTCCTCTGTCGAAATATATTGCAGCAACATGATCCTCTCGACTTGTGAAAAGCCACAGGCAAAAAATCTTGCCTTATGCTTCTCCACACTACCATCAACAACTTTCTTTACCTTGTAAAGCTAATGGGAACTCTGATCCGGATTTAAACAGGAACGCAACAAATTACAGAGATAACCATATACACAAAGATGCAGCGGAAATAATACTTCATTTCATTAATGGAAAATACTCAAATATGCTTACAACAGAAATGGAAATAAACTAGCTAGGGCGATGGTAGCTTATCTCTGAGAAGAGATGTGATGGCTACATGCCTCTGAATTGTCTTACAATGAGGCTCGGAGGCCTATTTATTGTTGAGAAACAATAGAAAACCCTTCACATTCCAAAACCTAACCCTAGAAGATGAAACACTAAATTGTGGGCCCCGTTTTTGGGTAAGTTGGTACATCAACTTCCCGGGGTCGCGAATTGGTCATACTATCTCCGTTTGACGTGCATGATAGCCCGTTGGAAAGATCTCTCCGAGGACTACGACGGAAAAGACGATTTTATCAGAAAAATCACTGGCGGTAGATTTCCCAAAAAACGTCGTTTAGGGCCTCAAAACGGCTCCAGAAGTTCAGGACCCGAAAAACTGCTAAAAATAGTAAGTTGTGCTACAATTAAGGAAACTGAAAATGCTGAGAAAGACAATGGTGGGGGTCCAGGTGGACTTGGCAGGTGGCCACCAATATCCACCTGGATCATTCCTCCCCCCTTAGGAAGCAATGGTCCCCATTGCGTTGAGATCCTCCATGAGATGAGGAAACTTCTGCTGAACTTGTTCCCTGGTGAGCCACTTGCCCTGCTGAAGGAGTTGGCCTGCTTTGACAACTCGATACAGTTGGATATTCTGTTGGCGAGTGTTCTTGATCTGTGTGTCCATGATCCGATCAGTTGCAGCTTGTTCCATGCAATCTGGATTTAATTCTGTGGGTTTGAGCTGTTCTGCAATGTCGGATGTGTCTAGCAATGGTGGAAAGTATGGCCGAAGGCGGTCCACATTGAACACTGGGTGCAGGCCAAGGAATGGGGGAATTCTGAGCTCAAATGCATTGTCTCCCATAGCATTAGTAATGGTGTAAGGACCATATCAGAGTGGTCTCAATTTCCGATAGGCTCCAGTAAGGCGTTCCTTTTGCAAATGCAACCAGACTTTGTCGCCCACCTGAAACTTGTGTGGCACCCGATGTTGATCATGTCGCTGCTTGTACTTGGCATTTGATTTCTCAAGAATTTCATGGACCTGCTGGCGAATATGTTGGATGCGCTCAATGAAGCTGGTGGCCTTATCTGTTTCGGACTGGACATGAGCTGAATTCATGTGAGTAGCTGCAAGTGGCATGGCCACATCAATGGGGCATAGTGGCTGGAATCCCAAACCCACCTGAAAAGGGCTATGGCCAGTGGAGCTGTGAAGAGCTCGGTTGTAGCTATGCTGAACATAGGGGAGGCTCTCGTCCCATGTGCGTGGATGCTTTGAGTTATACATGCGCAGAATGTGCACAATCATCCTATTGACAACCTCTGTCTGGCCATCAGTTTGAGGATGGAAGGCTGTGGACTTCGTGAGTTTGGTGTCCATTATTGACCAGAGACTGGACCAAAATGTGCTGAGAAACCGACTCTCCCGATCTGAGATGATAGACTGTGGGATCCCAAAGTGCACCCACAGTCGTTCAAAGAAGAGTTTAGCAGTGGCTTCTGCTGTGATATTCTTCTTGCAGGCCATCATAATGGCCATCTTTGAGAACCTCTCGACGACCACAAAAACACAGTCATTTCCATGCTTAGTGGAAGGAAGGCCTGACATGTAATCCATGGAGATGGATTCCCAAGGTCGAATAGGGGTAGGCAACGGGGTGTAGAGGCCTTGCTTCTTAATGGTCGGTTTGGCAATGGCACAGGCAGTACATGATCAGATGTACTTCCCAACATCCTGTCGAAGATTCGGCCAATAGAAATAATTTTGTAGTAATGCCACTGTTTTCTCGACCCCGAAATGCCTAGCAGCCCGACTGTAGTGTGCTTCCCAAATCATCTTGGAACGCTCGCTTGAAGGAACACAAAGGTGACCGAGGCGGCATAATAGGGCATCCTAGAGGTGAAAATCTGCAACCTGCCGACCCTCCAAGAGTGTCTGGTATGTGTGGCCGAATTCTGGGTCGCTTTTGTAGAGAAGTGGCCAATCAGAAGTCTCGTGCCCGCAAGAGTTGAGCACGGTGGTTAGCGCCATGATCGGTGGTCGACTGAGGCAATTTGCAACATTATTGGTGCTGCCCTTTTTGTACTTGATATTCAAGTGAAACTGTTGCAGGTATGTAGACCACTTCTGATGGCGATCATTTTGCAATCTCCCTTGGGTCTGTATGAACTGCAGAGGTCGGTGGTCTGTGTGGATGACCGTTTCCTTCCCCAAAATTTAATGCTTCCATTGTCGGCAAGCCTGTACAATGGAATACATCTCTTTATCATAAGTGGGGTACTTCCGGACTGTGTCTGAAAGTGTTTCACTGTGATATGCCACTGGATGTCCATGTTGAGTAAGGACTGCCCCAATAGCATAGTCAAAGGCATCTGTCTCGACCTCAAATGTTTGTTATAAATCTGGTAAAGCGAGCACTGGTGTCATGCAGAGGCGATCCTTCAACTCCCTGAATGCCTTCTGTTGAGATTCAGACCAAAAGAATTTTGCTTTCGCCCCGCCCTTGGTGACTTGACTCAAGGGCCAAGAAATATGAGAAAACCCCAACACAAACCTGCAGTAGAAGTTGGCAAGACCTAGAAAGCTGCGTAGCTCTGTTAGAGTGGTTGGAGAGGGCCAATCCCGAATGACTTGGACCTTGGCTGGATCGACATGCACCCCCTGTTCATCAATGATGTATCCCAGATACTGAACCTCGGTCATGCCAAAAGTGCATTTCTCCAAATTGGCACATAGCTTGTGTTGCCGCAGTGTTTGGAGAACCTATCGGATGTGGTGGAGGTGCTCTTCCCAACTCTGGCTGAAGATCAGAATTTCATCCAAGTACACTACTACAAAGGAGTTGGTGAATGGCCGCAAGATGTCATCCATTAGCCTCATAAAGGTTGCAGGAGCATTCGTCAATCCGAAAGGCATGACCAACCATTCGAAGAGGCCCTCCTTGGATTTGAAGGCAGTCTTCCACACATCTGAGGGTTCGATTGGTACCTGGTGATATCCTGACTTCAGATCGATCTTGCTGAAATATTTCGCCCCCTTTAGTTGGTCTAGGAGGTCATCAATCCGTGGGATCGGGTACCTATTACGGACAATGATCTTGTTCAGCGCCCGATAGTCAATACAGAGTCTCCACGTCCCATCCTTCTTCTGTACCAACATGATCGGGCTCCCACAGGGCGATGAACTCGGACAGATGTGACCTTTCTGCAGGAGCTCCTGAATCTGCCTCTTGATTTCATCGTTCTCCAGAACGGAGCGCCGATAAATTGGTCCATTGGGTAGCGGTGCACCTGGGGTCAGATCGATGGAGTGCTTGACTTGACAGTGCAGAGGAACCCCTGCCGGGGAGGTGAAGATGTCCTCGTACTCCTCCACAATCTTGTCCATCTGTAGTTGTCGTGCAGAGGGGCCCCGTTTGGAGGCCGCGGCCACTATCTTCTTCTTTCCTTGAGGGCATATCATCAGGAAAACAAATTTCTTGGTTTTGGAAATGATCTTACTGCATTGTTTTGCAGTAATCAAAGAGAGGGCGGCAGGTGGTGCTACCTCTGGTATCCTGAACAACTTATTTCCCAATGTAATAATAACTGCACAGGGCCTCGATTCATACACAGCATGTCGCTTCCACAAGTATGGTTGTCCTATTAATACATCACAAACTTCAAGGGGAGCAATGTCACACAATACCTCATCCGTGAAGGGCTTGATGTTGTATGGAAGGCGACACTGCTGGCTCACGCGAAGATCTCGTCCTTGGTGAAGCCACCCAATGGTGTATGGTTGTGGATGTGATGTGGTCGGTAAGCCCAACCGCTTCACGACCTCTGCCGAAATGAGGTTCTTTTGACTCCCGCTATCAACAATGAACTGTATCGGGGAGCCCTTTACCCACATATGGGAGTGGAAGAGGCGCTCCTCCTCCTCTGGATCTTCGGGTTCATTTTTCTGGATCTTTGCGGTAGCAACAGTGGCGCTGGGGTCCGCATCAATGATCTGCTTCCCTTTTTCATACCCCTTATCGGGTTCTGACTCTGTGTCAGAACATGCATCTGATTCTGAAACCTTTAGCTCAGCCACCAGTGACTGCTTGGCCCGACACTCACTTGTGTTGTGAGTGGAGCTCTTATGGAACTCGCACCATTTTCCAGTGTCCTTTCTCGGCTTCGCGGCGCTGTTCTTTGCTTGCAGCTTCGGCTGGTTGTCTTGGGCTGTCCCGCCTTGGATTTGTCCTTTGTTATGTGGTTTAGGGGCACCTTTCCCCTGCTTTGGATTCGCAGATCCAAAGTCTCGCTTCTTTTGTTTAAACTTCTGCTCGACCTTGACGGCATACTGGTATGCTGCGCCGAGCGAGGGGATGTTTAGGAATTGTATTTCTTCCTGGATGTACTTGTGCAGGCAACCACGGTATTTGAGTATCAAATGTTGCTCCGAATCCTTGATACCCAACTTTGTGCGAAGGGTATGGAAAAGATTGGTGAACTCCGGCACGTCTTGGTCCCTTCCCTGCCGCAGCGTGGTCCACTTTATGTATTCATCCTCATAGCTCCCGACAGGGTAGTACTGCTCCTTGATAGCATCCCGGAATGAATCCCAGGTGGGTGCGGCTGAAAATAGTGAGCCAATACTTTCATCCTTCTGCTCGTAGTAGGTTTC
Source organism: Pinus tabuliformis (assembly GCA_031772625.1). Taxonomy (NCBI): domain Eukaryota; kingdom Viridiplantae; phylum Streptophyta; class Pinopsida; order Pinales; family Pinaceae; genus Pinus; species Pinus tabuliformis. Next base: position 1,890,854,853 of record CM062817.1, on the reverse strand, counting down.
CCACCAGTCCTTGACGTGGGGGGCTGCTTTGAGGAGAGCAAAAACAATCTTTTCCCGACTCGAAAATTCATGAACAGAAAAATAACCCTCTAGCAGATTTAACCATTTATCTACGGCATCTGCGTCTATCTGACCTTCGAATATGGGGATTTCAAAATTAACTTGTACCTTAAAGGGTGTGGCGTTTCCAGAGTAGCTGCTGGAAGTCGATGCGTTGCTTCTCGGTAGCCGCTGAAGGATCTGGGCAAAACTGTCCATCATCGCGTTCCGTTGTCGCTCGAGGGCTTCTTCGAGCAAGATTTTGATGGGATCTCCTGCCCCCTCGTCTTTCTTCTCGTCCGCCATGGGAGGCCGTCGGGATTTGCGAGGCTGGTCTTGCAAAGGTTCAACCAGTTCAAGCCCTAACTCCTTATATCCTGACCTTGTTGGGGACATGCAAAGAAAAACAGAGAAAAGCAGACCGCTCTGATACCACTGATCCGGATTTAAACAGGAACACAACAAATTACAGAGATAACCATATACACAAAGATGCAGCGGAAATAATACTTCATTTCATTAATGGAAAATACTCAAATATGCTTACAATAGAAATGGAAATAAACTAGCTAGGGCGATGGTAGCTTATCTCTGAGAAGAGATGTGATGGCTACATGCCTCTGAACTGTCTTACAATGAGGCTCGGAGGCCTATTTATTGTTGAGAAACAATAGAAAACCCTTCACATTCCAAAACCTAACCCTAGAAGATGAAACACCAAATTGTGGGCCCCGTTTTTGGGTAAATTGGTACATCAACTTCCCGGGGTTGCGAATTGGTCATACTATCTCCGTTTGACGTGCATGATAGCACGTTGGAAAGATCTCTCCGAGGACTACGACGGAAAAGACGATTTTTATCAGAAAAATAGTTGGCGGTAGATTTCCCAAAAAACGTCGTTTAGGGCCTCAAAACGGCTCCGGAAGTTCAGGACCCGAAAAACTGCTAAAAATAGTAAGTTGTGCTACAATTAAGGAAACTGAAAATGCTAAGAAAGACAATGGTCGGGGTCCAGGTGGACTTGGCAGGTGGCCACCAATATCCACCTGGATCAAACTCACAACTGACTTGTTGTCCACTCTCGAAACCATGTCCCAAACACTGTTACGAACTGTGGATTCATACTCCTCCACCATAGCATCAAACCAAATCGGCTGCTGCATTGCTTCCTCAAAGGAAGATGGCTCGGTCTCAACACATTCCCCAGCAAATGCCATGTATCTAGTGTACCTCTCAGGTGACCTCCTCAATCTGCGCAGAGAACATGGTTCTCCCACATTCTCTCTCTCATCCTGCAACAATTTGTCAGCTTCTCTTGTGCGCTTTCGTCCATCTCTGGAAGACTCTGCTAGAGTGGATGTCTCCACTCTTGGAACCTCTGCATGCGGCTGCTCCGCATCAGTTTGAGGCTCCTCCTCCTTAGGAACCAACATTTCCTCCATAGCTTGTAGTTGGAGCTCCCTCTCAAGGGAAACTCACATGGCCTTCTGCTCATCAAACTTGAGATCTCTGCGAACCACTATCCTCCGACTAGTAGGCAAGTACACCCGATAGTTGTGAGGTGTATCAGTGTACCCCACAAGTATCCCCAACTCTGCTGTCAGCTCAAGCTTCTTCCGTGCATCCTTTTTCACATGGAAAAATACTAATGAGCCAAATATCCTAAAGTTACCCACATCTGGTCTCTTACTAGAGAAAGCTTCCTCTGGTGTCTTCATCCCAGGTATTTGATGCGAGCTTCTATTCTGCAAATAGACCGTTGTGTTGCATGCCTCAGCCCACAAGTGAAGTGGTAGGCCTTGGTCATGCAACATTGCCTGTGATGCCCCTACAATAGTTTTGTTCTTCCTCTCAACCACCCCATTTTGTTGTGGGTTATGAGGTGCCGTCAACTCTTGTTTAATTCCTTCCGCTGCACAGAATTCCTTAAACTCTTGAGAGACATATTCTCCTCCATTGTCACTTCTCAAGGCCTTGATCTTCTTCCCTAGCTCTTTCTCGACCAAAGCTTTGAACTCACAAAAGTTTGTGAAGGTTTGGTCCTTCTTCTGCATGAAATAGATCCATCAATTACGAGAGTAATCATCAAAGAAAATCAAATAATAACTTTTCTTCGCTATGGATGCCGCCGAGAATGGTCCACACACTCGCTCTAAGGTAGCCTCTGCTCGACTGTCTCGATCATGAAAGGAAGACTTGGTGTACTTTCCCAAGGTACAACCTTTGCAGGTGTCAACTTGCTAGAGTTTACCTTTGGGAAGTCTTGTAGATATCTATTGCATTATCTTCAAAGCCCCGTGATGCAAATGGCCCAACTGCCTATGCCACAACTCGCCAATGTCTTGGCTTTGCACCAATTCTACTTTCGTACTCAATGTTGCACAATCATCTACCTTTAGTTTATAGAGATTCTTCACCTTAATCCCTAGTGGATGATCTTCACCTCACCAAGTGGATGACCTCTCTCACACATTGTCAGAACTGCGCAATCCTCAAGGAATTATTCTTGACTGCATGCATGAGTTTTCTTTATAGGAAAACACATGCAACTGATAGTACAATGTCCTTGACTTTAATCTCAACTGGGTCTTTCTCAGAATAGACATGCATGAGTTTCTGATGAGGGAATCTTCAATTAACTGGAGTAGCACTAGTTGAGTGCATGCATGCATCAACTGACTATTAACTTGCCATTAGTTCCTCAAACAGTTTGGAATTAATTTAACTGGAATTAACTCAGTAAACTGAGTTAACTAATTACAACTCAAATATAACTCAATCTTATCTCCTAAATTTTAGGGATAACACTTGCATGACTTCAGAAAGACTTCTAACTTGAATTTCTCTAACTAATTAATTTAGAAACAAATTAATTAATTAATTCCAAGTAGTTGTTAAGACTAAATTCGATTTTAATTCACAATTTAATTCAAGGACAAATTAAATTAGAATATTCTTGTTGCCACATTTCAGCAAATAGCATAGTTGGAGGCATCTATCTCAATATCAAATGGTTGTTGCAGATCTGGTAATGTGAGCACTAGTGTTGAACAAAGGCAATTCTTCAACTCAGAGAACACTCTTTGTTGGGCTTCCAACCAAAACAAATTTTCTTTCACTCCACCCTTGATGACTTGACTTAAAGGCTAAGTGATTGAGAGAAAACCCTAACATGAACCTACAGTAGAAATTGGCAAGACCCAAAAAGTTGTGGAGCTCTGGTAGAGTGGTTGGGGCTAGCCAATCTCGAATTACTTGTATCTTGGATGGGTCCACTTGTACACCCTGATCATTAATGATGTACCCCAGATATTGAACCTGGGTCAGGCCAAAGATGCATTTCTCCAAGTTAGCACATAACTTGGGTTTTCAAAGGGTTTGAAGGACTTGTCGAATATGGTGTAGGTGCTCTTCCCAACTCTGGTTGAAGGTCAAGATCTCATCTAAATAAACCACCATGAATGCATTGGTGAAGGGCCGCAAGATGTCTTCCATTAGAGTCATGAAGGTTGCAGGAGCGTTCATTAATCTGAATGACATGATCAACCATTCGAAAAGGCCCTCATATTTGAAAGCAATCCTCCACACATGGGAGGGTTCGATAGGCACCTAGTGATAACTTGAATTCAAGTCAATATTGCTGAAATATTTCCCCATTTGAGCTGGTCTAGAAGGTCATCAATTCATAGGATTGGCTACTTATTCTAGACAGTGATCTTGTTCAGTGCCCGATAGTCAATACAGAGCCTCCAGGTCCCATCCTTATTTTGTACCAATACAATCAGGCTGCAACAGGGTGATGAACTTGGCCTGATGTGCCCTTTCTGCAGTAGTTCTTGAGTCTTCCTCTTGATCTCATTGTTCTACAGAACGGAGTGTCGATAGATCAGTCCATTGGGCAGCGGTGCACCTGGGGTCAGATAGATGGAGTGCTTGACCTAACAGTGCAGAGGTACCCCAGTGGGTGAGGAAAAAATATCCTGTACTCCTCCACGACCTTGTCCATCTGCTGCTACTATGCATAGGAGCTCTGCCTGGAAGTCGTGGCCACAACCTTCTTCTTACCTTGGGGTGAATCACAAGAAAAAAGAAATTTCCAGGTCTGGGAAATGATCTTATTGCATTGCTTTTTAGTGATCAAAGAGATGGAGGTAGGCGGGGCTACCTCCAGTATCCTATACAACTTATTAGCCAAATTAGTAATCATAGAACGAGGTCTAGATTCATATAAAACATGTTGCTTCCACAAGTATGGTTTTCCTAACAAAACATAGAAACTTCAAGAGGAGCAACATCACACAATACCTCATCTGTGAAGGGCTTGATGTTGTAGGGAAGGTGACACTGCTAACTGACGTGAAGATCTCGTCCTTGGTGAAGCCACCCAATGGTGTACGATTGTGGATGTGTTGTAGTCTTTAGGCCTAGCTGCTTCATGACCTCTGTTGAAATGAGGTTCTTTTGGCTCCCGCTTTCGACTATGAATTGCAGCGGAGAACCCTTCACCCACATCTGTGAGTGGAAGAGGCGTTCCCCCTCCTCTGGATATTCGAATCCAATTCTCTGGATCTTTGTGGTGGCCATGGTGGCACTGGTATTTGCATCAATTATCTGCTTCCCTTTGTCAGTTCCCTTATCGGGTTCTCATTCAGAGTCAGAACCTGTGTCTGATTCAAAAGCCTTTAGCTCGGCCACTAGTGACTGCTTGGCCTGATACTCACTTGTATTATGAGTGGAGATCTTATGGAACTCACACCGTTTTCCCGTGTCCTTCTTCGTCTTCATGGTGTTGTTCTTTCCTTGCAGCTTCAACGGGTTTACTAGGTAGCCCCGCCTTGGCTTGGTCCTTTGTTCTGTGGTTTGGTGGCACCTTTTCCTTGCTTTGGATTCGGAGATCCAAAGTCCTGCTTCTTTTGTTTAAAATTTTTCTCAATCTTTACAGCGTACTGATACGTTGTGCCAAGCGAGGAGATGTCGAGGAACTCCATCTCGTCTTGGATGTACTTGTGTAGATATCCACGGTACTTGAGCACCAAATGCCGCTCAGTATCCTTGATACCCAGCTTTGTGCGAAGGGTATGGAAATTATTTGTGAAATCTAGCACATCTTGGTCCCTTCCCTGCCGTAGCGTGGTCCACTTTATGTATTTATCTTCATAGCCCCCGATAGGGTAATATTGTTCCTTGATGGCATCTCATAAATAATTCCAAGTGGGTGCAGCTAAAAAAAATGAGGGTTAAATGTCGTCCTTTTATTCACAATAGGTTTCCCACTAGTCCTTGACGTGTGGGGCGGCTTTGAGAAGTGAAAAAGTAATCTTTTTCCCGATTGGAAAAGTTATGAACTGAAATATCCTTCCAATAGATTTAACCATTTATCTACGGCATCTACATTTATCAGGCCTTGAAATATGGGAATATCAAAGTTAACTTGTACCTTAAAAGGAGTAGCCCCTCCAGAGTGGCTGCTGGATGAAGATGCATCCCTTGTGGGTAGTCGTTGAAGGATCTGGGCAAAGTTATCAATCATCGCGTCCCTCTGTCATTGGAGGGCTTCCTTGAGCAACATTTTGAAAGGATCTCCTACCCCCTCATATTTTTTTTCTTCCTCCATGGGAGGTCATCGAGTTTTTCGAGGTTGATCCTAAAATGGTTCAACTAGATCGAGCCCTAACTCCTTCTACCCTGACCTCGTTGGGGACATGCAATGAAAAACAAAGAAAGAGCAGACTGCTCTGATACAACTTATAGATATAATCATAAACAACAAGATGCAGCAGAAAAACACTTCATTTCATTAATATAAAAATACTGAACTATGCTTACAAATAGAATGGAAATAAGATAGCTCGAGCAATGGTAGCTTATCTCTACGAAGAGATGTGGCAGCTACATGCCTCTGAACTGAGTTACAATGAGGCTCAAGGGCCTTTTTATTAACAATAAGAAAAAATGATAAACAACCAAAACCCTAACCCGATGAAATGTAACACCAAGAGTTTATGGGCCCCTTTGGGGTTAGTTGGGCAGCCAACTTTCCGGGGTCGTAACTTGGTCATATTATCTCCATTTGACGTGTATGATACCCTGTTGGAAATATCTCTCCAAGGACTACAGCTTGAAGTGTGATTGCAATAGCATCACAAAGTTCTATTTTTCCCAAAAAAACGTCGTTTAGGGCCTCATAACGGCTTCAAAATTTCAAGACCCAAAAAACTGCCAAAAATAGTAAATTGTGCTACAATTAAGGAAATTGAAAAACTGAAAGAAACAATGGTGAGGGTCCAAGTGGAATAGGTGGGTGGCCACCAATATCCATCTGGATCATAAAGGGTTTTGTTCTTCCATGTTGGATTAATAAATTTTAACAATTAACACAAAAAAAATAAAGCAAAGAGGGAAAAATAGGCATAAAGGTTTATCAAGCAACTATGAAATATAATATATAACCTTGGAGAACCAAGGATTTGCATGCGAGCAAGTAGAACATGACAAATCCTATGTTTATAGATGTCAGAACACGTCTCTAGCCTAGACCTATAGATGTTTGTGTTAATATGACAAATGCTCCTCAGGTTGAATCAATAAATTTTAAAGTTTATCTTGAGTTAAGCTTCGATTTTCAAGGTTCACCTGAATATCCTAAAATGAAAGCTAGCATGATAAAATGAAGCTTTTTTTTCAATGAAAATCTATATATGAGAGGGAAGAGAACAAAGAATATGCATCAAACAAGATGCAACAAACAAGATTGTTAAAAAATTCCCCTAATGCAACTCTTTCTAACTACAATTTCACTCACAAAACCCTATACGTTATGCATGATGCCTAAGATTTTTCTTTTTAATTCCACTTAATTTTCAGATAAAAACTAATATATTTTCCTAATCACTCATAAAAACAATTTTTCGAATGATGAATGAAACACTAATTCCCTCAAGCTAACCAATGATCAAGCAATCAATTTACTAATGACCTAATGACAAGAACAAAGTGAAATCTAAACAAATTCTTATCGAAGGCACTCAAAACCAAAAGAAAACAAGATGAAGTCTTTTGAGAGAGCTAAACCTTCAGGGACACAAGGAGGACCCATTGGAATCAAGTTAATTAGAGAGAAAAGCATGAAAAGGCACTTTTTTGCATGAAACAGGGGTTGGCACAGGTGCAAAGAGGCTACCAATGCTCTGCAACGTAGGTACAAAGAAGGCCAAGGTGCACTGTAATGCTCTGTCAATAGACCAAGGGGTGTTTTGATCAAGGAAAAGGGAGTTTCTGACACAAAAAGTCAAATGCAGTTCAAGGAAAGGTCTTCCTACAGTCAATTCAAACTGAGTGAGACATTGGAGGTTTTTCCAAGAGGTGTAACAAGGAAAAAGTCAAGGAAACCACCAAGGGAATGAATCGATCCCAATATGGTCACCAATTTGTAATACGGAATCTACGACTTCGGACATAAGTATCTTCCCTAGACCTAGTGGCCTGGTATAGAACAACAAAAATAAAAGACTATAAAGTTTTCTCGAGTGGAATTGGAGAATGGAAAGATTATTACTTGTTATATGTAGCAATCTCTTCTCTTCTCTGGCTTGTAAGCTCTAGCCATAACTTTGATTGCTATAATTAGAACTTGCAAAACAATCAACACAAGCCAAAGATCTGCGACATATATGTAGCATTATTGAATAACTATATTCAATGGATCAGCATAGCATTTAAATATATGAATGTAAACATAACATAACACATATAGGAAAATGATATACTCTTTGTATTAATATGAAAGGGAGAGAGTTTACAACCAAAAATGGAAGCTAATATTGTAGAGATCTCCCAAGTTGAATTGTCCTTCCTTTCCACGATGTACACCTCAATGTTACCCTAATGCATGGGAAATATAACTCTCTTATGACCAAAGCAAAAGCATAAGAATGTGATTAGTCTCCAAAAGCCCACCTCTAGCTGGTGGATGGTAGTAAATATATAGGATAGGATGGTAGTTTAGGAATTCTTATCCATTTACTAATATAGGCTTGAGATACTCTTGATGGAAGGATGATCTTAAGGGAAATAGGTGAAATATCCAAGGTAGGATGATATAGGATTCAATGTTCTTATCCAAGGTAAATAGTTATAACAAATCCTAGAAGCTTCAGGATACTTTTTTATTTTCTCTGAATTTCTACAATCAGTGCACCCCCAATAAGGGACAACCTACTCTGATTAGAGTAGGTGTAAAATTGAGCAACTTGTTGATGAACGTATAACCTGTTGAAGCCCCAAAAATCGGGTCTACAACAAGGGGGATACCCGCCCGGTCCGGACCTTGGTTGGCAGCTCCTTATCCGTTTGGTATAGCGGGTCCAACTGGGGATATGGGACTAGTTTCCCAATTTATGAGTATGCGTGTGTAGAATTTGATTTTCCTGATCTAACAGTTCCTAATTAAGATATTCCAATTCTAACTTTAATCTAATGCTATGCTATTGTATTCTAATAAGCAGAAACATCTAAGTCTATACTAACCCGGGGTGTAATTATTCTATTATGTGATCTAAAAAGATTTCAAATAACAATTGGTAATAAAGATCATTCAGCTATTATGAGAAAAGAAATCAATAAGGATGAACCACTTCGTATAAAAAGTTAGACGAAACAGTTGTGAAAAATATATCGCATAATGAGCTATTCATACATTAAGCATAAATAAATAGTTATCACTGTACAAAAGTGCCAAATGATAACTCAAGCATTCACGCAGTAATATATAAACAACTAAAAACTCTATATCACTTTAACACATAAGCAGGAATGGTTAAGAGATAAAAGTACCATTTATAACTAGTCCTACTCATGAGCTTCAAGCGACAATGATTTATCTCTCCTTGATCTAACATCCACTAAGAGTACAGAAGTGCAACATCAGTAGCAGATATTAAATGCAAACATCAACAAATCATGTTCCATTCATTCATCAAAACCTCCTCGGAGGGTGCAAAAGTGCATGTTCTGAGGACAAGTTTTTGACAAATTTCTGGACCCTTCTCTAAATGCATGAGAAGGGTTTAAATACTACTAACTAAATCTAAAAATAACTTATTTACAAAAATTCAGGATGCGGTTTAAATGACCGTCATTTTTCTAAGAAAAAATAAAGCAAAACTATTTCTAAAATTAAATCTAATATCTAACTATTTCTGCATTTGCTCCTTAACGTTGCAAGCATTCAATGTTTGCTTGAGTAGAGTCGACTGACAGTCTTCTGCTTTTAGTTGAGCTAAGCAAACAGAATTGGCAAGAGCTGGCACCATCTTCTCAGCAAAATCAATGATATACTTGAGAGTCATCCACTAACTATGTGGCTTTACCGTGTATGCCCAGTAATAATCCTAGTTCAACTTGGTTAACCCTTGGATTGCTTCTGCCTTTTCTTTAGCTTTCTGTTTCCAATTTGTTTTTATCGTTGCTTTCTTGCAATTTTTGGGGCTTGCGGGTGACTGAGCAATTAGAAGCTTTCCTTTTTGAGCAATTTTCTCAGTGATGCGCGATTAGCGTGCGCATCGGAAACTACCTCCGTTCCTTGATCCGGGCTTCTCTAATGCATTTTTTTCCTTTTGCACCTCTTTCTCTTATCGGGTATAAAGCTCAAAATTTGTAAAAATAATGATTTCGTGAGCTCTTGACCCTGAGCATTAAACTGTCTGTTTCTGATATCAGCATCGTTCAGTACCCATTTAACCATGGCTGTATATGAGAGATCTGTAATGGATGGCTCAGCAAAATTCTGTGAATCTGCGGCTCTGTTGCATGCGGTGTCTGTGTATAAGGGCGCCATTTCTCTGTCTTTGGTCATTGGAGCCTTGCCCTTTTTCCCCATAGTTTCCTGCACATTGCTTTGTATAACTTTTGTTCTTCGTTCCTGCAGTTCACAAGTGAGGTGAGAGTAATGATAATAAATAATGACAGGAAAGCTTTAAATGCCAAGGATATGAAAAAACACGCCACCTTACATGAACTGGCTCTTCGAAAAACACAAAACCATATTTCATTAACAATTGGCATGTAACTCATTAATTATCATTAAAGCGCGTAACCGGTTCTTGGTTTATGGAAAAAACTTTTTGAATAATGAGCTAGAACCAACTGCGATGGAGAGATTTTGCGATTTGGTTTGCAATATCGCAGATCGCTGCATCGCATTAACGCAATATCATCGTGTTGTTCTATCGCAAGGTGGCTTGATCGCAATATCGCAAGATCGCAATATCGTCTAATCGTTACTATTGATGTGCTTTATGTGAATTGCAATTTTGCGATATGCGACATCCCATATCGGTGATTTTGAGGTTTCCAATGTGAGTGCTCATTAATGCATGCGATGCGATAGAGTTTTGCGTCGCAATCTCGCATTTTTTTTATCATTTTAGCTCATAAGAAGGTATCCTATCATTCTTTGCGCGATGCGATATTTCTTAAGGAGTGACTTTACTTTCTTCATCATGAAACTTAAGCTTTTTAGATTTTTCAAAAGTATTTTCCTAAGTCCATGATAGTAAGTTTTATCCAAAAGGAAATATAAGCACTAATTGATTTTTTTTACTTTTTTGACTAAGGGTCCCCACTTATATAGTGTTATTGCTAATACTAAATAAGGAGGGGGGTTGTTGGTGGCCACAACAATTGGCGATTCACTTGGAAGAACCAGTTATCTCTGTTTTTCTATTGAACTTTCTAAACTTCCAAAACAGAAATTTTTTCAGAAAGTTAAACTTTATTATGGAAAGATAAAATTTATTATGCTCTAACCTGTGAATGACATTTTGTTTCAACTATTTTCAACTTTGATTATTTTCTCCCTCAGGCTAGTCCTTGTATTTACATCAGTCATTACTTGGTCTGTAAAGATAAAACAAAGTCTTCTCTGTGAACCAGTTTTAAATATTCTCATTTGTCGTAGGTAGAGCCTCTGCTGCCAGCAGGCGTTTATAGCCTTGACAGGGTTACCTACTACCCAAAAATGATCCTGTATCCTACTTAAAGCAACCTACAACTCTCAAAGAAGAATCCACATCCACACTTATTGCTTTGATTTTCTTTTTACTCTTAAAGAACAATGTCTTGGTTTGATAGCCAATTTATGACACAATCATTCACTTGATTTATAACTTTGCTGAACAAGCTGGCTCATGATGAGACCCCTTGTCTTTTGATTGCAACAATCTTGAGTCATTGCCCTGTTGTGGTGTACAGTATTTGGCAAAGTCAACAAGTTATAATATCTGTGATTATGATAAGTCGGCTCGTGATGAGACCTCTTATTCTTCAAGATGAAGTGTATCCTTGGGTTGTTCCTCTGAAAGTTGTGATTTCCTTAGCAGGGAGGAAGTCATTGTTTCCTTAAGATAGCTCTGGACGACAATAGTAGAGTTTTTGGAAATAGTTGTTCTACAGAGAATCTTTATTTTGTTATTGATACCTTTCATTGTACTGACATAAAACAATTTCTTCACTAAAGGTTGTTTTCATCAAACTTTATGAAGTTGAAACTAGTATCATATCTAGGCTAGAGTCTTTAACTGTATCTATCAATAATAAAGATCAATTTTCCAAAATATTTGCTATTTATACAAGCGAAAAGATCAAAATCTGAAAGAGAATTGGTGTCTTATTCGTAAATGCCTAATGTAACCACTCACAATTGGTTTTATTATGAAAAGAAAAACAATTACTCTACAAAATAGAAGAATAATCTTATATGGAAAATATTTCTTGAGAATTTGTCCGTTAACATGCAAAGAGTCTCTCTTACCTGCTAAATCCTATAACACAAACGTTGATGGACCTATGACTTCTACAATTTGAAAAGGACCAAGCCACATTCTTTGAAATTTTGTATGTTTCCTTTCTCTTCATGAGCCTTGTCCCATTTTAAAATTAAGTCTCCCATCTGAAAATCTTTTCTGGTCATTATGTTTGAATCAAAAGAGGATTTTACTAGTGCTTGATGATGAGCATGGGTTTTCTTAGCTTGTTCTCATTGTTCTTATAATTTGATTATTTCCATTTGCCTTAGCTGTAAGGAGGAAGTTGGTACATCATCAATCTATTGAACTAGAGACAAAAAGGGAATTGCTAAATGAGTCGGAAGAACCACTTCTTTCCCATAAACTAAATTAAATGGAGAAGTGCCGATAGAACCTTTTTGCGTTATTCGGTCTGCCCATAAAACATATACTAAAGTCTTATGCCAATTTTTGTGATTTTGGTCAACTGTTCTTTTGATAATTCTGATTAGGTTTTTATTTGTAGACTCATCTAATCCATTGCCTGGTGGGTAATAGTTGGTCGAATATTTAAGTTGAATCCTCTTTTAAGTGCAAATTCAGTCATTGCATTTCCAGAAAAGTATGATGCATTATCAAACATTAAAGCGGAAGGCAATCCAAACCTGGTGATTATAAATTGATCTATGAACTCAATGATATTTTCAGCATTAACTGTCTTGAGTGGAACTGCTTCTACCCACTTAGTAAAATAATCTGTTGCTGTAAGGATATATCTATGCTGCTTAGAAGAGTGAGGAACGATCTCACCTATTATGTCCAATCCCCACTGACTGAAAGGTTGCTCAATGTTAACTGGTTGTAGTGGCAAGGATGGCTTCTTTTGTCTCCCAACAGTAGTTTGGCAGACTTGACATTTCCTCACGTAACTGTGCGAGTCTTTGAATAACGTGGGCCAGTAATAGCCTGCATGCAAGATTTTGTGTGCAGTAGCATCTCCAGCATAGTGTCCGCCTGCTGTCCCATCGTGGAGTTCCTGCATAACTTTTTCAACTTCAGATTTCTCAAGGCATCTAAGGAGAAAAAAATCATAATTTATTCTAAAAAGAATATCATTTATGAGCTGATATTGTTTGGCTTTCAACCTTAGAGCTCTTTTCTTAGTATGATCGAGGTGTGAAGGAGCATACCCATTCTTAAGATAATAAATGATATCAGCGTATAATGATTCTGCATCGTTTAGGCTTACCTCGCACATTTGTACCTCTACAGATGGAATTTCAGAAATTTGCGATGCTCCAGCCAACATTTTGCAAAAGCCTTGACCTTTTACAATGTTTGCTGGTTTAATTTCTATGTCATATTCCTGTAAGGCAGTAACCCAATTGGCCCTTTTCTCACCCACATCCTTCTGTACTAGAAGATTCCTTACCACTGGAAATGGTACTATAATTTTAGTATGGGTTTTGAGTAAAAAAGGTCTGAAATATTTGATTGCTTTGAAAACAGCATAAGCCTGTTTCTCCACATCTGAATAATTTAATTCAGCGCCCTGTAAATTTGAACTGAAAAAAGCAATTGGGGCTTCCACTTTTTCTTGATTTTCTTGAGTGAGTATCGCAGCATATGACCTATCTGAGGCAAATGTATATAAAATAAAAGGCTCTGAAAAATTCGGAGTTGCTAAAGATGGAGCATTAATAATAGCTTGTTTGAGTAGGTTGAATGCTTCGTGTTCATCTTGGCCCCATTTAAAATTTGAGTTCTTCTTAATCATGGCTTGCAAAGGAGACAAGATTCGTGAAAAATCTGGAACAAATCTCTTTACAAAGTTGATCTGACCAAGGAAATATTGCATGGCTTTTTTGTTGTGAGGTAAGGATATTTCAAAAATCTCTTTGATTCTGTCGGAATCGATGTGAATTCCAGATTTTGACACTATGAATCCTAGAATTTTCCCTTCCCTTAATGCGAAAAAGGATTTTTTCGAGTTAAGTGAAATTACATACCTTAAACAATGTTGGAAGATTTGTTTTAAATCTCTAAGATGGTCGCTTTGTTTCTTGGAATACACGGTTATATCATCCAAATAAATTACTACAGATTTATTGACTAAACCTTTGAATGCAATGTCCATGGCTCTCTGAAATGTGGCACCAGCATTAATCAAACCAAATGGCATCTTTTGATATGCGTATGTGCCCCATTTAGTTCTGAATGTGGTTTTTAATTGATCATCAGGATGTACCAACACTTGATTGTATCTTAAAAATCCATCCAAGAAAGACATTAATTCTGAGCCCGCCACTGCCTGCAATATCTGTTCCATAGGTGATAAGGGAAAATTATTTTTTTGGCAGGCCTTGTTAAGATTTCAAAAGTCAATGCAAATTCTAATATCTCCATTTTTCTTTCTAACATGTACCATATTGCAGACCCATTTAGAATGTCTGACGGGAAAGATTATTTTGGCTTTCAATAACTTATTGAGTTCAGTCTTTATCTAATTTTCTAAATTGGGATGGATCTTTCTCAACTTTTGTTGGGTAGGTTTTTCATTATTGATCATTGGAATAGTATGTTGGATGATGGAAGTGTCGTATGTTTTAAGTTCATCATAGTTCCAAGCAGAAACATTTTTATATTGTCTCAAAAGACGAATATACGCTAATTTTTCTTCAGGGGCTAGGCCGAGACCTAGATTAATGTTTTGTGGTTTGGCATCGGTTCCTAGGTTTACTAATTCGTAATTCAAAGTTGAAATTTGGAGTTTTGAATTAGTAGACCTTTTAAACCGATCTTTCAAATCGTACAGGTCTTCTAACTTGACTACCGACTTAGGTATAGCATTGTTAGTGCTATCTTGTTGCAATTGTCGATCATGTTGGTCTTCGTCAATTATTTGATTGGAGTAGGATCCTTCAGATGTGAGGAAATTTATGATATCAGGATTGTCGTTGAATATTCTCCAATTTGTGATGTTATCAGGAATAGATGGTCTAAAGATTAATTCTATTGAGAATCTATCTGGACTAAAATCTTCTGAAGGAATAAGCTTAGAAGCTACGTTAGCTAAAAGGTCTGCACTTGCATTCTGGAGTCTGGGAATTGAAGAAATATTAAATACTATAAAATGCTCAGTCAGATCTTGAACTAAGGATTGATAATGTTTTAAATGACTTGATAGGAAATGTATAGTATTACGTACCTGTCTAACTACAATTTCAGAGTCTCCGAAAACTTGAAGGTACTTGACGTCTAACCCGATTGCTTTGTACAACCCTTGGACTAAAGCCTCATATTCTGTTGTATTGTTGGTGCAATCAAATTCGAGTCTGCATGTTAGCATAATTTTATCTCCTTCTGGACTAATTAGAATGCATCCTGCTCCTGCTCCTTCGTTAGATTTAGAACCATCAAAAAATAATTTCCAAAACAAAGATTTATTTACAGGACTATCTAAAAAATTGATACATTTTGAACTATCAGTTTGAGAAAAAATTTCGACTTGGGACAAAACAAAATGTTCTAAGTAAGGTGACGTATGATCATTGAATTTGTCGAGGAAAGAATCTACTGAGTAATTGCCAATAATGCTACTGTTATATGCTACTGGTTCATTTTCCCCCTCTAGCTCTGTTACTATGTATTTCTGATGTAGTTCTCGTTCAACTTTTATTTGATTTGGTTTACCATTGTAGGGCAGCCACATGTGCGACTAGTCAGTTGCGAAGTATCCATGAAGTTTTTCTGACCAATCCCTGCTAAGAATTAAGCCATAAAATTCTGGAATATCAGCAACTAAAATGTCAATAACTTAACATACCTTTGGGTTGGATGACAGCCTTATGGTTACTTGATTTAGTTCGCCAATCACTTTGACTTGAGATCGATCTAGCTGAAATATGCGCAAAGAAGATTTCTGTGGTTGAACGTTTAATTTGGCACATATGGACATTGGTAAAATATTCGATGAAGCACCAGAATCCACTAAGCAATTGTGCACATTTTTATTGAAAATTTCATAAGTAAGGAGAAACGGGGGAGTATGTGTTACAGGGAAAAGTGTTTATGCAGAACTGCTAATCCCACTAAGGTGTGGTAGCTACCTTAGAAACAAACAAAGTAAAACTACTTTCGTTTTCCTTTATGAAAGATAGATGAGAGAAGAATAAAGGAGACCAACCTCTGTCTTGCGCTTGGTTCCTTGCTTGATTCCTCTCTCTTATGATAGTCCTTTTCTACTTGCTTCATACCTAGCTTCACAGAGTACCTGTAGAATCAAAGCAGCATAACACTATACGAGAACATGGATCTATTATCATAAACAATCTAGGATCAGATGTAATTTGACCATACAAATGCACAAAACATAGATTACACAAGAGTATGGAGGAAAACTTGAGTAGATTTATTGATAATCAAGAAAGAGCCAAGAGAGTTACAACCAGTTGTTCTGACCTAGCATCATCCTCTCAGCAAGTAAGCCCTTCTTCACCTCATGCAAAGCTTAGATCACCCAACGCTATGATGTTGCCTCAAGAAACCAACAACAATTCCTTACAAGATGCAAAATTCCAGCCTCTGGATCTCTGGGATGAGGGATCCATATATAGATATCTATAAGGGAGATGAGTCAGCTTGTGATTTGATTAGTGTCTTCCCTCTGATAGTTCTTGCTTCCACTTGGAGATTGATGATATCTTACTCATCCTTGGTCGAATTTAGAAAGGCAAGTGTCATGGGAGAAGTTTCTGGAAGATCCCATGCTTCTACACCTCGCGGATTGACATTGCCATTTGTCTCTTCTCGCCCATCGCACCCCATAGAAGGGATTTTTGAAATGCAACGCACCCACTAAGTGTACTTAGGTGAGATGCAATGCACTTTGCCTATGGAGCAGGTGAAATGATCCTGTTTTGACCAGTTCTGAGTAGTTTTTCATGGATAACTTCTGGGAGAAGTTGTAATCAATTGACCTTATTCCTTTAGGGGTTGGAACAACACTTTTAGGGACTTAGGAGCCCTTGGTTTATGGACATTTTATGCTTGGGGTTGCAGTGCCCAAAAATGTCTATAACAGTTGCCCCCTAAAGCATGAGGTCATTAATCTTTTTTGATGTCGGGTGAAATGCTTTATCATGAGGATCCAAAGTTCTTTCAAGTTGGGAGGAGACCTGTAATAAGATACAATACAATACATTATCTTCATAATATTTTCATGATCTAGCTGAGGCGGGCATTCCCATGCTCAACTTTATAAATTCATTTTCATGTACATAGGACAGACAATCGTCTGAGTGTAGACTGATGATTCTGGTAGAGCCATCATCCCTTTGATTGGATGATTATCTATGCAGCAATGATGTACATTTGATGTCTTTATTTTCCTGAATATATATCGCAGCCCAGATGGATGAAACTAGATCCGGGGTCTTCAATCTTGTTCGATCTTCACTCAAAGTACAAGTCGATCCATGTGAGAGATGTTCTGGAGTCGAACATGGAAAGACATCACCTGATTACCAGCCAATGATGTAAGTTGTTAATAGGCGCGAGAGGAATCACCGATAATGATAATGACCCTCAAGGTACTACAGTACAATTCACGTGGTGTGAATAAGTGACTTTGCGTCGAACACCACGCAAAACCTTTCGGTCGAAGGCCATTGATGTAAACCTATCACCAGAAGTGAGAAACTTGCCATTGAGGCATGCAAGCTTCAAAGTACTGAAAGGGGTGTCCCTAGATCGGCTTCTTGGATAATGAGCTGATGTCAACAAGAAGTGATATGTCATAGGAGGGCCTTAAATAATCCCACATCAATGACACGGAACGGAGCAAATGATTTTAATGGAGGTGAAAACGGTCTGGTGATATAAGGTTCAGGGTGGCGGTCATGAAAGAATGGAGTGTAAATGTATTGCAGTGGGTGAGACACAGGTGAATTCTCTGAGTGACTTCTCTTGAACATACCGGCGACACTGACATGATGGATTGGTAGAATTAACCCCAAATGTGGATGGTGTGATGTGACCATGGTGATGTGACCGGTGAATGAAACAACCCAACCCGACTTGGATGCAGAGTCAAAGTGTCATGTTCAAGAGCGACTTGCTACCAACAAATTTTCTTCAAGTTTTCTTCCCAGTTTTTCCCCAGTCACTGCTGACCAGCACCTCTTTATTTTTTTCAAGCTTGAGGAGGATAACATATGCTTGTTCTATAATTTTCCCTTCAGGCAAACCCATCGCTATGTTTTAACGAGCCTAGCGATAGTGAGACTTGTTCTTGTCTGCTATGGACAAGTTTGTCGCTATTAGGTTTTAACGAGTTTAACGACAAAGATAACTCGGTCCTTTTCAATTTTAGAGAGTCTGAAAAAGGACGTAAAAGAAACTCCAAAAATCCTTTTTCTTCATCTAATCCCTTAAGTCCGAAAAAGTATAAAACAATACAGAAGGGATGAATTTTCGATACGTTTAACAAGCCGAACAAAAACAAGCGCTCGATATTTTTGTGTAATAATCCCTCAGGTCCAAAAAGATTAAAATCTAAAGGAGGGATAGCACTTCCAGTCCCTTTAACGAGCCGGAGAGGCCAATGGCTAAGCAATCTTTTCATATTTTACAAGTAAGTTGAAAAGAGCTTAAAGGAGACTCGTCTTTGAGGAATGAGTGATAAAATTGGGTAGCAGCTGATTCCAGGTAAGGTTTGGAATTTTCCAATCATGACAGTGTTACAAGGATGGCTAGCGGGATCACTCTTCGCAGCTGTTCCTCAAAAGGGGTAAACAATCAAATGGAGGTGAATGATCAGCCAATACAGAGTGGAGTTGATGATGGGAACATGACCAAGGCTTTAAAGGCTGAAGTATTACATTCACGATGGTTGTTTACCGGGAATTGGTTCATTTTTTATTGAGCTTAAACGGTGGGGGAAACATTTGCTCATTGCTTATGTTTATTTTTTAACGAGCATGAAGTCCGCGTTAAAACTGCTCGATATATCCAGTCATATAATAAGGATGTCTCATATATAAAACGACAATTTTTCAAATATTTGCCCCACATCCTTTCTTTATGCAAGTTAGGAAACGACCAATCCTACGAGTTTAAAGGGTTAGAGGACCTACAAATTAAAAAAAAAAAAAATGGTCGCTCTTCGCTTGCACGCCAAAAGGCTTGCATGCCCCCAGGTATAAAATAGAGTTTCAAGGTCACCTTCTATTCTACCGACAAGACATTCGTTTTATCAGGAAAGGTCTACCTCTTTCAGGTTACCAAAGATTGTTTTATCTGGACTGTAAACAAAACACTTCTTCGGCGATGCTTACCGAAATAGACAAAGGCGAGTGGCGCAGATGCCTCCACTCACATAACTTTGACGAGGGAATCTTATTCCAGTCTAACCCCCTTTTCCAATCACGGATGGGAGTATCAGACTAGTCATCTATTTCTCGCGGAAACCTACCCTATACCTGAGGTTTTCCTGCTGAAGCAGACCAGGGTGCATGCCCCGTGGGTTTCAGTCATGTCCTCCGAATCACTTGCGCTCATCAAGAGGATGGACCGGGGATTGATGAGACATTCCTTGCATGAAAAGACCATTTAGGGATGGTATATGACTATTTGCTATGTGTGAACCGGGAAATGAAAGCTGGTCTACGAGCTTGACCACTCTTCCTTGGTGTGGAAAACACATTACTCTAAAGAGTGATGAGACAATGGCTCCCATGCAATAAATATAGTCTTGTCCAAGGAGTAGATTATAATCTAGGGGTCCTTGGACCACCATTACGTTCATGTGAATGGTTTTCCCTCTCAATGTTATGGGCACATTGGGAAGGATCCCTAACGATCGACTGGTTCCTTTGTCAAAGCCTGCTAGATTTCTCATCTCAGGCAAAAGCGATGGCGAACCAAGCGCTTTCCAAGTAGTCGAGGAAAGGATACTCATAGAAGCCCCTTCATCTATGATGGTACCGGCCATAACCATTCTATATACTTGAGCAATGATTCAGAATGGTATACTAGCTGGTAAATGGGGTCTGCCTAGTTGATTCTAGTCGAAGGAGACAACCAGGTTGCTTGGAGGTGGGACCGAATAGACGGTCGGATATGACTCTGACGAAATTCCTTCCTGCGGTAAAGGAATGGGTAAATTTCCCCCATGTTCATCGGAGTCTGTGTTTACGAAAAGAATTTGTATGCTGTCATCCTTGTTCTCTTCGGTGACTATATCATCTGAAGATGGAGCCTCTGAAGGCAAGACCGGGTCAACTTCCGCCTCGACCTTTTGAATTTCGTCTGGTATGGGTTCAGATGGTTTATCTTTAATGATAGATGCTTTGGCCGACCACCTGGGTGGGTCGGCCGGATTTTCAACTAGTGACGGACTCGGCAAGAGTTTCTTATATCCAGGAGGAAGTCGTAACGGTGAAACCGGACGATCGTCCAAAAATCTTTTAGCCTCATCTAAGAAGGGACAATGGTGGACGACGTGATCGCCTTCACACAGTTTCATTACAAGGAAATTTGCACTTTCCTTTTTGTCCAGGGGCTTCACTTTCACTAGTCGACGGTGTGTTTTCAACATGATCATCAGAGGTTGACGACACCGGGTTATGCAAACGAGGAGACCAGTCCCTTAAGATCCGAGGGATGCAGGGACAATCTCTATGATAGTGGTCTCCTTTGTAAATGATACATGGCGATTTAGGCCTGGTCAGTGCAGTGTGTGGATTTTCGCTAGACAACGCTTGGTTGCCCCCTTTCGCCTTTGGCTCCTTCTTCTTCTTCTATTTTTTCTTCTTTTCCTTCTTCTTCTCAGATACTTGATTTTTGGCTTTACCAGCCCCATCAAGCGAAGAGGAAGGAGGAGAGGAAGAATTGGACGAAGTAGAGGGTTGGGGGGTAGCTCTGGAATTGTCTAGTTACTGACTCGATTGTTCAGGAATTGCGGTATTCTGAACGACGGAGGTTGAGAAAAGCCATACGGGCAAGCCAATCGTCAATCCTGGAAGTGACAATGTGGCCATGTGGGGTGCACCAACATCTCCCCAAGAGGAGAAGGGACTAGGATTTCCTCCAAGGGGAACTACTTGGTTGGTGGACTCCATTCTCTGAACCCAAGACCAAAGTAATAAAGGTGGTGATTATTCTGTTTAAAATAAATTTTAGACACTTTGACACAACTTGTTTTTTCAATTTTAAAGAGTCGAGAAAAAACAAAAGATGACTCTAGTCACCTTCGATTTTTAATGAGCCTGAAGTGACAAGTGCTCAGATGGACCTTTTCCGTTAAGGAGTCTAAAAAGGAACGAAAGGGACTGCTCTGGAAATCTAGGCAGAGGGATTAACAAACCAATCGCAAAACTGTAGAATACTTTTTACGGTACGGCAGTCAATCTTCCCAAATGATGTGTTTAGTGCATTGTGATCGATAGGGCGGCAGACACGGCTTCCTATGGATAAAGGATTAAGCCTATTGTGGTCTCCCAAAATATACTCAACGGTACATGGGAGCACAAGTCCGTACTAGCACTTATCGTCTCAAAGTGGAGGAATCACCCAACCAACAGTGAGAACAACAGTTACGAGGCTTTACGACGCCGGAATACGTCTCTAGCTTAGACTTCTAGATGTTGTGCGTTAGGTTCCAAAGCGTTGTTAGATTCATTAAATTTATTTTATAGTTGATCTTGCTTAAGAAATTTGCCTTTCAGGTTCACCGCGTGATGTAGATGTACAATTCCTAAAATGCAATCTAAGATGATAAACATTTTTATCTTCTTTGTGTAATGAAAATCCTAGCTACTAAGGAAAGAAAGACAAAATTCTTTCAACAAAGAGAAAAGAGCACACACTATATGCACTGTCCTAAATCAAACCAATCAAACAGTCTAAATGAAAATGCACATGCATGTATTTGTTTTCAGCCTTCTGAATATGTGAATGATAAAAAGAAAGCTAATGCGCAAATCTGAATTACTTTTGAAAGCGACAATTACTAACAAGTTTCTTTTCAAAATCAAGATGAAGACAATGACAACACTTTGCGATTTGGAAATGAAGACTTGCTTTCGACACTAGAAAAACTACTAATTTAGATCAAATACAATAGTAACAGGGTAATCGACTATCAAGAGCAATCAGACTCTCTTCTATGACTGAAAACGACACTTGCGACACTTTCAAATCAAGAAACGACAGTACAATTACGTTACTTTTTTTCAAAAGAGCACTGAAAATGACTCAACAAATACACAAAAACATTTACAATTCTTTGCACAATGGAGGTGGAATATTAGCAAGGAAAGGGTTTCAAACAGAGGTATACTGACTACAGGCAGCAAAATTCTTGAATAGATCTGAAAAGAGTGAACAGAAACCAAAATTCAGGAACAATGCCTAGTCTGATCAGCGCACATGTAACACAATGAATTTGAAATGCGGCGCACCTACTACACTCGGGAAGTGTGCTGAATTTCATATTCACAGAACAGAGAGTGTGCTGGGCCAGGGACGAGACTTTGCTTGGGTTTCGGGTCACAGTTTGTAGTTCAGTTCAGATATTTTGGTCGAGCAAGTGGTAATCAGTAAATCAACAACAGGGGTAGATCTAAGGAGGTTACTAGAGCCACCACAAGGGCAATTAGAGAGTTTGTAAATCAATTGTTTAATTCATAAAAAAAACCCGGAGATTGACTGAAGCGACATTTATCTACTTTTCATTTGCATAGCAAATGCAGTTCAAAAGCTACCTGGCTCAACTTCAAGCTCCGTCTGTAATTTTATAAAGTAAACAAATGTAGATAAACAAACAACCTAGTCGCTCCCCAGTGGAGTCGCCATTTTGTTACAGGGAAAAGTGTCTATGCATAACTCCTAATCCCACTAAGGTGTGGTAGCTACCTTAGAAACAAACAAAGTAAAACTACTTTCGTTTTTCTTTATGAAATATAAATGAGAGAAGAATAAAGGAGACCAACCTCTGTCTTGCGCTTGGTTCCTTGCTCAATTCCTCTCTCTTCTGATAGTCCTTTGCTACTTGCTTCCTTATATACCCAGCTCCACAGAGTACCTGTAGAATCAAAGCAGCATAACACTATATGAGAACATGGATCTATTATCATAAACAATCTAGGATCAGATGTAAATTGACCATACAAATGCACAAAACATAGATTACACAAGAGTATGGAGGAAAACTTGAATAACTTTATTGATAATCAAGAAAGAGCCAAGAGAGTTACAACCAGTTGTTCTGACCCTGCATCATCCTCTCAGCAAGTAAGCCCTTCTTCACCTCATGCAAAGCTTATATCACCCAACACTATGATGTTGCCTCAAGAAACCAACAACAATTCCTTACAAGATGCAAAATTCCAGCCTCTGGATCTCTGGGATGAGGGATCCATATATAGATATTTGTAAGGGAGATGAGTCAGCTTGTGATTTGATTAGTGTCTTCCCTCTGATAGTTCTTGCTTCCGCTTGGAGATTGATGATCTCTTATTCATCCTTGGTCGAATTCAGAAAGGAAAGTGTCACAGGAGAAGTTTCTGAAAGATTCCATGCTTCTCCACCTCGCAGATTGACACTGCCATTTGTCTCTTCTCGCCCATCGCACCCCATAGAAGGGCTTTTTGAAATGCAACGAACCCACTGAGTGTACTTAGGTGAGATGCAACGCACCTTTCCTATGGAGCAGGTGAAATGATCCTGTTTTGACCAGTTCTGAGTAGTTTTTCATGGAGAACTTCTGGGAGAAGCTGTAATCAGTTGACCTTGTTCCTTTAGGGGTTGGAACAACACTTTTAGGGACTTAGGAGCCCTTGGTTTATGGAAATTTTATGCTTGGGGTTGCAGTGCCCAAAAATGTCTATAACAGTATGAGATCTCGATCTTCCTCCAATTAAAGTGATGTCAGTTGGATCAATCTTATTGGTCGCATTAGTTGGAGGTCTTCCCATGTTATGGGAAGCTTGAGAAAGTGCAACGACAGGCAAAGGTGCGACTGGCACAACATGTAATTCTTTCAACATTATCTTTTGTTGATGCTTTAACTTGCTCAATTCGTAAAGAGTGATGTTGGCCCTAGTCTTTTTCATATCTTCTATAATATTGTACTCCATTTCATCCGAAAAAATCAACATTTTATATGGATTTGACGAATTTGTTTGGATTGGGCTGGTTTGAGTCACTTTAGATGTCGTTTTCTTTGTTGCGACTTTATCCTTTATTGCAGAGTTTGCGCTCTTTGGCTTAGGGATAGTCTGGGGAGGATCAAGCTGATTTCTACTTCGTGTGCTAACTAGGAATACTTCTTGATCTTCTTCTTGTGGGAGGATGAAATCCCACATTCCTTGTAACTCTACAACTTCTTCTTCATCGGTTTGCCCTTCAGTGGTAATTTCCTCTTCCTCTTCTTCGGATTCAGCATTTATAATAGGATTGGGTGGCTTTGAATCCATTGAAGGGCCTCTTTTAAAAGCTCTGTAGGGCTTTTTTGAAGAAGTTTCCGCTACTTGCTTCTTGATGTCGACCATTTCATTGGACATGGTCTTCAAAACTTTTTGCAATCCCTCCAAATCGAATGGATCCTTCGGTTGTTTCTTCTTGGAATCTTCTTTGAAGGTGACTTTCTTGGATTTCCATTCCTCTATCGTGGATTTCTTCTCTAGGGCTATTATACGTTTCTCTACTGCTATTGCTTCTTTCATGTTTTCGGCTAAGGTTGTTTTATTAGCCCTATCCACAAATATTTGCTATGTTTGATGGTAAAGTAGTGATATACCATTCACTTCGTACTTCTTTGATAGGCTGGGAAGCAGTAGGAATTTTGTTTAGGATTTTATTGAAACGTAAATTGAAATCTTTGATAGGCTCTCTTGACTCGGCCCTAAGGTTAGATAGGTCGTTGATTAGCGTTGCCGTAGACCTGTCATCACCAAACTTGGTCAGGAATTTCTCTTGGAAGATGTCCCAACTAGTGATAGATCCAGAGGGTAATGAGAAATACCATGATCCGGCTATTCCTTGCAGATTATAAGGAAAAATTCGAACAACAACATCTTCATTAGTAACCCCATTGAGATTAATGGATAGCATAAAGTTGTTTATATGCTCTTCTGCTAGCATGCCTGCCTCGGGATTAAACTTAGGCAGCCATTTCTCAGGATGGGCCGGTATTTGACTCAAGGGTGCAGGCATTAAGACTGCCCCAGGGTTATTCCATGGAGTTTGGGCCATTGTTGAACTACTAACAGAGGAAAGTGCAGAAGATGATCCCTGCGGTTGGGAGGATGAGGATATTACGATTGCAAATGATTGAGGAGGAGTTGTGGGGGTTCCAGTGGGCGGATGGACAATGATCTGAAGTGGAGGAGTGGATGATTGACTTCGCGGTGAAGAGGTTGAGATGGATGATGATGATGAAAGAGTCTCGCTATCAGACTCTTTAGGTGATTTCCTTGCTCTTTTCCTTTTGGGAATAGGTAATTCAGTTGGTTGAACGCCAAACTTTTCACTCTTTAATCTGGTCAGGGGATGAGCAGGTTATATTGCGAAGTCACGATGCCTTGAGATTTATCAGATCTTTGAGGAGAAATAGGAAATCACTTAAGTTTGTGAATCAGAGATTCCACTTCAGGAGGTTTAATAGTACATTGTTCTGAAACGTCAGGGTTTGTAGCAGTGGTTGATGATCCAACGACTTCTAACTCTGGATTTAAGTGTAATGGAGAAGTCGAGGGAGATGGTGAGGGAGATTTACTCTTAGAATGGTATTTAGATTTAGATTTACTTGCCATTCATAGTTCAGGCCCTCCTTCTAGCACCAAATATGTTGAAGCCCCGAAAATCAGGTCTACAACAAGGAGGATACCCGCCTGGTCCGGACCTTGGTTGGCAGCTCCTTATCCATTTGGTATAGCGGGTCCGACTGGGGATATGGGACCAGTTTCCCAATTTATGAGTATGTGTGTGTAGAATTTTATGTTCCTGATCTAACAATTCCTAATTAAGATATTATAATTCTAACTTTAATCTAATTCTATGCTATTTTATTCTAATAAGCAGCAACATCTAAGTCTATACTAACCCGGAGTGTAATTCTTCTATTATGCGATCTAAAAAGATTTCAAATAACAACTGGTAATAAAGATCATTTAGCTATTATGAGAAAAGAAATCAATAA
Organism: Pinus tabuliformis; assembly: GCA_031772625.1. Lineage (NCBI taxonomy): Eukaryota > Viridiplantae > Streptophyta > Pinopsida > Pinales > Pinaceae > Pinus > Pinus tabuliformis. The sequence goes on along the minus strand of CM062817.1, from coordinate 1,890,828,828 downwards.
GGATGAACCACTTCGTATAAAAAGTTAGACGAAACAATTGTGAAAAACATATCGCATAATGAGCTATTCATACATTAAGCATAAATAAATAGCTATCACCATACAAAAGTGCCAAATGATAACTCAGGCATTCATGCAGTAATATATAAACAACTAAAAACTGTATATCACTTTAACACATAAGCAGGAATGGTTAAGAGATAAAAGTACCATTTATAACTAGTCCTACTCATGAGCTTCAAGCGACAATGATTTATCTCTCCTTGATCTAACATCCACTAAGAGTATAGAAGTGCAACATCAGTAGCAGATATTAAATGCAAACATCAATAAATCCTGTTCCATTCATTCATCAAAACCTCCTCAGAGGGTGCAAAAGTGCATGTTCTGAGGACAAGTTTTTGACAAATTTCTGGACCCTTCTCTAAATGCATGAGAAGGGTTTAAATACTAGCATTTGCACCTGATGTTGCAAAGAAAACGCCGTAAGGCAAGCCAATAGAAAATGAACTAGTAGCTTGAAGTGTCTTGTAAAATCAATGCAATCTCTGCACAACATTATAATGTTCAAGATCATTTAGTCAACATTTATTACCACGAAAAATAACAATATAAAGGCCTGGAAAATAGGCTTTTGATCACCCTATGAGGACACAAATAATAATGTTGAAGGTACATTTGAGATAATTTCACAAAATGGCTACTGAAGATGCAATATCCACTTGCAAAAATTAAATTAACCTGAATAAGCATAGAGGAAGAGTGGGTTATGTAGATGGGAAAATTGAGAAAATAGTAGCCTGTAAAATACTGTGGAAATATATTTGGTATGGGTTTATTGTTTCAATCAAATGTCCAGTGTTTGTATTTTACATGGCGATCTTCTGTTAAGTGAAAGATAATTTTATGCGAAGGATTTGTTCCAAATTTTCTCAATTTAAGACATTACAGTGGTATTAGAGCTTTGATTTTGGATCATCCATAGGTTATCTTGAAATGCCAAGTCGAAGGTTTACTTTGAGTATGCCAAATTCTATTGCCGGAGCCAATATTTGGCAAGAAAGATCGAGTTTGGGGAGCTTGTGTTGTGAAGGTATTTTTCGCTGAAGGAAAAGGTTGTATTGCCACAACCATCATTAGGGAAAATTTTTAAATTAAACTGCATGGATCTGTACGAGCACACTCATATTTTATAATGTCCATGTAAATCAAATTTCAAAGGTCGCATGAGTATTAATTTGAAGAGCCGTGGACTCATCGAATTCTTTTTGGAAGTGCTAGTTTTTTTATTTATTCGAGAGTTATGCTAACCGAGGCCCAATTGATTTATCTAATGGAAAATCTTATTAAAGTGGGGCATAACTTGAATTAAATCTTTTCAGCGCGATGTTATTTTCCTTCCCGGTGGAAATTACAAGTCTGTCGAGTTTTGATTTCTCATTATAATCTGAGTGGTAATCGGGATAAGTTTTAGAGCTTAGTCACCACAGAGAATGGTATGGCCATCATCCCGTGACTACAAACGGATCAGATCATTTGTGAGGCTGTAAAATATTCTGAAGCGGGCGTGGAATTTTCTTTTCTTAAAGGGGCCGACTCTTTGTGAAGTTCGTATTATATCATGAGAGCCAAAGTTTATCAAAAGCCAAGTTTTGATTTCGAAAGGGACCACTCCTCTTATGAAGGTCGAGGGTACAGTTTGTTCGAATGGACGTGTTTCTCATTCTAATGAACCCAATTAATTATGTTGAAAAGTCGAGTTCAATTACAAACAGAGGGACCGAATTTCTGTTGACTGAAGAAGACTGAATCTATGGAGGTTAATCACTGGAGTGGCGATTAAGAGGGCCATTCAGAGTCTACCGTTCCGTAGGCGCTAGAAATTGAAATTTCTCTGAGGGTGTCGAATCAGTGGGTTGATGAAGCTTATAGTCATCATGGAGTGTGGGCTACAATTCTCCACTGAAGTTTGAATCGAATCCGTTGAGCCTGTGGATAGTAGCCTGTGAAATACTGTGGAAATATATTTGGTACGCCTTGCAACATGATGGTGTGCTTTCATGTGCCGCGGTGCAAATACATTTGCGTTGACAAACCGCATCCGCTGGGGACTGTGTCGAGCGGGTGGCCCCTGCCGGAAATTCTGTTCTGGCACTAACCTATTTACAGTTTCAGTTTCCTACGGTTGACGCTCATATAATCTATTTTTTCAGTCTCTTACGACAGTTTCCTAATGTTTCCTGTTATTTATGTTTTCCACAAACTTCAACAAAAATGCAGAAAGAAAAAACAGCGAGCGCATTAGCAAAAAAAAATCCATAAAAAAAGTTGAATCTCATTGCAAATTTCAAAAACAGGGATGCTTGCCTACTATTTTATCTGGAAAACACAGAGGCTTTGCAGCTGCAGAAATCTCCACGCGAAATCTCCACGGGCCCACACCAGCAACCAAATTTGTTCGCATCGGCAATTACAAACGCCATGGGTGACCAAGTGAACTCATAAACCCCACATACCTCAGAGGAATCCAGAAAGATGCTATACGGCCCTATAAACGGCGGCAGGGCTTCCATGGTTCTCCTTTGCACTTCCCCTCCCGGCGACATCACAAACCCCATCGAGGAGCCATCTTGGAAACGGACCGCAATGTGTCTACAACTTTAGGCCCACGAACGGCGAGGGATAATGAATTGAAGACTTCGAATCAAACGGTGGATATCAATTCCATCGTCTAACAATGAAATCAATGGCGCAGGAAGGTACAGAGTGGCACTGGAGGGGAGTTTTTCGCAGAGGAACGCCTTACGACGTAACTACTAACTAAATCTAAAAATAACTTATTTACAAAAATTCAAGATGCGGTTTAAATGACCGTCCTTTTTCTAAGCAAAAATAAAGCAAAACTATTTCTAAAATTAAATCTAATATCTAACTATTTCTGCATTTTCTCCTTAACGTTGCAAGCATTCAGTATTTGCTTGAGTAGAGTCGGCTGACTGTCTTCCGCTTTTAGTTGAGCTAAGCAAACAGAATTGGCAAGAGTTGGCACCATCTTCTCAGCAAAATCGATGATATACTTGAGAGTCATCCACTGACTATGTGGCTTTACCGTGTATGCCCAGTAATAATCCCAGTTCAACTTGGTTAACCCTTGGATTGCTTCTGCCTTTTCTTTAACTTTCTGTTTCCATTTTGTTTTTATCATTGCTTTCTTGCAATTTTCGGGGCTTGCGGGTGACTGAGAAATTATAAGCTTTCCTTCTCGAGAAATTTTCTTAGCGATCGGAAACTGCCTCCATTCCTTGATCCGGGCTTCTCTGATGCGTTTTTCGCCTTTTGCACCTCTTTCTCTTATCGGGTATAAAGCTCAAAATTTGTAAAAATAATGATTTCGTGAGCTCTTGACCTTGAGCATTAAACTGTCTGTTTCTGATATCATCATCGTTCAGTACCCATTTAACCATGGTTGTATATGAGAGATCTGTAATGGATGGCTCAACAGAATTCTATGAATCTGTGGCTCTGTTGCATGCGGTGTTTGTGTATAAGGGCGCCATTTCTCTGTCTTTGGTCATTGGAGCCTTGCCCTTTTTCCCCATAGTTTCCTACACATTGCTTTGTATAACTTTTGTTCTTCGTTCTTGTAGTTCACAAGTGAGGTGAGAGTAATGATAATAAATAATGACAGGAAAGCTTTAAATGCCAAGGATATGCAAAAAAATGCCACCTTACGTGAACTGGCTCTTCGAAAAACACAAAACCATATTTCATTAACAACTGGCATGTAACTCATTAATTATCATTAAAGCGCGTAACCGGTTCTTGGTTTTTGGAAAAAAAAAAATTGAATAATGAGCCAGAACCAACTGCGATGGAGAGATTTTGTGATTTGGTTTGCAATATCGCAGATCGCTGCATCGCATTACCGCAATATCATCGTGCTGTTCTATCGCAAGGTTGCTTGATCGCAATATCGCAAGATCGCAATATCGTCTAATCGTTACTGTTGATGTGCTTTATGCAAATTGCGATTTTGTGATATGCGACATCGCATATCGGCGATTTTGAGGTTTCCAATGTGAGTGCTCATTGATGCATGCGATGCGATAGAGTTTCTCGTTGCAATCTCGTATTTTTATCATTTTGGCTCATAAGAAGGTATCATATCATTCTTTGCGTGATGCGATATTTCTTAAGGAGTGACTTTACTTTCTTCATCATGAAACTTAAGCTTTTTATATTTTTCAAAATTATTTTCCTAAGTCCATGATGGTAAGTTTTATCCAAAAGGAAATATAAGCACTAATTGATTTTTTTTTAATTTTTTGACGAAGGGTCCCCTCTTATATAGTGTTATTGCTAATACTAAATAAGGAGGGGGGTTGTTGGTGGCCACAACAGGTCCCTAAAGGTTCAAGGTGCATTAGGCCTTAAAAGCACTAAAATGAAGCAATCAAGGTCAGAAACTCAGGGATTTGAGAGAGTCATGCATAGGGATTTGTGTAGGGGTGATGACAAGTTGTTCATGGATGTTGATGGATCCAATTTCTAGGCCTATTAACCATATGTGACAAAATAACCTATAACAGCCCATACTTAAGTGTAGACTCTTCTAATTAGTCAAGTTGTGTCTTCTCAATTTCTAGCTTATCCACCTTTCTCTATACCTTGGAGGAATTTTCAGCTTCTTTTTATCTATTTCTTCCATTGGTACCACTTAGACCCATGGGATTCTAGGTGTTATGTCCATTTTTATCTAAGGATTTTGATAACCTATTTATGAACTCTTATTGTAGAATCCCCTCTTAATAGGTTGCCATCATCTTTCTCAACTTGTCATCCTTGGCCTTACCCCGTATATTTTGGATGTCTACTTGAATATATTTCTCATATGTCAATTTGGCCTCTATTTGAGCTGCCACCTCTTGTAACTCATCTTTCCCTTCTTCTATTTGGATAGATATTTCCTGAACAAAGATTTTAGGTTTTATGGATTTCTTTTTGTATTGGCTCCCCACCCTAAGAGTTGGTTCTTTTTCATCCCATGTGTAATAAATGAACCTTGCTTCCTAGGAAAGGAAGTCTAGCCCCTCAAAAAATTATTTAGCCTTCACACTGGCTTCTAGGGTTTTAATCTTATGTTGCAACTCCTTATTGCTATTTTCCAATATCTTGTTTCTTCTTACAATAATTAAATGAACAGGTGTAAATTAAATTGTACCTATAGGCTTTTTGTTCTTTTGGCCTTGTGTATTTTTCTTAGAGTTTGTGCAACAACGTGGGACTGTTGAGCTACAACTATGTGCGATAGTTATGCCCCCATTTCTGGTGTTGAAGTCTCTCCTTCCCTTGTTTTCTTCTTCTAATCATCTCCATATACAAAAAAGCCTCTTTTTAAGTCTTCCCCTTTTGGTTCTTATGTAGCAGCAAGGGCTTCCACTATTCTTGTTGGTTCTTGTGTTTCAGTAGGGACCTTTGTCTATTCCTCCATTACCTCTTATGGTTATTGTGTTTCAACAAGGATTCCCACTTATTCTTCCATTATCCTTACTAATTCTTATGTGGAAGTAGTGGTTTCTACTTCTTCTTCAATTAACCAAGTTGATTCTTATGTTTCAGGAGGGGTTTTTACCTTTTCTTCCATCATCCCTTATAGTTCTTGTGTGTCAATACATATTTCTATTACTTGTTCTTCTACATTTCCTTCCACTATCCATGTTGTTTCTTGTGTCTCAACAAGGATTTTTTTTGCCTCTTCTTGCTTTATTTCCTCTATCTGTGATGTAGCAAGTTGGACCAAGTCTTCCTTTTTTTAATACCTTGTCCTTCTCCTTTCCCATATGGCCACTTATTCATGCACTAGAGTCCTTTGATTGGAGGTAGCCCAATGATCTCAAGGTTTCCATCGTGATTGTCTCTAGCCTCTTCTTCTAGATGTTGTTGCTTTGTCGATGCCTTAGGTGTTGCACCAACTACCTTTGTTGTAGATGCTTCTCTTGTAGCCACTACCCCTTCTATAGGTGCTTCAAGTGTTGAAGTTGAGAATGCTTTAGGTGTTGGATTTATGAATGCTTCAAGTGTTGCAACTATGAATGCTTGGGTGTTGTAGTTGTGAATTCTTCAAGTGTTGTAAAAACCCGTTTAGTTGTTTCCTCTGGTGTTGCAATAGGTTCCTTTGATAGGGGTGGCTTCAACTTTGGTCTCCTCACTAGGTCATCCCAGGTGTGGTCCACATGCTATAGTGCATGCACCAACAATAGTTTGATGAGACAGTGGTGTGAGAGGGAGTTCTTGGGCCAGAGGTCCTCTGAATTCTCATGGCCATCTGTTGTAGTGCATTCCATAGGAAAAGAACATATTTATTTTACTCTGATGCCTCAAATGGTCTAATAATTTTATATGGTTCCAAAACACGATTCTATGCAATCCTTCGTGTTGAAATTTTTGTAACAATGGTTGGTCTTCATAATGTATATTTCAGCCCTTAACGTATTTATAAAGCATGTTCTTCATGCTTAGGTCAAAAGAAAATTATTTTAATGCATGTTCTTCATGCTTAGGTCAAAAGAAAAATATTATAGTGCATGTTATTCATGATCTTTTCAAAAGAATAAATTTGGAAATTTAAATTTGAAAAATTGTGGCTCCAAATTAGTAAAGTTGGCCTTCTCCTTGTCAAGTTGACCCAGTCATAATGGCACCCATTCGACCATGCATAAAGGCTTTATAAGGACACTTGTCCTCCCACTTTTGGTACCAAAAAATTAAATCTCTCTATGTTGAAGGAAGTTCACATAATCTGAGGTAGGAAGCAAAGTTGAATCTGAGGTGTGAAGAGCAGAATTGAGGGATTGAAATTTTGTATTAGTACTCTTTTTCAGGGATCAAAATTATGAGGAAAAATCTCTTTGGGTAGGACCGATTTCCTAAGGCAACAAATATTTTTTGAAGGAGACCAAATTTTGATAAAGGCAAAAGGCCTAACCTTTTATGTGGTTAGATGACTTGACTAGGAGGATGGACAAGGTTTGACCTAGTTATTGACTAAGATGTATCTTTGTTGAATTGAAGAACTTCTATATTGAAAAGGTTGTTGGGTTTTTTCCCATGTGGGGTTTCCTAAGGTAAAATCTTGTGTTCTTTGTTTTGGATGTCTCTTCATGATCCTAATGTTATAAATGTTATATTGTTGATGTCTTTTATGTATTTACTTAATGATGAAATCATGGATAAAATGTGCAAAAGAATTAAATCATTAGAAGTACTTACCGATATATAAGACCTATATAAAATCAACACTTCAAAGGTAAAATACCTCTGAATGAATATTGCTACCTTAACTCATGGTGTCGGTAGGGATTTTCTTTTGAAGTCGTTACCTTTCTTCACCAACATTTTTCTTATCTCCAAGAAATCTTCCATCAATTCTGGTCATTATTTCTTTGGGGAGTACCATCATTTTTCCACTCATGGAAACCTTGATAAGATGGATATGATTTCTTTGATTACCAAAACTAGTGTTCATACGACAATTTCCTATCATTATGTAGATTTAGAGTAAATTCAACTACAACATCATCATCATAACCCTGTAGTCTTTCATCATGTTGAATCCACCCTACAGCCTAGAATATTACCTAAATGTGGTCATAGACTTGCAATGAGAGGGTCTCGTACGGTTCGCAATGATTTAATGAGCCACCAATGATGCTTGCTCGAATTCAAATCCATTAATCACAATATGGATTGAATAGTTCATTGGGATAACTTCCAATTAATGTAGTGTAATTATGGATTAACGGTGTAGGATGTGTCATAGGGTGTGGTGGTGGTGGAGTGTTATTGTATTTGATGGAAAATGATGTATACAAATCATTCCAAGGTAAGTGTGACCATGCCAATTTAATGTTAGAAATTATGTAAGTAAATTCAAACCTTTTAGTGTTTACCCTGATTTGGTAGATTTTTCCAGTTTTGCGATAAATATTGTATGTTTTGTCCCTTTTTTATGATGTTGTCGTTGGATATATGAGTAGTTGGAATTACTATTTGCTGAAGTTGTTGCAATATGGGTTGTTTCAATTTCTTGAAACGTTGTTGCAACAACAACATTGAATGGTGTCTTGACCATAGCCGTTATGTTGGCCTAATCGGAAGGTGTCATAGCATCAACACTAAGTCAACTTCAACTTCAAGAGTTGCAACACCGTGTTGATTATATCAGGGAAGGTGTTGTAGCCACACAATATTATTGCCATGGAAATAATGTTGTCCCCTTCTATATCATGAGCTAATTCTCGAGAGTGTTTTGATGGGAAAAACAAAATAAGTATCAAGAATCTACATATCACGTGGATACATGAGTTTCAATATATTTCATCTCTTTTATTTATTTTTTTCTATCTTTTATTTTTAATTTTTTCCTCTTCTTTTTAACATATCAAGTGCCAACTGAGTTGTTTTTCACATGACATGTGCCTAATTGTCCCTAAGGGTTTTCATAAATGGAGTTTTATTATATATTCTCTCTCTTTTTTTGAACAAGAATGTCAAAAATGAATCATCTAATGAGGATTTCCTCTTTACAAAAAATTTCCAATTCATTATCGGGCCATCCTTCCCCGATGCTTCCTAGAAAGGCTTCTTTTGATAGGGGCTTGCGACGTAGTCAAATCATGTGTCCATTTGCCATTACTAGAGTCCTTTCCTCAGATTCAATGGTATAGAGCATAGTTGAACCCTTTTCATATATAGTGTCTATCTAATATGGCCCAAGTGAATGAGTACAAAATTTTCCTTTAAAGTCCTTAAATCTTGAGTCGAACAATAAGGCATGATTTCCAACTTTGAATATTTTGTTCTTTAAGAACTTGTCATGACATCAGGGTCTATATTTATGAAAAATGGTTGTCTAATGTAGAGCAACATGACAAAGTTTATCTAGCTCATTGATTTGGAGAATTGTTTATTATTGTGCCTCAAATAGGTTCATTCCAAGTTGCAGTTTGGTCCTCATGGTATGCACTTCTGTCTCTATTGGTAGAAGAACTCTATTTGCATGTACTACCTCATATGGATTGTAGCCAGTGGAATTTCACCATATCATTTGATAGGCACATATATCTTCCTAGTCCTTAAGGTGGAGTTGAATAATCTTTGTTATGATAGTCTCAATGATCTTATATTTCCCTTCCACCTAACCTTGGCCTTTAAATTATATAGCATCATCACCTTGTGTATAATATTATATGTTTCCATGAAGTACTCAATGAACCTTGAAGCAAATAATGTCCCCCCATTGATGGAAATCTCTCGTGGTATGCCCAATTTGACAAAGATTTCACATGTAAGAATTCTACTACTGATTTTTTTTGTTTTGGCTAGGAATGTGTCCGCTTCCCTCCACTTTGTAACATAATATATGTATAATAGGCTATATGAGTTCTTAATGGGTCTAATTAAATCAAGAGCCCATTTCTCAAAGGGTTCTATCACTAGATTTGTTTGTAATGGCATTCTTCTGGCTCGATTAACCTTTCCATGTGCTTGCATTTGTCACATATTTTCATATACTATTTGGAATCTTGGAAAATGGAGGGCCAGTAGTACCCTTGATCAAGTACGTCATATCCAATCTTCTTATCAACAAAGTGGCCTTCACAAGGCCCATCACAACAATCCTTTAATATATCATGGATCTCGTTCTCTTTCACACACTGTTATATAACTAGATCTAGACCTATGTAAAAGAGGCATACATCAATCCACTACAATCTCCAACTTTTCTTAATGATATTTTGTCGTTCTTTTGGAGATGGATGAGGTGGAAACTTCCTTGTAGCCAAATAATTAGTAGTATTTGAAAACTAAGGGGAGTTAATGGACATTTCAAAAAGATATTCATCAAGAAAAGTCTTTGGTGTTTCATTTTCATTTGTGATAAGCCTTGAAAGGAAATTTGCTACCACATTGTTTTCCCTCGGCTTATTAATGATGGTTATATCAAATTCCTGCAATAGTAATAACCATCTAATGACTCTACCATTAGTAATTGGTTTTTTCATTAGATACATAATGGTAGTGTGGTTAATATGTAAGATCACAAGATATTCATTATATAATCCCATAATTTATTGATAACATGAATCATTGAAATAAAATCTTTTTTGGTTATCATGTAATTCAATTATGTTGGAGTGAGAATCTTACTAATAAATTATATTGTGTATGGATGATGCTCTTCTTGTTGTCCCAATACATCTCCAACTACAACATCTAAAGAATTTTTAGATATGTGAAATGGGAGGGACCAAGTAGGCCATATTAAGTTGGGAGTCTTGGATAATCTCCTTTTTAATTCCTTGGAGGAAAATTTTATGTCCACATAAAATTAGAATTTTTAGTAATCAAAGAAAATAAAGGATGAACTTTTTGCATAAAATTTTCAATAAAGTGTCAATAGTAACCTGCATGCTCGAGGAATTTATGTACCTCCTTTGGAGTTCTTATAGTTGGCAAGTTTAATATTACCTTTATTTTTGTTGGATCCACTTTTATGCCCTTGGATGAAATATGAATCCCTAACATGATGCCTTCAACTAACATTATTGAACATTTTTCATTACTGAGGGCTAAGTACATTCCTTACACATTATAAATACATTTTCTAGATTGGCTAATGCTACTTTAAATTCAACATTATAGGTTGTAAATTTCCACACGTTCATGAATCATGTTAGAGAATACTCTAGTCACAACTTGTTATAAATTTCTAGTAGTGTTAGAAAATCCAAATGGTAGGAAACGATAGGAAAACACCCCCCCAAGGATTAGTAGACATGGTTTTATCTTGGTCCTAAGGAGTGATCTAAATTTGGTTATATTCGCTAAACCCATCGGGGAAAGAAATATACTTCTTTCCTACTAAGGTTTCTAGTACCTAGTCAATGAATGGTATTTATGGGTGGCCGTATTGAGTTCTCTATACTCAACACAAACTTCCCCCTTGCCATTATTTTTAGGAACAATGACAAGAAGGGAGACCCAATGGATTTCAGAAATAGGGTAGATGAATTTAACTAAAAGCAATTTCCACAATCTTCTTAAACTATGTCCCATAGAGTTGTATTCACTCATCACTGAGGTTAGTCAATGTGTCTAGAGTCTTCCTTAATATAAACATGGTGAGTGCGAAAATCGGGATGAATCTCCTTCATGTCACTGCAATCCTTATAAAAACCATCATTATGATTTCGTAAAATTTTAATAAGTTGTTCCCTTTGATGTTTTTTTGGTCCTAGATTGATATTCAACAATTTCCCGTGGCTAATTTCCACAATTTTCGAAGTTGATTCGTGCTCTTCCTTAGAAGAGGACTCAGGTTCCAAGGGTGATGCATATGTCATGGAAACATAAGCTTGGACTTCGGGGTCTAATATATGGGTGATAATGTGTGAGTTAGGTGAGGAATATGAAGCTATAAATTCAACAATCTCCTCATCCTCAATTTTATCTCTAAGGGTGAAATATTAGTCTATAATAATCCCTTGGTGAGTAATTGTCTCCTCGTCACCTTCCTCCCCATTGGCTAAAAAATGAATTTTTTGGGTTAATGCTTGGATTTTCTAAAGGATATACGATGAGTTGTTGGTGGAGTTCCCATGATAAATAGTCTCATTACTAGACCTAAAGTTGATATATGTGTTTGCAATGGCTAGCCATGGTCCTCCTAATATTAAATTATATCCCTCCATGGAATATTTGGGTTGTAATGCCATGAAATTAGTAGGATATTCATTGTAGGGATTAATGTATGGTTGGTTGTAGACATAAAAACCCTCTCGGGTCTCCCATGACCTAAGGCATACAGAATTAAGTGACCTGCCATTGCTCAAAGATACATGCACATATTCATGTCACTCTCATAATTGAAAAAGTAAAAGAGAAGGGTTACCTCTCAGTCTCTAGTGAAGTTTTGCCAAAGATCTCAGTGTGGTAAAGGGAGGACCACTTCACCCGCTCCTAGAGGAGAACCTGCACATAGACAAGACAAGAAGTAACCTTTAAAGCATATACACCTTGACAATTAACAACATTTAACATATAGGAATACATAAAGCTAGCATGCATCTAAGATAATCATCAGTTTCAAATCCACATCAACATATACAAAAAGGAATTTTCAACATCATCATGTAGACAAAACACGAGAATATCTATATTATCATAAGAGATAAGGATGATTACAACCATGGTTGTTGAATCGAGTCTTCCTTTATTTCCTTGGCTCCTTTCCATCTCTCTCTCTCTCAACTCTTTGACAACATAACAATATTGATCCCAAAAATTTTGGTCCCTCTTACAATGGCCAAGCCTCTAATTTCTAGATGAGGAGAGGATCTCTCCTTGCCAATTCCTTCATGAGTTCCAATGAGGAAAAATCTTGGATGTTGCCTCGCTTTATTGCTCTTTCCCTTCCCATGAAGCTCTGTTAGGAATAAAAATGTCCTTATTTAGGAATGAGGCGGATGTTTCTTACTTTTCGAGCTGACATTTGAGTGAAAAGTGGAGTGTCAATCAGTCAACTCATGCAACTTTGACCTCCAGAATCTCATAAATATCGAGTAATGATGCCCTTTAGGAAAAATAGTGTGTTAACCTAGGGACTAATGCCCTTTTCTAAGTCATGAGGAGTGTTATAACTCCTTTTGTCTTCTTCTGGGGTGCATTACCATAACAAATGGGCCTGTAACCTAGTGTTTTCTTCTAGTCAAAGTGTCCTTATCCTCTGAGCTGATGAGGAGGTCATTTTGTGTATAACAGATGACCTCTTAAGTGTGAGGTCAAAGATGAAGACAATGGCTAAAATAATTTATATAAGAGAGAAAGGATTGGAGCTTCATAACTACAGGAGACCTGAAAACAACAACATATGTCAGAAATATATAAATCTGTCATGATTCGGGCATTCCCATGCTCAGTAGCTATATCAGAATTATTTCTTAGAAGAGGTATGGCTATTATGTCCACTAATAGGTAAAATGTGGAAGCTAAGTCATAATACGATCAATCTGAAGAGTTGTCCTTGAAAACAATATACGCAGCTTGGGAGAGGAAACAAGGTTGAGTGATGTAAGCCTCTACCCAAGGTCTTGGTCACTTCATCTCTAAATGACATAAGTATTCACATGTGAATAAAGGAATTGAAGTCAAACATGTGAGAAATAATATGATTACCAGTCAATAATGAAAATCGTTAACAGATGTGAGGATGGCCACTGATAAGGATGATGGTCTCCAAGATGACCAGTACAAACTAGTGAGTGTGAAAATTGTGTTGTTGTTGAACACTCGTAGAATCATTAAACTGGGAGCCAATAGTGAAAACCCCCAATCAAATGCAGGGTAACCTGCCAATGAGGACTGCAAGTTCCAGGGTACTGATATGTTTATGGATTTGCTTCCTAGATAGAGTTTTGAAGTCAATAGGGAGAGATTTGTCAAAAGGTAGGCAATAAGATGTCCTACATAAGTTGACATGAAACGAGACAAGAATGATTGTTTTGGAGATAGATTAGAGCAATGGGTCAAATAGATGGAGGGAAATTTCAGGCATATGATGGTATGGTTGATATAGGAAGAAAAGAGTAGATGAATCCCTTGAACAATAGAGGGCACAACATCAAGGTTACCAGGGAGCTTGGACTCATGAACACCAAAGAGTTTTAGGATACATGGATGTAGGAACATCGGAGTATGAAGGCTAAACTCATAGGATGGTAAGGTTTGGTGAGAAGTTGACAAAGAGGTTTTCTGAGGGGTGCCATGTTCAAGGGATTGACTATTTCCAAAATATCCTTTAGAATATAGATATTGAGCCACTATTTTGTCCAAAATTTCCCCATCTGATTAAGTTTAACAAGTCCTGATGGGTAAACTTGATGGTCTTTTCATATTTAGAGAGTCTGAAAAGATCGTAAAGACAACTCCAAGGGGTGCCTTTGTAATGGTTGATGGCAGGTGCGACAAAGGGTTAATAAAATACCCACGTGTCACGCCCCTAGCCTGGTGGTATTATTTCAACCAAACGAAGGAGGGTGCAGCACCACCACCCGATTTCTTTTCACCAATACTTTCAAGTGTGGACTATGCCTAACTTTCCATACTTAGTTTATTTTTCACTTTCTAAGTATAACATTCATAAGCACAACAAAAAAAATACATTTACATGTCTTTCATCATCATTATTATTTTAACACATATGCACAGTGGAAATATAACAAGAGGGGAAACTCCTTGAAGATGAGTCTGCCCTCAATAATAATGACAATATTTAGTTTATACAAAATCAACACTTGGAAAGGAACCCCAACTTCCTTCTCACATAATAGAAAATTGTCACACTTGGCCTGCACCACTGTGCAACCTGCCCTAGCTGTCGTTCGGGTGCACCTGCCCTTCACCGGGTCAGGTTGCCCAATACACCGGGCAAAGGCACTCACAAGGTCACCCTCCATCATTCACCGTCGTTCAGTCCAACTCGTGGGTCTCCCCGCGTGCCCACCTATTTAGCACTACACCCGAACTCCACTGTGCAGCCTTGCTCGGCATGTTACCCACCCGGCGCACACCCGCGACCTACCCACATAACTATTCGTCACTTGGCTATCTTAGGTCGCTCTCCGGGTGTGCGAACAAGTTGGCAGGCGGGCAACACGAGTTAGCATATGAGCAAATAGTCGAGTGTCGCGACGAGCTGGGCAGGGCAACCCTTGGTTGGGTGGTGCTCACGCGGCGAGTTGAGGCGCAGTTCGGGTGGAACGACCCAGGTAGACGAGAACCCACAATTAGTGAGAATGGCGAAAGGTCTGGGCGAGTGACACGAGACATCCAAACGAAGGTGTTAGCGCTTGAAATTTCACCTCAGGCTGAGAAAGGTAAACTCCAAGGCAACATCAAACCACTTAGCCTCGTAGCTAGCCCTACGGGGCAGGAGAGGGCTCTCTCCGGTCTATCTTAGCAAAAAAAAGTTTTCTAAAAGAGGTTGAGATGAGTTTAAAAGAAACTGATTTTAGGCTAGTAAATTGATTACAAAAGGGTTTTTAATAAAATGACGGGGTTTTTCTGGGCTGCATGGGAAAAGTAACAGCTTGAGCAGAGAAATATAATCAAGAACACAGATTATCCCCTGAGGCAAGGTAGGCAAGAAATTTAACATTAAATTGAGATTAAATGGGATGGCAAGACTGGTGAGGAGCTGACAAGGGCATAGAAGATGAATCCTTGTCAAACAGAAGAAAACATTAAATATTGAACAAACTTAAAGGCAGAGCATATAAATGATGAATTCTACCTTAACACTTCATTTGTTCAATTAGAAATGATTGTGAAGTGAAATGAAAACATAACAGGTTACATATGAAACAGAAGGAAAACTTATGCTAAATTGTCATACCACAGGAATCTCAGGGGTCAGAGCTGCATTTTTTATTAAAATCTCTGTCAAACAGCTGAACAATGGAACTCTCTGTTCTCCTCCACCAGCACTCAGAATTCTCTCCCCCACTCTCTCCACGTTTTTTACAAATGATTTTTAATACATTAAATAGGACTGTTGTAGGAGAAAACAGATCAACCCAAAAACCTCTGCGTTGTTTCACCTGAAGTTACATAAATAGAACATGTAACAACTTTCTCCTCGAAAATCTCTAACCAAAAAGCCTAACAATTGGAGCGCAGACCCCATCGTATGACTAACTGAGGTCATAGATAAGAACGAATCCTATTCATCTGGTAACAGGTGTCTTTGTTTATTTTTGGCTGAAGTGAAACGGCCAGGTGTTGGATTGCAAAAGGGACGCTTGTTTCGACAAAGGGAAGAAGCTCAGGTTTAATGAATCTCAATGTGATAATTCTTGTCGTGCATTTCTGTCCAAGCTCTCCAAGTTCTGTACTGCAACAAGGTGCTGAGAGAGTCTGAGTTTCTCAGTGTGGGCATGAATTAGGCCTTGTGATCGATGGGGATGACTATTCCGTAATATCCCGATATAGTTCCTTGCCCCAATCCTTGTAATGCTCGACCTAGTTCCTGCGTCAGAACTACAGCCTCGCTTTGGATAACCAGCGCCCTTGATTTGTTAGCACACTAAGGTTTGCCCATTGAACCCTCGATTTGATCCATTCAACCACTGGCACAAACCCATATCTCCATTTCTTATTTTCTCGTAGACCCTCAGTTCATGACCCAATCCTTTTCCTTTGTCGCTCAAGTCTCGAGATTCTTTTCAGCAGCTGCAAATATAACTATAACCATGCAGTTTAATGTCGATTCACAGGAACCATCGAAATTATTTTTGTGACTGAGGAACCATGTCCTGATCCAACCTCCTATGTCTACTAACAGATGCCACCAACAGGATAAGATAATCACTCAGAAAATATCAAGTGGCAGATTTTAGAGTCGTCCTTCATTCCTTCCCACTGTAATTTCCAACCTCTTTTAAACTTCAACATCCAGTGAAACAATCCTTGACTGATTATGCAGCTTTTACAAAACACCCGTCCACTGTAAGGACGCAATGATGCGCTTATGAGCAATGTTTCACGGCGTTAGATCCCCTACCGACGATCAAGGCCTGGCGAACTCCTCCACGACCCTGGTATGGGATTCCAGTGAGCATCCTGCACACACATGATGTAATCGTTTGACCTCACCCAATCCGTTGTGGATGCAATGGTCCCTGACCCGCTCATCTGACCCTTGCTACGCTTAGTTTGGTAGATCTGATGAGCTCCAGCTTTGGAATTAGTAACCCAGCCTTTGAGATCTGCATTTGAAATTCAATGTGCCACAGCCCATGGCATCTCGACGCGCCCACAACCATTTCCCAGATCTTGTCCTCGTGCTGATCAAATGTTGCAATACCTTCATTGGACTTGATTGTCCACAATTTCAACAAGCCATCCGCACCACAAGAAACAAACTGTGTCCCACGAGTGAGGAAGGAAGCTCGCAGTACACTTGCAGTATGACCTTCAAATGTCTTCAAGCAAGAGCCATCCGATAATACCCATATTTTGATTGTCTGGTCACCGGATGCTTTCATCACATATTAATCTACCAGTGAAAATTTCACACACCAAACTCCTCTTTTGTGGCCTCTTAGCACTATTACTCGTACCAAATATGGTAATCTCTATATACGAGCTATTCGATCCTGAGAACCAGTACAGATAAGACTATCATTTGGAGCAACAGCCACAGAATTGATGTCCTTATCATGAGCTGCTACCGCAGCATGTGATGAGAGCTTGATTGACTTACTAATACCACTAGGATAGTCGTTAAAGTTGAAGACTACGTAGTCATCATTTTTGAGACTTGCCCCTTCCAGTTTAGGATTGTTTGCATAGACAAGGCCACCAAATGACTGTAAACCGAGGGAGCAATAGAGACACATTACGCAAAAGATGATGGCAAGATATGGTGTTAAACTGGGAATAAGGTTTTGTCCTTCACGCCAATAAGCATCAAAACCAAATGAAAGTATCTTAAGTGCCATAACTGCGGTCTCCTGTGTCCCCAAGACCTGGAACAATAAAACCGTTTTCACCCAGACCAAGATCAATAGTTCCAGTATAGACATGAAGCTCAGAAATTTATCACTTAATTTTTTAAGTGCAGGGGAAGCAGCCACAGCCAAAACCACCCGTATATCTTTGGGATCAATTCCCCTGTCCTTCAGTAGATTAATTGTGCAATAATTGTCCCACCAGTTGCAAGCATTGGATCAGCTATAAGCACACGAGAACCCTCTAGAAATATTTCTGGCAGTTTGTTCAAATATAAGGTTGTTTGAAGTTTATTCTCATCTCTATAATAGCCAACATGATATGTTTTTGTTGCAGGCAAAATAGATGCAGCATGCTCCACCAATACAAGACCAGCTCTCAAAACTGGCACTATCATCACGGGCTCTCTTGGATCAATGAACTCAATAGATGCAACTCCTAGTGGTGTTTGGATCTCGCCGCTAACAATGGGCAACCAATCCCTTGATGCCTCATAGATAAGAAGCCTCCCCAGTTCTGCCATCGCGCTTTCTTATTTATCTTATGCAACAAGGCCGCAGGCATATGCTTGTCAAGAGATTAAAGTATGCTTTTCATTCCAGCGATTCCTTGGCTAAGTAACCAGATCTGAGCAACCAAATGTATGGAGAGTTGTATAACCAAATGACAACTGAAGACAGCTTCTAGACCAGATCAGACAAATGGACATGATTGCTGATGATGTTTTGTTTTCTTTTGTTTGTGCTTTTGCAGAGATAGGAGCTGAGGAAACTGCTGCCATTTGAAGAGCGGGAGAATAAATTACATATTCTAAAACAACACATTTAATGATTTCTTCTTCAAAACAGGGTTTTGAAGAAGAATCAATCTCACACCGACATAAGACGGAGTCTAACATCGGCTCCACTTGGGATGGCAGCTGCCGCTTCGTGGAGGTGCCAAGAACCGCAGAACTTTGGGAGAGCAGACAGTGCCTCCACCCATTGGGCAATGGAGTCATCATCGACACAACTGAAACTGAACTCAAACTGATTTGATCTCAAGACTGAAATGACTGAAAAACGACTTAACAATCTTCAAGCAAACTAAAACAAGATGTTGCCCTTATGGCTGCTTATTTATTTACAAAATCTACTCTAATCTGTTGTACAAACAATAGATCAGGTAATACTAAAATGCCAGATTAGCCATTCAAGTAAACCTGAGAATGATGCCGCTCGAGCATGCTTCCGCCAGGACACAAATGTAATTGCTGGCAGCCCTTCGTGCAAGTAATGACCCTGGTCATGGAAAAGACAGCCTGATCTATCAATCAAACTGAAAAACACGTCCATATATGCCGCAATAGGATCACGGAAGCCAGAATCTGTTGGCTGCCCCAACTCCGCAACACATACTTCCAGCTACACATTGTCAATGTAAACATCTATAGGCGATTCTATGATATCTTGTTTCGAATGAGGAAGGATTTCCAAGAACTTTTTAGGGTCTTGGAAATCATATGACTGAATTTGCTCATCTAATTCTTGAATCTCCTTTTCGATTCTTTCAACAATTAACTCACAAAATTTAGTTTTGAAGACCTTTGAAGATTTCAAGCATTGAAGCAAGGCACTGAAAACATCTTCATCAAATTCAGTATCTGCTAACTCCTTTCTTATTTCTTCTACAGCTTCACACAGGGTAAGGTTTGCCACATACCCTACCATTGCATGAATGGATCAGCGAGAGCTGGAATGTCTGGGTCGAATTGGAGTCGCTAGGTGAATGATTCAGCCTGCATAAGTGTCTGATTGTTGTCCACCATCAGCATTAGATTTGCACCTCGATTGCATGTACTAGGACAAGACAATCAACAAGTCGAATGTTCTCCCCAGTGGAGTCGCCAGTATGTTAGCGCTTGAAATTTCACCTCAGGCTGAGAAAGGTAAACTCCAAGGCAACGTCAAACCACTTAGCCTCGTAGCTAGCCCTATGGGGCAGGAGAGGGCTCTCTCCGGTCTATCTTAGCAAAAAAAAGTTTTCTAAAAGAGGCTGAGATGACTTCAAAAGAAACTGATTTTAGGCTAGTAAATTGATAAAAAAAGGGTTTTTAATAAAATGACGGGGTTTTTCTGGGCTGCATGGGCAAAGTAACATCTTGAGCAGAGAAATGTAATCAAGAACACAGATTATCCCCTGAGGCAAGGTAGGCAAGAAATTTAACATTAAATTGAGATTAAATGGGATGGCAAGACTAGTGAGGAGCTGACAAGGGCATAGAAGATGAATCCTTGTCAAACAGAAGAAAACATTAAATATTGAACAAACTTAAAGGCAGAGCATACAAATGATGAATTCTACCTTAACACTTCATTTGTTCAATTAGAAATGATCGTGAAGTGAAATGAAAACATAACAGGTTTCATATGAAACAGAAGGAAAAATTATGCTAAATTGTCATACCACAGGAATCTCATGGGTCAGAGCTGCATTTTTTATTAAAATCTCTGTCAAACAACTGAACAATGGAACTCTCTGTTCTCCTCCACCAGCACTCAGAATTCTCTCCCCCACTCTCTCCACGTTTTTTACAAATGATTTTTATTACATTAAATAGGACTGTTGTAGGAGAAAACAGATCAACCCAAAAACCTCTGCGTTGTTTCACCTGAAGTTACATAAATAGAACATGTAACAACTTTCTCCTCGAAAATCTCTAACCAAAAAAGCCTAACAATTGGACCACAGACCCCATCGTATGACTAACTGAGGTCATAGATAAGAACGAATCCTATTCATCTGGTAACAGGTGTCTTTGTTTATTTTTGGCTGAAGTGAAAGGGCCAGGTGTTGGATTGCAAAAGGGACGCTTGTTTCGACAAAGGGAAGAAGCTCAAGTTTAATGAATCTCAATGCGATAATTCTTATTGTGCATTTCTGTCCAAGCTCTCCAAGTTCTGTATTGCAACAAGGTGCTGAGAGAGTCCGAGTTTCTCAGTGTGGGCATGAATCAGGCCTTGTGATCGATGGGGATGACTATTCCGTAATATCCTGATATAGTTCCTTGCCCCAATCCTTGTAATGCTCGACCTAGTTCCTGCATCAGAACTACAGTCTCGCTCTGGATAACCAGCGCCCTTGATTTGTTAGCACACTAAGGTTTTCCCATTGAACCCTCGATTTGATCCATTCAACCACTGGCACAAAACCATATCTCCATTTCTTATTTTCTCGTAGACCCTCAGTTCATGACCCAATCCTTTTCCTTTGTCGCTCAAGTCTCGAGATTCTTTTCAGCAGCTGCAAATATAACTATAACCATGCAGTTTAATGTCGATTCACAGGAACCATCGAAATTATTTTTGTGACTGAGGAACCATGTCCTGATCGAGCCTCCTATGTCTACTAACAGATGCCGCCAACAGGATAAGATAATCACTCAGAAAATATCAAGTGGCAGATTTTAGAGCCGTCCTTCATTCCTTCCCACTGTAATTTCCAACCTCTTTAAAACTTCAACATCCAGTGAAACGATCCTTGACTGATTATGCAACTTTTACAAAACACCCGTCCTCTGTAAGGACGCAATGATGCGCTTATGAGCAATGTTTCACGGCGTTAGATCCCCTGCCGATGATCAAGGCCTGGCGAACTCCTCCACGACCCTGGTATGGGATTCCAGTGAGCATCCTGCACACACATGATGTAATCGTTCTACCTCGCCCAATCCGCTGTGGATTCAATGGTCCCTGACCCGCTCATCTTACCCTTGCTACGCTTAGTTTGGTAAATCTGATGAGCTCCAGCTTTGGAATTGGTAACCCAGCCTTTGAGATCTGCATTTGAAATTCAATGTGCCACAACCCACGGCATCTCGACGCGCCCACAGCCATTGCCCAGATCTTGTCCTCATGCTGATCAAATGTTGCAATACCTTCATTGGACTTGATTGTCCACAATTTCAACAAGCCATCCGCACCACAAGAAACAAACTGTGTCCCCCACAGGTGAGGAAGGAAGCTCGCAGTACACTTGCAGTATGACCTTCAAATGTCTTCAAGCAAGAGCCATCCGATAATACCCATATTTTGATTGTCTGGTCACCGGATGCTTTCATCACACATTAATCTACCGGTGAAAATTTCACACACCAAACTCCTCTTTTGTGGCCTCTTAGCACTAGTACTGGTACCAAATCTGGTAATCTCTATATACAAGCTATTCGATCCTGAGAACGAGTACAGATAAGACTATCATTTGGAGCAACAGCCACAGAATTGATGTCCTTATCATGAGCTGCTACTGCAGCGTGTGATGAGAGCTTGATTGACTTACTAATACCACCAGGATAGTCGTTAAAGTTGGAGACTACGTAGTCATCATTTTTGAGACTTGCCCCTTCCAGTTTAGGATTGTTTGCATAGACAAGGCCACCAAATGACTGTAAACCGAGGGAGCAATAGAGACACATTACGCAAAAGATGATGGCAAGATATGGTGTTAAACTGGGAATAAGGTTTTGTCCTTCATGCCAATAAGCATCAAAACCAAATGAAAGTATCTTAAGTGCCATAACTACGGTCTCCTGCGTCTCCAAGACCTGGAACAATAAAACCGTTTTCACCCAGACCAAGATCAATAGTTCCAGTATAGACATGAAGCCCAGGAAATTTATCGCTTAATTTTTTAAGTGCAGGGGAAGCAGCCACAGCCGAAACCACCCGTATATCTTTGGGATCAATTCCCCTGTCCTTTAGTAGATTAATTGTGCAACAATTGTCCCACCAGTTGCAAGCATTGGATCAGCTATAAGCACATGAGAACCTTCTAGAAATCTTTCTAGAAGTTTGTTCGAATATAAGGTTGTTTGAAGTGTATTCTCATCTCTATAATAGCCAACATGATATGTTTTTGTTGCAGGCAAAATAGATGCAACATGCTCCACCAATACAAGACCAGCTCTCAAAACTGGCACTATCATCACGGGCTCTCTTGGATCAATGAACTCAATAGATGCAACTCCTAGTGGTGTTTGGATCTAACCGCTAACAATGGGCAACCAATCCCTTGATGCCTCATAGATAAGAAGCCTCCCCAGTTCTGCCATCGCACTTTCTTATTTATCTTATGCAACAAGGCCGCAGGCATATGCTTGTCAAGAGATTAAAGTATGCTTTTCATTCCAGCGATTCCTTGGCTAAGTAACCAGATCTGAGCAACCAAATGTATGGAGAGCTGTATAACCAAATGACAACTGAAGACAGCTTCTAGACCAGATCAGACAAATGGACATGATTGCTGATGATGTTTTGTTTTCTTTTGTTTGTGCTTTTGCAGAGATAGGAGCTGAGGAAACTGCTGCCATTTGAAGAGCGGGAGAATAAATTAAATATTCTAAAACAACACATTTAATGATTTCTTCTTCAAAACAGGGTTTTGAAGAAGAATCAATCTCACACCGACATAAGACAGAGTCTAACATCGGCTCCACTTGGGATGGCAGTTGCCGCTTCGTGGAGGTGCCAAGAACCGCAGAACTTTGAGAGAGCAGACAGTGCCTTCACCCATTGGGAAATGGAGTCATCATCGACACAACTGAAACTGAACTCAAACTGATTTGATCTCAAGACTGAAATGACTAAAAAACGACTTAACAATCTTCAAGCAAACTAAAACAAGATGCTGCCCTTATGGCTGCTTATTTATTTACAAAATCTACTCTAATCTACTGTACAAACAATAGATCAGGTAATACTAAAATGCCAGATTAGCCATTCAAGTAAACCTGAGAATGATGCCGCTCGAGCATGCTTCCGCCAGGACACAAATGTAATTGCTGGTAGCCCTTCGTGCAAGTAATGACCCTGGTCACGGAAAAGACAGCCTGATCTGTCAATCAAACTGAAAAACACGTCCATATATGCCGCAATAGGATCACGGAAGCCAAACGCTGTTGGCTGCCCCGACTCTACAACACATACTTCCAGCTGCACATTGTCAATGTAAACATCTATAGGAGATTCTATGATATCTTGTTTCGAATGAGGAAGGATTTCCAAGAACTTTTTAGGGTCTTGGAAATCATATGACTGAATTTGCTCATCTAATTATTGAATCTCCTTTTCGATTCTTTCAACAATTAACTCACAAAATTTAGTTTTGAAGACCTTTGAAGATTTTAAGCATTGAAGCAAGGCACTGAAAACATCTTCATCAAATTCAGTAAGGACGCATTGATGCGCTTATGAGCAATGTTTCACGGCGTTAGATCCCCTGCCGACGATCAAGGCCTGGTGAACTCCTCCACGACCCTAGTATGGGATTCCAGTGAGCATCCTGCACACACATGATGTAATTGTTCGACCTCACCCAATCCGCTGCGGATGCAATGGTCCCTGACCCACTCATCTGACCCTTGCTACGCTTAGTTTGGTAGATCTGATGAGCTCCAGCTTTGGAATTGGTAACCCAGCCTTTGAGATCTGCTTTTGGAATTCAATGTGCCACAGCCCACGGCATCTCGACGCGCCCACAGCCATTGCCCAGATCTTGTCCTCGTGCTGATCAAATGTTGCAATACCTTCATTGGACTTGATTGTTCACAATTTCAACAAGCCATCCGCACCACAAGAAACAAACTGTGTCCCCCACGGGTGAGGAAGGAAGCTCGCAGTACACTTGCAGTATGACCTTCAAATGTCTTCAAGCAAAAGCCATCCGATAATACCCATATTTTGATTGTCTGGTCACCAGATGCTTTCATCACACATTAATCTACCGATGAAAATTTCACACACCAAACTCCTCTTTTGTGGCCTCTTAGCACTAGTACTTGTACCAAATCTGGTAATCTCTATATACGAGCTATTCAATCCTGAGAACCAGTACAAATAAGACTATCATTTGGAGCAACAGCCGCAGAATTGATGTCCTTATCATGAGCTGCTACCGCAGCGTGTGATGAGAGCTTGATTGACTTACTAATACCACTAGGATAGTCGTTAAAGTTGAAGACTACGTATTCATCTTTTTTGAGACTTGCCCCTTCCAGTTTAGGATTGTTTGCATAGACAAGGCCACCAAATGACTGTAAACCGAGGGAGAAATAGAGACACATTACGCAAAAGATGATGGCAAGATATGGTATTAAACTGGGAATAATGTTTTGTCCTTCACGCTAATAAGCATCAAAACCAAATGAAAGTATCTTAAGTGCCATAACTGCGGTCTCCTGCGTCCCCAAGACCTGGAACAATAAAACCGTTTTCACCCAGACCAAGATCAATAGTTCCAGTATAGACATGAAGCCCAGGAAATTTATCACTTAATTTTTTAAGTGCAGGGGAAGTAGCCACAGCCGAAACCACCCATATATCTTTGGGATCAATTCCTCTGTCCTTCAGTAGATTAATTGTGCAACAATTGTCCCACTAGTTGCAAGCATTGGATCAGCTACAAGCACACGAGAACCCTCTAGAAATCTTTCTGGCAGTTTGTTCAAATATAAGGTTGTTTGAAGTGTATTCTCATCTCTATAATAGCCAACATGATATGTTTTTGTTGCAGGCAAAATAGATGCAGCATGCTCCACCAATACAAGACCAGCTCTCAAAACTGGCACTATCATCACGGGCTCTCTTGGATCAATGAACTCAATAGATGCAACTCCTAGTGGTGTTTGGATCTCACCGCTAACAATGGGCAACCAATCCCTTGATGCCTCATAGATAAGAAGCCTCCCCAGTTCTACCATCGCGCTTTCTTATTTATCTTATGCAACAAGGCCGCAGGCATATGCTTGTCAAGAGATTAAAGTATGCTTTTCATTCCAGCGATTCCTTGGCTAAGTAACCAGATCTGAGCAACCAAATGTATGGAGAGCTGTATAACCAAATGACAACTGAAGACAGATTCTAGACCAGATCAGACAAATGGACATGATTGCTGATGATGTTTTGTTTTCTTTTGTTTGTGCTTTTGCAGAGATAGGAGCTGAGGAAACTGCTGCCATTTGAAGAGCGGGAGAATAAATTACATATTCTAAAACAACACATTTAATGATTTCTTCTTCAAAACAGGGTTTTGAAGAAGAATCAATCTCACACCGACATAAGATGGAGTCTAACAGAAGGAACAACGTGTGGGTAGGTCGCGGGTGTCCACCGGGTGGGCGACGCGCCGGGAAAGGTTGCACGTGGAGTTCGGGCAAAGTGTTGAACGATTGGGCGTACAAATAGGCCGTGATTTGGACTGAATGACAAGTCAAGCCAAACGGTGAAGGGCGACCCGATGGGCACCTATGCCCAATGTGTTGGGAAACCCGACCGGGTGAAGGGCGGGCACACCCAAATGACAATTCAGGCAAGTTGCACGATGGTGCAGGCCGATTGTGAAAATTGACTGTTCATGTGAGTAGGAAGTTGGGGTCCTCTCCAAGTGTTGATTTTGTATAAACTGAATATTGTCATTATTATTGTGGGCAGACTCATCTTCAGGGAGTTTCCCCTCTCGTTATATTTATGTTGTGCATATGTGCCAAAATAATAATTATGATGAAAGACATGTAAATGTACGTTTTCCGTTGTGCTTATCAATGTTATACTTAGAAAGTGAAAAATAAACTAAGTATGGAATGTTAGGCGTAGTCCACACTTGAAAGTATTGGTGAAAAGAAATCAGGTGGTGGTGTCGCACCCCCTTCATGCGGTTGAAAGACTATCGCCAAGGTAGGGGTGTGACTAATCTTTGCAAGTATGCTTCCCGATCCTCTGTTTGAACATTCAGTCTAATATCCTCCGCTTCATCATCATCATCCACTGCCTTTAGCCTCCTAGATAGATCCAAGATACTATATGACAATGTCCTGATAACCTATGACTGCTCCATAAGCATGGAAAATTTGAGGGGCGAATGTTCGCCCTTTGGCGAACTTAAGGGGTTTTAATTTTTTACTGGGCGAATATTTTGTATCATAGTACATTTTTACAAATCGCCTCAAATAGCCCACCTTATTTTAAGGGAGAGGGCCCACCTTATTTTAAGGGAGGGTAAAAAAGGTAAATTTAGCCTTTGAAATTAGGAGATACAATCTTCCATTCACCCTAATTTTCAAGAATAGGTTTTATTTAAGTGAATCCTATGGGCCAAATACCATATTTATAAAAGAGGTATGGTAAATTAATAAAAATATAAATAAATGAGAGGTATGGTAAATAAATAAAACATTTTTTATATTTACTCTATAAGTCACGTTATATACATGCAAGGGTGTAAACAAATAAAAATATAATTAAAGTGGAGGTATGGTAAATAAATAAAACCTCTTTTTATACTTACTCAAAAGGTATGGTAACTAAATAAAAATATAAATAAACTAGACATATGGTAAATAAATAAAACCTCTTTTTATATTTAGTCCATAACCCTCTTTCTATTTATGAAAGCTCAAAAAAGAGGTTTTATTTAAGTGAATCCTATGGGCCAAATACCATATTTGTAAAAGAGGTATGGTAAATTAATTAAAAAATTATTTAAGTGAATCATATGGGCCAAATACCATATTTGTAAAAGAGGTATGGTAAATTAATAAAAAAAATTATTTAAGTGAATCCTATGGGCCAAATACCATATTTGTAAAAGAGGTATGGTAAATTAATAAAAATATAAATAAACGAGAGGTATGGTAAACAAATAAAACATTTTTTTATATTTACTCCATAAGTCACCTTATATTTAAGAACACTCAAAAAATGCGCTATATTTAGGTGAAACCTATGGGCAAAATACTATGGGCCAAATACCATGGGCTAGATTATTATTAATACCATGCAAAAAACAATATTAACCCTAATATTAGTATTAATAAAAACAAAAATCGCACATGGTATTGACCCATGGTATTCACGTGGAATGTAGCCTATTTAAATGGGGGATTTAAACGAGCATAGATCATCTATACTCTGGATCTACTAAGCCCCGAGAGGGATCAAATATCATGATATGCAAACTAGCATAGAGTGAAAAAATATTTGATCCCTCTCGGGACTTGGTGGATGAAGAGTAAAAATGGATGTTGTAATGTATGTTAAACATTTTTAACTTGGTTAAAATAAAAAAATAAAATAAATATCAATTATTAATTTTATTATTTTTAATAAATTACTAATAGTAATTTTTAAGCTAATAATACCATGGTATTGACCCATGGTAATACCATGGTATTCATGTGAGCATAGACTATTTAAAGGGGAAATTCTATCATCTTAGATCCATTTTAATTCTGGGTCTACCAAGTGTTTAGAGGGATAAATAGATTTCATCCCCTAAGAGTGGTAGATGTGGTGTTAAGATGGATATAGGTTGGTTTTTATGATAATGAAGATATTAAATAGACTTAGGAAATTATATTGTAAAAACATCCTAAGGTGAATGGTTAAAGCTACATTTAGTCACTTCACAAAATTTAGTAAAAAATACCAATATCTCCATTAATATTGGTTTTTAACTTTTTCTCATTTAACAAAAAAAATTCAAAACAATGAAACCTTATCACTCTTTCCACATCACCCTCGCAGAAGATTTCTCACCATTTTTCAAACATTCTCAATATGGTATCTTCATGAAAAAGTTTAGGTACTGATTTTGGATTAGTTGTTTGAAAAATAAGCTAATTTGTACAACCTTTCATCTTTTGTGCTATTCTTAGTTTGTCCTAATGATCTGTAGGGGTTGGAGCCACTGCACCATATTTTCCTAAAAGGTGGAGATTGTTCACCAAAAAGGAAATTAATCTACTTGTTACAACACTGTTAAAAAATGTGATACCTATGAGGGTAGTGAATTATGCTAATAAGCAATTTAGATTGGGAGAGATTTAATTAAATTTTATTATTTAATTGAAAATTTCCAATTAAAATAATAATAAATCTACATTTATATATATTCATATATTGATTGGAAGGATTCTCACAATGGTCACTTCTTTCAATTAGATTCCCTTCAAGCCTTTGGGATACCTAATACTTTCTTATATAATATAGTTGGAGCTTGCTACTTGTTGGCATGTTGGGGTAAACAAACTTGATGTGTTTTTTTTTTTATCTCGTAATTGGAGTCTATGGAATAAGAAAGAAATTTGATAACTTGAAAAAAGTGGTAGCTTGACAAAAGTTGTAGAGAAAAGATTAATCTCTCATACCTTGACATAACTTGTTGTCAATATCAACACCTACAAGAACTTTGTTGTGGAATATTATCAAAACTAATAGAAGGATATGAAAGAGTGTATTGTAAGAACCTTGACAAACACGGCCACTGAAACTTGGAACATTGTTTGTAAGAAGAGAAAATTATGTTTCTTTTTTCCAAACATGTATGTTAGTATATTATAGTTTAATGAATATGTTTTCTTATTATCATATATGGTTTCATACTTTAACAAAACATTTTCCAAGACTTCACAATGTTTTATTATTCAGTAAAAGATTTGCCAAGATCTTACAAGATTTTATAATTCAGTGAAAGATTCTCCATCACTGTAAAAGATAATATAATCTAGTGAGAGATTCGCCAAAATTTTTATATATCCATATTATATTATTGATAAAATTGCCTCCCATTTTTCCTATGTATCATGGGGATTAGCCCATTTATTATACATATAAATTTAGAGTGGTTCTTAAAATTTTCCCTATCCATAAACTTTGCCTCTGCAATAGACAATCGCTTATAGACTTCCTCATATTGTTTTTCATTCTCCATATTCATCATTGTTAGTTTACACTCGGCCTTAGTAACTCCTACGGTCGAAACATCGATAGGTACATCCTCTCGTCCGTCGTAAATGTACAGTTTCTTCATATGGGGAACAACCATAGCTTCAAATTTTTTCATAAACTCCATGCCTAGTATAGCCTCATAGTCATCTATCCGCACCACAGTGAAATCGACCTTCCTTGTCCATTCACCAAGTGTCACATCCACTCTCTCAGCTACACCAATCACAGAATCTAGAGGAGAATTCACTGCCTTCATTTGTGCCTGCACCGGTACAAATTTCAGTCCAATCCTTCTCATATTATCCTCGCTCATAAAGTTGTGAGTTGCCCCACTATCCACCATAGTGAGTACAACACCACTCCCAACTTTCATCTTGACATACTCTAACTTGTTTCTTTCCGGGTCTCTTCGTCAGACTGCTTTCATAGCCACTGCAACTCCTAAAATCTGCATAACCCCTACTAAAGTCTCTTCTTTCTTCTTCGTATCGGACTGTTCTATGGCAACCACTTTTGGTCTTGAAGGACAATTCTTCACCATATGTGGTTCCTTACATATCCAACACTTCAATGGTTTCTTCGTCTTCACTTTATCATGCAATCTCGAAGGCTCCTCCTTTGTAGACTTTTCTTGTCATTATTATTGAGGGCACACTCATCTTCAGGGAGTTTTCCCTCCCATTATATTTCCGCTGTGCATATGTGTTAAAATAATAATGATGATGAAAGACATGTAAATGTATGTTTTCCACTGTGCTTATGAATGTTATACTTAGAAAGTGAAAAATAAACTAAGTATGGAATGTTAGGCATAGTCCACACTTGAAAGTATTGGTGAAAAGAAATCGAGTGGTGGTGTCGCACCCCCTTCGTGCGGTTGAAAGACTACTGCCAGGGTAGGGGCATGATAGGTGGTATCAGAGCTCCATATTCTGTGGGCTTTGGTGATTCAGATTTGCAGGTGATATTGGTTTATGGTCTATACTAGATCACAAAGAAGGTAGATGGCAGAGATGGCAGAAGAACCTCAAGTTGTGACAAGTGAATCTGGCAAGGATGCCGGAGATGCTTTCTTTGATAGGGTATTGGATCGAATGGAGGAGCTAGCTTCTGACATGGCTTCAATGAAGGCCGAGAACATGCAGGTTCAGGAAGGCTATGTGAAGGTAAAGGGGGAGATTGAAGACCTCAAGGTCTGGTACAATTATATTGAATGGCAATATACACAAACGGAAGAAGAAGTCAAAAAGATCAGTGAAGCAAGAGATCAAGGTTTGGCAGAAATATTGAAATTGCAAAAAGATCTTGATGATGCTCGGAATGAGATTGCGGTTTTGAAGAGGGTTGTTGGGCACAACTCAGGTGGAGGTGTGGCTCATGTGAAGGTCAAGGAGCCAGATTCTTATGACAGGACGAGGAGTGCAAAAACTCTTGGTAACTTTCTATGGGATATGGAACAATACTTGGAGCATTTGGGGATGTCCGATGAGGAAACCAAAGTCAAGGTAGCTGCTCAGTTCTTGACGAAAGATGCTAAGATGTGGTGGTGAAGAAGGATGGACCAGATTTCCAATGGCAATGCTGCAGACATTACTTCGTGGGATGAAATGAAGAAGGCTTTGCAAACTCATTTTAGTCCACAAGGCAAAACATGGGATGCAAGGATGAAGATAAAATACATAAAAAAAACAGGGAGTCTACAAGCTATCAACGAGAGTTCTCAAGTGCAGTTTTAGAGCTTCCAGACATGGCGGAAAGGGACAAGGTGTTCAATTTTATCATAGGAATGAAACCTTGGGCATGAAGTGAAGAGGAAAAAGATAAAAAAAATTGATGAATCATTTTTTTTTGTGGATCGCTTGGTAGAAACCTATGATGAAGGAACAGAAGAGAAGAAGAAAAATACTGACAAACCGAAAGAAAAGTCTACAAAGGAGGAGCCTTCGAGATGGCATTATAAGGCAAAGATGAAAAACCGTTTAAGTGTTGGATATGTGAGGAACCACATATGGTGAAGAATTTTCCTTCAAGACCAAAAGTGGTTGCCATAGCACAGTCCAATGCGAAGAAGAAAGAAGAGACTTTTGTAGGGGTTATGCAGATTTTAGGAGCTGCAGTGGCTACGGAAGCAGTCTCACAAAGAGACCCGGAAAGAAACAAGTTAGAGTATGTCGAGATGAAAGTTGGGAGTGGTGTTGTACTCACTATGGTGGATAGTGGGGCAACTCACAACTTTATGAGCAAGGATGCTGCGAGAAGGATTGGACTAAAATTTGTATCGATGTAGGCACAAATGAAGGCAGTGAATTCTCCTCCAGATTCTGTGACCGATGTAGCTGAGAGAGTGGATGTGACACTTGGTGAATGGACAAGGAAGTTCGATTTCACTATGGTGTAGATAAATGACTATGAGGTTGTACTAGGCATGGAGTTTATGAAACAATTTGAATCTATGGTTGTTCCCCATATGAAGAAACTGCACATTTACGAAGGATGAGAGGATGTACCTATCGGTGTTCCGACCGTAGGCATTACTAAGGCCGAGTGTAAACTGACAGTGATGAATATGGAGAATGAAAAGCGATATGAGGAAGTCTATAAGAGATTTTATATTACAGAGGCAAATCTTATGGAGCAGTAACAGGTTATCAGGACATTGTCAGATAGTCACAGGTTATCAGGCAAAGCCCACGAGTCGTGACTTGCGATGTGCGACGAGTTGGGTGGGCACTCCTGGTTATGTACGATGATTTGGGTGAGCGACGAGTCGACGGTGCGACAAGTTGCTGAATGGGCAAGTTGGTTACGACGTTGGGACAAGTTGGTGAAGTGTGATGAGCCAACGGAGGTGTCGAAAACTGAGATTCATAATTTCGGCTAAGTATGGTGAACTTCGTGAGAGGGCGCCTTATACCATGCGAGCTGGGCATGTGGACCCGGCAGGGCGACGATGTGGGCGACCCGAAATGAAATTGTGGATGAGCCGACTAAATGGATAGGTCAGCCTGGGTAGACCGACCCATGAAACATCCATGGCATGGCATATATATTGGTGTGCATTGGATGAAGAAAAAAATAAAGGAAAATCTTTAAGTCTAAAAGTGTGAGCTAAGGGAGATAGCGAGCTGCAGTTGGATGCATAAGAAAAAGAAAAAGTACAAGCGGGTGACCAAGACCAAAGTACAGACCCGAGGTAAACGGGCCGCAGCGAAGTGTTGGGCTAGTCGGACCGTAGGTCGGGCGGCGGACAGAACCACAGGTCGGGTAGGTGGACGAGCCGCAGGCGGGCAGCACGAGTTAGTAGACGGGCGCGATGAGTCGGGTTGGGCAACCCCTGGTTGGGCAGTGCTCCCACGAAGAGTTGAGTGTGGGTCAGGTGGAATGACCCGGCGGGTGAACACGCCCATGGTTGAAGTGAATGGAGGTTTCGAGCGAGCGACACGAGACAGCTAAGCGACGAACGGTTGTGCGGGTAGGCTGTGGTTGTGCGTCGAGTGGGCAACACATTGGGCAAGGTTGCACATTGCAGTTCTAGTGTAGTGTTGAATAGGTGGGCGCACGGGCAGACCCATGAGTTGGACTGAACGATGGTGAATGGTGGAGGACGACCTGGTGGGCGCCTCTACCCGGTATGTTGGGCGACCTGACCCAATGAAGGGTGGGCACACCTGAATGATAGTTTGGGCAGGCTGCATGGTGGTGTAGGCCGAGTGTGAAAATTGACTGTTATGTGAGCAGGAAGTTGGGGTTCCTCTCCAAGTGTTGATTTTGTATAAACTGAATATTGTCATTATTATTGTGGGCAGACTCATCTTCAGGGAGTTGCCCCTCCCGTTATATTTCCATTGTGCATATGTGTTAAAATAATAATGATGATGAAATACATGTAAATGTATGTTTTCTGTTATGCTTATGAATGTTATACTTAGAAAGTGAAAAATAAACTAAGTATGGAATGTTAGGCGTAGTCCACACTTGAAAGTATTGGTGAAAAGAAATCGGGTGGTGGTGTCGCACCCCCCCTTTGTGCGGTTGAAAGACTACCGCTAGGGGCGTGACTACCGCCAAAGTAAATGTAGAGTTTCTTCATATGGGGAACAACCATAGCTTCAATTTTTTTCATAAAATCCATGCCTAATACAACCTCATAGTCATCTATCCGCACTATAGTGAAATCAACCTTCCTTGTCCATTCACCAAGTGTCACATCTACTCCCTCGGCTACACCGATCATAAAATCTAGAGGAGAATTCACTGCCTTCATTTATGCCTACACCAATACAAATTTCAATCCAATCCTTCTCGCAGTATCCTTGTTCATAAAGTAGTGAGTTGCCCCACTATCCACCATATTGAGTACAACACCACTCCTAACCATAAGTTAGTCCATTGAGTTCGAATAAATTGATAAACCTATGCTCAAATAGACATATACCTCATTTTGTTACGAGTGAAATCAATATTTTTCATGAAATTTTAACTAGTTAGACAAAGAAAAACTCGATAGATATTCATAAAATTTTAACGAGTGAGATGAAGAAAACTCAATATATCTTTTTTCAGTTTAACGAGCGAGAAAAAGAGGTAAAAATTAATTGCTCAAGTCTTCTTCATTGGAGTTTAAGAGTGAGAAAAAGTCCCAAAAAATAACTTTCTCATTTGGATTCAAACTTGGTCAACTTTGTATAAAGACACTAAAATATCATCATAGCATAAGTAAATTTGGCATAATATTGATGTGGTGCATTTTTAAACAAGATAGGAATGAATAGCTTTGATTTCGATGACTAGCTAAAGGGAGTCATACCTCCAGAGTGATTATAAGAAGGGTGACATACCCTCATTTTCACTGTTTGAAGTTTGTGAGAGTGCTCTGGAGAGAAAAAGGAGAAGAAAATTCTCGAGCGATTGCGAGCAATCTAGGCAACCATTCGACATTTCATTAGTTCTAGGTAGGTGGCTTGATCCCTAACTTGCATTTAAATACTTAATTCAGGTAGTTTGCTGGTCAAATTTTCAATTTTGAGCAAGCCCTAGGTGGCTTAACTAGCTAATGCGGTTTCCCAGGCTATGGGGCACATTAAACGCTCTACCCATGAAAGGGAGGGGCGTTAGCATGCCCTATGGGCACTATATGATAAGAAGTCTAGAGAATTCCATTGATTCAAATGTTGTGATCTATCTTGATAATTCATTCAATGAAGGTTTCATTTATACTTGAAAACAATAACTGAAAATAGTTATAACTAGAAATACCTAATTTATAACTAAATCCCTAACTATACAGAAATCCCGAAGGATTACAACATTTCCCCCCTTAATCTGAAGGGACATATGACATACCAAGTAAAGATCTAAATTTTTCGAACTTTTCACGTCCCAATGCTTTAGTAAAGATATCTGCAATTTGTTCTGATGTTGGACAATGTGTCAGATGAATTGTTTTGGCCTCTACATGATGTCAAATCAAATGATACTTGGTGTTGATATGTTTGGTTCGATCATGAAACTTTGGATTCTTGGCCAATTGAATTGCAGAAGAGTTGTCAACAAATAAAGGAGTTGAAGCTTTTTGTTTCTCTTGCAAATCTTCAAGTATTTTCCGAAGCCAAATGATTTCCTTAGTGGCTTGAGCTACTGCAACATATTTGACTTTGATGGTAGAATCAGTAGGAACAGATTGCTTGCGTGATCTCCAACTAGTGGCTATTGATCCAAGATTCATCAAATAGCCAGAAGTAGAGACTCCATTCTCTTTATCTCCATCAAAATCTAAATCTGAATAACCAGCAAGATGGAAGTCTAAAACTTTGGTATATTTGATGCCGTAAGTTTGGGTTCCATTTAAATATTTCAATACTATTTTTGCTGCTACCCAATGCCCCTCACAAGGATGATGCATAAATCTGGAAAGTATTCCTACAAGAAATGTTATATCAAGATGAGTAATAGATAAATAAATCAAACTTCCAACAAGTTTCCTATACTTTGTTGAATCTTCAAATGATTTTCCTTCTTATGAAGTAAGTTTCAAATTCTTCTCCATTGGTGTAGCAACAAGATTACAATCCATCATACTATATTTGTTCAATAACTTACCAACATACTTCTTCTGAGAGATGAAAACATGTTGTGGTTTTTGATCAACTTCAATTCCAAGATAATAATGAAGTAAACCTAAATCTATCATATCAAAAACCTTTTTCAATTCCTTCTTAATAGATATATTCATCATTGTTTCCTGTGATCATCAAATCATCAACATATACAACTAGATATACAACTGATCTTCCAACTTTCTTAATGAAAAGAGTTGCATCATCTAGGTCAAAATGTTTATAATTTAACTTTAGAAGATGTTCAGTTAGTTTCTCATACCATGCTCATGGCACTTGTTTCAAGCCATACAAAGACTTCATTAGTTTGCAAAACTTTTGTTCTTTCCCTTTAACGGAAAAACCTTCTGGCTAAAACATGTAAACATCTTCTTTCAAATATCCATTTAAAAAAGTAGTTTTGACATCCATATGATGAATTTTCCATTATTTCTGAGCTGCAATAGCAAACAAAGATCTAATAGTTCCCCATTTAGTTGTAGGAGCAAATGTCTCTGTATAGTCAATACCCTCTTTCTGTGCATATCCCTTCGCTACAAGTCTTGCCTTGTGTTTGTCTAGTGAACCATCAAATTTATACTTAGTTTTATAAATCCATTTGCAACCAATAGGTTGGATGCCAACAAGAGGATCCACCAGTGTCCATGTGCCATTTTTTATGAGAGCATCATATTCCTTTTGCATTGCATCTTTCCACTGATCATAACTAGTAGCTTCTTCAAAACAAGTAGGTTCACAATCCACAGAAAAGTTAAATTCACAATGAGAATAGTTACCTGAGGAACTTCCAACCTTAAACTCATTATATTTCTTTGGAAATGTTCGAATATGAGATGATCTTCTCAAAGTTTGTGTAGGAAGTTTCTCATCTTCTTCATTTGTCTCAGTTCTTTCCATTTATGTCCCTGTCAACTCTGTTGTCGTTTCTGTCCCTGTCATGTTTGTAGAAACACTTGCATCAACCAATTTCTCATCAATAGCAGAATTATCATCATTGAGAGAAGGAAACTCCATAGACTGATCTAATATAGGTATCCCCCCTTCAGGATGTGGAGGTATATTATCTTATTCATAATAAAACTATTCAGGCACAAACGTTTCTATCTGATTAAGTTGTCTATCAACAGTGAGGGAATCTCTATCAGATTCAAGAAAAATTACATTACTTGACAAAATAAATTTCTTATTCTCTTCATCATATAATCGGTATGCCTTAGAAGTCATAGAATACCCTTAAAAAATACATTTTCTACTCCGTTCACTCAACTTAGTCCTCTATTGTTTAGGAATCAAAGCATAACATTGAGAACCGAAAACTCGGAAATGTTTAACAGCATGAAGACAATTATACCACATTTCATAAGGAGTTTTGTTATTAATGACAGAGGATGGGCACTGATTTCTAATATATGTTGCGCAGAGCACTGCTTCTCCCCAAAACATAAATTTTACGTTCTTAAAAAACATCATTGATCTTACCATATTAAGCAATGTTCTGTTCATTCGTTCCGCAACATCGGTTTGTTGTGGATTATATGGTATTGCGGTATGGTGTTTGATGCCATTCTCTTGCAAATATTTTTCAAAGACATGTGAAGTATATTCTCCTCCATTATCAGTTCTTATAGTACCAATATTTAGTTGAGCTTCATTTGTAATCAAGAGAAATTTTTTAAACACATCAAAAACTTGTGATTTTTCCTTAAGCAGATAAACCCAACACATCCTCGAATAATCATCAATAAAAGTTAGTATGTATTTATTGCCATTCGCATTGGTACATACATAGGTCCACACAAATCAGAGTGTATGAGACTTAATTTTATTGTAGCTCGAGAAGTAGAATTCTGAAAAGATTATTTGTGATGCTTGCCCAATGTACAAGCATTACATGGGGTCAATTTTCTGGAAACTGTTGGAAGTCCTTTAATCCCCTGTTGTCTCATAGTTCTAATACTTTCATAATTAATATGACCAAACCATGCATGCCACAATAAATAAGATGACCCAAAGTATCATTTTGTTGAACCAAATAATTTGTGTTCAATGTAACAGAGGACACACCTCTCAATTTCAACAATTTATCTTCTTCTACACCAATCATTACAGTTTTATTGTCAGTTTCTCTTCGAATTTCGACTTTACCATCAAATATGTGGATGGAATGTCCCTGTTGTCTTATTTGTACAACGAATAATAAATTTCTTTGGAACTGAGGAATGTAAAGAACATCATTCAAAGTATAGCCAGAAAGTCTAGGAATTTTTAGCTGAATAGAACCAATCCTCGATGGTTTGATTTGAAACTTATCAGCAAAATACTCTAATCCATCAATATTATCATTGAACTGTTCAAAATAATCTCTTCTAAAGGTCATGTGACAAGTGGCACTTGTGTCTAAAATCCAACTGTCATGCCATGAAGAAAAAGAGGTACTAAATATATCTTCCATATGAAAATTACAATGAGCAACAACATAATGTGCATTCTCATAAGACTATCCTTTTTCTGGAATTAGATGATCTTTCGTTTCAAGAATTTGTTCTCTTCTTTCATTAATTTTGTCCCAGGGAATTCTACAATTTGTAGTTGTATGTCCAATTTTACCACATCTAAAGCATTTTATAGTTGTTTTATCAAGAAAATTTCTTTGTTTATCATTCTGCTATCTATCTCCCTGAATATTTCTGCGCCCCTGCCTCTATAATTCTTCCTACCTCGACCTCTATTGCCCTTAGTATTTCTTTCAGATTCTTCTTGAGGTTTTTGGTCTTTTTGAGCAAGACATAAGGTTTAAGTATTAGAATTATGTGATGTTTCTTTCTTGCCAAAAGGGTTCTCTCTTTCTGCAATTTTCCCTACTAATTTATCAAAATCTAAATCTTTTAACCACCCACTAGCTTGGAGAGATCCAAGTAGTGTGAATAACTAGGCTAAAGAGCTTTTATAAAGGCAGTGAGTTGCAGATCAACTTTAACTCTAGTAGATTCAATTTCATGATTGATGGCTTTAATTTCAGAAGTAAGTGTTAGAGGATCATTCTATTTCATTTCCAAATTAAATAACTTCAACAATAACTGAATTATCTCCGATTTAGAATGTGAATCATAAAGCTATTTTAGTTTTGTTATGGCATCATATGCTATTTTATTTTGAGCAATGTATCTTCTTACCTCTTCTGAGACTGAAGTGGAAATTAAGGCATATGATTTTTTATCCTTACTTTTCGAGATTGCTAACTGTTTCTCCTCGTCATGCTAATCTAGTGAATTCCCTTCTTTTCCTTCACAGATTCCATCCCACAAATCATTTAAAATAAGTGTATTTTTAACCTTCCTGAACCATTCCTAGTAATTTTCCTTTCCGGATAGAACAATCCCAATTAAAGATACCAAGGAGTTCATCCTTTTTTTCAGTTTATGACAGAATTCTTAAAAAAATTGTTATGATTACAGGAACAAAATTCTTTTAAAAAGAAATTGTTTCAATCATTACAGCATAAATTTCCTTTTTAAAAAAAATATTTTCTATATTAAATTACAAAAAAAAAACTAATAACAACCCAATGGCTGTATATTAAAAACAACCAGAGTAGAGTCTCCACCAAGCACACCTCTACCAATGTTGCTAACTCCACCAATGTTGTTGCGTACACTACCAGGTCACGCCTCTACCAATGTTGTTGACAGTTAAGTATTCAGGTCAGCAAGCACATCTTCTTCGTTGGTTTACAACAATGGAGGATCTAGGCGTTCTAGTTCAATGGAGTTCGATCCAGGCTCTGATACCACTGATAAGAAGTTTGGAGAATTCCATTGATTCAAATGTTGTGATCTATCTTGATAATTCATTCAATGAAGGTTACATTTATACTTGAAAACAACAACTGAAAACAGTTATAACTAGAAATACCTAATTTATAACTAAATCCCTAAACTAAATCCCTAACTATGCAGAAATCCCGAAGGATTACAACACTGGAGGGATGAGTTAGTCGGGAAAGTGCAAGTTGAGCTTGGTTTTCTTGATTTCCTAGGGCTTTCTTCCAACTAGAGATTGATTCAAGGGTTGTGTTGTGCAGGAATCAAAATTGCAAGATTAGTCTGTGGAAAGAAAGAGCTCATGATGCTGAGGAACTACAAATTCTAAATGATCTGGCATGTTTGGCATCTTTGAGATAATGTGGGTTGTTGAAGTATGCCAAACTTGACTTAATGAAGAGTCAGAGGATCTCTTGAGTTGGATTATCCAATGATGGGATGAATGACAAGGTGTGTTCAAGATTGGGGACCATGAGCTCTCAATCCAGATAGAAGACATATGTTTCCTCACTAGTTTATCATGTAGAGGTGCAAGAGTAAACTTTATAGGAGGGAGAGCATATCCTCGGACCACTATGGAGATGATCCAAACATATTGCAGAGATGGTAGTCGACCAGTGAGCAGTTGAATTCCTAGATAGTGGATCAGAACAAGACCAATGAGGTGTATTCTATGGAAAAATTGTGCGCCTGGCAGGGTTTAAGACTCACCATGTGGCTACAAAGGCATAGTTTCTACTAGCTTTAGATTGGTTGTAGCCACAAGTGTTAAACTGATGTGAGGGAGTCCTCCGTCAGGTGAAATCAAAGTTGATAGTGTGTAAGACATGGGCCCAAAGAGGGTTTGGGTATGGCACTTTGATCATTTCCTTCATACTAGAGAGTGTGCCCATGATGAGACCTCGTATGAGTCTTGGTATAGCTGATTCTAGGGAGCCTAGATAGGAGCGATGGGTTGCCCTAGCACCTTGTATAGGAAGGGGACCGATTAGACACTCCTTTGAGGATGACTTCTTTGAGTGGATTAGTGGTCAGATCTTGATGATTGAGGATTATTCGTATGCCAACATGAACTACTCAGGAGATCCAGAACTGATATTTCCACCTGACACTTAGTGGGGGCCACTATGTAAGAGGATAGATCAAAGTGAAAAAGTATTTTTTGTGTTTTGAAGTTTATGCAAAAAAAAATATTTATGGGTGAAATTTTTTGACATGAAGACTTTCCTTGACAAATATGTGGCACCAATTCATCTTGCAAGTATACCTCTCCATGCTAGGTGAGGTGATCAACTACCTGGAGCTGGAGCAGCAACCTAGCCTGCAGTAGTCGGTGAAGAGGGAGATGATACACAGATTCTGTGTGAGATTGCTAGGAACCTCGAAGGTTTGACCATGGGTGTGACACCTCTTCCCATGAGAAAGATACCGATACAATGGATGTGCTGGAGCAGTTTTTGGTGCCTCTGAGGAGGTTAGCTAGAGCAGTGATATGTTACCATGAGAAGCAGGCTCAACGGGAGTAGGGTATGGACAATGCGTGTTAGAGAGAGGCTTAGCAGAGCCATTTTTGTATTTAAAATATATATATATATATATATATATATATATATATATATATATATATATATATATATATATATATATATATATATATATATATATATATATATATATATATATATATATATATATATATATATATTGTATGTGTTTTGTGATTTTTGTAAATTTTTAACTATGAAAATTTTACACTCATGCATGTAACTATAATGAATGTGACAGGTTCCAATCCAATACATAATTTTCCAACGAATCAAGTAATGCATTAGATTCTCTAGGAATGTGTTCATAAGTAATAAACTCGAATTGACGTTCTAAAAGTCGTACCCTTAAAAAGTAATGTAACAAGATTCAATTGCAAATGTGATAATGATTATTCAATTGCATAAAAACTAGTTGAGAGTCTAACCTGACCACCATACTGGAGATGTCACGAGATGTGGCTTCAATAAGGAGTTCAATAACAGACATGTACTCAACAATATTATTGGTGGCAGAACCAAGAAAAACTCCCTCGGAACTAAGTAGTTCTGACTCAAGTGTATAAAGAACCCAAGCAGCTGATGCAATGTGTTGTGTGTGACGACTGGAACCATCCACATATATGACGTATGGTAAGGGTGACGAAGACATCTATGCAACGAGAGACATGTATGAGACAAATACCCATTTAAAAGACAAAAAATCTAGACACACCAAAAGAAGAAAAACTTATATACATAAAATTACAAAGCAAATGCCCAGTAGAACACTAAGAAAAATACTTTTTCAGATAGAGCCTGTTACAAGGCTTGACGAGTGGGATTCCATTGCAGTCCTAAAGTTCATAGGCACCTTTAGAAAGAACCTTAGTAACGACATATGGACCGACCCATAATGGTTGAAGGGTTCTTGCCCCCAAGAGATCATGCTTTTGATTGTAAAGTAAAACGAGGTCGCCCTCTTGGTAAGATCGAGGCTTGACATTTTTGTCATATTGGGCTTTGACTCATCCTTTATGTGCTTCAAGATCCAGTGTGAAATCTTGATGAGTCTCATCCAGTTGATTTAGTGACAACAATAATTCTTCTTTGGCAGTGGTGTCGGGCAGGAGTTGAACATCTAGTGTGAGGGAGGGAATCTTGCACTCAATAGGAAGAACTACTTCCAAACCGTAGGCAAGATGAAAATGGTGTGAAGCCTGTAGAAGTTTTTATTGATATTCGATACACCCAAAGAGCGGGATATAACATTCGATGTTAGCGGGTTTTATGATTTCCTACTAACTGACAAAGCATGGTCTTGAGGACGCCATTGACTACTTGCACTTGGTCATTGGCCTGTGGATAGTAGGAGGAAGAATGTTCTTTGCTAAAAATAAGAAAATATGTTAATTCAAACATCATATTGTTCTGAAAATGGGAGCCATGGTAGCGATCATGCAGGTTACACCGAAACGACAAATTACCTGATTAATCAAGAATAAATCAATGGATTCTCCATTAACCTAGAAAGTAGGAATGACTTCAACCCATTTCGTGAAGTAGTCTACAATGAAAAAAATGTGGTTGTGTCTGGAAAAGGAAGTGGGATTACAAGTGACAAAGTCAATTCCCCATTTAGTAAAGGCATTGACGAAAATAACCGGGTGAAGAGGGGCAAGGGGTGCACACATTTTCTTTGTATATATTTGACAAGGATAACACTGTTGGACTGCAATAATACAATCTTTAAATAAGGTTGGCCAGTAGTATCCTACACCCAATTTTTTTTGGCCAGTATCCATGCTAGAAAGATGACTGCCACATGCCCCAACGTGGCAATCATTAATACCGTGTCCCACCTCAGAAATTGTAAGACAACTTCAAAGAAATAAGATCACCATGAAGATATAGAGTATTGTTCAACACTAAATAGTGCTTAGCTTGGTGGTGGATGCAACGACGGTTTTCGGACAATAGATCTGGAGAAAACATTATGTTTGGAGGTAAACAAGAATGTCTCCATACCAAGGATCAATAGAGTCAACCAGATAGACAGATTCATCAGGCATAGGATCATGGGCTACTTCATCTGGGTCAACTCTGGGAAGGTCCGACAATAATTCGGCGAAGGTTAGGGATTTTTTAGCCTTGGCAGTGGCAAAAAAGAGATCAAATTATTGGAGGATTACAATCCATTTGAAAAATTTTCCTTCAATAACCTGACGAGACAGAATGTGTCTCATGGGATTCTACATGGCAATGACAATAGTTTATCGCAACAGGATGTAGTGTCAAAAGCGATTGACAGCAAAAAAACACTGCCAAGGATAGTTTATCCACATGTGAATATTGGAGTTCAGGCCCAATAAGGCCTTTCGAGAGATAGTAAACCACATTCTCATTGTGATCATCGTGAATTTGAACCAACAA
Organism: Pinus tabuliformis; assembly: GCA_031772625.1. Taxonomy (NCBI): domain Eukaryota; kingdom Viridiplantae; phylum Streptophyta; class Pinopsida; order Pinales; family Pinaceae; genus Pinus; species Pinus tabuliformis. Next base: position 1,890,785,605 of record CM062817.1, on the reverse strand, counting down.
CATGCCAATGGAGGATGGTGAGGTTGCTAAGTATAAGAGAAATTTGTGCGAATAGTTAGGAGGACTAAGTAGTGGGGGCATATATGAGTGCCTGTTTCAAGGCATCAAATCATCATTGAGCTTGACCGTCCCATAAGTACGATATTCTTTTCTTGAGAAGGCGCATAAATCCTTTCGTTAATTCAACATAATTCATGATGAAATGACATAATAAGTTTTCCTTCCCTTGAAAAATTTGGAGTTGTATGATGGATTGTGGTGCAGGAAATTGAGTAATCGCCTTTACCTTATCGGGATCAACCTGTATCCCATGTTTTGAGACAATGAAACCAAGCAGGCATCTAGACTCAAAAAAAAATATGCACTTATGTGGATTCAGATGGATGTTATAGAACCTACACCTAAGAAATATTGCTTGAAGATGAGCTAGGTGTTGGGCTCGTTTCCTAGAATGAGTTGGAAGATCATCCAAGTAAGCTTGAACAATATGTCTGATATCATGAAATGCATAGTCCATAGCCCTCTGAAAGGTTTCACCCACATTCTTGAGACCGAATGGGAGCTTCTGATACACAAATGTTCCCCAAGGACAGATGAAAACGGTTTTGTGATGGTCCGCATGTTTTATAGCAATCTCGTTATAGCCTGAGAAGTCATCCATGAAGGAGAAGGACTCACAATCAGTTGAATGATCAATTATTTGGTCAATGAATGGAGTTGGATAGTTATCTTTTGGACATGCGAAGTTCAAATCATGGTAGTCGACACAGACGCAGGCAATACCTTGTTTTTTATCTACAATTACCATATTGGAAACCCATTCAATTAAAGGAACTGGGTAGATGAAACCATCACTTAACAATTTTTCCGCTTGAGTCTTGATAGCTATAGTTTTTCGGGGGTGGACTGATCGAACTCTTTTCCAAATAGGCCTAGAATTGTCATATACCTTGATCTCATGCTCGACAATAGAAGGATTTATGTCTGGTATTTCCTCGTAAGACCAAGAGAAAAATTGTGGAATTCCTTAAAAAGGCAGGTGAAGCTCACAATTTCCTTAGGACTGCAGTCAACTCCAATATGAATATTTTCCATGATGCCTATTTTGACCGAGATATCGATGAGCATATCCTTTGAAATATTTCCCAGGATACCTTCTAAATCCATATTTTGTATAGTCGTATAAGTTGAAGGAACAATCTCAAGTGGGTCAAAAGGCAGGCTTTGTAAAGGCGTTGCGTCTGAATCAAATATCAAAGCGCAGTGATGAGAATTTTCCAAAGGTCGCTCTTCTAAAGACATGATCTCTCGAATAGCTTCATCCGAGGACAGGCCTTCATTGAGGAGATCGTTAGAAGGAGCTATGATGGGAGAGGAAGTGGTACAATTGGCCATAACCAAAGTAGCGGAAGAATTAGATGCATATTGAATGGCTTGATAAGCCAATTCAGCTGGTGAAAGAAAAATTTGTTATCCATAAGAGTCAATGTATGAAGGGGTCAAGAGGATCTAGGGATCGATTGGGTCATGAGGAATGGTAGAGACCATAGAAGCCATCTATGGAACCTCGGGCAGAGTGAGATGAAAGCAACCCAACAGGGAGGAAACTTTCAAAATATTAATACCTATACTAACGTAAGAGTCATGTATACCACCCACTAAGGGCATGGTGCTGCTAAGCAATGGAGAGTAATCTGGGGTACAAAAGGACAACTGGTCCACTGTGACTATTTTCCCATCCAACTGGAAAAGGATGAGTCAGAAGATCGAACAAACAATGATAGTTATGGAATAAGTCCAACTGTGTCCAAAAAGTAGATTATAGTCGAGATGACGATCTGTGACTTCAATATCCACTATTATGATTTTCCCACTCTGAATGATGGGGTAGATAGCAAGGTATCCTTTTGGGATGAAAGTGTGTCCACTGAATGCTTTAAGGGAATTCAACGGCGATGTAAGAGTGGTTGAACCTGTTATCTCTGCTATAATCCAACAATTTGAGGAAAAATGCAGGCCTGATTGGGTTGTTTATGCTCATAGAATATTTGCACCAGTCAGCATTCTTATTCTCCTTCGTTTTCCTTATAACTCCATAAACCCTGCTATCCTTGTTTTACCCCAAAATTCAACCTCAACTCACATTTACTTAGCCCCCCGCTGCATGTGTTTTCCTCCATTTCACCTCTATATTGCTTTGAAAGCATATGTTCTTTCGGCCCCCTAGGCGCGAAGTTTAAACCCGTACGACCATACTCTTATGACCATGCACCTTTACCATTGTTGTCCCTGTCACATCCGTCACATCAGTTAAAAACATGTGCGATTAATCCTCGCCATCCGATCATCCCCACCGCGATCAGATGGCAGTCGCACCTCCCGTCGTTGAAATATGACCGCGCATTAACCCGCGGGGAAAGCGGTTTTCCTCCACCACATGTCACGCGTTTAACGTGATCGCGACCCCTCTATACGAATACCACCATCCCCTGATAGCGGTGCGGGGAATACCGCTTACCACCCTTCGTACCTTCCCCTGCTCGTTATCTCCCGCGCAACTTCTGCCCACGATCACCGTCGAATCTGCCTGTATAAGATTCGACGACCCTCGTTTATCCCGATCCCACAGCTTCCGATTCCTCTTACAAAATAGATCTCCACTGTCCATCTGCCAGATCTGATGGCTCACGATCATTTTGCCTCCTTTCCACCCTGTGCTCCGTGCCAAGAGATCCCTGTCATCCATCTCTGAGATCCAAGGGCTGATTTCCCTTCTTCATCCTTCCCGACTATTCACGTCCATAGCCATTGTAGACTCCAGAAGGACGAAGGTGGCTTGCATTCATGTACTCGACACAGTAACTCCTCAACCACTGCATTCAAGAGATAGAACGTCCAAGAAGAAAAGGACAGCCTCGAGAAGTTAAACGCCTTCAGCAGTTATGGAAATTTATTCATACAACACTCCACCTGCTCGAGGAGTACACTAAAGAACCAGAGAATGTCAAATTCATTTAATGAAGTAGCAGATTGTAGCAGAGGCCCATTTTTAGATAGTTAATGTGGTTGGTGGTCAATTATGACCCCTCCACGCATAGCATAGCAGATATTTTTATAAACAAACTCCATATATACCCAAAAAGGCAATGTAATGAGGGTTGATGGTTGTAGTTTTGATGTAAGGTTAAACTTCTGGAGACTGTAACTACTGTGATACCTGCAGCGTCTGGCCTTCATTTTCAGCTAATACAAGCTTCTTTTGCTTTTAATTTCTCACTTTCCACTTCTTCTTTGTTCTAGGTTGTGCTTGTTATGCATTGTTCATGTGCTCTTGATGTTTGGCATTAGAGGGGCTGTCATCCCACCTCTGTGTTAGAATCTAGTATGTATCATTGAATGTGTATGTAGGTTTCTGTTATTTTAATGCCAGAGAATTGTCATCCTGTCTGTTCATTAGGAAATAGATTTATAGACATTTTAACTCGTTGCAGCCAGCCATCACAGGGTCCTGTGCATCTGCTGGTGTGGTCAGTATTCTCCATCTTCACCTGTTCCTCAAACTGTGAGTAATTGGTGGTCTAAAGCCTTTTAGTCTGGGGGTGTTCACCCATGTCTGGGGTTAAGCATAGTAGAAGTGGTTATCTGGCTTGAATATGCATCATTCCTTCCATTCATCCATCTTTTTCCAACATTTTTGTTGAGTTTGTAATGTTCCTAAGCATCTCTGAGATACAACCTAGGAGATTTTCTTGGGGTGATAACATTAATTGGCGTCGTTGCCGGGGAACAGGAGATTGAAGCTCAGCTTCCCTAGGAGAATGACACAGTTCTAGATTTTGATGAGAGACAAGGTCTGGGCACATTTTTGGTTGTAATCATCTATCTGGCGACTCCACTAGAGGAAGACCAACCTTTGGCGACTCCATAGTATAGTCCTGGCTCAATTTGTGAGACATACTCGAAGAAATCCTCAGAAATCACCAGCTGAACTAGTGCCTGACCCTGAGAAGGTTGTCAAGTTGAAGAAAACATCACAGAAAGGAGCATCAGGATCAGGTAAGCCCAATAAATCTTATTTATCTCTGCATGAGGAGTTTTTAGTTGAGAATACACAATTTGAAGATATAGAGCCCTGTATTGCTAGTGAAGAAATACCTGCAGAGATTAATAGATCTCCTTATCCATCTAGTTCCCCTTTGAATCTCAGTCCAAAGAAAGCTTCCCATACAGTCCATAACATCCCTTTATCTCTGTCATCTATTCCATTATTTCATACTGCTCAATCTGCTAGTATCCTTCCACATACCCCAGTCATGGCAGGCTAGCAAGTACCTACGAAGATAGAAATAATTGTAGCTGCCAGGTATGGACCTCTGGTCTTGCCTATTCCTTTGAATCCCATGCCTGTGGGAGAATATCATAAATATACGCCCAATTTCACTGGCATAGAGGGAGTAACAACAAAAAAACACCTTGAGGCTTTTTATAGTTATGCTGATAACTTAGATATAAGTGAAAATGACGTATGGATGACAGTTTTTGTCCAGAGCCTTGATGGAGAGGCTAGAAAGTGGTTTAGAGAACTAGCCCCTAGATCTATTGCTGATATTGAAGCCTTAGAGGACTAGCCCCTAGATCTATTGCTGATATTTGAAGCCTTAGAGAACTAGCCCCTAGATTTGTTGTATTACCATACAGAGTTTGGTAACCTAAAGAGGGAAAATGGGGAATCATTGCCTGATTTTAATAAAAGATTCAATCGTATGTATAGTAAGATACCAGCTAAGGTAAAGCCTACCCCCACCTCTGCCAAACTCACTTATGCCAATGCTTTTGACTCTGATTTCTGCCTGTTATTGAGAGAAAGAAGATGTGCCACTCTAGCTGACATGCAGGATGCAGCACTAGAGGTGGAATCTAATATTATGGCTGCAGAAAAGCTAAAATGTCAAGCTGATAGAAGCAGGAAGAGAGGTCAGGCTTCTACTTCCTCTGCTTCATCTTCAGAACCCAAATTGGACAAAATGACTAAGATGATAGATTCATTGGCTGTTGAAATATCTAAGCTGAAGGTTGAGCAGAATTCAGGAAAGACAAGGTAGCAGAACACATTTGCTCCAAGAAACCCTAGTCCATTCAGAAGAGAAAATTAGCAGTTACAAATAATTCAGAGGGGTAAAGAAACAAATGAAGAACAAAAATTTAAAACTCCTTTTCAAAATGTAGTCATGGAGGAGGAACAATTTGAAGATGAGGATGAAATTCACTGCATGGAAGATAAAGGCAGTGCTGCATTTTTTACATTGGTTGCATATGAAGAATCATTGCTGCAGGAACAAAACTGTCAGGAATGGGACAGAGGGGTTGTTCTGCGGACTGGTGAACAACAAAGATATAATCTGAGGTCAAATGCAAAAAATGTCAAGGAAAATCCTGCCCAAAGAGTTGTTGTCCAAACAGAGTTACAGAATATCAGATAGAGAAGACCATCAGCTGATCCAATCATCCTCAAAGCCCCAGTTCAAGAGGTAAGAAGTTAGTTTCCTTCCTCCTTCAGCTTTGAGTCAGAAGTCCAGAAATTAAAAATATTTGTGCCTCTAGTAGAGTTGGTAAGGAGTGAAGTGTTTAGAAAGCCTATCCTTGAAGCCCTTGAGCTGGAAACCACACAAACCTCCACTGACTCTGTCAATTTGCAAGATGATAAGCCTGTTGTTGTGTTTATTCCCATGATTGAACCTGCTGATAATAATTCTCCATAATTTTATGTCTCCTTGACCATTCATGACAAAATCCTCCACAACTACCTGCTAGACACAGGGGCCAACCACAATCTGATGCCTAAAGCTATCATGGAAGAGTTAGGCCTTGACATCACTAGACCATATCATGATTTATTATCTTTTGATTCAAGGAAAGTGAAGTAACTAGGATTAATCAAAGACCTGACCATTACCTTAACTCAGTTGCCCATGAAGAGTATGATGATGGATATTGTGGTAGTAGATGTCCCTCTCAAGTTTGGCATGTTGTTGTCCAAAGGGTGGATTAAGAGACTGGGTGGGACATTACATAATGACTTATCTTATGCCATTATCCCAGTTTTTGGAGGGGAAAGCAGGAGATTTCACAGAGAAGCACAACTGGAAAACATCATCAGTGATGAGAAGAACCCTACTAATCATCCCACATATGTTGTGGACACCGATTTTGGAGCATGTATCATCCAAATAGAAGAATCTCAGAAGGCCTCAATGCAAATCTGGAAACCAGTAAATCAGGCCAAGAAAGAGCAAGGAATTCAAGTTTGGGAGATGTTCTTTGATGGAGCATGTTCCAGGGAGACTGCAGGAGCAGGGGTGGTGTTGATATCTCCAGAACAAAAAAGCACACAGCTGTCTTTTAAGCTGGATTTTCAAGTCACAAACAATATAGCAGAGTATGAGGCTCTGCTATTGGGCCTTAATGCAGCTAAAGAAAGAGGAATCAAGAGCAAAAAGGTGTTTGGATATGTTGATTTGATCATTCAGCAAGTGAATAAAACATTTCAAGCAAAGCACCAAAGGCTGAAAGCATACAAAGATGAGGTATGGAGACTCAAAGATTCCTTTGAAAATTTCTGTATTTCATATATCCCTAGAGCCAAAAATCAACTTGTTGATTCCCTTGTTGTGTCTGCTAGTACGTTTATTCCTCCCATGCCTCCCAGACTAGTTTATGAAGTCCAAATGAAATATAGACCATCCTTGTCTGATAATGTCCAACAGTGGAAAGTTTTTGAAGATGATGACAAAATAAATAGGTTTCTGCAAGTCATTGATGAATTCTCCGAAATTCAAATTAACCAAGAGAATGAAGCCTTGGAAGAAAACCCCCAATCCCAGCTTAGGAGTAGAATTGGCAAAGATAACATTGTCCAGCTTCCCAGCAATCATATACCTAGGGTTTACTTCATTTAGAAAGATTGTTTGACCAAAATGATGTTCCTTACAAGGCTACCCAAAAAGAAGACCAATCTGCAGTCTGTAAGCATGATATAGGGAGTCCAAGTCAGCCTAGATACATAAATTTGTCTTCCCATCTTTCTGCTGACCAAAGTTCCGAATACTGCAATCTAATGAATCAATTTGTTAATGTCTTTTCCTGGGAGTATAGTGACCTAAAAACATATGATAAAAATATTATTCAGCATAAAATCCCTCTTGAGAAAGACACCATACCTTTCAAACAGACGCTGAGACAAATAAATCCTATGCTTCTTCCTCTTATTGAAAAAAAAAATTAAAAAATTTCTGGCTGCCAATATCATAGTCCCTCTCAGATATTCAAAATGGGTAGCCAACTTGGTGGTAGTGAGGAAGAAAAGCGTAGAAATCAGACCGTGTGTTGATTTCAGAAACTTGAACAAGTGCTCTAAAAAAGACAATTATCCTCTACCTAAGATGGAGCATTTGCTGCATAAGGTCTCAGGAGCCAAAGTAATGTCTTTCTTGGACGGATTTTCAGGGTTTAATCAGATTGTTGTGCATCCAGATGACCAAGAGAAGACTGCATTCACCACTCCTTGGGGCACTTTTATGTATGCTAAGATGCTTTTTGGATTGATGAATGCTGGAGAAACCTTTCAGAGAGCTATGTATATATCATTTGTGGGAGAGAAGGATAAGTTTGTCCTGATCTACCTTGATGACATAACAGTATACTCCAGCAGCCATCAAGATCATTTCCAGCATTTGAAAAAGGTGTTCCTAAAGTGCAGGAGGTTTGGAATTTTAGTCAATCCTAAAAAATCACAATTTGCTTTAGAAGAAGGCAAGTTGTTAGGACATGTTGTCTCTGCTGCAAGTGTCTGAACTGACCCAGAAAGAGTAAAAGCAATACAGACCCTATCTGTCCCGAGATCTAAGAAAGACATCCAGTCCTTTCTGGACAAGATTAATTTTGTGAGGAGGTTTATACCAAATTTTGTAGAACTGGTGAAGCATGTTACCTCCATGTTGAAGAAGGGGTCAGAGATCAAATGGACTGATATAGCAAGAGGATCATTTGAGTCCATCAAGAAAGCTATTATGGAGGCTCCTACTTTAATCAGTCCAGATTACAACAAGGAAATCCATATATTTTCTTTTGCCTCTAATGACACCCTTGCAGCAATTTTATTGCAGGTAGATGAAGAAGGTTCAGAGAATCTAGTGGCATTTTTCAGCAAAAACTTGAGGGATGTTGAACTGAGGTATGATATTATTGAAAAATAAGCATATGCCCTTATCAAATATTTTAAAGCTTTCAGAGTTTATATTCTACATTCCAAGATAGTTGCATATGTACCCTCTGTTGCAATAAAAGATGTCTTAACGCAACCTAATGCTGATGGAAGAAGGGCTAAATGGATTGCAAAGTTAATTGAATTTAATACAGAACAGAAGCCCTCCAAACTAGTCAGAGGTCAGGGTCTTGCCAAATTATTAGATGAAGAAAATTGTAGATCATTGGATATAGATTTCCTATGCACAATTGCATAAATTGGTCAGACAGATGAAGAAGAGGAAGCAGTTGAACCAAATGGAAAGCAGTCAATGGCCAAAAATCTAGCTTATTGTGATTGGTATTCTGCAATAGTTAGTTTTTTGCTGAAGCTAGAAATCCCTTCAAGCTTTACTCAAAGTCAAGCCAGAACTATTAAGCTTAGGGCAGCTAAATATTGCATTAATGAGAATCTACTTTATTAGAGGGATCCATTTGGAATGTTTTGAGGTGTCTGGATAAAGAACAGTCAATAAAAGTTGTGCAGCAGTTTCATTTCAGCATGTGTGGGGCACCATTATTCGAAAACCACTGCCCACAAAATTCTCAGAGCTGGGTATTACTGGCCCTCCTTATTTTCTGATGTATTTTCATTTGTTAAAACTTGTGACATGTGCCAAATATTTGAAGGAAAACAACAGTTGAAGTCCCTGCCCTTAAAACCAATACATTCAAAAGGACCTTTTTAGCAATGGGGCTTGGATTTTATTGGAGAAACCAATCCACATTCCAGTGGCCAGCACAGATGGATATTAGTAGCCACTAATTATTTCACTAAGTGGATTGAAGCAATCCCTACCGGAAGGCTGATCATAATGTGGTCATGAAGTTTTTGACAAAAAATATCTTCACCAGATTTCATTATCCACATAAATTAGTCACAGATAATGCAACAGCCTTCAGGGCAAAAGAATTGGTGGAAATGTGTGATTCAATGGGTATTAAACTAGTTCATTCCACCTCATACTATCCTCAAGGAAATGGTCTAGCAGAATCCTCTAATAAAAGTCTGATAAGGATAATTAAGAAGCTGTTAGAGGACAATAAAAAGAATTTGGATTCCAAACTCAAGTATGCACTGTGGGCTGACATAGTAACTATTAAGAAATCCACAGGCAATTCTCCATTCAAGCTAGTATATGGCACTGAGGTTGTGTTTCCAATTCAGTTGATTCTCCCTGTGGCAAAATTCCTGCAAGAAGAACATAGTGAGGGAGAAGAAATGGCAAAAAGGATCACTGATTTAGCAGAGGTACATCAGATTAGAGAACAGCTGGTTGAAAAGGCTGCATCACATCAGAAAAAGATCAAGGATGCTTTGGACAAAAGGACAAAGACAAATAATTTTCAAGTTGGAGACTTGGTTCTGAAATGGTATGCACTTAAAGAAAAGAAAGGCAATCATGGAAAGTTTGATGCTTTCTGGACAGGGCCTTTTATCATTTCTCAGATTCAAGGGAACAACACCTTCATACTGAAAATTATGGGAAGAGAGGCAGTTTTTGATGGCCCAGTTAATGGGTGTTTTCTAAAAAATTATGTGGTTTAAGGTCTTTTGGCCTTAAAGTTGTAAATATTTTGTTTTTATCAGTTTAGTGTAAGCAAAGTAGACTCCATGCCCAATGGAACAATAGGAAATTTTTCTAACTTGTTTTCATCAAGAAGGCACTGATCTGTAGGTTCTTGAGACCTCACAAGGAGGATCTCATCCCCAGAAGGAGCTAGTGTTAGCTCTGCTATAATCCAACAATTTGAGGAAAAATTCAGGCCTGATCGGGTTTATGCTCATAGAAGATTTGCACCAGTCAGCATTCTTATTCTCCTTCATTTTCCTTATAACTCCATAAAGCCCGCTATCCCTGTTTTACCCCGAAATTCAACCTAAACCAACATTTACTTAGCCCCTCGTTGCATGTGTTTTCCTCCATTTCAGCTCTATATTACTTTGAAAGCCTATGTTCTTTCGGCCCCCTAAGCGCAAAGTTTAAACCCGTACGACCATACTCTAATGACCGTGCACCTTTACTGCTACTATCCCTGTCACGTCCGTCACATCAATTAAAAACATGTGCGATTAATCCCTGTCGTTCGATCATCCCCATCGCGATCAGACGGAAGTCGCACCTCCCACCACTGAAATATGCTCGCGCGTTAACTCGCGGGGAAAGCGTTTTTCCTCCGCCATGTGTCGCACGTTTATCGTGATCGCGACCGCTCTGTACGAATACCACTCTCCCCCGATAGTGGTGCGGGGAATACCGCTTACCACCCTTCGTACCTTCCCTCGCTTGTTATCCCCCACGCAACTTCTACCTGCGATCACCATCTGATCTGCCTGTATAAGATTCGACGACCCTTGTTTATCCCATCCCACAACTCCCGCTTCCTCTTACAAAATAGACCTCCGCCGTCCATCTGCCAGATCTGACGGCTCATGATCATTCTGCCTCCTTTCCACCCTATGCTCTATGCCAAGAGATCCCTGTTGTCTGTCTCTGAGATCCAACGGTCGATTTCCCTTCTTCATCCTTCCCGAATATTCACGTCCATATCCATTGCAGACTCCCGAAGGACGAAAGTGGCCTGCATTCATGTACTCGGCATAGTAACTCTTCAACCACTGCATTCAACAGATAGAACGGCCAAGAAGAAAAGGATAGCCTTAAGCAGTTAAACACCTTCAGCAGTTATGGAAATTTATTCATACAACACTCCACCTACTCGAGGAGTAAACCAAAGTACCAGAGAATGTCAAATTCATTCAATGAAGCAGCAGATCGTAGCATAGACCCATTTTTAGAAAGTTAATGTGGTTGTGGTCAATTATGACCCCTCCATTGATGGTTGTAGTTTTGATGTAAGGTTCAACTTCTGGAGACTGTAACTACTGTGATACCTGCAATGTCTGGTCTTCATTTTCAGATAATACAAGCTTCTTTTGCTATTAATTGCTTACTTTCCACTTCTTCTTTGTTCAGGCTGTGCCTGTTATGCATTGTCCATGTGCTCTTGATGTTTGGCATTAGAGGGGCTATCATCCCACCTATGTGTTAGAATCTAGTATGTATCATTGAATGTGTATGCAGGTTTCTGTTATTTTAATTCCAGAGAGCTGTCATCCTATCTATGCATTAGGAAATAGATTTACAGACCTTTTAACTGGTTGAAGTCGGCCATCACAGGGTCCTGTGCATCTGCTGGTGTGGTCAGTATTCTCCATCTTCACATGTTCCTCAAACTGTGAGTAATTGGTGGTCTAAAGCCCTGTAGTCTAGGGGTGTTCACCCATGTCTGGGGTTAATCATAGTAGAAGTGGTTATATGGCTTGAATATGCATCATTCCTTCTATTCATCCATCTTTTTCCAACATTTTTGTTGAGTTTGTAATGTTCCCAAGCATCTCTGAGATACAACCTAGGAGAGTTTCTTGGGGTGATAATAGAACCCAAGGCGAGCCAACATGAATTAGGAATTATGCAAGTTGAAGCACCTTCTCAATGACCATTTTATGGATAGCTCTATATTTCGATATAACCTGCACCTAAAATGCAAGCTGGTGGGAAAGACAAGGCTTACTTTTTTCCATGTCAAAAATGGTGTGTGGAATCCTGAGGGTGAATTCCACCAATTGTTGAAAGTAAATCTTTCCATTGTGTTGGATAGGTTTGTAATACTTCGAGGGTAGACATGGCTAACGGTGTTTGTGCTAAATCTTCTACAATACTGTATTTTTGGGCAGCACATGTGGAGGTATTGTGTGTCGTTCGACGAAGTGCCCTTTTGGGGGGATGTATCACAAGTTTAGCGACATGCCTTTCGATATGAAAATAATTAGACGATAGTGGATTTTAACTCGAGGCAATGTCCAGGGAGTTAGTGATTGGAGTTCCATATTTCTTGGCTTGTGTTTATAGATCAACCATTTCAAAGGTGTAAATAGATGAATATCCTTCACCAGAGGAAGGAGCATGTGAACCGTTATTGCCCCCTTTCCGGGGTTGCGGTGGGTTCAAAATAAGATGTTGTTGTTGCTGAGTAGGGAAAGGGTTATTTAGGACTTCTGGGGTCTGACCATTGTCCTTTTTAGCAAGAAGGTCTGTGCATTCTTGAAGATGAGGACATTTGTAATTCATGTGGTCCTCTGAACAAATATTGCAAGGGAACTTGACAAATTTTTATTTCCCGGCATTAGATTTGGTAGAAGCTTTCTACTTGGGGTTGTTATATGTAACAAGTTGCTCCTTAGAAGGAGAGGTATTTTTATTATTCTTCTTATTCTTACCGCTGGGTTTTTTTGTAGAGTGCATAGATTTTATCATAGTGGTTGGAATAACATCCAATTGGGTAGTAGGAGTGGTATCGACAAATAACTGGGCAACTTCCCCACTGAGTTGTTTACAACATCCCCAGAACTAGCACCAACAAGGTCATCAACATGCGTGCCGGGTTGCTGAGTAATGGGAGCATTGGAAGTTTGAGGGGCATGGGGGATTGCATCATAGAGTGTGCCAGACTGAGAGTAGATCAAATCTAAATGTTGGGCACAATGAATGGATTGGTCTTCCGTGAACAAACCACCTAAAGCAACGTCCTTGGAAATTTGGGGAAGAAGTGACTTGCATAACCAATTTGCTGATAGGTAATTCGGAATGGGGGCTTTTACAAGCCTTCGCCTACGTCTCCATTCATAGATATGATCAGAGATGTGGGTAGAGGTGTCTTAGCATAGAGTAGTAAGGAGTTTTGTTTTAGTTTCGTAGCGGATAGGAAGGTTGGAGTGCTTTAAGAATTCCATTTCCAGGGCACCAAAGGTATTGACTGACGCGTGCGGTAACTCATGTATCACTTGGTAGCATTACAAGTAAGTGTGCGAGGGAAGAGTATGAGATGGATACTATCATCAACCATGGAGTTTGATACACACCATAAATGGTATGTGGTGACATCTATAGCCAGATCATCCCCCAGTTTCCCTTTAAATTTCAGAATGTCGATAGGTATCTTGTGCGCGATTGGGATTGGAGGCCAATGCAAGTTATGATTGATAGGGTCATTAGTCAATTTATACATATCAGGGATATCAATTGTTTCCAAAAAAGGCAAAGGTGTAGGTGCCCCCGAGTCTGACCAAGGTGATGAAGAATGACTTGAAGGACCAAGGGGTTCCCCCATCAAGTTGTTTCCAACAGGATACATAGGATTCATTGGATAATAACCTCCAGGTTGTGGTGGTGCAGTCATATAATATGGCGGTCCATATGGGATATTAGGTTGGGGGGAAAGGATAGTTTCCCCTAGGATAAAAAGTGCCCCCTTGATTCAATTGAGGTTAAGGAGGGGGTGCCCAAATGGATGTAGTAGGACCAGGTTGAGGGATACTGCTAGCCATATGGTTAGCAATAGGCACATGACTAACACTAGAATAGTGTCCACTTGGGGGAGGTAAGTCAATGAGCGAAGATCTAGGTGGTCCTATAGGCGGAAGGGGAACAATGATGGCCCCAATCGGGATATGCATGTTGGGAACATTTCCCCCAGGCATTTGAACCTGGGGGTTATAAATTAGCAATGGGTTCCAACCAAAAGGGTTAATGTAAGCAGTCGTGCTAACAACGCTACTAGGAGAAATAGTCAGAGGTCCAAATGCTAACACGAAAGGGGTAGAAACTGGCATTTGCGGGATTATACTCATAGTTGGTGTAACTAGGTTACTCATACTAGGAATAGTTTGAATAGCAGGGTAACCAGTCAATTGTGTAGTACTTACCATAGGCGGGGGAAGTGATGGTGGAGAATAATTGTCCATAAAGGACCACGACCCATTAGCTGTCAGAGGAATATTGGATCTGCATCTCACATTTAATGCCTTTCTAAAGGGATGGATCTCGGAGGATATGAGTACAGTAGGCTTTTACTCTCATTAATGACACTAGTCTCAGTTTTGTGATCTTGGGTAGTTTACTCACCACTAGCTAGCCCAAGACCCTAGCTTAGACTAATCTGTGTGTAAGCTCAAAAAAGGTTTGTTGATTACTTTATTAAGCGTTGATTTTATGTGAACTTATATTGGTGTCTCCGGAGGGGGTGTTGATGTATGGAGTTCAATAAGACTCTGACTCAAATCATGCAAGAAAAAATATTTTTCATTCGATGAAAGAGCTTCTTTCATGAAGAGATTATACATCATTTCAGCAACACACATCCAAATATAGTAACACACGCACAAAATGCAGACATACAATGCTCTAACAAATAACCCAATATCAACAGAAAATAAACTAGCGAAAATAGAAAGCTAAATTAATTTTTTTCATTCTCCTTTTTCCTGAAAATAAAATGCAATTAAGTTATTTTCCTAAAAATAAAAATGAGCATGGAAGCAACCAACCAAGAAAACTTCAGAGTTGTATATCCCAAGGGCCAGACCACAGGAAACCTATTAACCTAAGAATCCATAGAACTGGGTGTATGTCAAGCTATTGGTTCAGTAACACTCCTCAGAAGGACAAGCAAAGCGTTAGTAGCAGAATTAACACTCTGTTCCAGACATTGGGAGTGTTATAACGCTCTGGATTGCACAAGGAAATGTGTTATAGAGAAACATGGTGCATAAAGGGTCTAGTCTGGCTCTGATCATAATCTATGAGTAGCAGAAGAGATCGGGAAGCACACAGGGTGATCAGAATGAGAATCCAAAAGAGTAGGAAGGCCTGGAGAGAAATAGAGATCAAGGAACAAAGAGAGAAAAGACAAGAACTAAGAGTGTTCCCCAACGAAGTTGCCAATTATGCTATAGGGATTAATGCATAGGTGGTGGTAAACAAAAAAAAAATCCTCTTGGGTCTCCCGGGACCCAAGGCAGATAGACTTAAGTGACATGCAACTATTCAAAGATACATGCACATATTCATGTTACTCTAATAATTGACAAAGTAAAATAAAAGGGTTACCTCTCAATCTCTAGTGAAGTTTCTCTAGAGATCTCAGTGTGGTAAAGGGAGGACCACTTCACCTGCTCCTAGAGGAGAACTTGCACATAGACAAGACAAGAAGTAACCTTCACAACATATACATCTTGAAAATTAAGAACATTTAACATATAGGAATACATAAAGCTAGCATGCATCTAAGATAATCGTCAGTTTCGAATCCACATCAACATATACAGAAAGAAGTTTTCAACATCATCAAGTAGACAAAACAGGAGCAGGCTTATGTTATCAGAAGAGAGAAGAATGATTACAACCATGTGTATTTAATCAAGTCTTCCTTTAGTTCCTTGTATCCTTTCTATCTCTCTCTCTCTTGCAACTCTTCGACAACATAACAATATTGATCCCAAAAATTATGGTCCCTGTTACAATGGCCAAGCCTCTAATTTATAGATTAGGAGAGGCTCTCTCCTTGCCAGTTCCTTCATCAGTTCCAATGAGGCGAAATCTTGGATGTTGCCTCACTTTATTTATCTTTCCCTTCCCGTGAAGATTTGTTAAGAATAACAATGTCCTTAGTTAGGACTGAGGTGGATGTTTCTTGCTTTTTGAGCTAACATTTGCGTGAAAACCGAAGTTTCAATCAGTCAACTCATGCTTTGACCTCTGGCATATCATAAATATCCAGTAACATTGCCATTTAGGCAAAACAATGTGTTAACCTAGGGACTAGCGCCCTTTGCTAAGTCACGAGGAGCGTTATAACTCTTTTTGTCTATTTGTGGGGTGTGTTACCCTGAAAAATGGTCATGTAACCTAGTGTTTTCTTCTAGTCAAAGTGTCCTTCTCCTCTAAGTTGATGGGGAGGTCATTTTTTGTATAACAATATTCCTAAAAATCCACAAAAATTACTATGTCTTCAAAATTCTCTTTAGGTTTGATGGTGGATTGATATACTAGTTGTAATAATGTATGGGTTTACCTAAGACCTAAAAGTCATAGGGCTTCCATAATGTCGATCAATTGTTTGAAATAACTATATCATTAATCTACAAATTGAAAACTAGGTGGCCAATATTTGAGTATTTAGCAAGGAGATCCACCCCCCCCAACATAAAATATGCTCATTTTTCCATAACGTTCATGATTTACAGGTATTTCCTTTTTATACTAGATCTCCCCAAGCACAGTTCTTGAATTGCCTTGGAATAGATAGGAAGATATTCAATGGCTCAAAACAATAGAATGGAAACACACACATTCATAAGTTCCCCTAAAAATTCAAATTCAGGATGGGTAGTAAGCTTTTTTAGGTCTAATCTCTTATGGTAAGGAGGAATTTGTGGTTCTAGGATAGTTTGATTAGTTCTTAAGACTTCCATATTAAAATCCTATGTTTGTACTAGAGGAGATCCTTTATTAATAGTCTTCCCTGAACTAAGGTGAATAACATGACAATCTATGGAAGAGATAGAGTAAGTGGTATTATTAGCCATTCAAACAAATTGGATTGTTTGAACTATCTTACCATTATTTTGGTTAGGAATTGCTTATAAAGGAATTTGAGGCCCAAGAGGGGTTGATGTGGATGGTTGTACTAGTGGAGAAGGAATAAGTGGAATAGGTGGATGAAGTAAGGGTTCTTAAGGATCTCCAAAGAATGGATTCCTCCACAAGAATCCTATGAAAGAGCTTTTTGTATTACAGGTAAATCCGTTGATGCTTCAGCAATGTATAATAGTGTTTTTTTCTGTATAAAAACCAACATCTATTACTTCAAATGATGAAGTATTTATATAAATTTATTACAAATATCAAGATTTATTGCGAATACCTATACAAATATCTTGAAACAGAATTCAAGATTTTATTACAAAATTATAAAAATAGACTAGAATGTTTAAAAAATAATAGTCGATTGAGTGTTGATGTTATTTCTTAGCGTTCTGGTAGTGACTAGGCCTTTAAATGAGTGATGTTTTTTGTGTTGCTGGCATGTGTGTCTCATTGTCCCACTATTCCAGTGCGTTCTGTTTGACTGTTATGCTAAAACAATGTTGAATTGTCCTCGTCGTACTCTTAGCGACGCTCTGTGAATGGAGGTTGGGAGAAAGGAATGATAAGCGGGAGTGGGAGAATAAAACAATAAGTGGGAGTGGAATCAAGCAGGAGGAGGATGCATTATAGGAGTAGGAAAACCGCTTTCGGAGGGGAGGTCGGAGCAGTTTATGATATCGACACCGCTTTTCGAAGGGGGGGAAGTGCTACAGTGACGTATGAGAGGGGGGTTCCGAAATCATAAGGGGAAGACACGTGGCAGCATGAAAACTACTTTTTGTACCCCGCCCCTTGTCGTTAAAAAGAAACACAATGGGGGGGTTCGACTAGGCTTTAAAATCATTGATCCAGGAGGAGCGAAGTTGGGTTGTTGAGAAATGTAATGTTTTTTAATATGCGACCCTTTTCTTATCACAATCGCAGTAAGGCTAAAATTCTATTGTTACATAGTGATTTTACATAAAACGGACCTGAAAAAACTTTCAAATCCATTTAAATGAAATATCTCATCCGAAGGAAATATCAGCAGGACAAGGCTTTATCGACGATCGACAGTGGAGGGATATTAGTAGGGAAGGTACTTTATTGGCGATCACAACCACTGGGAGTTATCGATGGGGTTTATCGCAATCAGCTGCATGAGTTAATTACAATCAGCAACGAGACTTTGCGATATCGGGAGTCATATCGGAATTGGCGGGTCTTATTGCGATCACAACGAGGGGACTGAGACTTAATCACAGTCGACAGTGGGAGGGAGTGGTAATTATGTCGTATAAGGGGAAGAGACTTTAGATTGGTTTGATCGCTGGGACTGGGACTTATCGCTATGAGACTTATTGGTGGGCGGGACCGATTGTGGGATGCAGGACCAATTGCGGGATGGCCAATTGCAAGATACATCGATTGCGAGATGCACTGATTTTGGGATGGTACCGATTGCAGGATATCGCAATCGCACTCAGGAAGGGGTGAGGAGCATTATTTTATAGTTCATGTGATAAGTGTCGATTGTGGGCTTCGACCTTTAAAGGGATTTCAATATAGTTTAAATGGGTGCGGCTAGAGTTAAAACAAATGGAATTTCCGGTAGAGTTAATAAAAATGGAAAATGGATTTCAGCTAGAGTTAAAACAAATGGACTTTTGGCTAGAGTTAATAAAAATGGAAAATGGATTTCAGCTAGAGTTTGCGATAAAACATGGAAATCTGGCTAGAGTTTGGTTCTATAGCTAATGAAGGGATAATGGAATAAACTATGAGGGGATCGTTATGTGGGTCCCAGCTAGGGTTTAGAATCATATTGCATTTTCATAATGAGGGAAAAGGTTTTTCACAAGTGATAAATTCAAAAATAATTTAAACTATAGCGAAAATAGTTCCTCGGCCTTTTCAGCTTTTGAAGTCAAGACTTCGTTCCAGCCTATCTTTTAATCCAAGAATTAGATTTGAGCATAGGACATACCATTGGAAAGCTGCTTCTGAGCACTTTCTAATGAAAACACCTACATTCTAATCTAATCCAAACATTGTTATGCAAAAATCTCCTTAAATCTTAATACTTGGTGTCGATTTGGAAATAATTTGCAAGATGAAATATTATTCACAACATCTCAAACATAATAATGATCAATTATAATCAAACGATCCTATAAAAATTATAGGACCCTAATAGAGGCTCTAGCTAGGGATGGCACTCTCCTTGTGAGGTGTCAAGAACACCGTAGACTAGTAGCCTAATCCCTTGGGCTAATCCCAAATCTGCAACTTGTTCTGCCATAAATCTTTTCGACTGAAATTTTTAAACTGAAATTAAAACCATTTTGTACACTGGAAACTGAAATATGAAATGCACACTGAACTGAAAGCTGTATTGAAAACTAAAACTGAAACTGACCATAATGCTTGAGAAAATATGCTCAAGGTACTGAGCTTATTTGCACACTGCTACCTACCCTATACTGCTTGTTGGTTGTGGAGCCTGATTATCTTCTGTATTCAAAGGTTTCAGCCATATGTATACCCCAGGAAGACTGTACACCCCTCCATGCGGGGGGGGGGACTTGTCCCCCCCACGGGGGTCCAGGGGGGTAAATCCCCCCCGGCTGGGGAGTCTAGGGGCTAGTGGTCCCCCAGCAGGGGTTCGGGGGCAGCGCCCCTGAAGCTAAAAATAGATGTGAAATTGCCTTGTAAAAGTCTAGTAATTTCTAGTTAATTTGGGTCATTCATTAGGCAGATGATCTCACGGTAGAAGTTATGTTTAATTTAGGGTTTTTTGCCCTAGAAGGCAACCCCTCACTATATATGAGGGAATTGTATTGTGTCTATATATATCTGTATTCTGAGTGAGGAAGAGAGAGGAGATTGAGAGCGAAGAGGGTGTTACAGCGGATCTGTTGTAGGTTGTATCTCTTTAGTTTGCTAGATAATATAATAAAAGAAGGACTGGTTGTTTCTCCATGGTGTTACCAGGAAAAGTGTCTATTTAGAACTGCTCTATCCCACTAAGGTGTGACAGCTGCCTTAGAAACAAACAGAGAAAAACTACTTTTGTATTTCCTTTATGAACTATAGATAGAGAGGAATAGAAAGAACCAACCTGTGTCTTGCGCTAATCCTTTGATCCAATCCCTCTCTTCTTTGACAGTCTCCAGCTACCTGCTCCCTTGCTTGCCTAGCTTCACCAAGTACCTGTAAGATCACAGAAGAAGAACACTATACAAAGACATGGATCTATATTCATAAACAACTTAGGATCAGATTTAAGTTAACCATACAAATGCAACAAGCATCAATGATACAAAAGCATGGAGGAAAAACTCAAATAGTTTTTATTGATAAACAAGAAAAGGTCCAGGAAGAGTTACAACCGATGGTTCCTGACCCAGCATCAACCTCCCAGCAAAGAATCCCCTCTTCACCTCCAACAAAGCATAGATCACCCAATACTCTGATGTTTGTCTCAAAACCAACAGCAATTCCTTACAATATGCAAAATTCCAGCCTCTGGATCTCTGGGATGAGGGATCCATATATAGATATGTGTAAGGAGGATGAGTCAGCTTGTGATTTGATTAGTGTCTTCTCTCTGTCAGTTCTTGCTTCCACTTGGAGACTGAAGGCCTCTTACTCATCCTTGGTCGAATTCAGTGAGGCAAGTGTCACAGGAGAAGATTCTGGAAGCTTCCATTGTCTCTCCACCTCGCGGAATGACACTGCCATTTGTCATTTCTTGCCCAACGCACCCTCATAGTGTATTTAGGTGCATTGCAACGCACCTAGCCAATGTATTTAGGTGCAATGCAACGCACCTAGCTAGTGGAGCAGCTGAAATGATCCTGTTTTGACTTATTCTGAGCAGTTTCAGGTGGAGAACTTCTGGGAGAAGCTGTAATCTGTTGACCTTGTTCCTTTAGGGGTTAGAACAACACTTTTAGGGACTTAGGAGCCCTTGGTTTATGGACATTTCATTCTTGGAGTTGTAAGGCACAAAAATGTCTATAACACATGGACATAGCCCAAACTGGGTGAACCACGTATATTTGTGTCTCTCTTGTTTTATCCATTTTCTGTGTTTATATTTCTGCAATATTTTTTGTGTTCCATTGCTCCATAATATATAATTTTCTAACAACTGGTATCAGAGCTGAAGGTCTATTTGGCTGATAAACTCGCAGGAGAGAAGGGTTCCTGGTTCGAGTGGGAGAAATGGCGGAAGATGGTAGGTTTAGGGTCGAAAAATTCAACGGCCAAAACTACCAGTTGTGGAAGATGCAGATGGAAGATTATCTATATCAGAGATATCTGTACCTACCATTGAGCGGAAAGACAAAGAATTCGACGAGTATGACAGACACAGAATGGGATATTCTCGACAAAAAGGCACTTGGAACAATACGGTTGTGCCTAACAGCGTCGGTAGCATTTAATATTTCAAAGGAAACGACAACACAGGGTTTAATGTCGGCATTGGCCAAACTATATGAAAAACCCTTAGCCTCAAATAAGGTATTTCTTATGAAGCATTTATTTAATATCAAGGTGTCAGAAGGTGGATCTATTGCAGATCATTTAAATGATTTTAATACAGTTACAAGTCAGTTAATTTCTGTAGGGGTAAATTTTGATGATGAAGTTAGGGCTCTATTATTTCTATGCTCATTGCCAGGAATGGCTTAGTTATGGCTGTTAGTAACTCTGTCTCTAGATCTAGTACTTTAAAGTTTGATGATGTTTTCGGTGCAATCCTTAGCGAGGAAATGCGACGAAAAAGCTCCGGTGAAACATCAAGTAATGCTTTGACTGCAGAGACTAGGGGAAGAAAAATGGAAAGAGGAAAGAGCTCTGGATATCGTAGTAAGTCAAGAAAAGGCAGATCCAAGTCTAGATCGGGGATAGTGTGCTGGAAATACGAGAAGAAAGGACACCTGAAGAAAGACTGCAAGTCTCGGAAGGGAAAAGAAGGAGACATGCAGCAAGAAAACAATCATGAAGCGAATGTAATAGGTGATGTGTTGCAAGATGCTTTGATTCTTTCACTAGAAAATATTATTGATGCCTGGGTGGTAGATTCAAGGGCCTCATTTCATGCCACCCCTGATAAGAAACAATTTCATGATTATGTTCAAGGAGATTTTGGACAAGTTTGATTGGGTGATGATAAACCCTGTAAAACCGTTGGAATGGGTGCAGTTTTCATAAAACAACAAAATGGAAATTAGTGGCTATTGAAGAAGGTAAGGCATGTTCCAGATCTGAAGAAAAATCTGATTTCAACAGGGCAGTTGGGAGGTGAAGGTTGCGTAACTACTTTCATAGATAAAACCTGGAAGGTCACTATAGGATCCCTGGTAATAGCGAAAGGAGAAAAAGTTGGTACACTGTATTTATGCAATGGTATTTCTAATTCTTTTAATGCTTTAACCTCTAAAGGAGAAGCTACGACATTGTGGCATCATAGGCTTGGGCACATGAGTGAGAAAGGGATGCATATTCTTCACTCAAGAAATGAGTTTCCAGGTTTGAAGCATGTTGATTTAAAATTCTGTGAGAATTGTGTTTATGGAAAACAGAAGAGAGTCAAAGTCCTTAGAGTTGGGAAAGAAAAAAAAAAAGCGAAAAATTAGAGCTTGTGCATATAGATGTATGGGGACATGCTCAGGTATCATCTCTTGGTGGCTCTCGTTGTTATGTTACTTTTATTGATGATGCAACCAGAAAAACTTGGATTTATTGTATTCGAAATAAATCTGATGTATTTGATACTTTCAAGAAATGGAAAGCTTTGGTTGAAAATGAGACAGGGAAAAGGTGGAAGTGTCTCAGATCAGATAATGGAGGTGAATATTGTAGCAAAGAGTTTGATAGTCACTGTTTAGAGAATGGAATTCACAGAGAGAAGACAGTTCTAGGAACACCACAAGAAAATGGTGTATCAGAAAGGATGAATAGGACAATCATGGAGCATGCAAGGTGCATGAGATTGCATGCAAGATTGCCTTTACAATTTTGGGCAGATGCTGTAGATACTTTTGTTTATCTAATAAACAAAGGGCCTTCAAGTTCCTTGGATGGTGGAATTCCAGAGGAGGCATGGACAGGTAAAAAGGTAAACTACTCATTTTTAAGGACTTTTGGTTGTGAAGCCTTTGTCCACATTAACAAAGAAAATAGAACAAAGCTTGAGTCAAAATCAAAGAAATGTTATTGGATATGGTGTTAATGATTTTGGTTATCACTTATATGATTATCAAAATCACAAAATCTTTAGGAGCAGAGATATAATATTCAATGAAAATGTCTTGTACAAGAATCAATTGCAGGAAAAGAAACAAGAAAAAGAAAACAGAGAATACATAGTGCTTGACGATATCATAGGAAAAGTGATGGTGCCTGAAAATCATAATGATCAATAGCCAGAACAACAACCACAATAGCAACAAGCACTTCAAACACCTGAAAGTGGTGTTAGAAGATCTACCAGGATAGGTAGACCCCCTGAATGATATTATCCTTCATTATATTATGTATTTTTGACTGATTCTGGTGAACTAGAATGTTATGAAGAAGCAGTGCAGGTAGAAACCAGGAAGAAGTGGGAGCAAGCCATGAAAGAAGAGATGGACTCCTTAGCACATAACCAGACTTGGGACTTAGTCAGGTTGCCTGCAGGTAAAACAACATTGCAGAATAAATGGGTTTACAGGCTAAAGGAAGAAGATGGAGGAAAACAGAGGTACAAAGCTAGACTTGTGGTGAAGGAGTTGGCACAGAAGAAAGGTATTGATTTTGATTGAATATTTTCTCCTGTTGTTAAAATGACTTCTATCAAAACTATTTTAAGTCTAGCAGCAGCTGAAGATTTGCATCTTGAGCAGTTAGATGTAAAGACATCCTTTCTCCATGGGGATTTGGAGGAAGAGATATATATGCAGAAGCCACAAGGATATGAGGTAAAAGGGAAGGAGAAACTAGTGTGTAGGTTGAAGAAGAGCTTGTATGGCTTAAAACAGGCTCCAAGGCAGTCGTATCTAAAATTTGATAGGTTTATGTTTGAACAAGGTTATACTAGATGTCACTCTAATCATTGTGTTTATCTCAAAAGGCAAAATGATGGCAGCTATATTATATTGTTATTGTATGTAGATGATATGCTTGTTGCAAGTTCTAACATGCATGAAATAAATGTGCTCAAAAGGAAATTGGAAAACTCATTTGCAATGAAGGATTTGGGTGCTACAAAACAAATCCTTGGTATGAGAATAACTAGAGACAGGAAGAATCGCAAATTAACATTATCTCAAAGTGAGTACATAGAAAAGGTGTTGAAAAGGTTTAATATGCAGAGTGAAAAACTAGTTAGTATACCTTTGGCTAGCCATTTCAAATTAAGTAAGGAGGCGTGTCCCAAGACTCAAGAAGAAATGGCTCATATGTCTAAAGTTCCATATGCATCAACAGTTGGAAGCTTAATGTATGCAATGGTCTGCACAAGGCCTGATATTGCACATGCAGTGGGAGTTGTAAGAAAGTACATGAACAATCCAGGAAAAGAACATTGGATGGTAGTGAAGTGGATTCTCAGGTATTTGAGAGGTAACTCAAATCAAGCATTATGCTTTGGTGGTTCAAACATTGCTCCACAGGGATATGTTGATGCAGACATGGCAGGTGATAGAGATAACAAGAGGAGCACAATAGGGTATGTGTTTACTGTAGGTGGAACAGCTGTCAGTTGGGTTTCAAAAATCCAAAGTGTTGTTGCACTTTCAACAACAGAAGCAGAGTATGTTGCTGCTACAGAGGCTAGTAAAGAAATGATTTGGTTACAAAGGTTTTTGGATGAATTGGGTAAGAAGCAGGAGTTGGGTAGGTTATACAGTGACAGCTAGAGTGCCATACATCTTTCAAAGAACTCTGCATTTCATTCCAAGACTAAACATATACAACTCAAGTACCATTTCATACAGTCAGCATTGGAAGATGGACAATTGAAGTTGGAAAAGATACACACTAGCCAGAATCCTGCAAATATGCTAACAAAAGTTGTAACCAGGGAGAAACTGAGAATCTGTTCAGTTTCAATTGGTCTTCAAGTATGATGAAGAAGATGAGAAACAGCCAAGTCCAAAGTGGAGTCATTGTCTAGCAAATGAAGCAGTGGTGGAGTTGCTATAATCAGTCTCCAAGTGGGAGATTGTTGGCTGTGGAGCCTGATTATCTTCTGTATTCAAAGGTTTCAGCCAGATGTATACCCCAAGAAGACTGTACACCCGTCCACGCGGGGGGGTGCAGGAGGGACTTCTCCCCCTGCGGGGATCCAAGGGGGTAAATCCCCCCCAGCTGAGGGGTCTAAGGGCCAGCAGTCCCCCAGCGGGGATTCGGGGGCAGCGCCCCCGAAGCTAAAAATAGATGTAAATTTTCCTTGTAAAAGACTAGTAATTTCTAGTCAATCTGGGTCGTTCATTAGGCAAAAGATCTGACGGTAGAAGTCATGTTTAATTTAGGTTTTTTTGCCCTAGAAAGCAACCCCTCACTATATATGAGGGAATTGTATTATGTCTATATATATCTGTATTCTGAGTGAGGAAGAGAGAGGAGATTGAGAGCGAAGAGGGTGTTACAACGAATCTGCTGTAGGTTGTATCTCTTTAGTTTGCTAGATAATATAATAAAAGGACTGGTTGTTTCTCTGTGGACGTATCCCAAACTGGGTGAACCACGTATATTTGTGTCTCTCTTGTTTTATGCGTCTTTTGTGTTTATATTTCTGCAATATTTTATGTGTTCCATTGCTCCATAATATATAATTTTCTAACACTGCTAAAAATCATGTTGAATCAAATAATACAAAAATTCTAATGAAGCCAATCAAGTAGTTGTTGAAATAAGTGGACTGCTTGACTGCTTGTTAGTACAATCAAAAGGACATCTTGATTTTTTGTCCACAAAATCAAAGTTGTAAAGTAGAATGGAAATTGTTGTTGGATCTGATCATGAAAACATGATTGAACAATTGAGCTGAAAATATCCTCCATGTAGTTTGCTATAGGACCAGTTAAGGCACCTTGAAGGCCTTCATTGACCAATTGGGCATGGAAGATTTCATCAGTTGTATTCTCAAGGTTAAACCCTGATTCCAACTATTTAGTTTCAGCCTTATGTTAAAAAACAAAGCTCTCATCAATCTGCAAATCAAAAGGCAATACAATATCCTCTTGTTTTGGAGAAGGAAGATTTTCTAAGAATTGTTTAGGATCTTGGAAACTATAGCACTAGATCTAGAAATCCAAAAGTTCAATATCCTTCTCGAATCTTTCAGCAACTAACTCAAGAAAACAAACTTTACTTTCAAGATAAAATTTGCTTAATTTCAAACAACGAAACACAGATGTTGAAAAATATTCATCAATTTGAAAATCAGCTAATTTACCCCTGACTTCTTTTAAATCCTCACAAGACAGAGGATTTGCCACATGCTCTATCATCCTGTTTAGCAATAAATCTGATCAACTTGTAGTGGAGTCACCATGAATGCTATAAAATCTAGATTCTTTGACAGTGGAGTCACCCTAAGACTTTGAAGCTCTGGATACTTTGAACATGGAATCATCGGGTGAATAATACAACCTTTTAGTGTATAATCATTATCCACCATCAGCAATCAAATCTGGAACTTGATATGCTTTCCTTTGGAATCTGAAATGTTCAGGTCCCCAGTATGGTCACCAGAATGTTAGCACTTTGTAATTTTATGGAGTTGCAGAAGAAAATCGCAAAGGTGACCACAAACCTACTTTGGAAGCTGGGATCTAGCCCTACTGGCTTTAGAGAGGGCACTCTCTGTAAGATTTAACTTTGTTGTATTGAATATTATGCTAGTTATGAAGTTTAAGTTTTGATTTGTATTTGAATGGTTGGTTTATAACTAGATTACCATTGGGCTATGGAATCTGTTTCATAAAATACAACTCGATTTCAGTGTTTACAGATAGATCTCACAGGGTAGGGTAGCCAAACTGAATTGATTAGTTTAGTATACGAGATGGGGAAGGAAGAGTAGATTAATATTCACTTTAGGTATAGAGCATTGTTACCTGAATTCTATATTCAAAGATTAGTAGAAAACATGGAAATTATTCAAAGTCGGTAGCAGATGTAGATTTAAAAAAATTATGTCATTTAATTATCTATTGAATAATTCAGATTTAGAAACAAATATGTGTGATAAACAGAGAAATATAAACACAGAACGATAGAGGAACTTCACCAACAACTTGACACAAGAATCCTGTGAAAGAGCTTTTTGTATTACAAGTAAATCCATTGGTGCTTCAACAATATATAATAGCGTTTTTATGTATAAAAACCAACATCTATTACTTCAAATGATGAAGTATTTATATAAATTTATTACAAAATATATTGATTTAAAATATCAAGATTTATTACGAATATCTATACAAATATCTTGAAACAGAATTCAAAATTTTATTACAAAAGTATAAAAATAGACTAGAATGTTTAAAAAATAATAGTCAGTTGAGTGTTGATGTTATTTCTGAGTGTTCTGGTAGTGACTAGGCCTTTAAATGAGTGATGTTGTTTGTGTTGTTGGCATGTGTGTCTCGTTGTCCCACTATTTCAGTGCGTTCTGTTTGACTATTATGTTGAAACAATGTTGAATTTTCCTCGTTGTCCTCTAAGTGGTGCTCTGCGAATGGAGGTTAGGAGAAAGGTATGATAAGTGGGAGTGGGAGAATAGAACAGTAAGCGTGAGCGGAATCAAGTGGGAGGAGGATGTGTCACAGGAGCAGAAAAATCGCTTTTGGAGGGGAGGTCGAAGTAGTTTATAATATCGAAACCGTTTTTTGGAGGGAGGGGAGTGCTACAGTGACGTATGAGAGGAGGGGCGTGTCATAATGGGAAGACATGTAGCAGCAGTAAAACCACTTTTCGGACCCCCATCCCCTCATCGTTAAAAAGAAACACAGCGAGGGGGTCCGAATAGGTTTTAAAATCATTCCGAGCGGAGCAAAGCTGGGTCGTTGAGAGATGCAAGGTTTTTTAATATGTGACCCTTTTTTATCACAATCATAGTAAGGCTGAAATTCTATTATTACATAGTGATTTTAAATAAAACGGACTTGAAAAACCTTTCAAATCCATTTAAATGAAATATCACATCTGAAGGGCATTGTGAAGCAGTAAAGTGTTCCCTCTGCGGACAGAGGCAACCCCTGTAGCCCTAGAGTGGGTCTATTCACAAACAAGGACAAATCAACAACAATTCTCCTTAAATAGTTCAAGTTAGAGGCCTACCTCAACTGGTGGTCGATGAAGTTCCGTTGCGCTGCTCCAGCTTCCGCTTCTTTCTCCTAATGAGTAATCAGCCTGAAACAAAGCAAGGAAATACAACAAAGCACGTAACCGGATACAACAAAGAACTATTTACTCATAAGGTCAAGAAATCATGAGCTATCTAGTACATTGCATACGAGACATAGGAAAACATCATTAATTTTATTAAATATGAAAATAGAGTAAGCTTACAACCTAGGTCTTGACGTCACAAGCCTTCTTAGGAGGGTCCAGCCAGCATGTTCCTCAAGCATTCACCCTTGAAGATGGATCTCCCAATACAAGTCTCTCTCACTGACAAGTTTCACACAAGATCAAAATCACTTCACAACCTTCCTCAAGCCCTCAAACAATCCCACACTTGTCACACCAGCTACTTATCAAGCTCACAACACTATCAGCAACACTCCAAAGACTAAGAATTCCAAACTAACCAAAAAAACTCCCAGCACATAGCAATGGTGAAAGCTTAAATAGGGGAAGGAGTCTCCATGAATGGTGGGAAGATGAGCTTATCTCCAAGAAAGGTAGCACAAATGACGGAACAGTCATGCCAGAGAAGGGAGGGAGACATAAACAAGGCCAACAACCAGGTCTGGAGTCATCTGGAAGGCTGGTTGTTAGAACAAACTTGCCCAAACTGGATCATCGTGGGTACATAATTGTTATGGCGCGCTGACATCGCTACTGCATAACGGAGAAGGTCATGTCATAGCGATAAAACAAAAGAAACAATCGCACTGTCTCATGAAATTCGACCATCGCGGGAATCACGTGTACTTCCGCGATGACAGCGTGTATGGTCTGTTTTGGAGCGCTCATCAGCGCATTTATTTTGACAACAGTCGCAATGATGCAGAAACTTTGGAAAAGTGGGTCATTTGGCAACATCAGAGAGAATGAGCATGAATGATTTGGACTCATGACACAGTAGGAAGACTGGGATGAAGGCAGTGACAAATTACTGTGTAACAAATGCCCCCTAAAGTATGAAGCCCGAGAGAGTGGGAGGGGTGAAATGCTTTACGAAACTGACTAACTTGGAACACCATCAGGAAGAACCTGCACGCAAGTACAACTGATATCTCTAATAATTAATTTCATGTAGTCTAGGCATGGGCACAGGCATCCAAAATACATACGAAATAGGTCTGTGGTATGGACGCATCCACCCAGCTAATGAGACCATGATGATAATGAAGGTATGGTCGCAGCCATCCATCAATGAGTCATGTAATCATAAAACCAATCCACGCAGCTCGAACACGTGTAAGCTGAGTTCGGGGTCTTGAACCCATCCGATCATAGTACAAATCCTACCATGCGAATAGAGGTGCTGAGGTCGAGCATGATAGAATATCGCTTGATTACCGGTCAATGATGAAAACCGTTAACAAGCGCGAGAGAAACCACCAATAATGCCAATGGCTCTCAAGGTACTGTCCAGTACAATCCACGAAGTGTGAAAAAGGGAGCTGAAGTCGAACACTCGTGGAATCACCCAATCGACGACCAATGATGAAAGCCGACCGTCAGGTGTGAAGAACTTGCCATTGAGGCATGCAAGCTCTAAGGTACCAAAGGGGATCTCTAGGTCAATCTCCTGGATAATGAGCTGATGTCGACAGGAGACGACCCGTCGTAGGAGGGCCATAATGTTTCCCTCATCAATGACACGAGATAAGGAACAAGTGGTAGATGGCGGAGCAGAGTACCAGAGGAGGAGGTGAGGGTGTAAACTGCAGAGGGATTATACTCTTGAACATATCAGCGACACGACTCCGGAAGGGGGGCGGCAACATTCAGGCAATGATGGAACAGAGGCACGAAGGAGGCAACATGAATCGCATGAAATAAGGCTAGAATGATGATCCAAACCCGCGGAAGGCCAAATGACAATGTATGGATGACCAAACCCGACAAAAAGCAAAAGTGTCAATGTTCAAGAGTGACGAGCTACCATAGACAATCAATGATAAACCTGTTTTTGAATCCAACCTAGTAATAGTTTAACGAGCCCTAGGAAGGAGAAGCTCGAGTCTCGTCATGGTGACGAGTCCAATGTCGTCAGGGTTTAACGAGTCCGACATAGGTGAAACTCGGAGTCTTTTTCATGTTTAGAGAGTTTGAAAAAGACACGAAAAAGAAAACTCCAGGGGGGGCCTTTTTCGTAGAGTTGTGTCTCTCGAGCCCGAAAAAGTATAAAACAATACTCGAAAGAACCACCCGACCAATATGATCGAGGAGTACTTTTCATAAGTAGTAACTTCGACCCAAAAAAGTAAAAAAGCGGTCAGAAGCACGTCGTTTCGTAGCCAATAACAAGTCTAAAAAAACAAAAACCCGACGATCTTTTTAAGTTTAAACGGTCGAAAAAAGAGCTTAAAGGTGACCGCCTCTCGTTTCTTTTAACGAGTCAAGAGGGAAACTCGGCCATATTTTCATGTTTCAAGTCGGAAAAGAGCTTAAAGACAACTTTTCGGGATCAAGTGCGTATAAAATTGTCGTAATTCCACCACCTGAGATCTTGCACAAAGAACACTACACACGTAAACCCGTTCAAGATAATATGAACAATGCGCATAAAAACCTAGTTAAAAACCATATTTTGACCATGCATATAGCCAAAACCATGAGAAAAACCAACATTTATGAAATGTAATATTTAATTTCACAAAATTACCATAAATAGGGAGGTTAAACCATATATTTTACCAATGTTACCATTCAGCCATTATGGAGAGACTTGGAGCATTGAGGTTGGCAAACGAAATTTGGCCCTGTACGTGCATCATTCGTCCCGAAACCAGTTCCAGGTAGACACACATTGCCCTACACTTTGATTTAATGTCTTTTTTACTGCATTTGACGGTGGGATGTGTTTATTTGGGCAGTTTTTCAATTTAAATTCCGCTCTCGATCATCGCGGGTTTCGCTATCGGGTCCGCGATGACCGATAAAAATTTACACAGGCCACGCCCGGATCAGCGCGGAAAAGTGATGTACTTCCGCGCTGACCCGGGAAAAATAACACAGGTGCCCATTATCATCGCGACTGTTTTAGAAACAGTCGCGATGATGCCGCGCGACAAATTTTTAATAAAATTCATGTTTCAAACTTTGCAAACAGGGCACTAATGGAATTTTTTGTCATGCAGGGTTATAATGGCATTCGTTTGGCAAGAACGCGCGCATGATAACGATGATATAGCAGCTTTTGTTGATGCCGGGTGCCGGAACGCATTGCGGGGGTGCGGATTACTCAATTTTTTTTAACTCCACGCTTACGGGCACAACCTGACCTGCTGGAGCTACTGATCAGGGCCTAGAATCCCACAGATGGGAAATTTGTCATCCGAGGCCGGGATATTGAGTTCAATTCTATAGACATCTATTTTTTGACCAGGCTGTCTTGCCGAGGTGAGATGCCCATTCTGGAGGGGCAGCGACCTGAGGGTGATACTTTAGATACGCTGATGTCTTAGGTGTGCCCACAGGCATGCAAGTCAAGGAGCGGAAAGGTGGCAATCCCAACGGTGGAGGAAATAATCCTTCGTGCGATGCTTTTCATGGTGACACGGGTAGCGGGTTCCCAGGCCCAACATGAGGCCTCGAAGACCCATCTCCGACTGGCCCTCGAATGCCTAAATCCCACCATGTTTAACTGGGCAGGGGCAGTAACGGCAAGCATGAAGAGGCAACTGACCAACTGTCGTCGCGGTGAGACGAAACAGTTTGGTTATGGATTGATCTTACTCCCGCTCATGCTGGAGCGGGTGCCGGCACTGCAGTTGCAGGACATGGCTTTGGACACACCCAGGCCACGTGAGACGAGGGCCACACGATGGGCTCACGTCATGCCACGAGGAGGTGGCGGCCGACCAGTGGCATGGGGGACATTTTTCTGAGAGTGGTTGGAGCGACAGATGATCTTCGTGGAGGATTGGCCATATGCCGGCATGGACTTCCACGGAGATCCTGACATGCAGCTGCCCGCTGGAGAGCAGTGGGATGACGGTGGTAAGACACTTGATCTCATTTTTTGATTTTTTATTTTTATGATGTTTTTTATTTTTTCATGTACATGTCCTAATGACGAACGCTATGGTATGCAGATGTAGGACCGGTGAGACCCCTTGGACTGGCTCCAGAGGCGCGGAGGGACGCGCAGGGCGTTGGAGCTCTAGCCCTGGCTCCTCCGGGAGATGACACGATGGAGACAGTGATCCGGAACCTTGAGGGCCTGCTAGCAGGGATTCCAGACTACATGGGGATAGAGGAGGTCCCCATAGCGTCCCAGATCCACACAGTAGGAGTAGAACCCAGGATGCACCGCCTGTTGAGGCGGGTGGCACGAGCGGCTATGAAGTATAAGGAGCACAACCCACCGCAATAGATACCTAGGTTTTTATTTCCTACTGGTGATTTGTTGAGAGACATGTCATCTCCGGATGTATTAAGACGAACATGTATTATTTTTTTATCTATGTGATGCACGCTGTGCAAACATTTTGACACATATATATATATATACATATGCCTATTTTGGATGGATATTTTACCTGTGATGATGTTTTTACATGCTATGCAGAATTCTAACACAAATTTAATCTAATGTATTAGTTGCATAACAAACGACCCAATGTGAAATGTATTTAATCACATATTTTATTTTTACGCAAGCTTAAAAGCACGCATGACAACACATATGCAAACTATGCTTGGTAATGGATTTTATTTTTATGAAAGCTTAAAAGCACACGCATGCAAACTATACTTGAAAGCAAGGGAAAATGAGCATGCCCCCAAGCATGATGTCTCAATTCGAGGTACATGCCCCCCAAGCTTTAGTCCATTGAAAATGGAGTGAAGGTTGACAATAGTGTGATCGCACTCGAATTGTACGAGTTCATGTTTCATTATTTTAACGAGGTTGACACACTTAGAAGATCTATCCTCGTGACACCTAGTTTCATTTGTTAAGGAGTTTGACATAGGAAAGGGACTATGCTCCGACCAGACCCAGTTTCATTTTTTAAGGAGCTTGACATAGGAAAGCGAACTATGCTCCGACCAGACCCAGTTTCATTTTTTCAGGAGCTTTACATAAGAAAGGAACTATGCTCCGCCCGAACTTCATCATAATGAACAAGAAGTCGGGGCTTCCAAGAGTGCCACTCCTGGTGGAAGGACAACATCTCGGAAGTCAAAACCCAATGCCCCCAAGACACTACGGACGACGGCAACATCATTGGATACAAGCACGGGATAAGTGTCCACGTAGTTGATCTGTGGTGGGGCAGATACAACTGGTGGATAAAAACTAGGAGGGGATGACAATTGCGCAGGAGGTGTTCACCTCAGGCTGATAAAGGTAAACCTCAAGGCAACATCAAACCATTTAGCCTCGTAGCTAGCCCTACGGGGCAGGAGAAGGCTCTCTCCGGTCTATCTCGGTAAAATCTTCAAGAGATGAGATGACCAATAAGGTAACACTGATATTAGGCTAGTAAACTGATCAAAAGGTTGATTTGGGGTTTTTTAGGGTTTTTGGTGGCAAATTGAGGAGAGGGCAATTTTGGGTGCGGGGATTGGACACAGTTTCTGCAGGGGGTTCTTTGGGGCGAGGTAGGAGACAGTATTGATGCCTTTGATTGAGGTGAATGGTCAGGAATGAAAGGTGAGGAGCTAAAGAGAGCAAGCAATAACTTTGAATTCTCTTTAGACAGTAGAAAACATTGAAATTAAACAAACTTAAAAGCAGAGCATGGCAGGCATGAATTCTTACTTTAACACTTCATTTGTTTAATGTGCAGAAATAAAAGAAAGGAAATGAGTCACATAACAAGCCTACAAGTACATTGAGAAAAATACCATCAACACATGAGTCCACAAGAATCCCAAAGAGGACTGCAAAACCCTGGTCTTCCTTAGCCAAAAATTGCAGAGATACAGTGAATAATACAATGATAGCTTCTCCCTCAAGAGTCCAACCATGAAAATGAGCAAGAAAGTACATAATATAGATGATATAACCTCTTTCCCTACCTCCATGGATCGAGCTCACTATCCTAGGAGTTGTTTCAACCACTTCTAAACTAAGCACTACAAACTAGGCAGTCAAAACAACTTGCCTCTATAAGCTAGGAAACCAATTCATTCATTTAATATTTACCCTTTTCATGAATGAATCTTCTAGAAGTGTTACATAAGAGTAAAAGTGTCTTAAAAGTACAATAATTACATCAAAGGGAATCATAATTCACCCCAAAAAGTCAAACTGAGTCAAACTGCGCTTTTCTGAGCTGTACAGTGCATTTTGGAAAAATCTGCCTGACGGGCCGCGCGCCCCTGCCTGACGGGTCGCACGCCTTTGGAGCCACTTTTGGGGCACTTGCAGGTGTCCAAATTGGGCAAGAGTAGGCGTGTTGGAAATTTCAGTGAGTCTACTTTCCAACCCAACTGGAATTTTTGAATTTGGAGTTCATTCGCCCTGTCAAAAATCAAATCTCCCAAGACTACTTTCTGTAACTCAAAAAAGTGGCAGAAAGTCATTTTTTGCTAGTTTTTTGACTTTCTGGAGGCCCAAAACTTCACTAAATCTCAAGTCCATCCATGAGCATGTGTAACTTTGCATGAAAAATCTGGAAATGTTGAGTTTTTGTCAAATGGAGTTGCCATGATGAAGGGTCGCGCGGGGGGTGAGATCCGTTAATGGGAAAAACCTGTTTATGGCACAAAAAAATCACAAATGACAAAATTTTCTCCAAATTTCTTGAAATTTGGGCTGGGGGTCCCCAATCAAGTACCATGCTCATTCAAAGAGGCTTTGGCCAAAATTTGGAGTGGATCGGGCCTTTTCCGTCGTTTTAGTGCCTTGGCTAACCTCCTTGGATCCGACGATTGAAATTTTGACATTTCTCTACAACCATGACACCTGTGCAAAAAGTGAAGGAGGTTTTTCTTCTTTGGCATGTTATGGACAAAAACCTCTCTCAGTTTTCCAAAATTCATCTTTGATTGCTCTGGAACATCATTTGAGTGCGACTTTTCCCGATGTGTGAAACAAGGAATTTTGTCGAAATGGAGCGAAATGAAGGGGATAAGAGGCTTATAAATTCTTGGGGAAATTTTTGGGAGTAGGGAGGGATGTTAGGAAGCAGGGGAAAGTGGAATCTCAGGGATTGAGTGAGGGGAAGGGGTCCAAAAGGGCAAAACACAGGCCAAACCTAGAAAATTGCCAGGTTGTAGCTAGAAACTAGGGTTTGTGCAAAAATGAGAAATTTGGCGGATCTAAGGGATGGGAAGTGTTTGATAAGGTACTTTAAGGATAGGGGAAGGTGTATGAACATCTGGATACAAGTTTTGCTAATGATTTGACCGTCCACGAGAAATCGCCTTCAAAACCCTAGGAGAGGGAAATGACCTTGCCTGGGCACAACTGAAGCATGAACAAGGTGTAAAATGACCCAATGGAATCTAATATGATGATGACAACCCTCTGAATGATGATACACTCAGCTGAATGATGACATGGACTGACATTTGGACAACTTTAAGCCCAAAAGCACAATGGAGACTTTTACTTGCAAATGAAGACCTTTAGAAATACAATCATGATCTTCTTGAACTGTAGCAAGCAATAATTTTTCATGATGGAGGGCCTACCTTGAAAAATTTGGCAATTTGTGGCTCCTTGGTGAATTTGCAGGCGGTTTTACAAAGAGGGCGCTGACGGGTCGCGCGCCTCACCCAACGGGTCGCGCGCCTCTGACGGGTCGCGCCCGTTATAATTTTGCACTGGCGGAGGGTGCCTGACGGGTCGCGCGCCTCTGACGGGTCGCGCACCTGGTCTGACGGGTCGCGCGCCTGTCAAGCTCACAAATTTCACTCAAACTGTCTTGTAATCAGTTGCTCTATCACTTGGATGCATAATGAGGCTTGATAGAGGGAGATTAGGGCTTTTATAGCCTTGTTTGAATTAATTTCATGTCACAACCCACATGGTTTCCTTTTATCCTGAAATTGGTTGATTTGATGCTTTTCTTTGATAATTTTTGCAGGGACAGCATCTGAGGGATCTTGGCAAGGGAGCCAGGGTTACATGTTGTCTCTGGAAGTTTTTTGAAATTTCATCACTTTTTACAAAAAATTAAAAAATGACCTTGGCTTTAAAAACAGAGTTTTTAAATCCAAGGTAAAGATTAACTGTACAAGATTGAAATTTGCGAAGAAACACCTTTAAAATCATCCCTCTGGCTTGTTGAGCACTTATTGACCTTCAAAGACATGACCTTGTAAACAAACTTGACCAAAACCCTAGACCTAGGAATTTGACCTCAACCCAAGACAAGACAAGCTTGAAAGAGATTTAAGGACCGAAATGACTTTGATCCAGCAATGCCAAGAGGGGGACAAAGACATCAGCTCCTCCATCAGGGTTATGGCATACCTAATGGAATGCAAAAATTGACACTGATGAGACACCTACTTATGCAAATGCAAAGAGCTTTGATCGTTGATGGAGGGCTACTAGACCGACTCTAACAGGAGGCACCAAGGGACTAAAGAATGATAATTGATCTATAGTGACAATTCTTCCGTCGTGTGGAAAAAAAACCACACGGAAAAGTGAAGAGACGAGGGCCCCCATGGCATAAACATAGTCACGGCCAAGGAGAAGACCGAAATATGGAGCACCTTGGGTAACCAGTACATCTATATAGACGGTTTTTCCTCCCAAAGTAACAGGAAACTTTGGGAGGATCCCTAACGGTTGACTGGTTCCTCCATCAAATGCCAACATATTCTGTGCAACTGGCACACGTTGTGGGGAGCCCAAAGCTTGCCAAGTAGTGAAAGGCATGAGACTAACCGACACACCCTCATCCAAGACAGTGCCAGGTACAGCCTTATCATAGGCATGTACTGTAATCTGGAAAGGCACATGGGATGGAAGGCGGAACGTAGTCAAATGACTCCAGTCGAAGGAAACGACCGAACTACTTGGAGGGGGAATCGTATGATTGCCCCCCTGCGCTATAGGAGAAAAAGAAGGACCCTCTTGATCAGAAAGGATAGGAGGGTCGTTTTGAGACTCAGGAGAATCTCATGAGACGAGAAGAACATGAGCAGTAGAATCATGATGCTCCTCTGAAACAGAGTAATCAACAGGTGGTGAACCCAAGTCAACACTCTCTCCGACCAATGGTTGGTCTGGAGCAGGCTTGGCACAGCCAGGTTCGGGAGGAGGAGCCTGGACAAGAGAAGAATCTAAATCAATCTCTTTGTCAACAAGGAGGGGGTCAGAAGAGAGCTTCTGATAACCAACAGGAAGTTGGGGTGAAGAAGCTGTAAGACTTTCCAAAACAGCGGAAGCTTTATCCATGAGCGGACAAAGGTGAAGGGGATGATTGCCTTCACATAGTCTACAGGGGATTCGAATCTTCCCTTTCTTCTGAATGTTGTCAGTTGATAGGGTGGCATCGCCATGAGCTTTAGAGGATGATGAGGGATGAGCCGGATCGCGAGACCATACTTCAAGGATCCTGGGAATACCAGGACAATCACGAAGAAGATGGTCACCCTTGCACAACTTACAAGGAAACTTGACCTTCTGCGGAGGAGCAGAAGGTGGCTCGACTTGAGTTGTACCTTTAACCTCTCGCTTAGGATACTTCTTCTTCTTCGTCTTCTCCTTCTTCTTCTTAGCCACCTGGTTACTTGAATCCAGACTTTCACCAGGCGAAGTAGAAGATGAGGACGCAGAAACAGGCGAAGAAGGGGAGAGGTCCACCTTAGAATCAACATGATGTTGTTCCGATGGAGGAACTAATTGACCAGCAGTTGAGACGGTAGGGACCAGAAAGGTTGAGAACAACCAAACAAGCAACCCAACAGTTAATCCAGGAAGGGACAATGTTGCCATGTAAGGAGCACCAACATTTCCAAAAGGAGGGCAATGACCAGGATTCTCATCAGAGGGGATGCTTGGGTTGGTAAACTCCGGAAAATTTGTCATCGCAAACAAGAAAGAACCCTACTCAAACTAACGCAAACAAGATCTAACCGGGTAAATGTGAATCGTGGTCGAATAGATTTTAAGACACAGGAACAAAACTTGACCTTTTCATTGTTAAAGAGTCGAGAAAAGGACAAAAGATGACTCTAGTCACCTTCGAATGTTTAATGAGCCTGAAGTGACAAGTGCTCAGATGGACCTTTTCTTTTAGGGAGTCCGAAAAGGAACGAAATTGACTACTGTGGAGAGCTAGGCAAAAAGGTTTACCAAACAAATCCGTAAAACTGCATATACACCTTGGCAGTCATATGAAAACCAAGGACTTTCCGTACGGCAGTCAATCTTCTCGAATGTTGTGTTCGGTGCGTTACGGCTTGTAAGGCGGCAGACACGGCTTCCTATGGATAAAGGATGATAACCTAGTGGGGTCTCCCCATATACTGGACGGTACGTGGGAGCTCAAATCCGTACTAGACCACTATTGCGTCACGGAAGGAGGAATCACCCAACCTTGAGTGAAACAAAAGTGACTAGGTTTAACGACGTCAGAGCACGTCT
Organism: Pinus tabuliformis; assembly: GCA_031772625.1. Lineage (NCBI taxonomy): Eukaryota > Viridiplantae > Streptophyta > Pinopsida > Pinales > Pinaceae > Pinus > Pinus tabuliformis. The sequence goes on along the minus strand of CM062817.1, from coordinate 1,890,746,875 downwards.
CTAGCCTAGACCTCTAAATGTGTGCGTTATGTTCCAATGCATTGTTAGATTAATTCAGTTCATTTTAAAGTTGATCTTGGATTATGTTCCAGTTTTCAGGCCTTACCATATGTAATGTCTCAAAGCCTAGGATGCAGCTAAAGTGAATGAAGTATCCTTTTTCTTCGATGAACACCTACCTACGAGAGGGTAAAGAGATGATTCCCAAACCAAGAAAACCAAGGAAACACACAGTCACTCAATGCAAGCAGACATCAATTCCTAAAATGCATGAATACTACTAATGAGAGATCTAAACATTCACTTTTCAATATGCAACTTGAAATGCAAATTTTCTTTCACTTTCGCATGCTAAATGAGATGCAATTTTTTGATTTTGATGCCTTTAATCTAAAGAAATCAGTAAGCAACAAACAAATGTGGAAAACCGGTTGACCCCAAACAATTGTAATCTATGTCCGGGTAGTGAAGAGAAATCGAAACAATGCCAAGATTGGTTCAACAACGATCACTTAGATAATCAACCAAAAGCAAGCAAAGGGGAAGGCTCAATCAAACCAATAGCAAGCAGCGAACGGATATTTGCGAACAAGGAACCAAGCAAAGTTGATCCAGCAAACTTGGAACAATAAAACTAGGTCACAAAGCAAAAAGGCAAGATTCGCTCAACAAAACTCACAAGAGAGTGCTTCAACCTCCAGACAGTGAAAAACAAGTCATAAACCAAGTGAGAACAGCAGGGGATAGCAAGACTAACAGATTCAGGAGGCAGAATTGAAGAAATTCAATTCTACAGCAATCAGCGCGGGTGATACACAGCAACAAAGCGCTGATAAAGAATGACGCGTAGCAACAATGCGATGTCAGCGTGGAAGTACATGCCTTTTCTGCGATGGTCTGATTTACAGAACCGTCGCGACTGTTAGGTGTAATAACGCGATGGACAGGAAATTACAAAAAGGGTGGCGCGATGACAGTGCGACTGTTTAATTAAAAAATGCGATGATGTTCAAAGACAGCCACAGTCGAGCCAAAAACTCCCAAACCAAGACAGTCAATCTTTAAACAAACAAAGCATCTCCCAGACCAAACCAGGAAACCCAGAAACAGACAACTAATCCCCAAATTTTTGAAAAGAGACCAAAACAAAAAACTCAAGGCAAGAATGAACAAAAAGGGACAAAGGCCAGCTCCCCAGTGGAGTCGCCAATTTGTGAAGCAGGAAAGTGTTCCCTCTACGGACAGAGGCAACCCCTCTAGCCCTAGAGTGGGTCTAGTCACAAACAAGGACAAATCAACAACAATTCTCCTTAAATAGTTCAAGTTAGAGGCCTACCTCAACCGGTGGTCGATGAAGTTCCATTGCACTGCTCCAGCTTCCGCTTCTTTCTCCTAATGAGTAATCAGCCTGAAACAAAGCAAGGAAATACAACAAAGCACGTAACAGGACACAACAAAGAACTATTTACTCATAAGGTCAAGAAATCATGAGCTATCTATTACATTGCATACGAGACATAGGAAAACATCATTGATTGTATTAAATATGAAAATAGAGTAAGCTTACAACCCAGGTCTTGACGTCACAAGCCTTCTCAGGAGGGTCCAGCCAGCATGTTCCTCAAGCATTCACCCTTGAAGATGGATCTCCCAATACAAGTCTCTCTCACTCACAAGTTTCACACAAGATCAAAAGCACTTCACAACCTTCCTCAAGCCCTCAAACAATCCCACACTTGTCACACCAACTACCTATCAAGCTCACAACACTATCAGCAACACTCCAAAGACTAAGAATTCCAAACTATCCAAAAAAACTCCCAGCACATAGCAATGGTGAAAGCTTAAATAGGGGAAGGAGTCTCCATGAATGGTGGGAAGATGAGCTTATCTCCAAGGAAGGTAGCAAAAATGATGGAACAGTCATGCCAGAGAAGGGAGGGAGACATAAACAAGGCCAACAACCAGGTCTGGAGTCATCTGGAAGGCCGGTTGTTAGAACAAACTCGCCCAAACTAGATCATCGCGGGTACATAACTGTTATGGCGCGCTGACATTGCTACTACATAACGAAGAAGGTCATTTCATCGCGATAAAATAAAAGCAACAGTCGCGTTGTCTCATGAAATTCGACCATCGCGGGAATCACGTGTACTTCCGCGATGACAACGCGTATGGTCTGTTTTGGAGCGCTCATCAGTGCATTTATTTTGACAACAGTCGCGATGATGCAGAAAATTTGGCAAAGTGGGTCATTTGGCAACATCAGAGAGCATGAGCATGAATGATTCGGACTCATGACACAGTAGGAAGACTGGGATGAAAGCAGTGACAAATTACTATGTAACAGGCATATCGGTGGGACGAGGCTTTATTGGTGATCGATAGCAGAGGGATATCAGCAGGGGAGGTAATTTATCAGCGGGAGTTATCGGCATGGTTTATTGGCAAGGTTTATTGATAGGGTTTATCGCAATCGGCATTGGGACTTTGCAATATCAAGAGTCATATCAGAATTGGCAAGTCTTATTGCAATCGTAGTGGGGGACCGGGACTTAATCGAAATCGACAGGGGGAGGGGGGCGGTAATTATTTTGTACAAGGGGAAGGGAATTTAGATTGGTGCGAACTCCAGGGGCTAAGACTTATAAGTTGCAGGATATATTGGAAAGCGAGACCGATTAAGGGATGTGGGACCAATTCTAGAATGGGTTGATTGCTGGATAAACTGATTGCAGGATGGGCAGAATGCAGGATGGGACCGATTGCAGGATGGGACTGATTGTGGGATATCGCAATCACACTCGGGAAGGGGTGAGGAGTTCTATTTTATAGTTCATGTGATATGTGCCGATTGTGGGCTCTGACCTTTAAATGGATTTGAATACAGTTTAAATGGGTGTGGCTAGAGTTAAAACAAATGGACTTTCGACTAGAGCTAATACAAATGGAAAATGGATTTCAGCTAGAGTTTGTGATAAAACAAGGAAATGTGGCTAGAGTTGGGTTTTATAGCTAATGAAGGGATAATGGAATAAACTATGAGGGGATGGTTATGTGGGTCCCAGCTAGAGTTTAGAATCATATTGCATATTCATAATGAGGGAAAAGGTTTTTCACAAGGGATAAATGCAAACATAATTTAAACTGTAGCAAAAATAGTTCTCGGGCCTTTATCTGCTTTTGAAGTCAAGACTTTGTTCTGACCTATCTTTTAATCCAGGAATTGGATTTGAGCATAGGACATACCGTTGGAAAGTTGCTTCTGAGCACTTTCTGATGAAAACACCTGCATTCTGATCTGATCCAAACATTGTTATGAAAAAATCTCCTTAAATATTGATACTTGGTGTCGCTTTGGAAATAATTTGTAAGATGAAATATTATTTACAACATCTCAAACATAATAATGATCAGCTATAATCAAATGATCCTATAAAAATTATAGGACCCTAACATGATACATAGTCATAATTTTTTCAAAGGACATCAAACTTGAAAAGGAATGTGTCTATCTATTCTTTGGATAAGCCATGAAAGTTGGGCAAGGTTGAATGCAAAATATCTTCATCTTTGTTTCCTCATCTGATTTTTGAATGGGGAATTTGAAGGCAATTCTTTCTTCTTCTTTAATATGGATTTTATGTGCCTTATTCTCATTAACAATGTCCTTGTCCTCTAAAGGTGCTTGGGAGAGTCAAGAAAGAACAATTCTTTAGAATGAAGCTTTTTTGGATGGCCTTCATGGAACAAGACCTCTATTGAGGTATGGGATGATGTTATGAACCTTACACCTTGAAATTGATAAGAAACCAATAATTACAATCCTCTTTGAGGGGGAAACTTCCTTTTTAAATGAATACAATGTACAAGACAATATTTGATGATTCTAGGACTAGGTATCCTTCGTATATATATAGGAGACAAGGGGTAAAATTACAATAAAATGGGACCACCTACATAACTATATAACAATAGAAATGCAATCATTCCATATCTAGGGACTAGTAAGGGGTTTTATGGTTAATATGGGCCTTATATAGGGCTTAACATGCCCCTCCACTTCAAACAAGTGGTTTCCCCAACACTTGATTAATTACTATTGATTCTACAAGAATAAGTCATATTCCCACGTCCTCTCTTCCACTAGTAGGTCCTTTTTTTTATGATATACTCCACAATTATTGAGTTACTTATCTACTTAATTCTTGTTTCAAGGATTTTATCTACTTCTAGTATGCTTTTTACTTCTTTATTTATCTCTTGTGCATTTCTTTGTTGCAAATGAATATCACGATCATGATCTCGATTAGGTGCAATACCCTTATGCATTAATCCAAATGCTTTGGGATGATTGTTGAGAGATTTATGGAGATCCCTCGACATAAATGATATTGATGTTTGAATATTTAGTGAACATAATTGTGCCATTACACCCTGCTGCCCCCTTTTGAGTATTTTTTTCATTCCATTAGAGCTTATCACTTTATAGAGTTTCCCTTGGATACCTCTAAGCTCAATTTCCTTTCCTTCTGAGGTAAATTGTATGATGATATCTTGAAAAATTAAAGGTCATTGTTCCCAATGATTGTAACCACTAGACCCCTAATATAATTTTAGCACCACTAATTTGTATTGCAATCATGGGAACACACTTCCCTAAACAATTTATGGTGACTCCAACTACAATCATTACTTGAAAACTTGGTGTTGAATATATGAAATAATTGAGAAGTTTTGCTAATTTGTAATTGATAAATTTATGGGTACTTCTCGAATCAATCAACATAGTTACCTTTTTCTTTTTGATATATGTATCTATCTTGAGGGTTTGTGGAGCATTAATGCCATCCAATGCATGACAAGCTATTGTTGGAGTACTCTTCTAACTCTAGATCTTCTGATGGTTCCAATCCTTGATCTTCTTGCTCTGTAGAGTCTATATATAATCATTTATTCTCACTACATTTATGCCCCTCACCGTATTTTTTATCACAGTTGAAACATAGTACCTTTTCTCTTATTTCATCCATTTGTTGAGGAATCAACCTTATCAATTTAGGAGAGGAAGAATGATATTTGCTATAATTATTAGTAATTGATTTTCTACTGGCCATATTTTTACTTTCAACTTTCCTTGCCAGACCAAAATCATTCTCGAAGATTAGGCTCAAAGAGATGCAACTCATTTTGGATGCTTTCCTTTAAAGTTCTCATAAATATGTTTAACAAATTATCCTCTGAAATATTATTTACTCTAAGACTCAACTTTTGGAATTGTTGAATATGCTCTATAACTATATCCTTTTGTTGAATATTTACCAATTGACTAAAGAATGTATTGCTCTTAATATCCCCATAATGTGTTATAACTTCTTCTATAAATATGGGAAAAGATATAACCAAATCCCTCTTCCTTTCACAAAGCCATTGATACCATAGACATTGGTATTGTTCTAAAAATAGGCATGCAAAATTTTCCTTTTGTAAGGATGCCACTTGGTTTAGATCAAAGTATTGCTCCATCTAAAATATCCATGTTATAGGATCATTACCATCAAACTTATTCATATTATCTTTAGAATGTAGTAGTTCCTTGGTGCTAACTTGAAGCCCTGATGATGTGGATATTGGATTGAAAATTCTAGATTATTATTCTACGATTCTATATTCGTGCTTCCCAATTGTGATAACATACTCCACATATGAGATTGATTCTCAACACCATGCTTCTCCTCATGTTCTTGATTTCCTTGGATATCCATCCCTTTTAGGGGGGTATTTTAATAGAATGTTTAGTAATTTTTTTATTTCTTCCCTAGTGGATTTTCGTATATCTTCCTTGACATTTTCCATTTCTATCATATTTTCATTTAACTTCTTTTTTATTTCTTCTCTCTCTTTGCTCATCTTCTTTTCTATTTCTTCCTTGATTTAATTCATCTTCTTTTCTATTCCTTCCTCATTTTCATTCATATTCTTTTCCATTTCTCTTTTAAGATTTTAATGAGAACCTGATAAATCCACCTTACCATCTGTTTCATTAACTTCTTCTCTAATTGAGATAACATAAATTCTAAGTCTTCACTTTCTTCATGAGTCAAGGATGAGCCTTCAATAGATTTAATTGATGTATTAGCTTTATTTGGAGGCATGTTGGAAAATAATAATAGTACTCCTCTTTATCACAACTCTTAATCACCAAAAAAACAGGATCTTCTAATAAACAGTTAGGTAACTATTAAGTTACATACCTTAATTTGGAGAATATCAGAATGGTTGAAGTTTTATTATATCTATGAGATTTGAGCCCTTCTAGATATGATTTTTTTTGTAGTATTCTGATATTTTTTTTTGCAATTCCACGGGTATGACTGAATTTGATGTTCCAAGTGAAAGTTATGGTAACTTTCCAAACCAATTGATTTTTTGGCCTCTTTTGATGAACAAACTTGTATAACATGCCTTCTGTCCAATTATTCAAATATAATTATGAAATTTGTATATGAGGTACTCCTGTATGTCTCCTCAACTCCTAGAAGATTCCTAGACAGGAAGATATAACAAAATTATCAAGTTGACCCATTTAAATTTTCTTTTAGGAATGTTTGCAAAGATTAACTTTCAAAAATATAGTGAACCAAATTCTAAAAAATGAAGCAATTATTCATTGATATTTATCCTTAATATCGTCCAAGTTTCGTTGTTTGAAACCTAAAAAAAATAACAAACAAAAACAAAAACAAAATAAAGCAAGCAAGCAAACAAAAACAAAAACAAACAAACAAACTTATTGTGAAAAATGCCAAAATTATTGTTTGGAACCTCAAATTCCTTAGAGAATATAGTTGAAATTGCATCAAACCAAGATTTGGAATTTGAACAATATGTTCAACTCTATATCATCTTGATGTGTTCCAAGTTTCACGGTTTGAAACCTAATAGAAAAATGTTATAATGAAAATGTCAAATTGACCTGTTTGAAACTAATTTCAAGAGCTTTCAAAAACCCTAAATTCCTTGGAGCATATATTGAACTAAGATATTTGAATCAATACTGCTCTAGATGTCTTCTCAGTATTCTCCAATTTCACCATTTGAAGCTTCCCATGTAAAAATGCTATAGCGAAAAATTCCACGACCACCTATTTCAAGTAGCAAAACCTTAGGATCATGAGCTCTAATACCAAATGTTATGAACTTTCTGTCTTAAAATTGATAAGAAACCAATAATTACAATCCTCTTCAAGTGGGAAACATGGAAAATTTTAGGGGCTAATGTTCGCCCAGTGGGCTAATTTTCCTTGATTTTTCCAAAAAAAGATTCGCCAATTACCAATTTTTATAAAAGACGATTCGCCCAAATTTTAGAATATAAAATTATTTTACCTCAAAAATCGCCAACATTATATAGAGACTATATATAAAATCATTATAGATTTGAATAATTTTACAAATATATCAATACACATTTTATAGTTTTCATATTAGGGATTAGTGAGATTCGCCAATGTTTTAAACTTCAAAAAAACATTCCATCCTTAAAATTTTCCTTGGTGGGAAAACTTATTTTATAATGAATGCAATGTACAATACAATATTTGATTATTCTAAGACTGAGTCTCCTTACTATATGTAGAGGATAAGGGATACAACTGCAATAAAATGGGAACATGAGGGATTCTAGCTTATATAACAATATAGAAATAAATAGGTACTCACTCCATATATAGGGACTAATAAAGGGGTTTTAGGGTTAATATGGGCCTTATATAGGGCTTAATTGATGACTTCAACACTCTCAAGCTCTTGAGTAGAAGATTTGGGCTTCCTTTTGGTAAGAGAGCTAGTTGTATGAGTTGAGAAGCGAGGATGAGCGTGCCTCTCTCATATTGTGATTGTCTTGCACTTTAATCTTGTGGGGATTTTTCCTGCGTGTAATAAGTTGATCTCTAAGTATGTGCATGGGAATTTAAAGAGACATACTTTCTAAGAAAAAAATGGCTTAAATAAAGACTTGAATAAAACACATCATAACAATATTTTAAAGATAATCATTTTAATTACTTCCTTGTCACTTAGTAGTTAAAAGAGAAGTTGTACATTAAATTGTCAATTTGGTGTTCATGGAACTTGCGAACTATCATGCACCATATATTCCAATATAATATGTTAAGTGCCAATGAGGTTGTAGTATTAATTAAGTATCACATAGTTAGATGTTAATGGTATTTCACAAGTCACCAAACCACACTTTGCAAGAGTTGAAAGGCTCACACTTGCGAGAATTGAAGTATCACACTAACATGAATTGAAATATCACTATCCACACTTGGAGGAATTGAAAGTCTAACTACAACATTCCTGCATAAAAGTAAATCACTTTGTTGGAAAGTAAACACATAGGTAGGAAAGTAAATCACTCTTACTGGAAAGTAAAGAAATAGGCAGGAAAGTAAATCACTACTGTTGGAACTTAAACACATAGGTAGGTAAGTAAATGGCGGCTTGATCAAGCTAACTACTTATTCCTAAACTCTTAAAGTGAAATGCTCATAAATTGATAATATACTATAATACTAGTAAATTATGATACAAAAAGTTTAACTCAACAAGCTAAATCAAGGTTGATTCTATAGAATCTGGAAAATAGAATGAATCACTACTTAATTTGATCAACATACAATGTTAGAAAACAAAGTAAATAACTTAATGTGTTGCGGTAGAAATATTGATTAAAAATATATATTAAATGTTTAACAAGTTGCAGTAGAGCTATTAGTTATAAAGAAGACTAAATGCTTACTTAGTTGTAGTAGCATAAATAGTTGAGAAGCAAAGTAAATAATTAGATTATCTAAACTGTAATGGAAATTATAAAAATACCCTAGATAAAATACATGCAACACCTAACTAAGGAGGGGGGGCTACCCCCTTAGGAAATGCATTGAATAAACTTGCAGTAGCAGGCTTACACTATCAACACATTGCGTGCACAAGAAATGAAACAGGAACCAAAAAGCTTTATAATTTACAACAATCATAATTACAATAGTTGTTTCTTCATTTACTTCCTCTATCTTTGCTGCTTTTGGCTTAAGTAGAGAGTGTATTTATTTCAATCTCTCAAATTGATCATAAAAATCAATGGACAACCATGAGAATATTTGATTCTCGATTTATTCTCCTTTGTTGCAACAACATAACCAAAAGAGGGAACACTTGGACATTTTTTCACTCTCTTAGCCATTGTGACAAGCAAGAGGTTGGTTCAAACTAGTCATGTTCAAGCTCTCCATGCCGGAAAATTGACTACCCTTGTTATTTCCTCTATTGGGTAACCAAACGGGTCATCCCTTCATTGGGAAACTGGGAAACTAGCAATGACAATTGTGCGCCCAATAGTCAACTACGCATGTTGCTACAACTGTCCACGAGGTTGCACTAGGTAAGGAGGTGAAAGGGTTGCTTCTATATTTGGTGTGATGAGGCTTTGCAACATCGATACTTCGATAAGTATTATAACATTTATGGGGGTTGAAACAATATGAAGGTGTTGAAACAATAATGCTTTAGTGGTGTTGCAACAACATCATGCTAGAGGTATTGTAGTAATGTGTTATAGGGCGTTGTAGAAACATAACAATGTTATAGCAACGTAAGGGTGTTGCAGCAACACAAAGATGTTGAAACAACTGAAATTCCTCACAATCCTTTGTTGTTGCCTCAAAAAGTACCTATATGAGTCTATCTAAAGGATTCCTCATAAATTCTCAATAGTTAACATAAAATATAGATTTTATTTCTTTAATACATAAGAATGAACACTAAAAGTGGCATAATCAGAGAAATAATGTACTTTAGTAAAAAATGCATTGTTGTTAGGAAGATGGGCTATGATATGGTAGGGGGATGGGAAAAGGTATAAAAAGGTGGTGAATGGGTGCTAAAAGGATGCCAATTTGGGTGCCCATTAATTCATCCACAAATATAAGAAATTATATTGCATGATAGATCCTAACCTAGTTTAGTTCATTTACAAATTTCCCACTCAATCATGTTGTCTTCTCTCCATATCCTACTAAGCTCATGCCTAACCCATTATTTTCCTTGACATCCAATTAAAACAACTGTCTTGGTAATGCATTGACCCTCCTCCATAAAACTGAAGCACTCTCTTAGTTGTTGAAGTCAATCAGGGATGGTGACATGTAGTAGCATGGAGCACCCAACTAGATTCATGCATCTTAGATGACAAAGAGAAGAAAAACAAAATAATAATGACCTTAATGTGCACATATGTGCCTTTATACGTGGTAAAGATGTTTGCATAAAAGGTGATGGGTGTTGACTTCCCTTAAGGGTTATTTGTTCAAGCTAAACATAAAGTTTTATATTAGGCAACTAACCCATCAACTTTTACAATCATTTTCCTCTTGTTGTCTTGAAACCCATCCTATTGTCTTCTTTTCTTCCACACAATTCATTTTATATTATATTTTATTGCATTAAGAGGTACATACTATTGCCTAGTACGAGAGAAATTGTTAAATTGTTACCAATGAGTGAGTTTTACATTGACATCACATTATTATTACTATTATTAACCAATAAAGATCCATCTTCCCCCTAAACCTTTCAAGTGCAAAGAGGGATCAAATCTCCCAAGATACATACATTTTTTGTGACATTTTCGTAATTGCTTGCACTATAAAAATATAATTTTAGCGAAAGGTTTTGATCTATTTCTATGTTTGATAGATTCAATGTTTAAATGGATCTAGGCTAGTTTAATTATTTTCATCATGTGATTTTTTCATTCACAAGATCATGACAAGGGAAATTACATATGATTACATATCATGATCGTTATTGATCCTCTTTAGTGGGGTTCTTGGTCTTGGATCCTCACTAGGAGCTTGCACAACCATATTGACATGTCATAATATTTACAATAATTCTAATCACAAGATATAATGGACTTGAGACTTGACTAAACCACTTAAACTATACTCAACTTATTGTTTATGTGAAACATATATACTCATGTACTCATGGATCCATTCCTAATAAGAGTGCTAAAAAATGGAGATGCAAAAAAAATTCACAAATCCCATGGTTTGGGATTTGATATCTAAAACATTGTTGATGTGTTTTCATGTCATACATCAAATAGAGTGATTTTGGTTGATATTTGAATATATATCCCTCTATATGGAGACCATATTTTAAAATCTTGAAAGTGACAAATGACCTTCACTTATTTATCATGAAGACCTAACACGTCCTTAATAATAGACTTAATTTCAATGTTTCAGTGCTTCCTCACACGAGGTCAATGGGGATGGTTTGTATCTTATTAGGATACTAAAAAAAAGAAGGAATTTTGTTGTAATCATCCTCTCATTGGATAACCATATGTGCCATCTTTATCTAACATTTTACGGAAAAAAAAAATAGAGGTCATATGCTTAAGATATTGCCAATTTGGTCCAAGAGCCCATGGAGTTAACTTACTCGCAACCTCTTCATTTTATCTTCCTCAATTATCCAATTTATCCTTTTTCTTCATTTTTCATCCATTTTCCATTTATATTATTATTTTCATTATCAATTTTCCCATCCATTTTTAGAATATTTACTAAGTGATTATTTTTATTGGAATTATTCCTTCTCCTTCTCCTCTCATTATGTAACCTTTTTTACTTAGTCATTTAATCATATTTTTCCAATTCATTTAACAATTTTTCACCTTTTTGTTATTCATATGGGTTGTTTCACCCACTTGTTTCCCATATACCTACACTTACACATTTTTTCCCATGCAAGTTGTGGTTACATACCTACACATAGTCATTTTTACCCATGCGAGTTGTGGATTTTTCTTTACACCAGGTTCATCTTGCACTTGCATTTCCTCAACCCATAATATGCACCTACATTTATGTAGCCTATAAATTGCACCATTTTTTATACTTGGCCATTTTTAATTCTATGTGGGTTGACTTCGCCTCACTGTATATTATGCTATAATTTGCACATGCATTTATACAACCTACAAATTGCACCCCTTTTTATACTTAGGTGTTTCACTTCTATGCAAGTTGACTTGACATCACTCCATTACTTCTCCTACATTAATTCTCCCTCGTGTGGGTTGTGAACCTCACTTCACTCAGCCCCTTTACTTCACCTTCCCATAAGTTGGCATGACTATTTTTATACTCGATCATTTTCTTATTTATCCATAATTATTTTTCTTACTTTTTACTTCTTAATCTTACTTTTAAGTTTTTGCATTACCCTTCTACGAGTTCTTGCTTGCTTAATTTGGAAATCGAAAACTCTTCCAAAAGTTAGTGACTCCGTAGTAATTTGATTTTCTCCACATAAATCATGGCCTTTGATTTACAAATCAATCATATTTTTCCCACATGCATTATGGGAGGTGTAGCCACCACTCCCACATTTACCTAGTTTCACCAGCCTGCTGGGGTAAACATGAGAGGAAGAGATACTATGACATGACCTGACGTCCTATATCACATTAAGGAAGGGGAGTCAACAAAATCAAACCTTACTGACATTCCTTAGGAGCTACAAGACAACCAAGAGCTAAACAACCACTCCAGGTGCCCAAACCCTGAGCTAAAGCTTTTTTTCAGTGACCTGGGCCCACAGCTGCATGCATGACAAGGCCTCCATGTGGCTATAGGCTTCCAACCACATGCATAAGCCCACAAGGGTGGAACTATGGCCCAAAACTGCCATTTTTGAGGGTGCGGTCTCGGATTTTGAGCCACCTTTTCAGGGATAGTTTCCATATCACTACCCATAACTCTATGAAACTTTCTAGAATGATAAATAATATCAGGAAACATATATTCATATAAAACTTGATCATATAATTGACCTAACTAGGCCTAACCATGATAGTTATTTCGTCAAACATATGGTGAACATGTAAGCTACAGGTCAATGCATATATGATCACAAGAGTCTGAAACTTATTTGAGAATCACCAAGAAGGTCTAATGCCCTATCATAATAATTGCAATAACATTTGTTAGTTCATGCATTCATTAACCATTCATAAATTAATCAAAACATATCAAGAGCCATAGACAATATGCATCACATAACCAACATAACAACAAAATGACCAATATAGAAGCCATGTCAACTTAACCATAATATTACCATCATAACCAATACATATGCTCATAGATCAAAATAGAAAATATCTCTTATTAACATATGAAAATGCCAACCAAGTTAGGGACTTCCATGTACCACCAGACCATAGATTGGGCTGAACCAAATCTTTCTTTCATCCAATCACCCCCACGCTATATTCTAAGCATGAATGTGGAATATCATGGAATAAACCAACAAAATCAAACCAAGGCTTCTAGAGGAGAAACCACATCAACCCCAAACCAGTGATTCACTTCACAATCAATCATCACTAACACCAACTACATTGGTCTCTAACCAAGTTGTCCAGGGCTCCAGAGAATTTGTTCCAACTGTGATTCCAGGAACTAACAACTCAACCCACAACCTTCCAGGGCTCTAGAGTGTTTTTCCAACCTAGCTCCAGGGACTAGTAACTTAACCTGTTGAAATATGGCAACAAGAATATTCCAATTTAATTTGTCCTTGAATTAAATTGTGAATTAAAATCGAATTTAGTCTTACCATCTACTTGGAAATAATTAATTTATTTATTTCAAACTAATTGGTTGGAGAAATTAAATTTAGAAATATTTCTGAAGTCATGCAAGAGTTGTCCCTTAAATTAAGGAGATAAGATTGAGTTATATTTGAGTCGTAATTGGTTAACTCAGTTTACTGAGTTAAGTCCAATTAAATTAGTTCCAAATTGTTTGAGGAACTAATAGTGAGTTAACAATCAGTTGATGCATTAATGCACTCAAATAGTGCTACTCCAGTTAACTGAAGATTCCCTCATCGGAAACTCATGCGTGTCTATTCTGAGAAATACCCAGTTGAGATTAATGTTCAAGGACAGTGTACTATCAGTTGCATGTGTTTTTTCATGGAGAAAACTCATGCATGCATTCAAGGATTCATCCTTGAGGATTGTGCAGTTTTGAAGGCTAATCATCCACAAGGAACAGTGCAAGGAAATAGGAGCTTGGAGGGCAGAGAGGAAGGCTGGAGAGAAGTCAAGATTGCCTGTGAGCATCTGTGAGGATTGTACTAAGAGCTAGATAGTTGTGAGAGCTAAAGCTTTGTATAATTCCTATTTATTTCCACCATGTATGATAATACAATAGTGTGGGGTTTTTAGCTGAGGCTTTCCCCAAAGTATTTTCATGTGTATTGTGCCATTGATTCTTCTTCTTCTGGTTATATTGTTCAGCGCGATTTGTAAGCTTCCGCAAATTGATAGTAGAAGTAGGTTATAGTATTACGCTTTGATTTATATTGAATTATCAAGTTAACCTATCACAGATTTTCTACATGGTATCGGAGCTGTGAACAGTATATTGAGAATAGAATTCGAAGTTTGAAGTTCGGGGTTGCAGGTGAAAATCAAATTCATATCATACTTCAAGTTTGGCCAATGGCGTTCTATGGCTTGAGACTCGAGTATGCCTTGGAAGGTAGCTTGAATTACATAGCATGGAAAGATAGAATGGAGGATGTATTAGAAGACAATGGCTTGAAGGAATTCATTGATCAAGAAATCCTAAAGCCAGCTTCAACTAATGCACACGAGTTGGATGAGTGGAAGAAGTGTGTGGCCAAGGTGAGATAGATCATCCTTAAGGGAGGTCAAGACCATATTATCTCGAGTCTCCATGGGAAGGATACTCCATTTTCAATGTGGAAGACACTGAAGGACCTCTACCAAAATAGTAGCGATTAGAGGAAATTGACGCTCAAGGATAAGCTTCAAAGAATCAAGATGGAGAAGGGCGATATTATTTCCACATATCTGAACAAGCTCACCACCTACAAAGATGACCTTGGCAATGTGGGAATAACTACTTTCGATGATGATATGGTGAGCCTCACTCTCCTTCACCTTCCAAAGAGTTGGAATAGCTACCAGGACTCTGTGAATGGAAGGGAGAAACTATCGGATTGGGAACGATTGTGGTCGGATCTTATGCAGGAGGAGATAGGGGGAGCACACAAGATGGTTCTTCAACCAAGAATGATGATGAAGAAAATTTTGCCTTAGCAAGTAAGGCAAGGAAAGGGAAGGGGAAGGCTTCCCATTTCAAATTGAATTCTTCTCATGGAGGGAAGAAGGGTGACATGTATAAAGTAAGATGCTTTAATTATCACAAGATGGGACATTATGCGACTAATTGCCCATCGAAGAAGTCCAAGAAGGGATCCTTGGAAGGATCGAAAGGTGAGACATTGGCCTCTCAATTCGAAATGAACTTTACCCTCATCGCATGCATGGTGTCATCGATGATGGGTTGTGTCTGGTATCTTGACATTGGAGCCTCATTCCACATGACTGGTGATAAAAGTTTTTTCATTGCCTTGGAGGAGAAAGACCTCAAGATGCACATAGAGATGGGTGACGACGAAAGGTATAGTGTTTCAAGAGTGGGCACAGTTGCTTTTTAGAGGGAGCATGGAGCTCCTATCACCTTGACAGATGTGAAGTATGTGCTTGTACTGAAGAAGAACTTGGTATCAATCACGATGTTGGAGGACAAAGGCTATGATGTTGTCTTTAGTAAAGGAAAGGCATTCCTAAGACACATAGCCATGGGTCAGACCAAGAGAATAGGGATTCGGGTGAAGAATCTCTATAAACTAGAGATAGATGATTGTGCAGCATTGAGTACAAAAGCAGAATTGGTGCAAAGGCAAGACATTGGCGAGTTGTGGCACAAGCAGTTGGGCCATTTACATCATGGGGATTTGAAGATAATGTAGCAGATATCTACATGACTTCCCAAAGGTAAACTTGAGAAAGTTTACACATGCAAAGGTTGTACCATGGGAAAGTACACCAAGTCTTCCTTTCATGATCGAGACTATCCAACAGAGGTTATCTTAGAGCGAGTTCATACTAATGTTTGTGGACCATTCTCGACGGCATCCATAGTGAAGCACAGGTATTATTTGATTTTCATTAATGATTATTTTTGTAAATGTTGGATCTCTTTCATGCAGAAGAAGGACCAAACCTTCACAAAGTTTTGTGAGTTCAAAGCTTTGGTCGAGAAAGAGCCAGGGAAGAAGATCAAGGCCTTGAGAAGTAATAATGGTGGGGAATATGTCACGCAAGAGTTTAAGGACTTTTGTGAAGTGGAAGGAATTAAACGAGAGTTGATGGCACCCCAAAACCCACAGCAAATTGGGGTGGCCGAGAGGAAGAACAGAACTATTGTAGGGGCAACACAAGTAATGTTACATGACCAAGGCCCACCACTTCACTTGTGGGTTGAGGCATGCAACACAACAATCTATTTGCAAAATAGAAGCCTGCATCGCATACCTGGGATGAAGATGCTAGAGGAAGCTTTCTCCAGTAAGAGACCAGATGTGGGTCACTTCAAGATATTTAGCTCCTCGGTATTTTTCCATGTGACAAAGGAGGCACGGAAGAAGCTTGAGACGACAGCAGAGTTGGGATACTTCTGGGGTACACTGATACACCTCACAACTATCGAGTGTACTTTCCTACCAGTCGGAGGACAGTGGTTCGCAGAGATCTCAAGTTTGATGAGCAGAAGGCCATGTGAGTTTCTCTTGAGAGGGAGCTCCAACTACAGGTTGTGGAGGAACTGTTGGTTCCTAAGGAGGAGGAGTCTCAGACTGATACGGAGCAACCGCATGTTGAGGTTCCAGGAGTGGAGACATCCACTCAAGTAGAGTCTTCTAGAGATGGACAAAAGTGCATAAGAGAAGCTGACAGATTGTTGGAGGATGCGAGAGAGAATGTGGGAGCACCATATTCTCAGCGCAGATAGAGGAGGTCACCTGAGAGGTACACTAGATACATGGCCCTTGCAGGGGAATGTGTTGAGACCGAGCCATCTTCCTTTGAGGAAGCAGTGCAGCAGCCGATTTGGGTTGATGCTATGGTGGAGGAGTATGACTCCATAGTTTGTAACAGTGTTTGGGACGTGAATCTGAGATTAGAGAACAACTCAGTTGTGAGTTCCCGTTGGCTTTACAAGGTAAAGCAAGCTGCTGATGGTAGTGTGGAGAAGCATAAGGCAAGATTTTTTTCCCATGGCTTTTCACAAGTCGAGAGGATCATGTTGATGTGGTATATTTCGATAGAGGAGCAAGATGCTGACATTTTCACAAAGGCATTGTCAAAGTGTAAATTTGAGTTCCATAAAGACAGGATCGGGGTGGCAAATAATCCCTTTCTTGTTGAGAGGGAGTGTTGAAATATGGCAACAAGAATATTTCAATTTAATTTTTCCTTGAATTAAATTGTGAGTTAAAATCGAATTTAGTCTTACCAGCTACTTGGAAATAATTAATTAATTTATTTTAAATTAATTAGTTGGAGAAATTCAAGTTATAAGTCTTTCTGAAGTCATGCAAGAGTTATCCCTTAATTAAGGAGATAATATTGAGTTATATTTGAGTTGTAATTAGTTAACTCATTTTACTGAGTTAAGTCCAATTAAATTAGTTCCAAACTGTTTGAGGAACTAATAGTGAGTTAACAGTCAGTTGATGCATTAATGCACTCAACTAGTGCTACTCCAGTTAACTGAAGATTCCCTCACCAGAAACTCATGCATGTCTATTCTGAGAAAGACCTAGTTGAGATTAATGTTCAAGGACAGTGTAATATCAGTTGCATGTGTTTTCTCATGGAGAAAACTCATGCATGCAGTCAAGGATTCATCCTTGAGGATTGCGCAATTTTGAAGGCTAATCATCCACAAGGAACAGCGCAAGGAAATAGGAGCTTGGAGGGTAGAGAGGAAGGCTGGAGAGAATCCAAGATTGCCTGTGAGCATCTGTGAGGATTGTACTGAGAGTTGGCTAGCTGTGAGAGCTAAGGCTTTGTATAATTCCTATGTATTTCCACCATGTATGATAATACAATAGTGTGGGGTTTTTAGCTGAGGCTTTCCCCAAAGTATTTTCATGTGTATTGTGCCATTGATTCTTCTTCTTCTGGTTATATTGTTCAGCTCGATCTTTAAGCTTCCGCAAATTGATAGTAGAAGTAGGTTATAGTATTCTACTTTGATTTATATTGCATTATCGGGTTAACCTATCACAAATTTTCTACATAACCCACTAAGGGCTACAAAGCGTTTGCCCCAACCTAGGCTCTAGGACTAGTAACTCAACCCAAGTTGTTCCAGGGCCTCCAATGCGTTTGTTCCAACCAACATATCAAGTAACTAGTAACTCAACCCACAACCATAAGGAACCTGAGCACCAATCAGAAAACAACAAGTAGAAAAACCCACAACACCATGGATATAAGGGAAATGCCAAGGCAAGGCTAAAACCATTGTCAATCCAGGAAAAGATCCATGCCAATGAAAACACATAACCTAGAAACCACATGCATGTACCATGCATGCCAAAACTAGCAAGTAAATCATACATGGAACCTGTTACCTGCAAAGCAATCCTGTTTTAGTTGTTGATCCACTTGTTCCCTTATGCTTTTCTGCTTTCATTTGCCTTCATGTTCCAATTCCAAGGTTTGCCAAAGTGATCCAAGAAAACTCTAAGTGTGCAAGAGTATGAGAGAATGAGAGAATAAATAGAGAGCTCCACTATAGAATTGACAAAAGTCTATGAAATGGTCCTCAAAAGCCTTTTTATCCTTGAGGCCTTTATTTTCTTCATTTTCCTTCAATTTAGCTCTTATGCAAATCTGTAACCTTTCATCTCCCTTTTCTCTTAATTTCCTTTATTTCACATAAAATGTCAATTAATGCATCTTTCCCTTTGCCAAATTCCTTATCCATAAATAAACCAAAAGTGACACCCACTAGGATGTTTTTCCCATCATTCAACTTGGAATACATGTCCCATGACCTTGGTAAATTTATTTTTACATAGAAAATCAACCAGGGGCTGTTATAGGAGGGCATTTATAACAATTTATAAGGAAATAAGATCCTCACATTATTTTTGTATGGAGTAGAAAGAGCAATGGATCCTTGTGTATCTTGCGTATAGAGTAAGATTTTGGTCACCACCCCAATGCCTAGGTGATGCCTAGTCATCATGCAACGTCATTACCCAATCAGCCATGCCAAATAGATATATTCTAGTTTCACCCAAAGATATTGTCACGTGTCATTGGGACATGTGCCAAACAAAAATAGGGGAAAAACTTAGGATACACTAGAGATATGAAGAACAACTTGGATATGGTTAACAACTTGTTGATGTTTTTCATGGTTGAAATGAAATATATCATGTTGAATAAATTAAATTATAGCCATTAACCATTTTTGACGTGGGAACAAATTTCTCAAAAAAAGTTTGATTTAAAGGAATTTTCGAATCTTTAAGTGGGTAATTCTTTGGGGAATAAATATTAAATTTTATATTTACCAGAGGGACTCAATTCATTTAACACAAATGGGTAAAAACCCTAACCATAAAGTAGTTCCAAGAATATGTTGAAAGGACTATAAAAAAGAAATGGAAGAACATTCACAAAGAGAGAGATATCCCCCTTCCAGCATAATAAGTAAAGTAACCTCCTAGTTGAGTTTTTTGATATGTTATTCTCAATTAGAAAACATATAACTTTTCATTTCAAAGTGATTTTAAATGACAACAGTTGATTGCTAATTGTTTCCTCTTTCTCTTCCAAGTCTTCTCATTTACATGTTCTATGGGAGCCACTTTTAGTCCATTTTGGACAAATGCATTTTAATTTTCCAAACATTGAACTCTTTTAAAATATTCGCATTTGAGATTCCATAGAGAACTTTCAAGACTTCATAGTTATTCACTTTGAGTTTTAATCTTAAGATTGCAAGTGTGTAATTCCTTTCATTCCAATGAGTTTAATGGAAATATCGAGTTAAATTCTTTGCAAGGAGATTATGTTTCCTTCCATCTCGCTCAATGACACAGTGTGTTTTACTTATTGTTATTCTAGAAGTCAATCTTCTCATAACCCTTACCTCTTTAACAATCATATGATGTAAATATTATAATGTGAATATCATATTTAATACCATTTCCATGGGAAGAGTCTTTTTAGTTTTCACATTCAAAACTTGTAGATAAAATCTTTTCCCATCATATTTATTTTGTTTTCTTTCCATGAATGAGATTATGTGCTTTACAAGTAAATATGCGATATGAGAGTTTTATTGGAAGATTTATTGGGGTTTTCTCTTTAGCATCCACCCACCACATTCATTTTAGGACATAAGAAGATCATTCAATTAATGAAGAGATATGTACCACCTTTGTAAAAATGAGGAGAGTCTTTCTTGTTCCCCACAAGATATTCTCTCATTGTTGGTAATTTTCCCTTGTTTGAAAAAGTTATAAACAAACATGTATTAGGAAAATTAATGTAACAAATTACTTGTTTGAATATCCTATCCCCCACCTAAGTGAGGATTAATTATTTCAAGTCCTTGGGGAAATCCACTCTAGGGAAACCCTCTTCAAATCTCGAGTGTTGAGAAACCTCTCAAGCTCATCACATATGAAGCTAACAAGTGACTTAAAAATATGTTGGAATAATGACTAAAAATGCATAAGGGTAGCAAGTAATTGTACCAATGTAGAGCCACAATATAGAGATTTTTATTTAGTTGAGAAGTCCTTAAACCACCTAAAGAGAACAACAAGTGTGTTTTGACAAACCCTAAGGATCATTAACAACACTGACATTAGATAACAAGTCTTAAAAAAAAGGAAATTAGGCAAAAAATTAAAAAATTAATTAGTTCATGGGCGTTTCAACAATGCTAGTAATGATATTCCCATACCTCTTTCATAAAGCCCAAATCATGGCATTATGGGATACATCACTTGAAAATACCCTACCATTTTATATTGTTTATATTTTTTATCCATAACCTTGTAAGTTTTTGTAATGTTTATACTTTTGATCACTAACTTTAAAAGTTTTTGTAATGTGTATATCTTTAGTCCCTGTCGTCTGGCATGGGACTATAGTAATCAAAATGGTGTTTTTAACATTAGTTCATGCTATAATTATTAATCCTTTTTACTCTGTTGTGTACTCTGATCTCTGCTAATCATATGTCAATTCATTTTATCTTCTCATTTGGCCTCTTCCTGAGGCGGAGAGGCCATAAGCATATACTATGTTCGACTTGTGTCCTTCGCATTTCAGAAGTGTAAACTAATTCTATAATTAGTTTTATTACAATAAATGTTTTCATGAAATCCTTATCATTTTGAAAAATTTATATGGCCTTGTATAACTGCCACATCGATAGCCATGCAAGGCAACCTTCCTCATTTTGTCCTTTCTTCAAGAGGCATTGGTTTGTTTGTTCTTGGCGATGAGGATGCAATCGAATGTAGCCACACCGACTCCATGGAATGGCAACCCGAAGCCCACACCGACTCCTCGACTTTGTGAAAAACCCGCATCGAATAAACTTGTTCCGTAGAAATTTAAAGTTGAAGTTCAGCTTCTAGTTTTACTTCCTGAAAACACTTGTTAAAGGAGTAAAATGATATATGCAACAAACCTCATTAAATATAATGGAGTTGAAAGGTGAGTCATATATGTGCTACAAAAGAAAGGGAAGCAAGAAACACACAAATGCATAAATACATGACTATTGTTTTGTAAGGTTGATTAGGTAACAATGTGTGCCATTGAATGTTATCCAGCATAAAAGTCACAAAATCTCACTTTCACCATCATGCAACATAACAACAATACAATAAGGCGCCTACAGTGTAATCTATCCTATATTTATATGTATATGTATGTATGTATGTGTGTGTGTGTGTGTGATCATGGTATGGCAGACCTGAAATATGAGAGAGATAGAGGCAAACACAACATTAATTGTAATCCCCAAGGTGAAGGGAAGATATAAATCTGATCATGGGATGTGTGCCTTGTTGTGGTGATCACAAAGGGCTGAAGAGAGGACCCTAGACGACCAAAGAGGACCAGAAGCTCATCAATTATGTTCAAATCCATGGCCTCAACAATTGGTGCAACCTTCCCAAACTTGCAGGTATTCTCTCTTTTGCCCTATATATTCAACCTTTAAATGCATGGCAAGGCTTTTAGAAAGAAATATTTTTCACATTAGCAACATACGACACACTTGTTACAATTAATCTTTGTTGAATCCACACTTAAGCCAGTATAAATTACCATTTACCATCGAGATGCAACAAAGTTATATGAAAAAGCAAGGGCTTTTACCACTGTACCAAATTCACATATAGCAATGTGAATGGTGCATGGGTGTTCAAATACAACATTCATCTGTGTCCGATAATACTTCCTTAGTATGCTCTACCCACTCTACCAACGTACATGATCAAGTATGATACCAAATTTAGGAGACCTAACATGATTTTTGTAAGTTTGGCTTGTCTCTTCCCATGGTGTTCTTACTGGCTAGCTAGGGATCCCTCATAGACAGATTCGTTGGTTGAATACTCCTACCACCTTAGGGATCCAACCTTCCTCATTGATGAATCAAATCTATGATTCTCCTACAACCAAAGTGACTGATCCATATAAAGCAAAGGGCTAGACCAGAGGCCATTGGGGGATAATGGAGAGATGCACATCTCCTAGATCAAACCAAACATTCCTTTCAATACCAATATGGTTCTAGCAGTGCTATAGTAGCAGGATCTTTGTTATACTATGAACCAAGGAGCTAACAACCGACAATTTAAAGGGTCCACGTAGCAACATGCAACGCCACGTGCTTATCTGACTTGTTTTTTCATAATAATTTTGTTTATAATATTTAATTTTTGTTTTTAATTAATGTTTTCATATATTTAATTTTAAAATTGAGCAAGCGTGCTAATTCAATTTCTTTGGAGAAGCCTGTGTTTTTTAAAATTGAGAAAATGTGTTAATTATGTCTCTAGGTATGCATTCTTATACTTTGGGCCTATGCCCCTGATCCAGATTTGGCATATTCAGTGTTCCTCAGGCCCTTTTGAGAAACTTCTAACATTGCTAGCAATATTAGAGTAGGGTAAATCCTCAGCTTGTGCTTTGAGCCTTAAAGGAGTCCCATATCTTCCCATAGTCATGAAATTTTACAGACATTCAAATTCAGTGAGACTCAATTTGTTGGAAAACAGATATTTGAAGTTGCCATGGCTTAGAATTTCACAAGAATTGGCACAAAATTCTATGAGTTGTTGAAACTAAAACTATGTTATTTGTGTGTTTTGTTTGCATGTTATCTGATGCTACTATGATTTTGTCTGTGTACTTTTCAATTTCTTAAGGATCAAGGATTCCTAAATTTCACACAGCTCTCCAAGTATGCCCAAGCCAGAAGGTAAAATTTGATTTTTATTTCCTTTCTTTATCATGCAAAGAAGTTTGTAGAATAATTTTTTTGATGTTGTTTGTGGAATGAGATGGAGTTATTTACATTGGCCCTCATTTCTCTTTTTCTCTTTTTCTCTTTTTTGTGGTCCACGTTGCATTTTCCTAATACAAATTGTTTAATCAATTTAATGTCTTAAATTGCTAACATAAATTATCGACCAGGGTTAGTAAACTGATGAAGTGTGGTGCACAATATGTGCTTAGTTAACCTTGTTTCTTACTTCATTGAGTATGCTTTTTTTATTGTTTTGAGGGTTTTGTCTTTTATGCATAATGATTTTAATGGATGTTAAGTGTCAATGATCAACTAATTCTAATGTATGTTTAATAACTAATTTCTAAGAAGAAAAGGAAATGTACTTCAACTAACTTAATTTGCATAAAGTCAAATCAAAAACTTGAATGGTTAGTCTAATCGAGGCTGACACTGTGTCTATGAAAAGCAAAACATTATTCTAGATACAATTCTATTCATTGATAAGATGAAAATGAAATCATTTCCTATCCTATCCTTGAAAACTCTTGATAAAAAATAAAACTAATCCTATTCTATGAAATGAAAGAAAGCAATAAAAACAACTATGATCTACTGCATGCTCAAATACTATTGTGAACATTCAATATAGGAAGATGTCGAAATCATCTTCTTGAAATGACTTAAATAATTGAGTATACATTAGATGTGATATAAGAAAGCATCATAAAAGTATGGAAAGGAAAACTTGCAGCTACTATGTGATCTAATGCCTCTCAGGCAACCCAAATTGGAAGAACTACCTTATTGGACTTGCTGATCATGAGATTACACAATAGATGAAAGCTTAATCTAAAAAGCATGACAAAAGAATAAGGAAAGAAACTAAATCATTGTTTATTCTGAATGCCTCAAGCAACCAATCTTGGAAAATAGTTGAATGTTACCTTCTTGAGAAGATCTTTAGAAAACATAGGGTTAAACAGTGAATGTAAAGCTGAATCTAAGAAAGCATTGTAAAGACATGTGAAAGAAAACTAAGTCACTATATGCTCTAATGCTTCAAGCAATCCAATTTTATAAAATAGATTAAACACTACTTTCTTGAGATGCTATTAGGAAACATAAAATTACATAGTGAGGTAAATCTACATTTGAAAATAAAATAACATTTGCAATGGAAAGCTAAACTATTTGCATGAATCAAAGTAAAACAAACTAATTAATCTTACAAATTTAAAAAGGGATGCACATGGTTGATGGGGGCCCTTCCATTGTCCAGTAGCATTTCAACTTGCAAAACTCACCTTCTAAAAATCAATAATCGAAAAGAACCTTCTTTATTGATAAACTCACAACTTTACACAATGGAAATTTACACTCCTAATCTCGTTATATCAATAGCTCTTCACTTTACATCCCATTCCATATCAAGCCTTGTTACAAAACATTTTATAATTCTTTCTCTTCTTCCTCCTTTTAACCCCCTTGATAGGAGAAAACTTCTCCTATTTACACAAAAATATGAGAAACTATCTCATTAATGAGAGTCCATGAATCTCTCCCTATATCTCTAGAGTTACAATCAAAATAGGAAATGATAAGACACGTGTCTTCTTAGAGTTTCAATACAAATAAGAAATTAGACACATATCCTTCTGATCCCATGATCTTCTCCACTCAAATTCGAATTTGGTTTTGGGAGGCCACATAAATGTCTTTTAGAAGCTTCTTTTTGACCTACACATGTCAACAATTTCATCCCACTTGCTAGGTATAAGCATATGCACATTATTTTCTAATTTTTAACCATAAATTCGTTTAAAAATGCTAAGAATTAATAAAGTTTGGAAAAACATAAATGTGATCCAATAATGATAATGGTAAGGTAAATGTAATGAAATGGAGGTAAATGTAATGAAATGGAGGTAAATGTAATGAAATAGAGGTGGTGTGAAGGTGACAATATGGAAATATAAGTGAAAATGTAATGGAATTGAATGACAATTTCAAGGCCCAACACAAATTCAAGGCTTCCCTGATCATTTGCTTTTGGTAAATTTATATCTTCTTTATAGTGTGTGCATATATTATTTTTTTTAGAACTTGTTACACTCTACAATCACTCAAAGCACGATGTCTTCTCACATCATATCTCAATAGGCCCACGCACTAATTACTAGCACTATTTTGTTCCAATTGTTGAAGCTTGGATGTGTTGCCCACTTAAATCTTCTGACAACTCTCTATTCCAGAAAATTTGTCTCTCCATGCACAAAATCTGGAAGATTTTGTGTGTTAATCTCTAACACCATGTTAAAGCCTCTAACCCTACAAGGAAAACCCCCAACTGCTAATTCAAGGAGGCTTTCATGACAATCGCTGCTCAGATCAAGAATAGGTCTGTGCAATGTTTTCTTATGGCATTTTATAACTAGCAAGTGTCTATATCATATGATAGTGTTGTTAAATGTTTGTTTTGAGTCTCTAATTTTTATAAGGGTTAGTGTGAACATGTCTACCAAATCCTAATTGTTCAAGTTCAAATTGTTCTATGAACCTTCTTATGGACTCTAATCAATAACCATTTCCCAAAAAGATTGTATTGCATGATTCCGGAACTTTGTTGTTAATCAACTACATTTGAAATTTCATTTGATGATCTCTAGTTTACTTTTTTTTCTTAACATGCTATTAAATTTAATTGCATTATATTTTGTTTACTTACTATCTTAACATGTTATTAACATACTTAAAATATAGGTACTATCTTGCATCCCATTTTACCATACAACCATTTAACCTTTTTATGATCAGAGTGCCTTTTGTATTATGTCACCTATTCTAAAGAAACTAAGGGACATGGGGTTGTGGAAACCTAGAGGAACTAGTTTGAGTGACACAGTGAATATCTCTTTTCTTTTTAGAAGGTAGATTGGAATTCTAAAAGATGCATGCCTAAGATTCTCACAACACTAAATGGACAATGTGGGTTTGCAAATAGTATCTTATTTTGTGGATTTTCTAAGCTGCTTAGTGGGTGGTCAAATCCCCTATCCACCCCACCAATTCAATACAAGTGGGTATGATGTGAATATTATAATGTTTAGTACATTTTCTAGGCTATGCTTAGTGGCTTCCTATTGTGCTTTCAACAAAGAAGCTTTATAGTAGTTGCTCAAGTATTAAGTGGAAATACATAATATAAATCACATGATGATTATTGGTAATCTAGTTGGTTTCTAAAATGTTCCTATTGTCTATTTTTTGGACATTGGGAAAATACTGGTTTTTTTAGGTTGTGATGAAGTGCTATAAATGTATATCTTGTCCATTCATAGCTTTGAAATTAACAATGTAGATGAACTTGCAAATTAACATTGTGTTCAAAATTGATAAACTGATTATTGATTGCATTTGATTCGCTACATCCAAGAGATCTATTGCACACTTTATATGTTTTTCCTAAACAATTTCTTGTATGTAGTCTCCATAGAGTCAGTTGTGTTAATGATAATTCCATTTTAGTTAAGATTTGCCCAAGTTTGTTGCAAAGATGCAAACAATTTTGTTGAGGCTGCAAAATATAAAATCTTGCCAACGTCTTAACAATACCATCACAAAAATCCTTGTTTTCACAAAAGTGTTGAACCTTGGAAGTCTTGCCCAAGATACAGCTTAGCCTCTAAGGATACTTTAATTACTCCTACATTGCCACTATAGTTCTTTGTACATTCAAGTCTCATTGATCTATTTTGATTTCTTGTGAACTTTACTTTTAACTTTCCTATTTCTTTGTCTCTTGTTTGGGAGGTCCCAAATCCTTGAGGGTTTATCATGCCCAGTGAGTGAATACTTTGTCAAAAAGTTTTTCCTATCTGCATAAATTTATGGCATACAAATCGTATTTGTTGTGCTAAATTTCAAACTAATTTCAACATAAAACTTTCCACTTTCATTCTGAAAGTCTTTATTGAAGTTTGGCTTAATTTTTTGCATGATTTAAAGCAAGAAAGGTCTTAAAAATAGTATAAATATTGCTCATTATGAAACATATATTTGTTAAAGGCACTAAACATTATACACGGATGAACATGAATGTGGTCCTTTTGGTCTGTAGTTTATATATACAACGAGTGATGTAGTTTCAATACTCTTTCATGAACCTTTGGTAGACTTTAATTTTAAAATGCATTTTCTTTATTATTTTTGTCCAGGTGAACCTTATACAATAGGAGAATGATTTTACTATGAGGATGACATTGCATTCCCTGAGGATTGAAGATAAAATTAAAGGTCACGTGTCTATAAAATGCAAGTATATTGCTTGTTATGTGCTGGAAAATGATAGTCAAGATCCAATTGATGAGATCATTAATAAATGTAGCACAACATTAGCATAAAACATTTCAGAGGAGAATGAGTTGTTTAAAGATACATTGCCAAATTTTAGTTTCCCTTCTAATTTGCTTCCATTCCCCAAAGAATCTTAAGCTCTTTCCCTTCAACACCAAAACAAAATACATCACATGACTTTGGAACCCCTCTTACGAGTTCCAAATATGAACTTTTTGATTGGAATTCCTAGAAAAAAAAAGGTACTTAGAAAAAATCTTGATCCTGATCATCTTTTATGACATTATAATCCATTTGTTGTACAATAATTCTAGCTTTGTATTGCCATATTAACTAGATGTCATTCACTACTTCCTACTTCCCGGTAGCCTAAATTCACTAGGGAATATGGATACATATTCTACTATGTTGATATTTAGTAAATTAATACTTGCCTAGCGTAAGTAGGAGCGAAAATACAACTTTATTGCAGAATTGGAAAAGCCAGATAAAGCTGATCAGGTCTCATGTGAATACTTTTAGCTAATGTTATTTTTTATCATGAGATAAATAGTTACTAATAAAGGCCTCAGAAAGAAATTCGTTTACATGTTAATGAAGGTTCCTCTAAGAAAATAAATACAAAGTTAGAGTGGAACTACTTGTCCCTTTCGAAACAAATATCGATGGCTGGAAATTTGAGCAAGGAACTCTTAGACACCTAATCTTCGATGGCTGGAAATTTGAGCAAGGAACTCTTAGACACCTAATCTTCAGGATTAAGGTTGGTTAGTGTGTATTATGAAATTTGTTTTTAGAGTCCAAGAAACCTAGAAAACTAAATCAACAGTTTTTTTGGTGTATTTATACGTACATTGTGTACATCATTCTTTGAGATTATTTATTAATAATATAGTTAATTTGGTTTCCATTTTGTTGTCTTGCAGTG
Source organism: Pinus tabuliformis (assembly GCA_031772625.1). NCBI lineage: Eukaryota > Viridiplantae > Streptophyta > Pinopsida > Pinales > Pinaceae > Pinus > Pinus tabuliformis. The sequence goes on along the minus strand of CM062817.1, from coordinate 1,890,718,069 downwards.
GCATCAAAACGGACGTTCATCTGCCTTATTGATTAAGTTAAGCCACAAGTTTTGTGGCCTACCAGACTTGAGCCATGGCCTTGGCCTTCCAAAGCATAATTGTTTAAGCGTTTTGCAGATATTACCCGACTGCAGTACTTGTATGAAGAAGGAATGTGGACTCTAAGGCGACATGGCTCGATTGGGTTGGTGAATGAATCAAGAATCAGTGAAAGAATCCGTCAACTACTAATTTTGGTGAAATGGCCACTGTGTTGTGAGGTCAACATCATCCACCTCTGCACACTGGATAATGTTGCCGTCGTTTCCCCTAGAGAAAACAAAGCCAGCCCTGTCGTGACATTGTTCTTAGTCATAAATCCAACGCATATATCAAGGTATGTATACAAATATTCGATACTTGCGTGTTGAATTTGAAGATACTGAATCATTGTTTGAATGCCTTTGTATAAGTTTAAATTCCATGAGTCATCGTGTTATATAACCTTTGAATTATAATTTCAAGTTACAATTCATGATGTTTGTGTGATGTTGAATGTCGCCTGGTAATTGAATTTTTGGTCCTTGTTGTGTAACCGTTAATATACCGAACTCTTTTTTTCAGAAAGAAATCCTTATATGCCCGAAGCCTATAGATATTTACAATCGATATAAGCCTACATATATTTACAATCTATATAGCCGAAGCCAGCAGAGATTTACGACCGAAGCCAACAGAATACAGCATAGCCGCAGAAGCAAAGGCCAGAGAGAGCCGATTCGAACACGGCTGGGCTGCGAAAGCCAACCGCCCCAGCCGTTAATATACCGAACTCTTGTGTATGCTTGTTGTTCCGAGAAGGAGATATCTTAACAGACTTGTGTGTGGATCCAAGGATAGAGTGCAATTTTTTTAATTAAGTGAAAATTCTTTATAAACCCAGATAAATTTCCCCTGCGAACTCTCTAGTGCTGTGACAACCAAGAAGTGGAGGAGAGCTAGAGGTTGAAGAATCTCTTGGGTACCTCATCCCTATCACAACTGGAGTTGCGTGTGCCTTTTGCCTAGTCATTCCATTGTTTTCAACATCTTTTTAGCGCTGGCTTTGACTTATCTCTGTTTTTCCTTCGACCCATCTGCGCAAATGGTGACATGTCATTTGCAGATTGTTCTTTAGTTATTTGGACTATGCATTATTAATGTCGACGTTTCACCCACGAATTTTAGTTTGTTAGCAAGATGCATTTTTTGCTGCCAAGAAAATGAGCTACTGAAAATATTCAAACCCAAGTGAAAGTGGAGTGTTGTTTTGGCGTTAAAATTGAACTATTGTTGTGCTGCACAAGAGGATTAGCATTTACTAAAGGTGTAAGTTAAGAAATTAAAAGGGCATGCACGTTGGTCGATTTCTACCACTGGGAATGAAATCCTATGCAAAAACATTGAAAATATATGGCCATTTTTTATAAGTTGCAGTCTTGACCATATATTTCCCTTGATTTCAACAGTGAATAATTGAAAGGTGTGAGAGAAAGGTGTGTTCAGAAGGACTTTGGTGTAAGAGCGAGGGAGGAGGAGGTGTAAAGCATCAGGTATCTTACAAATTGTCAATGCCTTTTCTGGAAATACTTTGGTTGGGATATTTTACCTGGTTGGTTTCAGCGTATTTTGTTTAGAGACGTTATTAAGTATTTGGGTTCTTCAACAAGTTTATGCGAATTTCAGATCAAGAAAATCAACAGAAATGAAGCAGGAAGCTCCATGAGTTGCTGTGAGCACTGCTATTTAAAAAAAAAAAAGCTCTAAATTGTTGATAAGATGAAGAGTTATATGTCAAAGTCGTATTACAAAACAAGAAATGACTTGAAATGAGTCGAGCCTTCAATACTATTTCATTGACTCGGAGATGATCACACCTTCGACTAGTGATTTCATTTTCACGGGCCTCTTCTATCAATTTATTGGTATCCCCATTTAACCAATAAAAATTACTTTATATAATGGGTGCATTTTCTGTTGAACCCGACACTTGAGATTGACTAAAATGGCTCAAATTAAAAATGCATGAGACATATAAATGATCTCATTAGTTCTATTGTTGATAAAACTATAAATGTCAACAAAGTAAGTCTTGTTGATATTAAAATTTGTTTGCATGATGTATTAGAGACAGTTGAATTTCTCTAGATTGAGTCTCGAGTACAACAAGATGATCCTAAACAATAGTCAAAGAGTAATGAAGCCACTTCATAAGAAAATTTGGATGTGACAGAAAGTAATATTCAAGCAAGAGTATGCAAGAGTCGTATGCATACAATTGTGAAACCTATTGTTCCCAAAACCTTTAGAAGATTGTGCGAAGAAATTATACATAATAAAAGAAAAATTGGTTTGGTATATAACAAGGATATCTTAGATGTATCTTTTCATATGCCTGATTTTTCTAAATCTATACAATTTCGTAGTGCTAGATTTCTAGATCGTCTTGTTGAATTTTTGGAAATCTTGAGAAATAGATGATTTCGATGTGGGAACCTCTAACGAACGTAATTGTGCAATTATGTCTCGTTGTTTTTTCTTTAGAAGCTTTGTCATTCCATTAGAGCTAATTATCTTTCCCGGTTTCCCTGTGATACCCCTTAATTCAACTTCCTTTCCTTCCGAACAAAATTTCATGAAAAGTTCTTGAAAATTAAAAGCTATTGTACCCATTGGACTCCTAGTACAACATCAGCACCACCCATTGGAATGGAAAGCATTGGGCTATTCAATACATATTCCCCCATGGATAGCTTGATATTATTGCACTTTCCAGAGAAATTTATGGTTCCTCCACTTGCAACCATCACTTGACACTCTGGTGCTGGATATAGGCAGCAATTCAATTCCTTGGCTATCTTACAATGAATAAAATTATGGGTAATACCCGAATCAATCAACACTATTACCTTTTTCTTCTTGATATGTCCTTCTATCTTGATAGTTTGAGGAGTGGTAATTCCAGCCAATGCATTACAAGATGTGGTCAGATTTGTTTCTTTTTTCCCTAGGGTTTGTTCTTGGTGTATATCCTCTTCTTTTGACGTTTCTTGTTTCTTTTCTTCCTCCTCTTCACAATCTATGTAGAATAATTTCTTCTCAACACACTTATGACCTTTAGTGTATTTGCTATCACAATTGTAACAAAGCCCTTTTGCTCTTTTTCTTGCAATTGTTGTGGTGTCAACCTTGTAGGCTGTGGAAGGCTAGGGGCAACAACACTTCCATATTTATAGTTGTGAATGGTAGGCTTCCTGGTTGCCATAATTTTTCTTTTCATTTTTCTTGCCAACCTGAATGCCTTCTCTAATGAATTAGGTTCCCAAAGATGAACCTCATGTTGGATGTTATCCTTTAAAGTCCCTAAGAACACATAAATCCTATGCTCCTCTGGAATATCTTTTACCCTTGTATTCAATTTTTGGAAGTCCTTAATGTGCTCCGTCATTAAACCCTTGTGTTTGAGATTTATCAATTGGCTAAAAAAAGTGTTTCTTTTTGTATCCTCATAATGTGCTATCATTTCTTCTGTAAAAATTACCCAAGTGACAATTTGTTTACAAGAGCAAAGTTATCAATACCATACAAACTAATTTGGTTCCAAATATAGAGTTGCAATGCGTACCATTTGTGTGTTTTGCACATTATGGAGATCGAAATATTGCTCCATATGTAGTATCCATGTTATAGGATCATTGCCATCAAACTTCCTCATATCGATCTTTGGAACATGGTGGGTCTTCAATCCAATGTTAGAGTCTATGAAATCATGATTAACATTTATTTTTTTCTCATCATGAGTTTTCTTTACTACCCTTTCATCATTAGTAAGCATTTCTTGTAGCAACTTTGTCAAATTTGTCTTCAAATCTTCCATTTTTCCTCCCATCTTAGCTTCCACGTCATTTATCTTAGCTTCCAAACCATCCATCTTAGCTCCCACGCCATTCATCTTAGCTTTCATGCCTTTCTTTAAACCATCCAACTTATCTTCCACGCCATCCATCTTAGCTTCCACGCCTTTCTTTAAACCATCCATCTTATCTTCCACGCCATCCATCTTAGCTTCCATGCCTTTCTTTAAACCATCCAACTTATCTTCCACACCATCCATCTTAGCTTCCACGCCTTTCTTTAAACCATCCATCTTATCTTCCACGCCATCCATCTTAGCTTCCATGCCTTTCTTTAAACCATCCATCTTAACTTTTGTTACTTTTTGTGAGAGTGAATTTTATTGCACTTGGTCTCGTAATTTTGATATATCATGTTGCATTTCTTCCTCTTCTTCATGAGTCATGCTAGAGATTTCAAGTTGCTTACTAGGTGTTTCCATTTTCTTTCTTCAAGGCATCATTTAATGATAAGTATGCTTCACTATGCCCTTTAATTCCTTCAAACAAAATTTTCAAACCAAACTTATGCAAAATTTAAAAAAAACTACACATATTTTTTCAATTTGTAGGAGCTCGATATTGAATCTGATGTATCTCTAAAATTTCAAATCTCCAAGGTCTAGAACTGCAAATGTGGTAGCCCTCTCAGTCCTCTTTCCAATGCCACCAATCTGATCAAAATTGGATTCTCTAAGAAAGAGTTATGCCCAATCTCCCAAGATGACCTACTTATACACTTTTTCAATAGAGCGAATTTGTATGACGTGTCACGTGTCACTGTTTCAACCTTTAGACCTGAAAACAATGCAAAGAAAACTAAAGTCCGTCCTCTTTCTATAACTTCGTACGAAATTCCAATCTAATACTCAGGGAGAAAGTTATGATGATTTTCCCAAGGTCAACTATTTGGAATTTAATTCTAGAGCCTGCAAAAACCTTAACTGCCTTGTATCATATCTCCAAAAATATAGCGAGAAAAGATCTGAAATTAGGACACGAGGTTCAGAGAGATTTCCTCTCAAATGGGTTTTTTTTTTTTCGCTTATGAAACATTGCAAAAAAAAAAAAATCTATATATATAATAAAAATTAAAATATATATATATATAAATAAATATAAATAAATAAATAAATAAAATAAAATAAAATTATAGCGAAAATGCCACGATGACCTGTTTGGAGCAGCGAAACCCTAGAATCCAAAGCTCTAATACCAAATGTTATGAAACTAGCTCACAAAAAGATAGAAAAGATAGATCAACGCCTTAGAAATCAACCTCTTCGAGGGGGAAACCTCCTTTACATTACACAAATGAACAATTCTTGGATGATACAAATGACTAAACCTCCTTTCTATATATAGGAGTCTAAGGGGTGACAATATAATCAAAGCTGACATAACAATAATAATATAAGGGCACAACAATAACAATAGTGGGCTTCTATGGGGAACATTAATAACAATATGGGTACAATAGGGGCATAATAATAACAATAAGGGCTACAATGACAATAGTAATGGGGGAATCACTAGTATTATAAGGACCTAACATCTATTAATATGTCATGCATTATTTCATTATTAATCATTATGATGTAAATAGCTTTGTAAATTAGGAAACCTATCAAAAACTATAATGATCTGTAAGTCCCTCACGCCATGAGGATCATCACTTGATTTTTACATGGCAATATAAAGGAAACAACATGTTCTTCATCAACATTGCTAAAACGCCCATTGTTACAATAAATAACAACATTCATCATTCACAATGCAAATATGTATACATAGTATGTAAGTAAATATACTTATCTTATTAATATTGGAATGATTGGAAACTAAGGGAGGGACTTCAACTCTCCACCAAACCATAGGCCAACTGCATTGCAATTCTTTCTTGGAGCTAACCATCTTCAAGCTATATTTATAACCCGAGGAGTTAAGTTTTCAAGGGAAATGTACAACAACCAGTCAATAAAACCACCGAGGAATCTAGAGAACACTATGGTTCCTCCTGCTAAACCCAACAAGAGTTTAGAAATTGGTGTTTCCACTTGAAAAATGACAACACATTAGTCCAAAAACATGGTGGTTCCACTTACAAACCTGGCAGGATTTCACGAACCCACTATGGCTTCACCTGCCCAACACTTGTCATTCCCTCAGCCACGCACGCCTATATTCCCCCTTTAATCCAATGTTTTGATTCTTCTATGTCTGCCTAAGCATTTTCTTGAGTCCTCTTTAGTATTTTCCTTGTTGTTACTACAGACTTCACCAACTAGTTATGTCACTGAATTAATCACCCCTACGTGTGTGTGCTTTGTTCTCTTTTGGGTATTTGTTGTTTTCCTGAGTGCATACTATGTGTCAAGCATACTTGCAGACCATCATATTGTGTATATCCTTCTCCTTGTGTGCATGCTTTCCCAAGCTGACTATGCATACCTTTTTGTTCTCCTCTCCACACACATAAATGTCTTGTGCATACTTCTTTGTTGTGTTCTTCTCACACACCACTTCCTTTTGTGTGTTAACCACACCAACAAGCTCCTCGAGAGCAAGGGATGCTATACGCTTGTCATGTTCTTAGGAGTCCCATACACATGTTAAATGCTTGTACTACGTGTCCATTAATTCAACAAGAAGATAAGTGGCAAAATAAATGCAGAATTATGAGCTTGACAATTTTCCAATCAACTCCTCCCCCTCACAACTCTGAATTCGTGTCCTTCCACAATCTAGCCATTTTTATTTTTTCATAATTATTTACAATGAAAAATCTACATAATAACATTTACATGAGGAGGCAACCAAAAGGGTTGTTACATCTATCTTCTAAGCTAGAGAAAATGACTATAAAAAACCTTTAACCCCTAACTCTAATTCTATTTGACCATGTGGGTTCTATTTATTTCGAATCCACCCAATCAAAGCCTTTTCAGAGAGCCATAATCCAACAAATTTGCATATCAGGGTATGATCTTGCATATATTGGATGTATTATCTGATCATACTAGATTTAGCCTCGTAATTTGGATCTTGCACTACTTTTTGGAAAGAAATTCCCTAGATTTCTAACTTGCCACAATGCACCCAGTGGAGAGTTTACTTTTAAACGAGAAACCCCACTTCATATAGCTACTCTATGAAAAGGATTTTGATGATGAGGGGATTGATGGGGAATACTAGTAGCTATAGACTCATTATGGACTCCCAAAACAATATAGCTAAAGGAGGGGGAAAATCCCCCTCTAGCGAAGCCAAGTATAGATGACTATACAGAAAAAACCCTAGAATTTGTAGAGAAAAGCTGAAAATTCTTCTTTTTTAGTAATTAATAATTATATATATATATATTGTTTTTCAAGTGATCTATGTTTATCCAGTCTTGACCTGTGGCTTGAGAAACGCAACCCAGGGGCATCTAAGCCATCAAAATCACTTGGGGATCACACCCGACCCGGGCCACACCAGCCTTAAGATGACTAGATTTTAGCATGTCTCCTCCCCCTAGCATGGGCGCAACAACCTCCGTGAGGTTTGATCTTGGGTCGCCTTGCCAACGAGGCCCATCCTTAACCGGTTGTACTAGTGGGACTTGACAACAATTAATAATATCTTATTTTTAAATAAATACTCCATTTATTTACATGTGTTTTTTCCAAGAAAAAAGTGTAATTTTCAATAAGCTTTTAAGAAAATTACATGTTGTATGCCAACATTGTGTTATGCTTTCACTACTATTAGGTGGTGGAGAGGTTTTTGTTGCTACTTAGATATTTACAAAAGCCTTCATTAAACTTGAAGGTACAAAAAATATAAACATTACTGTTTTAAGCATTGTTCTGTAGGAAACAAAAAACAAAAATCAAAATAACAGTGTAAACATGGTCAAAATTGATCCTGTCGATCAATCTTGTGAATGTGTCACCGCATCGATGTATGGCTTGTGGTAGATCTGAAAGAAGTCTCCGTCCCTGTATTCCTGGATTATCCACTGTCCTCGGTTTAGCTGCGCAGCCTCTTTGGAAAGAAGATCAATGACTTCATTCCTTTCCCTGTAAATATGAGAGCAGACAAAGGACTCAAACTGTGATTTTAAACCAATAGCTTCTTCCAGCAGGTCTCTGAGTGTGTGCATGTGACAGTTATAAGTCCCATTAAGCCAATTTATGATGAGCTGAGAGTCCCCAAAAATTTGTATAGAATGGCAGTGTTTTTCCTTGGCAAAGAGGAGTAAGTGTCTGAGACTGTTTAGTTCGGCAAAGTTGTTTGTGCCTCTCCCTAGTCCCACTTTTATTTTGTAATTCATTGTCTCTGATAGGTGAAGGACTGCTCCACCGCCACATCCTTCAGGTTGGGCTGAGCCATCGAAGTATGCCCAAGGCTGGCCCTTGTCTATTGTTTCTGGGATTATTATCTGGGGGGGGGCATGGATCTTGGTCTTTAGGGATAGAATTGTATATGGCTAGGATATTGTTGCAAAAAGCCGCTCCCAGAATGTTCTTGTCCTGAAAAATTCTGTGGTTCCTGATAATCCAGATGCCCTAGCATATAATGGGAGGTAGATTTTTTGTTTTTGGCTAGCAGTTTTGGACCACCAAGACTCCCATGCCTCTTTGATATTGTTCTCGATCCATCGACAAGGGAAATTTAGTCCAGTGGTGATTATATTCTAGATCTCCACCGTGACAGGGCATAGGAGAAATAAATGGTTAGTGTCCTCTGTTGCCGAGTTGCAAATACTGCATCTTGAATGCCCATGTATACTTCGTTTTTTCAGGTTGTGGTCGGTGGGGATTTTGTTTGAGAGGATATACCAGAGGAGGAGTCACATTTTATGGGGAGCTTTCAGCTTCCATAAGGATCTCCACCACTAGCATTGTGGACCTAGAGCACGAGCTTCCATGATAGCAGCAAAACTAGCTTTGGGGTGTAGTTGTCGTTGGGTGCCTTAGCCTATCTTCCCTAGCTGTGATCTTGATATTTGCCTCCTCCAGGCCTCCCACAAAGCGAGACCAGTCCATGTTCCATCTATCTCTGATGCCCAGGGTTTCAAACCCCCACCATTGTCTATGGGGAGCCTCAGCCCGCCCATCCTCTTTGATGTGAGCAAGGAGTGTGTATCCAGCCTCGCTGAGTTCCTGTCTCATTTCTTGTGGTAGGATGTGGGAATTCCCACTACCTTCCCAAGCATCGAACCCAATTCTGATTAGTGCGTGATTCCCCACCTTCCAGGCCAGTCCTGATTTTATGATGTTGATAGATTGTATGACTGCCTTCCAGATGTTTGAGGCCCCCATGTGGTGGTGTTGTGTGCTACAAAGCCAATCTATGGTTGGCTAAGGATAGATGTACTTGTTGTAGATCACTTTTTTCCAGAGACTATTAGTGGTGATGATTTACCAAGCCAATTTTTCTCCCAAAGCCTTGGCAAAATCTTGGGGTTCCTTTAATCCCAAGCCTCCCCATTTCTTTGGTTTTGCAATCCTTTCCCATTTTCAAAGCGAAGGATTTTCCATCTGTTAGTACCCTCCATATGAATCTGCAGCAGATCTGTTTGATTTTGCGGTGGATGCTTTTTGGGATCCAAGCCAGAGACATCCAGTATACCGGTATGGACTCAAGGACTGATTTGATAAGGGTCAATCTCCCAGCCTTGGAGAGCCACCTCTGTTGCCAGATGTTTATACGGGCTTCAATCTTTGCTGTTGTCTAAGCCCAATCTGCAATGCGGTATCCGTTTGGCTTGAGTCAGAACCCCAGGTATCTTAGGCTGTCTTCCAATTCTTGTCTCACAAAGCCGAAATGTTGGGAGGTGAATCTTTGTTCATTTTGTAGGCAGGAGCTGAAAATGATTGTTGATTTTGTATAGTTCAGCTCCATTCCTGTAGCTTTACAAAAGAGAGTTAAGATTACCTTGAAACTAGAGGTATCCCTATAGGATCCATTTAGAAAAATTAGAATATCATCAACAAAGAGAAGGTGAGAAATGGTGGTCATGTCATTGATTTCCACACTCCTCAGAGTGCCATTGTTCCTTGCTGATGTTATGAGTCTGCTGAGGGCTACCATTATTAGCAGGAAAAGTAGAGGGGATAGAGGGCAGCCTTGTCTGAGTCCCCTTTCTGCATGAAAAAAGTTTGAGGCTGCACCATTGATCAGGACACTGAATGAAACCGTTGTGAAGCAGCAACTCACCCACTTGATGAATTGGTGGGGGAAACCGATGTGAGTGAGCATGAGCTGTAGATAGGTCCAGTTGACTCTGTTGAAAGCTTTAGACAGGTCTATTTTGAGGATGGATGCTTTTTTGAATTGGATTTTGTGGAACGAAGCATTTCTTGTGCAGTACCAATAGCCTCCTCGATGTGGCGGTGCTTAAGGAACATGAATTATTCCATAGAGATGATCCTAGATAGAATGGGTTTGATGCGAAGGGCGATGATTTTGGAGATGATATTGTAGATGTAGTTACATAGGGAAATAGGTCTGTAGTCATCGAAGGTTTGAGGATTTTCCACTTTGGGGATGAGGGCTAAGAAGGTGGAGTTGAAAGCTTTGGACATTTCCCTAAAGGTTCGGCTTTCTTCAGCAGCTAGTAGCAGGTCTTGGCCTATGAGCTCAAAAAAAGTGATATAGAATTCTATGGGCCAATCATCTGGTCCCGGACTCTTGTCTTTGCACTTACTCTTGATGGTGGCCTCCAACTCATCTTCCTTTTGTTTTCTGGTCTTTACCCAAGTGATAGTTTTCGTTTGAGATAGTTTAAGTTTTTAGTTATGGCAGAACCCGAAGACATCCCCTCCTCCCTATTAAAATGGGTCCAATTCCTTTTTACTAGCTCCTGGAACCCTTCTTCCCCTATCCATGCTGCGTTGAATTTGAAGGGGGATCCCGACTTCCTGGCCTCATCTTCAAGTTCTAGAAAGATAGGGAGTGGTCTGAGCTTCCTCCTAAGCCGACCTAATGCCTGATGTGGCCCAGCCTGTTTAGGAGAGGAGGTCTGATGAGGAAACGATCTAAACGTCGGGCAAGGGCATGCTCCCCGACGCGGAGATTCCTCCAGGTAGGCATTATACGGGCTGAGTCAATGCTCAGGAGGTCATAGTCATCCAATATTTTCTTGAAATATCTAGTTAGGGCATCAGATTGAGCCCTGTGCCCCCAAGATTCTGCCAGCCCCAGGGAGAAATTTAGATCTCCCCCTATGATAATGTTTTCTGTCTGCATGAAATCCTGCTGTAGTAAGCTATCCCAGAAAGCCTCTCTGTGGTGGCACGACCCGTAGATGTTGATAATTCTCAGTGTAAGGAGGGGGGAATTGGAAATGATGTCCGCTCCCAAGAAACCCTGCCCTCCCCATGCATTAATTATTTTGATTGAGGAGCTGTTAAAACCAAGCGCTAAGCTGCCCGAGCATCCTCTCACATCCAGGAAAAAGAATTCCCAGTTGGGAAGGAAGGTTTTAAGAGTATTGTGGATCGCGGTCCCCAAGAGTTTCTTGTAGCATTAAGAAATCCAATTTTTTAGATTGACATAGCCTTTTTAGAGCTAGATTTTTGTTGGGGTTGGCTAACCCCCTACAATTGAAGGAGAGGCCTTTCATGGGTTCATAGGGGTAAGGTTCCCCTTTGCTCTAAGGACCTTGTCAATGGGAGTTTGAATGCTTGAAGCCACCTCCAGGTTATCTCTTTTAATGGCTTTGGAGATGCGGGATTGTCGGCCCCGAGGGACTTTAGGGGGGAGGGGAGGTATAGGGTCATCCTCCAATCCGAAGGCATGGAGGGGTGGGGGGATGGAACGCAGGTTATAGCGATGGGAGGATTCGGAGGTCGAAGCCCCAAGGGCCTCGCTAGGAGGGGTGTGGCTAGTGGTACAGGGGGAGGGTTAGGTTGGGGGAGGGGCAGGAGTCACAGGGCAGCAGATTTGGCTTAGCTTGGGAGGGGGGGATATATTCAAATTTAAGTGTAATGAACTAGAAACAATATAGATACAATTAGTCTGAGAAAGAGAGTTAGGGGAAGAGGAGGTACCCGTGAAACCCGTGCCATCTCTGGAGCGTGCCCTAGTGCTCGGCGCCTCATGATTCAAGATTGTCGTTTCTGGGAGACCAGGTGGAGCAAGGGGTTGTCTTCCTAGACCTTTAGACTGTCTAGATTGCATATCAGAGAGCTCTGCCATTCCCAAGTCTATTTGTGTGTTGGCCACTGCCTACCTTCTTGCGGGATAGGGTCTTTGTCCTGTGACTAGAGGGCAAGTTTTATAGAGATGGCCAACTTCATGGCATCTCCTGCACCTAAAAGGAATGCCCTCGTAGTCCAGTTCCTGCCAGTAGGTTGTAGCTCCCATGTGGAACTGATAACTTTCCACCAATCCATCTCTGGTGTCCAGATAGACTAGTATTCGAGCCATCGCCAGGATGCCAGTGTCCATATACGTTTTGTCATGGTCAACATAGGTGCCGAGGTCATCCCTGATGATCTTGAATATGTCCTATGACCAGAACTGCAATGGGAGGCTTGGTAGACGTACCCAGATGGGCCCTGCTCCCAGGTGTTCCTTCTCTGGATCAAATAATGTAGAACATCTCTTTAGAAGCACTAGGGTCATCTCTATGTGCCAGAAACGGGTAAGAATCCAGTTGACATCTTCTGGCTCATCAAAGATTAGGGCAAACTAGCCCTGAGACATAGCCAGCACCGCTAGAAGTTGCGGCAGGACATTCCCCCATACCTCCATGGTCCATCGTTTCAGTTGGCTTGGCGAGTAGTTTCTACCCCACGCACTCTCCCGACTAAAACCATGCTCTCTGTTAGGGTAGCTTTATCCATTCCTATGCCTTCACTAAAGACCAGTTTTCTGCCCCTTTCTCTTGTCTTGCATTGTTTGGCCTTCTTTGGCTTGGGGGCCAGTTGTTCTGGCTGGTTGCTTCCTTTTCTAGTCAGGTTGTTCTCTAGGTCTGAGTCCCTTAGCTCTTCTCTATTCGGCTCATTGTTTACCAAACCATTAAAGTAGCATGAGGGTTGTACCTTGCTCCTTTGGTCGAGCTGTGGTATAAGGTCCTGCGAGTGCTCGGGCCTATTGGGCGCATTGTTTGTTGTTCCATGGCCTGTATTTAGCTTGATGGTGCCAAGGACAAGGTCTTCCAGGTTCCCTTTCAAGAAACCCTCGCGTCCTTGTAGAAACTTTGGGGGTTGTTTTTGTTTGCACCAACCTGAGAAATTTGAGGGGGACAGAATAGAGAGAAATGGGGAGTTTGAGCCCTCAATAAGGTTTATGAAACCCTCGGTGATCGGCGCTCTCGGTTAGGAGATTTCCAACCCTAGTAAGGAAGTTTCCATGTCTGCCAACCCACAGGTGCCCTGGTTAACCTGCTCGTTTGGTGTGTTGTCAGTGGTCGGTCCGACCCATGCTTGTGCTAACGGACGAGAACCCACAAAAGTCTAGGATTTTTGGTAGTTATCCGATGTGTATTCAATGAGCTCCTCCTCGTAAACCTCTTCCATTACCGTTATTAAGTTGCTAGTGGGATTGGGACGCAGGGTCACGGAGAAGCTAGCTCGAGGAGCAAACGGTTTCCGTTATGGAAGCCGCACGGCGAACACACCCTCAAAACCTTAAACCACGTCGGGTTTGCTTCTGGAACTTGTTCCTTAAGGTAGGGCTCCCAAGACTACAAACATGTCCCTAACGGTGGACAGAAACGTGGTTATCTAGGAGACTGTGCACCAAAAAATGAGGCAGACCGACAGACCAAACGAGAGTTTCTGACACCTCTTGAGCGCCCTCGTGACTATTTTAACTGGCACAAAGTTGGAAAACTCCCTTCCTTAGCCTGAGAAAAAACTATCATAGAATGAAGAGATAATGTGGTGTGAACAGACCCAGCGTCGAACCTCCTCACCTTCACTCCTTGACCGCCATCGCTCCCGACAATTCAGTTTATTTACATGTTTCCTTAACATGTATATATTTATTTTATCAAAATATTTATACCAAAACTTTATATCTTTTTCCAAATCAAAAATTTATATTTTATTAAAGTATTTATATTATATTTTTTCTTAAAATATTATAAAAGTGTTATTTATCTAATAACTTACATTATTTGTTTATTAAATTTGTCTTAAGCATATTTTTTTTTTCAAAGGAAAAATATTGTATATATATTTAGAGGAAAAATATATGCATTTGTTGTCCATAATTTGTCGGTTTAGTGATTAGATACAAATATCTCAAGCTTTCCTCATTACAATTATGTCCTTACTTCTATTAAGAGCATCTTTGGTCCTGAGATTTTAAATACCTTAAAGATATATACTAAGAAAATAGATAACAATACAAATAGCCCAAGGAAACTTCTAGAAGGGGGGATTTGTCAGCAGATACTCCATCTGTGCACCATATGCATTCTCATAAATACCAGTTGATCCATTTGGCAGGGCAAAACCTTGTTTTGAAAACCTATCTCCTTCCATATTTAATTCACATAAGATGTGATCAAATGAGACATGTTCAAAAGAATCCACAACAATTCGAATATCATTGAGAAGCATATCGACACCAATGTTACAGGCTTCCACTTTGAGCTTTTCTAGGTCTAATGCAAGTTTAAAGTCCCCTAATACATGTAATTTTGTCATGCCTTTCTTTTGTGCCAATTCCATTAGGAGCCATAGGGATGTGAATTCAACTTTGTTGTTTGAGCCCCTGCCTGGCGCATATTGACAATGTAAAAAGTGTGTTTGATTGATATGAAGGACAACCCCAACACCACAATGTGAGGGGTGACCTTGGTTAGTGATTTGAACTTATGTAGGAACACAACAGAATACTGATATAAACATAAACACAAAGATGCGGCAAAATAAGTCTTCATTTGATTAATATCAAAGCACTGAAAGATGCTTACAAGTAGAATGGAAATAAACTAGCTTGGGCGATGGTAGCTTATATCTGAGAAGAGATGTGGCAGTTACATGCCTCTGAACTGTATTACAATGAGGCTCAAGGGCCTTTTTATTATTGAACAATAAGAGGAAACCCTAAACAACCAAAAACCTAACCCTAGGAGATGGAACACCAAGAGTTTGTGGGCCCCATTGGGGTTAGTTGGGCAACCAACTTCCTGGAGGTGGTAACTTGGCCATATGATCTTCTTTTGGCGCATACGATACCTTGTTAGAAACAGCTCTCGAAGTTCAGGACCCAAAAAAAAACGCCGATTAGGGGGTCAAAACAACTCTAAAAGTTCAGGACCCGAAAAACTGTTAAAAATAGTAAATTGTGTTATAATACAGGAAACTGATGAAACTGACTAAAGGTCTAGGTGGAATAGGTGCATGGACACTAATACCACTTGGATTTGTCCTTCCCCCTTTTGGAAGTAATGGTCCCCATTGTGTACAAAGCCTCCATGAGGTGAGGAACTTTCTGTTGAACTTGGTCCCGAGTGAGCCACTTGCCCTGGTGAAGGAGTTGACCCACTTTGACAACTCGATATAGCTAGATCCTTTTTTGGCGAGTGTTCTTGATTTACGTGTCCATGATCCTATTAGTTGTGGATTGTTCAATGCAGCTTGGGTTGAGCTATGTTGGTGTTATTTTTTCAACAATGTCTGTTGTGTCCAACAATGGGGGAAAGTATGGCCGCAACTGGTCCACATTGAATGTTGACTACGGGCCAAGGAATGATGGAATGCTGAGCTCAAAGGAATTGTCCCCTACATCCTTAGTGATGGTGTAAGGCCCATATCAGAGTAGGTGAATCTTGGGGTGGGGCCCAACGAGGCGCTCCTTTTGGAAATGTAACGAAACTTTATCGCCCACTTGGAACTTGTGTGGTACCTGATCCTAATCATGACATTGTTTATACTTAGAATTTGCTCTGTACAATATGTCATGGAACTGTTAGAAGATGTGATGAATGTAGTCAATGAAGTTGTTAGCCCTGTCAGCTTCAGAATGGACATGAGCTAAATCTTCCTGAGTAGCTACAAATGGTGTAGAAATTCTCACTGTAGATCAATAGATTATGCAATAGACTAAAGCAAAATACAAGATCAACTTCTACAACAAACTTTGTGGAAGCTTAATTGAATTGAGCGAGTTAAATGAGAACACATATAACTGGGAATGAGAAATCAATCACACATAACACAGAAGAAATAACTCGAGGAAAGCCTCAGCCTAAAACCCCAATCTCTATATTATCATACAAGTGGAAATGTGTTCAGATTACAAAAAGAATCAGCTCTCAAGCTATCCCGCTCTCTCTGCAATCAAAAAATGTTGCTCATAGACAGTCAAAGGCTTCTCCAAACCTTCTCCTCTGCCCTCTAAGCCTCCTATTTCCTTGCGCAGTTTTTCCTAGGGTCTAGTGCTTCCACTTGTGTGAATTTCCACCTCACACTGCTCACTTGGCTCGGAAATAACTGCACAAACCTGAAGGAGATCATTCCTTCTGCATGGATGATTTTCCTATATAGGAAAATTCGTCCAGCTGATAGTACATTGTCCCTTCCTTTGATCTCAAATGGGTCTCTAACTCAACTGACATGCATGAGTTATTTATGAGAGAATATTCAGTTATCTGAAGTGCAATAGTTACGCATGCATGCATTAACTAACTGAACTCACAATTAATTCCACAAATTGTTGGAACTAATCTAACTGGACTTAACTCAGATAACTAAGCTAACTAATTACAACTCATCATGATCTCCTTAATTGATGGATAAATTCCTCAATCAATGGAGAAATTGTTGCATGTCCCCACATAGACTTCATGTTTGATTTTCTACAACTAATTAACTCAAGATGAATTAATTAATTATTTTAAAAACAGCTACTAAGATCAAATTCGAATTTTACTTCTCAATTTTAGTTCAGGGACTAACTAAAATTGGAATCTAACCTAAAATGCTATTTATAGTAGTGCTATTTTTAGCACTTCCATTTTTCATTCCTCGTTGCTAAGTCCAACACTGGTACCCGAATTGCTATTTATAGCAGTTCTATTTTTAGCACTTCAATTTTTAGCATTTCTTGTTGCTATTTTCAACACTCACTCTCAACAAGAAAGGCATTCAAATTGAACTCGATCCTGAACCTTTGGAATGTTCTGCATGCAACTCTTCTCCCAAGTGTTGTTGCTCCAGCAACTATAGAAACAAAAAATCTCCCAACTGACCTCCCTGTTGGGCTAGAAACACCCTCTGATGTTGAAGCTCCATCTTCCACTGACAAGTGATCCCTCGCTGACCTCTGAGTTGCTGCAACACTCCATGCATCTCGCACTGTTGCACACCTCTCTATGCCATCCTACATTGGTGCAACACTCCTGTGCCTCCCGCATTGTTGCATCTTGCTAGCTCTGCACTGTCTTGGGATTCCTGCATTGTAGCTCTCTCTACCGCTCCATCTGCATCTGCCTCTCCCATTCAGCCAGTCCTGCTACTCCTCATCGGGGATCCCGTGACAAGGTCTAATTAAAGATGTTGGGTACCTCAATGATCATGCCCCTATTCCAGCCTTCTTAGGACTGTCACTCCACATCACCCCACCTCCTACCTGGAGGTATGGATGCATGTGATCCCTCTGCCCAGTTGGCTCAAAATTTCCCCCTACTGGAGGTCTCTGCATGAGTAGATGTCTCTACTTGATCTCCTCTCGGCTTCTCTAGTTGTGGCTGCTCCACAACCTCCTGAAACTACTTCATCAATTGTGGCTCCTCCACAATTGTTTGAGACTTCTTCTGGTGCTGCATGTTGAGAGGTAATTTACTCTCCCTCTCAACCACCAAGTCTCCATCATTTTCCTTGCTCCTCAAGGCTTTCCATGCATCTTGAACTTCAAGAGCATACAGGTTCTTGACTCGTGAACCAATCTACTTCATCTGTCTCGTGGTGACGTGTCTAAGGAAAACCTTTCCCTTACTGAAGACTACATCATAGCCTTTGTCTTCCAGCATAGCGACGGACACAAGATTCTTCTTCAGACCCGGTACATACTTTACATCGGTCCAGGTAAGGTGAGCTCCATGCTCCCTCTGAAAAACAATCGTGCCTACACCTGAGACACTATACTTTTCATCATTACCCATCGCTATGAGTATCTAGAGATCTTTCTCCTCCAAGGTGCTAAACAAACTCTTGTCGTCGGTCATGTGGAAAGAAGCTCCATTGTCAAGAAACCAACCACATCCCACCATGGATGAAACCATGCATGCGAAGAGGGTGAAATCCAACTCGAATTGTGAGGCCAATGCCTCACCTTCAGATCCTTCCTTGGATCCCATCTTGGATTTCTTCAGTGGACAATTTGTAGCAAAATGGCCCACCTCATGACAACGAAAGCATCACACTTTTGATTTGTCAAACATCTTCCCACCATAGGAAGAACTCGATTTGGGATGAGAATCGTTCTCCTTCCCTTTCTTCGCCTTACTCGCTAAGGCACAATTTTCTTCATCCTCCTTGGATGAAGAACCATCTCTGGTGCTTCTTCTTATCTCCTCCTGCATCAGATCCGACCAAAGTCGTTCCCAATTTGGAAATTTTTCTCTTCCATTAACCAAGTCTTCGTAGCTATGCCAGCTCTTAGGAAGACCAAGGAGTGCAAGACTCACCATGTCATCATCGGCGGTCGTGATCCCTACACTTCCAAGCTCATCCCTGCAGGTGGTGAGTTTGTTCAGATATGTAGAGATCGTGTCGCCCTTTTCACACTTGATTTTCTGAAGCTTGTCTTTCAGCGCCAGCTTCCTCTGATCAGTGTTATTTTGATATAGATCTTTCAATGTTTTCCACATCGAAAATGATGTCTCTTTCCCATGGAGACTCGAGAATATGTGGTCTAGAACTCCCTCCAGAAGGATTCTCCTTGCTCTAGCCACACATTTCTTCCATTTCGTCAATTCAGTAGCATCAGTCGGCTTGGGGAATTCTTGATCAATGAAGTCCTTTAGACCGTTATCCTCTAATACTGATTCCATGCGATCCTTCCAGGCTATATAATTTGAATTGCCATCAAGAGCATATTCGAGTCTTAAACCGTTGAATGCCATTGGTGAAATTGAGATGTGATAAGAACTTGATTTCTATATTCAAGAACCTCAAACTTCGAACTTCTCCCTTCTTGTATATTGTTCTTCGTCTTGATCACCTTTGCTCTGATACCATGTATAAATTCTCACTGTAGATCAACAGATTATGCAATAGACTAAAGCAAAATACAAGATCTACTTCTACAACAAACTTTGCGGAAGCTTAATCAAATTGAGCAAAATCAATGAGAACACATATAACTAAAATGAGAAATCAATCACACATAACACAAAAGAAATAACTCGGGGAAGGTCTCAGCCTAAAACCCCAATCTTTGTATTATCATACAAGTGTAAATATGATCAAATTACAAGATGAATCAACTCTCAAGCTATCCTTCTCTCTCTGTAATCAAACAATGCTGCTCATAGACAATCAAAGGCTTCTCCAAACCTTCTCCTCTGCCCTCCAAGCCTCCTATTTACTTGCGCAGTTTTTCCTGGGGTCCAGTGCTTCCACTTGTGTGAATTCCCACCTCACGTTGCTCACTTGGCTCAGACATAACTGCAGAAACCTGAAGGAGATAATTCTTTCTACATGGATGAGTTTCCTAAATAGGAAAATTCCTCCAACTGATAGTACATTGTCCCTTCCTTTGATCTCAACTGGGTCTCTGACTGAACTGACATGCATGAGTTATTTATGAGAGAATATTCAATTATATGAAGTGCAACAGTTACATGCATGCATGCATTAACTAACTAAACTCACAATTAATTCCACAAACTGTTGGAACTAATCTAACTGGACTTAACTCAGATAACTGAGCTAACTAATTACAACTCATCTTGATCTCCTTAATTGATGGATAAATTCCTCAATCAATGGAGAAACTATTGCATGTCCCCACATAGACTTCATGTTTGATTTTCTACAACTAATTAACTCAAGATGAATTAATTAATTATTTTACAAACAGCTGCTAAGATCAAATTCGAATTTTACTTCTCAATTTTAGTTCAGGGACTAACTAAAATTGGAATCTAACCCCAAATGCTATTTATAACAGTGTTGTTTTTAGCACTTCCATTTTTCATTCCTCGTTGCTATGTCCAACACTGGTACCTGAACTGCTATTTATAGCAGCGCTATTTTTATCACTTCTATTTTTAGCATTTCTTGTTGCTATTTATGGAAACATTAATGGGACATAGTGGTTGGAATCCCAATCCCACTTGAAAGGGGCTCTGGCCAATTGAGTTATGGAGATCTTTGTTGTAGTTAAGTTGGACATAGGAAAGGCTCTCATCCCATGTACGTGGGTGCTTCTAGTTGTACATGCGCAGGATGTGCATGATCATTTTGTTGACGACCTCTGTTTGGCCATTAGTTTGGGGGTGGAAGGTCGTCGACTTAATGAGCTTGGTATCGAACAACGACTAAAGGCTTGACCAAAATGCACTTAGGAATCGACTATCCTGATTGCAGATAATGGATCATGGGATCTAAAAATATACCCATACTTGTTCAAAGAAGATTTTGGCATTGGATTATGTTGTGATACTCTTCTTGCGGGCCACCAGAATGGCCATCTTAGAGAATCTTTTGATGACCATGAAAACACAGTCGTTGCCCTGCTTGGTAGAAAGAAGGTCCGACATGTAATCCATGGATATGGATTCCCAGAGTCAGCCAGGAGTAGGCAAGGGAGTATACATGCCTTTATTCTTGATTGTAGGTTTGGCAATGACATAGGTAGTGTAGGATCTGATGTACTTCCCAACATCCTGTTGAAGGTTCGACCAATAAAAATACTTATGCACCACTACCATTGTCTTCTCTAGCCCAAAATTTCCAGTGATCCGACTATAGTGCGCCTCCCAAATCATCTTGGCATGCTCACTTGAAGGAACACAGAGGTGTCCCGGGTGGCATAACAATGTGTCTTAGAGGTGAAAGTCTGGAACTTTCTTACATTCCAAGAGCATCTGGTATGTGGTGCCAAATTTTGGATCATTCTTGTAAATATGTGGTCATTCTGAAGCCTTGTATCCACAAGAGTCAAGCACAGTGGTCAACGCTATGATCGATGGTTAGCTGAGGCAGTCTGCAACATTATTGGTACTTCCCTTCTTGTAATTGATGTTCAAATGGAACTATTGTAGGTATGTGGACCATTTCTGATGGCGACTGTTCTGCAACTTTTCTTGTGTTTATATGAACTGCAGGGGTCGGTGATCTATGTGGATGACTGTTTCCTTCCCCAGAATGTAATGCTTCCATTGTTGGCAAACCTGCACAATGGAATATATCTCTTTGTCATTGGTGGGATACTTTCAGATTGTGTATGAAAGTATCTCACTGTGATATGCCATCAGATGCCCTTATTAAGTAAGAACTATCTTGGTAGCATAGTCGGAGGCATTTGTCTCAATCTCAAATCGTTACTGCAGGTCTAGTAATGTGAGTACTGGTGCAAAGAAGAGGCGATGCTTCAACTCAACAAACGCCTTCTGTTGGGATTCAAACTAGAAGAACTTTGCTTTCGCTCTGCCCCTTGTGACTTGACTCAAAGGCTAAGTGATATGAGAGAAACCAAACACGAACCTGTAGTAGAAATTGGCAAGACCCAGAAAGCTGTGTAGATCTGTTAGAGTGGTTGGGGCTGACGAATCTCGAATAACTTGTATCTTAGCTGGGTCCACATGCACACCTCACTCATCAATGATGTACCCCAAATATTGAACCTGGGTCATACCAAAAGTGCATTTCTCCAAATTGGCATATAACTTGTGTTGTCGTAGGTTTTGGAGGACTTGCCGAATATGGTGTAGGTTCTCTTCCCAACTATGGTTGAAGATCAAGATGTTGTCCAAATACACTACCATAAATGAGTTGGTGAAGGGTCGTAACATGTCGTTCATCAACCTCATGAAGGTTGCAAGGGCATTCATCAACCCGAAAGGCATGACTAGCCATTAAAAAAGAATCTCCGAAAGCAGTCTTCCACACATCCAAGAGTTCGATTAACACCTAGTGATAACCAAACTTCAAATTAATATTGCTGAAATATTTAGTCCCCTTGAGCTGATCTAAAAGGTCATCAATCCATGGGAATGGATACCTATTCCGGACAATGATCTTTTTCAACGCTTGATAGTCAATATAGAGCCTCCAGCTGTCGTCTTTATTCTGTACCAACACGATCGAGCTCCGACAGGGTGATGAACTTGACCTGATGCGTCCTTTCTACAGTAACTCCTGAATCTAACTCTTAATTTCATCATTCTCTATAACATAGAGTTGGTAGATCAGCCTGTTGACTAGTGGCGCACCCAGGGTCATATTAATGGAATGCTTGACCTGACAGTGCAGGGGTGCCCTTGTGGGTGAGGTGAAGATGTCCCTATATGTGAAAATTATATCACTGCAAAAACTGATTTATTTTACCTACTTATTTTCCAATAAGTTATTTACGAAAATCCTTCAGTAAGCATTAAAATAAATTATGCTGCATATATCACACCATAATACAGAAACAAATACATGCACAGGAATCAAACACATCAACAAATATATTTTTGGACAAATGTCCCTGGAAAAACCCAATGCAAAAAAACCAGTGCAGCAGAGGAGGATTTTATTAATCAACTATTCTTCAGTACAACTGGGTGCCAAACTAGATTACCCAACAGAGATAAATTCTTCAGCTCCTCTCTAAGACTCAACGTCAAGCTTGTTGGCCTCTGCGCAACTCCTAGACCCTCTACATCAGCTTCTGCCTCTCTGCGTCACCCACGTAGGCCCTCCAGTGACTGCGCAGTTCTGCTACCTCTACGTCTGCCTCTCTAACCTCTGCGCTAATCTTATGGTGTTGTTCCTAACTTCTTGTTCAGTACCCGCTACCTCTTGTTGCAATCCAAACCTCTAGTTCGAATTTCTCAGCTAACCCTGCTCCTGAAATCGAACTGACTGGTCTCCCTTAGTGTGTTCTCCAACTGACCCTCAAGCATCTTCTTATACTTTTCCTGTTGGTCCTTCAATGACTGAGATTAAATATCTAATCAATGGCTAAGATTATATTTGGCTTGATCCATGACTTTTGGAACCTTCTAACCTAGTTTTATATTAATACCCATTAATATTTTATTTTTCCTAAGTTTAGACTTAGGAACTCCATTAAAAATATTAATTATTTTAATATCTCCCAAACCAGATAAAATTTGCCCAAACCATTTATGGGTCTTGGAGATATCCACCAATTTTCATGGCTAGAGCACATCCGATGCTACCCCAAATCAACACTCCCTCTTAGCGAGGACTGTGCTCTAGTAACACTACACTTTGAGCATCACTCTGATTATATGACACCGGTAGCTGTGCTGATGCTAGGCCTCCCTGCCCAACATCCTCTGCACTATTGCATCCTGTACTGCTTCCCATGGCTCTGCCACTGCCACTACTGCATCCGTACGACAACTCCCTCTGCATCTGTGTTGTTGCTAGTCCTTTCTCCCAACACTGCAACTCCCTCTGCATCTGTGTTGCTACTGGTCCTTCTTCCCAACACTGCATCTGTATTGCAACCTCTTCTCATCATGCTGCATCGTGCTACTGCTGACTCCTACTGCACTGCAACATCATACCCATTTCGACTACTGAAATGGATTCTTTATCATCCCCATCTTCTCCCCCAAATAATCAAACTTTGTTCTTCCAAGGGGCTTGATAACAATGTCTTCCACCTACTCTCCTGTAGGAGTGTAGCTCAATTATACAACTCTTCTCTGGACATAGTCTCTGACAAAGTGACACTAAATATCAATATGTTTTGATCGATCATGAAATACTAGATTCTCAGAGAGCTTGATGTGACTCTAATTATCACACATGATCCTAGTCACCTCCATCTTTCTTCTGAATAGGTTCACAAGTAGTTTTCTAATCCATATGGCCTCGCACAGAGTTGTGCTCGCAACCATATATTCTACCTCAGCTGAGCTCAGAGCTATGGATTTCTATTTCCTATTACACCAGGAGTTCATTCTTGATCCAATGTTGAAATAGTACCCAAAGGTACTTTTCGATCCACTAAACTTCCAACCCAATCTACATCAATAAATCCACTCAATCTGATATCCTTACTCCTGGTGTACAAGAGTCCATAATCGATTGTTCCCTGTACATATCTAAGAACATGTTTGGCTGCTGCCCAGTGTGCCCTCATTAGTTCCACCATGAACTGAATGAGGGTTTTGACAACATAAAAAATGTCTGGACTGGTGTTGACCAGATACATCAGGAACCCTATGAGCTACCTGTATAAGGTGGGATCAACATCCTTTTCTTCTGATGCATCAATTTTCTTCCAGTTGGTGATCATTGGAGTAGCCATGGGTCTACAATCCTCCATCTTGAATCTATTCAGAATTTATGTAGCATATCTCCCTTGCCCA
This sequence comes from Pinus tabuliformis, assembly GCA_031772625.1. Classification (NCBI taxonomy): domain Eukaryota; kingdom Viridiplantae; phylum Streptophyta; class Pinopsida; order Pinales; family Pinaceae; genus Pinus; species Pinus tabuliformis. Next base: position 1,890,693,645 of record CM062817.1, on the reverse strand, counting down.
AGGAAGATCTCCCCCTTTTGCTGCCAAATTTCCAACCCTAGGAAATAATGCATTTGTCCCAAATCCTTCATGTCAAATTATGTGGCTAGATTCTTCTTGCAGTCCCCAATGAGCCTGGATGACCCTGTCAGGAAGAGATAATCCACATATAATACTAGGATTAGAGGCTTATTCTCTACAACCAGATAGTAGAGATTTGGATCTGTGTCATTCTTGACAAATCCCATCTTCTGCAAGTAGTCATCAATTCGACCATACCATGCTCTATGATCTAGAATTGATCCAAGACAAATAATTAAGGTATTACAGACTCATGTGCATGGATGTTCCTATTCTATATTATGCAACGGATCGATAAGATTGCGAAATACACAGGCACTGAAGCAGTTAGAGAAAAACATAACAGACAAACATGTAAACACACCAAGTTTAATAAGGAGTTCACCTAATACTCCTGGGCTAAGTCTCCCGGTCCAACCTTCAGTGGTGGCCTCTCTATTATGTTTTCAAGCAAAGATTTTACAATAGTGAGCTCAATTTGAGTCTCACCCAGCAGATATAAATCAATAACATTGTACTTGGATCCCCCAAGTCTCTGGAATACATAGACTCTCCTTACTGAAACTCGACCTCTATTGGTCACAGTAGTATGAGCCCAATTTGAGACTCATACATGACCGGCATATACATAGGAGTTTGCTTGAATCTCTCAAGCCTTCTCTAGATTACACAGACTCTCTCTGACTCTCTCTGGCTCTCTCTGGCTCGATGCTGCCTTTTGCTTCTGCAGGTCAGCTCGACTCCTTGTTTTTTCTATTAGCTTTCTCTGTCTAACTAACTCTCCTTTCTCACTGCTTGCCTCTCTCTCTATCAATTCGTGGCTTTAAGGCCAATCGGTTTCCTGACTGTTCGTTTTCATTTCCCAGCTTTCCAGTTCCCCTGCCTTTGACCATTTGAATCCCTTTGTTCTGCATAATCAACATTGTGTAACACCTCACAGGAAGGTGGCCACCTGTTTCATAATGAACTGAGTGTCATTTCTCTTAGACGTATTTGAAACAACTGTTTTTACCGTTAACTCCAAGAATGCCCGCGAACATGATCCTCTGCCAACGCATCATCCACGTCGGACTCCAAATCTTATACAACTTTGCTTATTTACCTCGTTGAATCTGGTTATCCATCGAATTGCGTCTCTGCCGTCGATCTGGAGCCTCCAAATCTTACGGTCTCTGTCCATATCGGGCGGGTAAGTAACACAACGTTTACCCGTCCGATGTGAGCGGTTTTCTCTCTCTTCTGCCGGACATGTGGCACCCATTGTGTGGCATCGGGTGGGACTCGGCTGAAACCACTTACCACTCGATGCGTTTCCGATATTCTATCGGTTTCTTGTGGGACCCCACCTCTGATGGAATCGGCGTGATATCTGTTACATTTTATAACTTTTATGGTTTGGGTCGCTCGAGGCTTTTCCTTCGCTGAGGGGTTTTCCCGGCGAAATGCGATTAGTGACTTGCCACCCCCGTTTCTCAAAAAGACCTCTCGTTTTGCCAATTCATGATAGTGTGCATTACCATGGGCCAACGGTCTACGCGCTTGACCGAGGGTCCTCGTTGCTCCGTGTTGTTCATAAATTACAACTGTTTAGAGGATATTTTTGATAAGCTCGATATTTATAAGACTTTAAAATTTTGGCATGAATTTTATAGAGTTCATGAAAACTTACAGAGTGTTTTAGGATCCAATCAAATCACGGCCTTCCCACTGAAAAAATCTTTTGGACCACCAAAAGTTGGTTTTAAGCATCAATCAAATGAGGTTATAGATTCCTCGCTTGCCCAATTTCTATCCATTTTGCACTACTTTGTTTTGAACCTCTGAGCCCAATCCTAAGGTACTCAAAATCTCCTCTTCGTGTAGTCCTCACCTTCCTGTCCAGAACTGTGTCTTCCTGCAACTCATCGAGATATTCAGGCAACAGATCATCAATAGAAGGCAATTGACTCTGCTCTTTGGGATCTTCAATTAATGAAGGTTCAAATAGTCTCAAGCTATCTACATTAACAACTAAGTAGATGTGCATGTAAGCTGGTAAATCAAGGCGAAAAGCATTCTCACCAATTTTCTCAAGTATCTTGAAAGGTACATACCTTATTGGCTTCAGTTTCTTACCTTCACCTTGCATTCTGTCTTTGCTGATATATAGCCAAACTTGATCACCAACTTGGAAACTATGCTCAATCCGATGCTTATCATGCCTAGCCTTGTACTTGGCTTGGCTCTTTTCCAGTTGTTACTATACTGCTTGGTGAATCTCTTGGATTTGTTCAATGAACTTGGTTGCCTTGTCCACATCAATGTGTCCATCAACTGCTATGTCTTTACCAAAGACAAAATCCAAGGGATACCTTGGTATGAAACCAATACAGGTCTCAAAAGGAGATCTCTATGTAGAATAATGTTTAGCACAATTGTAAGCACGTTGCACATAACCTAAATGTTCATCCCAAAGATTGGGATGCTTGCTGCAATAGCCTCTGAGCAACTGGATCACTGTCATGTTGACCACTTCTGTTTGGCCATCTGTTTGCAAATGAAAAGTTGTGCTCTTCTTCAGTCTGGTGTCCATCAATTCCCACAAACTTGACCAAAATTTCCCAATAAATCAGGAGTCTAGATCAGATATAATGGAAGTGGGTAATCCAAAATGAATCCATACATGCTGAAAGAATAAATTTTTAGTTTGTTCAACTATAATCTGTTTGTTACAAGGTATTAGCATACACATTTTGTTGAACCTATCCACAACAACATATAAATAGTCATGACCTTTTATAGATTTAGGCAGTCCCCCAATGAAGTCCATGGAAACACATTCCCAAGGATGAGAAGGAACTGGTAGTGGAGTGTACAAGCCTAGTTTTCTATTGCTGGGCTTGCTTTTAGCACACATATTACACCCTCTTACATATATAGAAATTGTCTCATTCATTTTTTGCCAATAACCAAATCTTTGCAGCTATGCAACTGTTTTACTTACACCAAAGTGACCTGATATTAGAGAAGTGTGTGCTTCTCGAATTATCTTTACCCTTTCAATTTTTGGAATGCATAACTTTCCAAAACGATATAAGAGTTGGTCCTTAACATGATAATCCAATTCTTCTACTTGTTTGACATGACTTAAAGTTGCATATACATCTTTAAAATCTATATCTTGAGCATACTGTTCAATGTACCTTTCATGCAATAATGAATTATTCTTAAGTATAGTAGATGCATTTATGAATGGTATGGACAACATATCTGCAATTTTATTGTGTATGCCCTTCTTATATCTGATAACAAGATGAAACTGTTGTAGAAAACCCATCCACCTATAGTGTCTTGATTGTTGCAACTTAGTTTGTGAGTGTAAATATTGAAGTGGTTGATGATCAATATGTATAATTGTCTCTTTGCCCATTAAATAATGTTTCCACTTTTTCACACTATGTACTAATGCATACAATTCTTTATGATACGCGGGATAATTAACTACTGTAGAATTAAATGTCTCAGAATTATAACATATGGGTTTACCGTGCTGCATCAACACGGCTCCCATGGCATAGTCACTGGCATCTGTTTCAATCTCAAATGGTCTTTGAAGATCGGGCAGTGCTAGTACTGGTGTTGTACTAATATTTTCTTTCAAGGTTTCGAAGGCTTTCTGCTATTTGCCTCCCCATTGAAACACCTTGTTCAATCTTGTTAAATCATGTAAGGGAGCTACAATCAAGGAAAAGTTAGAAATAAACTTTCTCCAATACTGTGTTGCTCCTAGGAAGCTTCTAACTTCTGTAGCAGATTTGGGTTTAGGCCAGTTTACAATGACTGCAACCTTAGAGGGATCTATTTTCAATTCACCAACCCCTACAATATGACCCAAATAATTCAAACATGTCTTGCCAAATTCACATTTTGAGAGCCTAACATAAATATTTTCTCTTTTCAAAACATCTAGAGTAGGATTTACATGCTTCAAATGTTCTTCCCATGTTTTACTAAATATAAGAATGTCATCTAAATATACAATGACAAAATCATCAATAAAAGGTCTGAGTACATCATTCATTACTCTCATGAAAGTAGCAGGAGCATTAGTTAAGCCAAAAGGCATAACCAACCACTCATACAATCCCTGATTTGTTTTTAAAGCAGTCTTCCATGCATCTTGCTCTGCAACTCTGACCTGATGATAGCCACTATACAAGTCCAACTTGGAAAAATAAACAACTTCTTTCAACTGATCTAATAGATCATCTATGTGAGGAAGGGGATAACAATTTTTTATCGTTATCTTATTCAATGCTCGGTAATCAATGCACATCCTCCATGAGCCATTTTTCTTTCTCACCAAGACAATTGGAGATCCACATGGTGATGTGTTAGATCTTATGAACCCTTTCTCGAGCAGCTCCTGTACCTGCTTCTTGATTTCTGCATTCTCTAAAGCGAACAACCTGTACATTCCGATGTTAGGCAATGGAGCATCCTGCTGCAAATTAATATCATGTACTATTTCCTTTTTGGGTGGCAGACCTTTAGGTTCTTGAAATAGTATATCATATTCTGAAACAACTTTTTCTAAATCAGCTTGTTGTTTAGCATTACAGCCCTCAAATACATTGGTTTTATCAGGTTTCTTTTCCTTTACAACCATCGGTAAAAATTGTTTGCATGAATTTACAATTCTTTTCGTCTGCCCTGAGTTTATGAGAGTATAATTATTCTTGAGTTTATGAGCTCTTACAATATATTCAATTCCATCTTTAACGAGTTGATACTTGTTTTCTACTCTATAGAAAATAACTTTTCTATCATACAAGTAAGGACTTCCTAAAACAATTCCACATATATCCAAGGGAACAATATCTAACAAAACCTCATCTACAAATGCTGACCCAAAAGAAAAACTAAGTTTACATTGTCTAGTCATTTGTAGCTTTGCTTTATCACATAACCAACCTAATGGATATGGTTTCTTGTGAGGTGTAATTAGTAATCCCAGCTTCTTTACAATTGCTTCAGAAATTAAATTTACTTGTGAGCCACTATCAAACAAAGTATCAATCTTTTGATGCTTGGAAATAACTCTAATATGAAAAATTCATGTCTTTTCCTCTCATTTTCTTCATTATCAGTAGATTGTGCGGAATTACTAGTAGATGCTTTAGAATTTTTACCTTTCATACCTATGGCTATGATCATTGTTTCATCCCCTGAATCTGACCCCAAATCTTTTTGAATAGTTGCAAAAGTCTTCTTCTTTTTGCCATCGTACTTCTTGGGTTTCAGCTCCGGATGCAGAATCCAGTAGTGTTCATCATCATGCCCATCCTTCTTACAGTGAGTGCATGAAGATTTGGTCCTTTGTACAATATTTGTCTTCCTCTCTTTCCATTTTTGTTTTCTCTTTTCCTTATTCTTGCTTGTAGTGGGTTTTGATGATCCCCCAACTTTTGGGTTCACATTCTTGCTTCAAGCCTCTAGATGTGTAGCCTGAACAGATACCTCATCTATGCTAGTGGGATTAAACATGAGAATGGTATGCTTTAAATAACTGTGTAGACCACCTATATACTTCAACAGAGTTTCAGGTGAGTCTAAATAAATTCCTAGAATCAAAGCTCTTTTCCTAAATTCTTGGGTGTAGCCTTGTACACTTTGCCCTTTTAATTGGCGAAGAGTTTGCCAGCTCATCATGGCTTGTTGCATATAGGCTAGTGGATAGCATTGATTTTTAATTGCAGAAACAAATTCGCTCCAGACAAAAAGAATTTTACCATGCTTCTTCATGTCAGCTTGTGTCCCGCCTTGCCACCATACCAAGGCATTGCCTCCAAGGCATAGGCTGGCCAGCTGAATCTTACTCTTGTCTGAATCAATTCTCTACACCCTGCAATATACATCAATCTGTCTAATCCAATTATCCAGCTTCTTTGCATTCAACTCTCCATCATATATTCTCAAATCAAATTTAACATCTAATTTAATCAAAGATGTTTTCTTTTTTATTTTCAGGGCTATTAGGAGGTGTGGGAAGTTTTTCTTCTTTCCCTTTGCTTTTAGAGTGGTCATGGAAGAGAGATTCTTCTGCTCCTTTATCTCGATTGGAGTTTGATGAAAATTCATCTCTACCTTTCTTAAATTCTTTACACATTTCCTCCACCATGGCTCTCATGGTCATAAAATTGTCCATGAACTGGGAGTCTGACTCCAAGGGACTTTCTTCTGACATTTTCATCTTAGGATAGAATCTTCCAATTTTAGAGTTAGCTTCAGCCAACTCTCCTTCTCCTAATTTAAGCTTTGATCTAGTTAGCATTCAACAACAAAAATCCAGCACAAGCTTGTCTAACCTTAGTAACCTAGAGCTTTGATACCACTTGATCTGGAATTGATCCAAGACAAACAATTAAGGTATTACAGACTCATGTGCATGGATGTGCCTATTCTATTTATGCAACAGATCGATAAGATTGTGAAATACACGGGCACTGAAGCAGTTAGAGAAAAACATAACAGGCAAACATGTAAACGCAACAAGTTTAATAAGGAGTTCACCTAATACTCCTAGGCTACGTCTCCCGGTCCAACCTTCAGTGGTGGCCTCTCTATTATGTTTTCAACCGAAGATTTTACAACGGCGAGCTCAATTTGAGCCTCACCCAGCAGATATAAATCAGTAAGACTGTACATGGATCCCCCAAGTCTCTGGAGTACACAGACTCTCCTTACTGAAACTTGACCTCTATTGGTCACAGTAGTATGAGCCCAATCTGAGACTCATACATGATAGGCGTATAAAGAGGAGTTTGCTTAAACCTCTCAAGCCTTCTCTGGAGTACACAGACTCTCTCTGACTCTCTCTGGCTCTGTCTGGCTCGATGCTACCTTTTGCTTCTGCAGGTCAGCTCAGCTCCTTCTTTCTGCTCTTAGCTTTCTGTGTCTAACTAACTCTCCTTTCTCACTACTTGCCTCTCTCTCTGGCAGTTCATGGCTTTAAGGCCAATTGGTTTCCCGACTGTTCGTTTCCACTTCCCGGCTTTCCGATTCCCTTGCCTCTGTCCATTTGAATCCCTCTGTTCTGCATAATCAACATTGTGTAATCCACAGGGAGGTGGCCACCTGTTTCATAACAAATTGAGTGTCAATTCTCTTGGACGTCTTTGAAATGACCGTTTTTACCGTTAACTCTAAGAATGCCCGCGAACATGATCCTCTGCCAACGCATCGTCCACATCGGACTCCAAATCTTATACAACTCTACCTATTTACCCTGTTGAATCCAGTCATCCATCGGATTGCATCTCCACCGTCGATCTGGAGCCTCTAGATCCTACGACCTCCATCCATATCAGGCGGGTAAGTAACATGACGTTTACCCGTCCGATGTGAGCAGTTTTCTCTCTCTTCCGCTGGACGCGTGGCACCCATTGTGTGGCATCAGGCGGGACTCGGTTGAAACCACTTACCGCTCGAAGCCCTTCCGATATTTTGTCGGTTTCTTGTGGGACCCCGCCTCTGATGGAATCGACGCGATATCCGTTACATTTTATAACTTTTCGGGTCCGGGTTGCTCAAGGATTTTCCTTCGCTGAGGGGTTTTCCCGACGATATGTCCCTAATCGCATATCAGAAACCACCCTCGTTTCTCAAAAAGACCTCCCGTTTTTCCAATTCGTGACAGCGCACGTTACCATGGGCCAACGGTCTGCGTGCTTGACCAAGGGGCCTCGCTGCTCCACGTTGTTCATAAATTACAATTGTTTAGAGGATATTTCAGATAAGCTCAATCTTTATAAGACTTTAAAACTTTGGCATGAATTTTATAGAGTTCATGAAAACTTAGAGAGTGTTTTAGGATCTAATTCGGATCACTCTAGGTGCCTGTTTCAACTCATACAAGGCTTTCTTCAATATGCATACATGAGACTTCTTCTCATGTGTCTCAAAGCATTTTGGTTGTTCAATGTATACCTCTTCTTCTATCACCCCATTTAGAAATGTCATTTCGACATCCATTTGATGAATCTCCCATCCCATCTGTGCTGCAAGAGATATCACGGTTCTAATAGAGGTATGCCTGGCTACCGGGGCGAAAGTCTCTTTGTAGTCAATCCCTTCATTCTGAGCATACCCCTTAGCCACAAACCTGGCTTTGCATTTTTCCATGCTGTTGTCTACAGTGTATTTGATCTTGTAGATCCATCTCGAACCTACCACCGATCTGTCTTGAGGCCTTGGCATAACCTCCCAGACATCGTTCACCATGGTGGAGTTGTATTCTTCTACCATCACATCCAACCAAACCTGATGTTGAGTAGCTTCCTGAAAACTCACAGGCTCCCCATCCTAAGCTACTAATGCCTGATATCTTTTGGCCATTTTCGCTCCCTTTTATTGTTTCTTGGTGCACCAATGAAATCCTTGGCATCTCGCAGAATCTGACGAAGTTCCCTACTCATCCTTCCTCTGGTAGTAGGTGATTCTGTTAGCTCCTCCTCCTCCTGTGGTTCTTCCTGATCTAAGGAAGAATTCTTTACTTCCATTGGTTGAAGTGGTTTGACCAACGACTCATCTTTCGACTTCTCCTCGGAAGGGATTTCTCGAGATTTTCTGAAAGCCTTGTCCTCCATGAACTTCACATCTCGTCAAACAACTACCTTCCTGCTCCCTCAAAGATAGATTATGTATGCCTTAGCGTTCTTGCTATATCCCACTAGATATCCTTTCTCTACAGTTTGATCCAGCTTCTTCCTCTTTTCCTCGAGCATGCGATAACATGCTGAGCTCCCAAATATCCTGAAATGACTAACTTCATGTGTCTTCCTTGTGAATACTTTCTCTGGAGTAATCTTGCCCAATGCCCGAAGAGGAGTTCTATTCTACACATAGATTGTCGTGTTATGTGCTTATGCCCATAGGAACTTTGGCATATCCTGATCATACATCATGGCCCTAGCTACTTCTACGATAGTCCTGTTCTTTCTTTTTGCTACTCCATTCTACTCCGGATTGTAAGGAGTTGTCTACTCTCTTCTGATGCCCTCCTTAGCGCAAAAACCAGTGAAGTCCTTATCAACATACTCTCCACCATTATCTGAGTGCAAAACTTTTATTTTCTTCCCCGTCACATTCTCCACCAGAGCCTTGAACTCTTTGAATCGACAAAAAAACTCGTCCTTGGTTTTCAGAAAATATATCCAAGTTTTCCTTGAGTGGTCATCAATGAAGGTGATGAAGTATTCGACACCACTAAGAGCTTTAGTGGACATTGGTCTGCAAATATATGAGTGTATCAATCCTAGCACACTCTTGGCCCTATTTTTACTTCTAGGAAATATTGCTTTGGCATACTTTCCCAGAGAACATCCTCTGCATACATCATCTCATTATGTACTAAGATCTGGAACTTCTGTTATGGTTTTCCTGATAATTCTCAGAGCCCCATGGTGCAAATGTCCCATTCTTCTGTGCCATATTTCGTTCAAATCCTTGTCTCCATGACTATCTATCAGTGACATTGGTGACTCGAGTTGTAGTTTGTACAACCTGTTACTTCTGATCCCGATCTGTATTTTCTTTTTCCAGCTCTGGGGTTTGACGTATACTTTCTCCTTGATGAAGAAAATGTCATAGCCCTTGCCTTGAAGTTGCGACACAGAAAGTAAGTTCATCCCCAATCCTGGTACATGCAACACATTGGTAGCACGAAACCGCTCTCCCATTTTCATTTGAAAAACTATGGTACCCTTCCCTACTGGAGTACACTTTGCCTTATTCCCCATGGTGATCTGAAAAATCATCCTTTCCGCTTGATAATCTGAGAAAAATTATCGGATTCCGGTCATATGCCAAGAGGCTCCACTATCTATATACCATACCTCTGATGATGTAGAGCTAGTCACACAAGCAACTTCTTCTTCCAATCTCGAAGTCAACATAGAGAAATCGAAATTACTATCTCTTGGGCGATTTTCTGAAAATTTGTGTGAGTCTCCTGATATAAATGCCTTTGCATCATGGTCTCGACCCTTAATTGATTTTCCCTTCCTATCTTTGATTACTTCCTCTGGTACCATGTGAAAGTTATATCACTGAAACAACTAATTTATTTTACCTACTTATTTTCCAATAAGTTATTTACGAAAACCCTTCAGTAAACATTAAAATAAATTATGCTGCAGATATCACACCATAATACAGAAACAAATACATGCACAAGAATCAAACACATCAACACATATTTTTGGACAAATGTCCCCGGAAAAGCCGAATGTGAGAAAAACAGTGCAGCAGAAGAGGATTTTATTAATCATCTATTCATCAGTACAACTGGGTGCCAAATTGGCTTACCCAATAGAGATAAATGCTTCGAAAACTCTCTAAGATTCGACGTCAAGCTTGCTGGCCTCTGCGCAACTCTCAAACCCTCTGCATCAGCTTCTACCTCTTTGTGTTGGCACTGGGCCTCTCAGCATCACCCACGCAGTCCCTCCAGTGACTGCGCGGTTCTGTTACCTCTGCGTTTTCCTGAGAGGCTCTGCGTTTGCCTCTCTAACCTTTGCATTGATCTTCTGTTGTTGTTCCTGATTCTCTGTTCCATACCTGCTACCTCTTGCTGCAATCCAAACCTCCAGTTCGAATTTCTCAGCTGACCCCGCTCCAGAAATCGAATTGACTGGTCTCCCTCGGTGTGTTCTCCAACTGACCCTCAAGCCTCTTCTTATACTTTTCCTGTAAGTCCTTCAACGACCGAGATTAAATCTCTAATCAATGGCTAAGATTAGATTTGGCTTGATCCATGACTTTTGGAACCTTATAAACCAATTTTATATTAATACCCATTAATATTTTATTTTCCCTAAGTTTAAATTTAGGAACTCCATTCAAAATATTAATTATTTTAATATCTCCCAAACCGGATATAATTTGCCCAAACCATTTTTGGGTCTTGGAGATCTCATGTGCTTTATCCTCTCCACCAATTTTCATGGCTAGAGAACATACGATGATACCCCAAATCAACAATGTACTCCTCCACGACCTTGTGCATTTCTTGTTGTCGTGTGGAGGAGCCTTGTCTAGAGGTTGTGGATGTGGCCACAATCTTCTTCTTGTCCTGAGGGTAAATCATAAGGAAGACAAATTTCCCGATCTGGAAAATGGTCTTACTACATTGCTTCGCAAAGATCAAAGAGATGGCTGTAAGCAGTGCTACCTTCGGTATCCTGTATAACTTATTGCCCAAGGAAATAATAACAATGTGAGGCCTAAACTCATACACAACATGACACTTCCACAAGTATGGTTGGCCTGATAATACATCATCAATTTCAAGAGGAGAAACATCACACATTACCTCATTTGTGAAGGGCTTGATGTTGTAGGGAAGCTGAAACTATTGGCTGACGTAAAGATCTCGTCCTTGGTGAAGCCACCTGATGGTGTACGACTATGGGTATGGTGTGGTTGGTAGGCCCAATCGCTTCACGGATTCTACTAAAATGACATTCTTTTGGCTTCCGTTGTCGACAATGAACTGTAGTGGAGAATCCTTCACCCAAACCTGTGAGTGGAAGAGCTGACCCCCACTCCTCTGGATCTTTGGGCTCAATCTTCTAGATTTTGGTGGCAACAATGGTGGCATTGGGCTCCGCATCAATAATTTCCTTCCCTTTGTCAAGTTTTGACTCAGAGTCAGAACATGAATTTGATTCAGAAGCCTTCATCTCGGCCACCAATAACTGCTTGGCTTGACACTCGCTTGTGTTGTGAGTGGGGCTCTTATGGAACTCACACCATTTGCCTGTGTGTTTCTTTTTCTTTGTGGTGTTGTTCTTTGATTGCAACTTCGGCAGGTTGTCCTGGGTCGCCACGCCTTTGATTTGTCCTTTGTTCTGCGGTTTGGGGGTGCCTTTCCCTTGCTTCAAATTCATAGATCAAAAGTATCACTTCTTCTGTTTAAATTTTTGCTCGATCTTAACAACGTATCAATAGGTGATGCCAAGCGAAGAGATGTCCAAGAAATCCATCTCATCATGGATGTACTTGTGTAGAAAACTACGGTACTTGAGTACCATATGCAGCTCAGAATCCTTGATACCCAACTTTGTGTGAAGGGTATGAAAAATATTTGTGAACTATGACACGTCTTGGTCCCTTCCCTGCCGTAGCATGGTCCAGTTTATGTATTTACCTTCATAGCTCCCGACAGGGTAATATTGTTCCTTGATGGCATCTAAGAAAGAATTCCAAGTGGGTGCAGCTGAAAAAAGTGAGGGTTCCTTGTCATCCGTCTGTTCACAATAGGTTTCCCACGAGTCCTTGACATGGGGGGCGAATTTAAGGAGTGAAAAAATAATCTTTTCGCGATTGGAATATTCATGAACCAAAAAATATCCTTCCAATAGATCTAACTATCTATCCATGATGCCTACATCTATCTGGCCTTCAAATATGGGAATGTGAAAGTTGACTTGTACATTAAAGGGAGTGGCGCCTCCATAGTGGCTGCTAGATGAAAATGCGTCGCTTGTGGGTAGCTGCCAAAGGATATGGGTAAAGTTATCCATCATCACATTCCTCTGTCGCTCTAGGGCTTCCTTGAGCAATATTTTGAAAGGATCTCCTACTCCCTCATCTTTCTTTTCTTCCGCCATGGAGGCCATTGGGGTTTTCATGGATGGTCTTGCAAAGGTTGAACTAGTTCGATCCCTAACTCCTTATACCCTGTCCTCGTTGGGGACATGCAAGAAAAATAGAGAAAGAGCAGACCGCTCTGATATCACTGATCTAGAATTACGTAGGAACGCAACAGAATACAAATATAAATATAAACATAAACATAGAGATGCAACACAAATAAATCTTCATTTCATTAATATAAAAGAACTGAAAGATGCTTACAAGCATAATGGAAATAAACTAGCTCAGGCGATGATAGCGTATCTCTAAGAAATATGTGGCAACTACATGCCTCTGAACTATATTACAATAAATCTCAAGGGCCTTTTTATTATTGAATAACAAGGGGAAACCCTAAACAACCAAAAACCTAATCCTAGGAGATGGAACGCCAAGAGTTTGTGGGCCCCATTGGTGTTAGTTGGGTAACCAACTTCTTGGGGTCGTAACTTGGTCATATGATCTTTGTTTGGCGCGTACGATACCTTGTTAGAAAGATCTATCCGAGTACTACAAGATTTGTAGTTGACCCCTTCTTAAGGTTACAAGCCTGTTGAAAACCTCAAAAAATGCAATTAGGAGGTCAAAACAACTCCGTAAGTTTAGGACCCGAAAAACTGCTAAAAATAGTAAATTGTGCTATAATCCAGGAAACTGATGAAACTGACTGGAGGTATCGGTGGAATAAGTGGGTGGCCACCAATATCCACCTCGATTAGTTAGCACCATTAAAATACCCCTATGGGTTGCCATAATCCAACTATGGAACACTTGGAATTATTTCCTTATTTGGCTCGAGGTTTGATTTATATTCATGAACCAAAGACACTACCTTTGCAATGCAGACTTATGGGGGTAAGTATACATTTTAAAAAACAAAGAGGTTTCATGCCTTCGAAACGCCTGGAATTAAGAGACATGGCAAGTCGCTGAAGGAATACTCTTGCTTATCGGTCCACTAGGCCTGGAAGGCATTAACAAGTGAAACAACCTATTGATTCTTTGGTTCGAAATTGTCCCATAGGATGTCACAAACTTTGAAAAATAAGAGCATCTCATAAAGAGGTGCTTATGGCTTTCCTTCTTCTCAAAGCACAATGAGCATCAACATGGACCGATCCACCCACGTTTCAACAACTTGTCCCATGTGAGTAGCTTACATTTTAGTGCTAGCCATGCAGTAATTATAGTTTTCAGTGGGGTGCTCACACCCCAAATATGCTTCCTCCACCAACATGGTTGTTCCTTGTAGTGTTCTTTAGAACTGGCTTTGTATCCATACTTTGTTGTGTAATAGCCTGTTTCGGGATTTTTTGTCCACTTGAACTTATTCAGAGTATTGATCTTTATGTAAACATGATTTTCAACTAGCATGCTTACAAAATTATCCCATTCCTCTATCAATAGGCCATTTAGTCCCAATGTTGCCGCAAATTTATAGCCAAATCTACCTCTAATTTGAGGCTCCTATGCTTGAGCGTCTACTAGATAATATACATTTGATTGACCGAGTGTGTCCAAGGGAGGACTAGATAAACCATAACTATCACCGACGCCATACCAAGGGTTTCGACCCACCTTGATTTGGTGCTCGTCTTCGCTGCGACATGCTAGCCAATTTTCCATTAACGGGATTTCTCTAACCATTTCCTTCCACACATTTGATCGTGTAGTTGATTTGTTGGGCAACCAAAACCACTCCACCATGGACTAATCGCAAATTTTTTTCCCTTGCATGACTTTGAACCACAAAGAATTTTCCATTGGAAGTATCCATAGATTTTTCCTAGCCAACACTTACGCAAAAAGGTGAATGTTTTTCAAACCCCACTCCCGAGAATATCTCAAACATAAATTTATCAAATATTTAATAAAATTGAAATTTGTCCATATATATATAATTTTTTTCCTTATATTTTAAGTTTATATAAGTGTGTATAGCCCTACTCTAGATTTAAACTTGTGACTTAAAAAAATGAAAAAAAAGCTCTTAACCATGAGTTTTATTAACTCCTTTATATTAAATAATAAAAATACTATATTTTAATAAAGTTAAATATTCTAAATATTTATAAATTTTTGTTATATATGTAATTTATTAGTTATTATTACACAACATAATAAGTCCATAAGTATATCTATTTTGGAATAAAATTTCCAAAATTATAATTAAATTATAAATAGTTATTAGATGGATTGTAGAGATTTAATCTTCATAGAATATGAATATGTCCAATAGTATTCACAAATGAAAAGGTGATATTATCATAACTAGTTGTCTTTAGTGAGACTTTTTAGAAGCTTTTCCGGTGGGTTTTTCCTGTCTAATTTATCTAAAATCCGGCAGGAATTTATTGAAATCACAAGCTTGATGGGTAACCCCTACACAATCGAAGCGCCCTAGGGGTTTTGCAAGGTGTTGAATCCATATCTACAATAAAAAAACTAGTTTAAATAACACAAATCAAGATTTCACCTCAAATTTTGCCGCCGGCACTAAAAAGTCTAAAAAGTGGCACTAAAGACAATTCCTTATCATAGAAGTAGTTATACCCATTCCACCCTTTTAATTAAATTGATTAATTAAAAAAAAACAAATGAAAAAGTGACATATGAAATAAGTTATAACTATTTGAACATGAGGTATTGATAAGCTCTGATAATGACCTATAATATTTTAACAAAAATTATTTACAAATTAAGAATATCTATATCTATGATAAAACTAAATTAAATCTTTATAATTAAAAATCGTATATATATTTAACTTATATTGTTTTTTTTATTTACAATAATATATCATGAAAAATATTTTAATATATTTCATAAATTCATTTTCATAAAATCATGTTGTTTTAAATGTATATATATTTAATTTATATATTAAATTTTTATAATTAATAATAATAAAGAAAATAAATATAATTTAATTAAATTTCATAAAAATATATCATGAAAATATTTTAATATATTTCATAAATTCATTTATTTATAAATTAAGAATCTCCATCATAAAATGAAATTAAAATTTTATGTTTAATATATTTTTTAAAATAATACCTCACATCGAGTGCTATAAACGTGGTTGCAAACTACATAAAATTGAAACTTATCTTAATATTCATATCAAAGAAGAAATACATATTATGGGACAAAATTGAAAATTATCCCAATATACATATTAGCTCATGAGCTCCATCGTGAAACGGGTTGTTGAGCAGTTCCCAAAACACCATGGATGGAAATGATCTGCCATCTCTGTGACAATATGAACATTGAGGATGAAAATCACTTCCTCTTAGAGTGCCCTGCGTACAACCACATTAGATCTCAGTTTCATAATATTTGTTGCAATATTGACCTTCCTAGCCTTTTACGATGTCAAAATTATAGTGAGCTCAAGAGGTTTCTCTCCAAGCTTTTTGAGCATAGGAATAAAATCTTAAATCAAACCAAATAATTCGTTTCTTTAGGTCTGATAGACCAAAGTTTGGTCTCAGGGGACGTTAACCATCATCATCATCAAATTAAGAATCTCTATCATAAAATGAAATTAAAATTTTATGTTTAATATATTGTTTTAAATAATACGCTTAGTCCACACAAGCACAAGCTCAATAACATAGGAGACCATAGACTTCCTAAGCTAGCTTGAAATTCCAGCCAAAACCACCTAAGGCTCAAACGAGGTTGGTATAAAGACACCAAGGCGTGGTTAAACTATTGAGAGATCAATGAAAATGTTGCATTACAAAACATTAATAACATTAAAAATATTGTTACTTCTAAGTTCAAAGAAAAAATGTGGTGTGAGAAAGATTTAACAACTAAAAGAAAATTAAGATATTATAAAGAGGTCATCAACCCCACCCTAGAAGATCAAAAGTATCTCTTTGTTTTAACTAGCTCAAAGAAGAAAATTAATATAGCCAAGATTAGAATAAACTCTCATGAGCTCCATAGTGAAACGGGTCGCTGGGCAATTCCCAAAATACCATGGATGGAAAGGATCTGCCATCTCTGTGACAATATGAACATCGAGGATGAAAATCACTTCCTCTTATAGTGGCCCGCGTACAACCACATTAGATTTCAGTTTTATAATCTTTGTTGCAATACTGACCTTCCTAGCCCTTTACGATGTCAAAATTATAATGAGCTCGGGAGGCTTCTCTCCAAGCTTTTTGAGCATAGGAATAAAATCTTAAATCAAACTAAATAAATCGTTTCTTTAAGTCCAATAGATCAAAGTTTGGTCTAAGGAGACATTGACCATCATCATCATCAAATTAAGAATCTCTATCATAAAATGAAGTTAAAATTTTATGTTTAATATATTGTTTTAAATAATACCCTTAGTCCACATCAAGTGCTATAAACGTGATTACAAACTACATAAAATTGAAAATTATCCCAATATTCATATCCAAAAAAAAATACATATCATGGAACAAAATTCTTGTAATTCTAGAGCTTCCAATTTCAGTGATTCTATTATTATTATTTTTAATTATTAATAATAAAAATAAAAAAATGATAATTTAATTACTTCCCTAATTAATAATAATAAAAAATAAAATAAAATAAAATTATAATTTAAATAATTTTTATAATAATATATTATGAAATAAATATTTTAATATGTTCCATAAATTAATTATTAAATGACTATTTAATTTATATTACTACACTAAATAATAAATAACACTCGACAAAACTTTTATATAAAAACAAAAACAAACCACACAAAACGAACAAACAGTTAAACCTTGACTTTATGTCACGAGAAACCTCGAGATTGGTGGTGGGGCACGAAAAGAACCCGACTTTCACCGACAGTCACTGTCTGGGTGAAGATATTCTTTTTCTAATGTTTCTATACGGAGTTGTCTATAATACGATTTTTTAGAGATTTTGGTGACGGAATCCGGCGGAAGAAATTGAGGTTAAATTTTGATTTGTTGCAGTTAAAATGGTTTTTTCACTGCATATTTGGATTCAACACCTTGAAAAACCCCTGAGACGCTTTCATTGTACAGAAACTAACTATCAAACTTTCCAATTAATTCCTATCAAATTTCGACCGAAAAAACATTAAAAAATGACTTTATACACAACTGACTTCTATACTACTCTGGATAAGGAATCACTGGCTTCTCTGAATGAAAGGGAACGCTGGGTAGACGATCTTCCTTATGGTAAGTCGCAGGTATTTTCTGGCCCATCACACGCCTTGGAAAGCGAAATCTAAACTGCCGTATTTGTGCTTCTTCCGAGATAATTAAATCACAAGAACATCTCCGCCTCTGAGTATTTACCGATTCGGTTGCCTATGCATTTAAATTGAACTCCCAGCGAATCTTTATTTCGTTGACAGATGGATGGCATTTGCTGTTAGTTTTAAGATTCGTGGGAAAAGTTACTTTAAGTCACCTTTGCTTCGGTCCCTGAAGATACAATCTAGCGCCATTTTTGGTAAGAATTCCTCGAATATATTGTTTGACATTATGAACATTTCCACGTTTAAGCTGAAACTCAAGCAATCATTTGGTCATATTTTGTTTATTGCCAAGTTAAATTTCTCTATGGCAATACAACGATGCCATGATTAATCGGGTTATTTCTTCTGAGCTTTTAAGCACTTAAATGCGTGAAAGATTCAAATTGAAAAATACCTATTAAGAGAATACGACTACGTTCAGTCTACCTTTATTTTTCCTCAGTAGGGTTAGCCAACTTACAATAAAAAGTCTGCCATGCAAAATAGGCATCTTTAACTGAACTCTTATGGTGCCGCATACTTTTGGTTATGACTAGGCAGAGCAGTCTAATATGCACATGAATTATCTCTGTAGCATTAACAGAAAAGGGGAACGGGAAACTGAAGTAGAAAGGGGGCTACCAGAGTGTTTGGAAATAAGAAAAGTGTACCCACCCCACTCACAGCACATGTTATGCATATAAAATCAATTAGTAATATACTAATGTAGTGTTATTCTTCAGGCTGTTGTCTAAAGGCAAGTAGGAATGCTTGTTGTGAAGACGATCCGGGTTCAAATCTCTGACATTAGGTTCCGGTAAAAGTAACATTTCAGATAGGGTGAAAGTTCTAGTGATTTCAGTGGTCGATTGGTTTAGAGGTCAAAGCAAAATACGATAAGATAATTTATTGATATTCAACAAGAGACCACAATAGCAGGTCGGAGGGACTAAATGTACAATGGGGAAGTGCTGAAGCAACTCTTAGATCAAAAACTTGTGATTTGGATACGATCATTATATTATGTCATTTATCTCGATGATTTCAGGGTGAAAAAAATTGGAGTAATAAGCTTGCACTTCATTTTAACAGTGGATCTCAGTTTGGAGAATTGGGGTTTGAAACCTTTTAGAGCCATTTTGAGGCATCAAACAACATTTCTTTGGGTCAAAACTTTCCTGCTTTAGGGTTGGGCCTTGTGATGTTGATATACACTTAAAGACCTTTCCAACGGTGCAAAAATTGCATTAGTTGGAGTTTATATGCAAAAATTATGTCTCTTGCAAGTTGAGTTATCATGTTGATCACCATGGTATGAACCCCCATTACTCATGCAAATGGGGCTAGCCACATGTGGACTTTCAAGAAGACTCTAGAAGGTCCAAAACCATAACTCTAGTTGAAGGTCGGGGAAGTCAAACCTTACCCCTAGTTGGCTATTGGGCTATGTTAAATACTAGGCGACTAGGAGTTGTAGGCGTTCCATAATCCATTCTATGCTATTGTATGTTGTTCCATGGACGGGCAACGCAACTTGGGGCTGGAAGTTAGAGAGCAAAATAGAGGGGGTTAAGGTTTTGTAGCAACATCATAGGCCACATGTCTTAGGTAACTCCATAGAGTACTTCTTCCTTTGTAATTGCATATTTTTATATAAGAAAACAGGATCAGAGTTGCCTCTCCTTCTAGTTGAGTTTTCTCTCGTAAGGGTTTCCTAGGGCAAAACTTGTGTCTTCTGCATGGTGTGTGTGTATTTCTTTCTATTTCTCTATTTTCTCGCTTTTCAACTATTTAGTTTATTTAATAAAAAAACAACTATTAAAGCATTTGAGATTAAAAGAAAATTAACCTACATTGTATAGATTTCAATAATTTTATCAAATATGTTGTGACGAATTGTCCAGTGGATATCCATGGCAGTTTACGTATCAATATGGATCCCTAACCAAAATGCTAGATTGGGGCATTCAACTAGGTACTCATGTCATGGAGTTGTATATGGAGTTTTAAGGATACATAGACACTGTTTGTGGGTTTGTTGAAAAATACAATGTGAGCTGGAACTTCTTGCATAGGTTAAATGTGAACATAAAATAAGTGGTTTGAGACAATTCATTGGTGACCACTTTGGGCTCTTTATCTCCATTTTATATGAGAAATTTTGCGACAACTCTTTTGCATCTCATCTCTGTGGCATCTAATGCGAGCCTCTGTGGCCTCTTTATTTATTTGCTGTAACACCCATATGCAAGCCATATGACTCTCATTCTTTGTGGTATCTAAAGCAAGTGTTGAAGAGTCTAAAGCAATTATCACAGTGACAAGCGACACTCTTATAAATCTAGACTCTTAACTCTATTTTGCATGCTACCTATCTCTGTTGTTCAAGCATTTAGAGGCTCCTAGTCAATTGAAGTCCGTGCTATAAACTGTGGAGTTTATCCCAGTCACATGTCTAGACCTAGCATAAATTTAGTCTGAATCCTTGAAGCCTATTTGATATCCCTGTTGAATAAATATGTTGATGATGATATATTTCTTATTGTTGATGATGTAACTCCTTGTTACATTTTTTTATAAGATTGATATATAACTCCTTGTTGTTAAATGATGTGTATGTCATGATGCTAACGACGTGTACTCTTTGTTAATAATGATGTATGACCCATTGATGATATGGATGATGTGATTGAACTCCTTGATAATATGAACACCTTGATGATGTGGATGTGAACTCTTTGATGATAATGTGGACTGATGATGTGGATTCGTTAATAATATGGACTTCTTGATGATGTGGATATTGATGTAAACTCCTTGAAGGCATGGATGATGTGATTAGACTCCTTGACGGTGATCTGAACTCCTTGATGCTTACTTGTTGATGATGATGGTGATGTGGACTCATTGATGACATTTGATGCTGTTGATGATGATGATGATGATAATGATGATGATAATGATGATGATAATGATGATGTGGACTCGTTGATGACATTGATGTTGATGTTGATGATGATGATGATGATGATGATGTGGACTCATTGATGTTGTAGATGTGGACTAATCACAATTTTTTTTCACTTGCATGACTTTGAACCATAAAGAATTTTCCATTGGAAGTATCCATAGATTTTTCCTAGCCAACACTTACGCAAAAAGGTGAATGTTTTTCAAACCCCACTCCCGAGAATATCTCAAACATAAATTTATCAAATATTTAATAAAATTGAAATTTGTCCATATATATAATTTTTTTTTTCTTATATTTTAAGTTTATATAAGTGTGTATAGCCCTACTCTATATTTAAACATGTGACTTAAAAAAATGAAAAAAAAAAGTTCTTAACCATGAGTTTTATTAATTCCTTTATATTAAATAATAAAAATATTATATTTTAATAAAGTTAAATATTTTAAATATTTATAAATTTTTGTTATATATGTAATTTATTAGTTATTGTTACACAACATAATAAGTCCATAAGTATATCTATTTTGGGACAAAATTTCCAAAATTTTAATTAAATAATAAATAGTTATTAGATGGATTGTAGAGATTTAATCTTCATAGAATATGAATATGTTCAGTAGTATTCACAAATGAAAAGGTGATATTATCATAACTAGTTGTTTTTAGTGAGACTTTTTGGAAGCTTTTCCAGTGGGTTTTTCATGTCTAATTTATCTAAAATCTGGCAGGAATTTATTGAAATCACAAGCTTGATGGGTAACCCCTGCACAATCGAAGCGCCATAGGGGTTTGCAAGGGGTTGAATCCATATCTACAATAAAAAAACTAGTTTAAATAACACAAATCAAGATTTCACCTCAAATTTTGCCGCCCGCACCAAAAAGTCCAAAAAGTGACACTAAAGACAACTCTTTATCATAGAAGTAGTTATACCCATTCCACCCTTTTAATTAAATTGATTAATTAAGAAAAAATCAAATGAAAAGTGACATATGAAATAAGTTATACTTTTTTGAACATGCAATATTGATAAGCTCTGATAATGACCTATAATATTTTAACAAAATTTATTTACAAATTAAGAATATCTATGATAAAATCAAATTAAACCTTTATAATTAAAAATCGTATGTATATTTAACTTATATATTAATTTTTTTTATAAATTAAAAATAATAAAAAATAAAATAAAATATAATTTGCAATAATATATCATGAAAAATATTTTAATATATTTCATAAAAATCATATTGTTTTAAATGTATATATATTTAATTTATATATTAATTTTTTATAATTAATAATAATAAAGAAATATAATTTAATTTAATTAATTTTTATAATAATATATCATGAAAATATTTTAATATATTTCATAAATTCATTTATTTATAAATTAAGAATCTCCATCATAAAATGAAATTAAAATTTTATGTTTAATATATTGTTTTAAATAATACCCTTAGTCCACATCGAGTGCTATAAACGTGGTTGCAAAGTACATAAAATTGAAACTTATCCTAATATTCATATCAAAGAAGAAATACATATTATGGGACAAAATTGACAATTATCCCAATGTACATATTAGCTCATGAGCTCCATCGTGAAACGAGTTGTTGAGCAGTTCCCAAAACACCGTGGATGGAAATGATCTGCGATCTCTATGACAATATGAACATTGAGGATGAAAATCACTTCCTCTTAGAGTGCCCTGCGTACAACCACATTAGATCTCAGTTTCATAATATTTGTTACAATACTGACCTTCTTAGCCTTTTACGATGTCAAAATTATAGTGAGCTCAAGAGGTTTCTCTCCAAGCTTTTTGAGCATAGGAATAAAATCATAAATCAAACTAAATAATTCGTTTCTTTAGGTCTGGTAGACCAAAGTTTGGTCTCAGGGAACGTTAACCATCATCATCATCAAATTAAGAATCTCTATCATAAAATGTAATTAAAATTTTATGTTTAATATATTGTTTTAAATAATACACTTAGTCCACACAAGCACAAGCTCAATCACAAAGGAGACCATAGACTTCCTAAGCTAGCTTTAAACTCCAGCCAAAACCACCTAAGGCTCAAACGAGGTTGGTATAAAGACACCAAGGCGTGGTTAAACTATTTGGAGATCAATGAAAATGTTGCATTACAAAACATTAATAACATTAAAAATATTGTTACTTCTAAGTTCAAAGAAAAAATGTGGTGTGAGAAAGATTTAACAGCTAAAGAAAATTAAGATATTATAAAGAGGTCATCAACCCCACCCTAGAAGATCAAAAGTATCTCTTTGTTTTAACTAGCTCAAAGAAGAAAATTAATATAGCCAAGATTAGAACAAACTCTCATGAGCTCCATAGTGAAACGGGTCGTTGGGCTATTCCCAAAATACCATGGATGGAAAGGATCTGCCATCTCTGTGACAATATGAACATCGAGGATGAAAATCACTTCCTCTTATAGTGCCCCGCGTACAACCACATTAGATTTCAGTTTTATAATCTTTGTTGCAATACTGACCTTCCTAGCCCTTTACGATGTCAAAATTATAGTGAGCTCGGGAGGCTTCTCTCCAAGCTTTTTGAGCATAGGAATAAAATCTTAAATCAAACTAAATAAATCGTTTCTTTAAGTCCAATAGATCAAAGTTTGGTCTAAGGAGACATTAACCATCATCATCATCAAATTAAGAATCTCTATCATAAAATGAAATTAAAATTTTATGTTTAATATATTGTTTTAAATAATACCCTTAATCTACATCAAGTGCTATAAAGGTGATTACAAACTACATAAAATTGAAAATTATCCCAATGTTCATATCGAAGAAGTTATACATATCATGGAACAAAATTCTTATAATTCTAGAGCTTCCAATTTCAGTGATTCTATTATTATTATTTTTAATTATTAATAATAAAAATAAAAAATATAATTTAATTACTTCTCTAATTAGTAATAATAAAAAATAAAATAAAATAAAATTATAATTTAAATAATTTTTATAATAATATATTATGAAATAAATATTTTAATGTGTTCCATAAATTAATTATTAAATGACTATTTAATTTATATTACTACACTAAATAATAAATAACACTGGCCAAAACTTTTATATAAAAACAAAAACAAACCACATAAAACGAACAAACAGTTGAACCTTGACTTTATGTCACGAGAAACCTCGAGATTGGCGGTGGGGTACGAAAAGCACCCGACTTTCACCGACATAGTCACTGTGTGAGTGAGGATATTCTTTTCCTTATGCTTCTATACTACTCCGGAGGAGGAATCACTGGCTTCTCTGAATGAAAGGGAACGCTGGGTAGACGATCTTCCTTATGGTAAGTCGCAGGTGTTTTCTGGCCCATCACACGCCTTGGAAAGCGAAATCTAAACTGCCGTATTTGTGCTTCTTCCGAGATAATTAAATCACAAGAACATCTCCGCCTCTGAGTATTTACCGATTCTGTTGCCTATGCATTTGAATTGAACTCGCAGCGAATCTTTATTTCGTTGACAGATGGATGGCATTTGCTGTTAGTTTTAAGATTCGTGCGAAAAGTTACTTTAAGTCACCTTTGCTTCGGTCCCTGAAGATACAATCTAGCGCCAATTTTGGTAAGAATTCCTCGAATATATTGTTTGACATTATGAACATTTCCACGTTTAAGCTGAAACTCAAGCAATCATTTGGTCATATTTTGTTTATTGCCAAGTTAAATTTCTCTATGGCAATACAACGATGCCATGATTAATCGGGTTATTTCTTCTGAGCTTTTAAGCACTTAAATGCGTGAAAGATTCAAATTGAAAAATACCTATTAAGAGAATACGACTACGTTCAGTCTACCTTTATTTTTCCTCAGTAGGGTTAGCCAACTTACAATAAAAAGTCTGCAATGCAAAATAGGCATCTTTAACTGAACTCTTATGGCGCCGCATACGCTTGGTTATGACTAGGCAGAGCAGTCTAATATGCACATGAATTATCTCTGTAGCATTAACAGAAAAGGGGAATGGGAAACGGAAGTAGAAAGGGGGCTACCAGAGTGTTTGGAAATAAGAAAAGTGTACCCACCCCACTCACAGCACATGTTATGCATATAAAATCAATTAGTAATGTACTAATGTAGTGTTATTCTTCAGGCTGTTGTCTAAAGGCAAGTAGGAATGCTTGTTGTGAAGACGATCCGGGTTCAAATCTCTGACATTAGGTTCCGGTAAAAGTAACATTTCAGATAGAGTGAAAGTTCTGGTGATTTCAGTGGTCGATTGGTTTAGAGGTCAAAGCAAAATACGATAAGATAATTTATTGATATTCAACCAGAGATAAGATAATTTATTGATATTCAACAAGAGACCACAAAAGCAGGTAGGAGGGACTAAATGTACAATGGGGAAGTGTTGAAGCAACTCTTAGATTAAAAACTTGTGATTTGGATACGATCATTATATTATGTCATTTATCTCGATGATTTCAGGGTGAAAAAAACGGAGTAATAAGCTTGCACTTCATTTTAACAGTGGGTCTCAGTTTGGAGAATTGGGGTTTGAAATCTTTTAGAGCCATTTTGAGGCATCAAACAACATTTCTTTGGGTCAAAACTTTCCTGCCTTAGTGTTGGGCCTTGTGATGTTGATATACACTTAAAGACCTTTCCAACGGCGCAAAAACTGCATTAGTTGGAGTTTATAAGCAAAAATTATGTCTCTTGCAAGTTGAGTTATCATGTTGATCACCATGGTATGAACCCCCATTACTCATGCAAATGGGGCTAGCCACATGTGGACTTTCAAGATTCAAGAAGACTCTAGAAGGTCCAAAACCATAACTCTAGTTGAAGGTCGGGGAAGTCAAACCTTACCCCTAGTTGGCTATTGGGCTATGTTAAATACTAGGCAACTAGGAGTTGTAGGGGTTCCATAATCCATTCTATGCTATTGTATGTTGTTGCATGGACGGGCAAAGCAACTTGGGGCTGGAAGTTAGAGAGCAAAATAGAGGGGGTTAAGGTTTTTTAGCAACATCATAGGCCACATGTCTTAGGTAACTCCATAGAGTACTTCTTCCTTTGTAAGTGCATATTTTTATATAAGAAAAATGAGAGCAGAGTTGCCTCTCCTTCTAGTTGAGTTTTCTCTCGTAAGGGTTTCCTAGGGCAAAACTTGTGTCTTCTGCATGGTGTGTGTGTATTTCTTTCTATTTCTCTATTTTCTCGCTTTTCAACTATTTAGTTTATTTAATAAAAAACAACTATTAAAGCATTTGAGATTAAAGGAAAATTAACCTACATTGTATAGATTTCAATAATTTTATCAGATATGTTGTGACGAATTGTCAAGTGGATATCCATGGCAGTTTACGTATCAATATGGATCCCTAACCAAAATGCTAGATTGGGGCATTCAACTAGGTACTCATGTTATGGAGCTGTATATGGAGTTTTAAGGATACATAGACACTGTTTGTGGGTTTGTTGAAAAATACAGTGTGAGCTGGAACTTCTTGCATAGGTTAAATGTGAACATGCAATAAGTGGTTTGAGACAATTCATTGGTGACCACTTTGGGCTCTTTATCTCCATTTTATATGAGAAATTTTGCGACAACTCTTTTGCATCTCATCTTTGTGGCATCTAATGCGAGCCTCTGTGGCCTCTTTATTTATTTGCTGTAACACCCATATGCAAGCCATATGACTCTCATTCTTTGTGGTATCTAAAGCAAGTGTTGAAGAGTCTAAAGCAATTATCACAGTGACAAGCGACACTCTTATAAATCCAGACTCTTAACTCTATTTTGCATGCTACCTATCTTTGTTATTCAAGCATTTAGAGGCTCTTAGTCTATTGCAGTCCGTGCTATAATCTGTGGAGTTTATCCCAGTCACATGTCTAGACCTAGCATAAATTTAGTCCGAATCCTTGAAGCCTGTTTGATATCCCTGTTGCATAAATATGTTGATGATGATATATTTCTTATTGTTGATGATGTAACTCCTTGTTACATTTTTTATAAGATTGATATATAACTCCTTGTTGTTAAATGATGCGTATGTCATGATGTTAACGACGTGTACTCTTTGTTAATAATGATGTATGACCCATTGATGATATGGATGATGTGATTGAACTCCTTGATAATATGAACACCTTGATGATGTGGATGTGAACTCTTTGATGATAATGTGGACTGATGATGTGGATTCGTTAATAATATGTACTTCTTGATGATGTGGATATTGATGTAAACTCCTTGAAGGCATGGATGATGTGATTAGACTCCTTGACGGTGATCTGAACTCCTTGATGCTTACTTGTTGATGATGATGGTGATGTGGACTCATTGATGACATTTGATGCTGTTGATGATGATGATGATGATAATGATGATGTGGACTCGTTGATGACATTGATGATGTTGATGATGATGATAATGATGTGGACTCATTGATGATGTTGTAGATGTGGACTAATCACAATTTTTTTTCCTTGCATGACTTTGAACCATAAAGAATTTTCCATTGGAAGCATCCATAGATTTTTCCTAACCAACACTTACCCAAAAAGGTGAATGTTTTTCAAACCCCACTCCCAAGAATATCTCAAACATAAATTTATCAAATATTTAATAAAATTGAAATTTGTCCATATATATAATTTTTTTTTTCTTATATTTTAAGTTTATATAAGTGTGTATATCCCTACTCTAGATTTAAACTTGTGACTTAAAAAAATGAAAAAAAAGTTCTTAACCATGAGTTTTATTAATTCCTTTATATTAAATAATAAAAATACTATATTTTAATAAAGTTAAATATTCTACATATTTATAAATTTTTGTTATATATGTAATTTATTAGTTATTGTTACACAACATAATAAGTCCATAAGTATATCTATTTTGGAACAAAATTTCCAAAATTTTAATTAAATTATAAATAGTTATTAGATGGATTGTAGAGATTTAATCTTCATAGAATATGAATATGTTCAGTAGTATTCACAAATGAAAAGGTGATATTATCATAACTAGTTGTCTTTAGTGAGACTTTTTAGAAGTTTTTCCGGTGGGTTTTTCCTGTCTAATTTATCTAAAATCTGGCAGGAATTTATTGAAATCACAAGCTTGATGGGTAACCACAATCGAAGCGCCATAGGGGTTTTGCAAGGGGTTGAATCCATATCTACAATAAAAAAATTAGTTTAAATAACACAAATCAAGATTTCACCTCAAATTTTGCCGCCGGCACCAAAAAGTCCAAAAAGTGGCACTAAAGACAACTCCTTATCATAGAAGTAGTTATACCCATTCCACCCTTTTAATTAAATTGATTAATTAAGAAAAAATCAAATGAAAAAGTGACATATGAAATACGTTATAATTTTTTGAACATGCAGTATTGATAAGCTCTGATAATGACCTATAATATTTTAACAAAATTTATTTACAAATTAAGAATATCTATGATAAAATCAAATTAAACCTTTATAATTAAAAATCGTATATATATTTAACTTACATATTATTTTTTTTTTTAAATTAATAATAATAAAAAATAAAATAATATATAATTTGCAATAATATATCATGAAAAATATTTTAATATATTTCATAAATTCATTTTCATAAAAATTATTTTTTTAAAACATATATATATTTAATTTATATATTAATTTTTTTATAATTAATAATAATAAAGAAATAAAATATAATTTAATTAATTTTTATAATAATATATCATGAAAATATTTTAATATATTTCATAAATTCATTTATTTATAAATTAAGAATCTCCATCATAAAATGAAATTAAAATTTTATGTTTAATATATTGTTTTAAATAATAGCCTTAGTCCACATTGAGTGCTATAAACGTGGTTGCAAAGTACATAAAATTGAAACTTATCCTAATATTCATATCAAAGAAGAAATACATATTATGGGACAAAATTGACAATTATCCCAATGTACATATTAGCTCATGAGCTCCATCATGAAACGGGTTGTTGAGCAGTTCCCAAAACACCATGGATGGAAATGATCTGCCATCTCTATGACAATATGAACATTGAGGATGAAAATCACTTCCTCTTAGAGTGCCTGCGTACAACCACATTAGATCTCAGTTTCATAATATTTGTTGCAATACTGACCTTCTTAGCCTTTTACGATGTCAAAATTATAGTGAGCTCAAGAGGTTTCTCTCCAAGCTTTTTGAGCATAGGAATAAAATCTTAAATCAAACTAAATAATTCGTTTCTTTAGGTCTGGTAGACCAAAGTTTGGTCTCAGGGGACGTTAACCATCATCATCATCAAATTAAGAATCTCTATCATAAAATGTAATTAAAATTTTATGTTTAATATATTGTTTTAAATAATACACTTAGTCCACACAAGCACAAGCTCAATAACAAAGGAGACCATAGACTTCCTAAGCTAGCTTTAAATTCCAGCCAAAACCACCTAAGGCTCAAACGAGGTTGGTATAAAGACACCAAGGCGTGGTTAAACTATTGGGAGATCAATGAAAATGTTGCATTACAAAACATTAATAACATTAAAAATATTGTTACTTCTAAGTTCAAAGAAAAAATGTGGTGTGAGAAAGATTTAACAGCTAAAAGAAAATTAAGATATTATAAAGAGGTCATCAACCCCACCCTAGAAGATCAAAAGTATCTCTTTGTTTTAACTAGCTCAAAGAAGAAAATTAATATAGCCAAGATTAAAATAAACTCTCATGAGCTCCATAGTGAAACGGGTCATTGGGCAATTCCCAAAATACCATGGATGGAAAGGATCTGCCATCTCTGTGACAATATGAACATCGAGGATGAAAATCACTTCCTCTTATAGTGCCCCGCGTACAACCACATTAGATTTCAGTTTTATAATCTTTGTTGCAATACTTACCTTCCTAGCCCTTTACGATGTCAAAATTATAGTGAGCTCGGGAGGCTTCTCTCCAAGCTTTTTGAGCATAGGAATAAAATCTTAAATCAAAATAAATAATTCGTTTCTTTAAGTCCAATAGATCAAAGTTTGGTCTAAAAAGACGTTAACCATCATCATCATCAAATTAAGAATCTCTATTATAAAATAAAAATACTTGAATGGTTCATGAGGCACAATACTTGCTAAGGTTTTGCAAATGGGGTAGCAAGCTAAGTGGGCTTGATTGTGGGGAAAAACTCCACAGTTAAGCGCGCTTGAGCCAGAGGAGTTCTGGGATGGGTGACCTCCTGGGAAGTCCTGGTTACCGGGTGCAAGCCCCGGAAGTGATGATTGATGCTATGTGATTCGTTCTCCACATTTCACTAGTTTCAATCCCACTTCTTCACCCCTGTGAGCATCACTCGATGCAATGAGTGCTAAGTGAACTATTCAAAAATCATGAGAAATTAGTCACTTTACGACTACCTCTCATGGAAGCTAAGTGAACTATTCAAAAATCATGAGAAATTAGTCACTTTACGACTACCTCTCATGGAAATGGTCATACTTTGAATGACTTACTTAACGCAGTTGAATCCCAAAAATGATATCTAATAAAATTTTATGTTTAATATATTGTTTTAAATAATACCCTTAGTCCACATCAAGTGCTATAAATGTGATTACAAACTACATAAAATTGAAAATTATCCCAATATTCATATCGAAAAAGAAATACATATCATGGAACAAAATTCTTGTAATTCTAGAGCTTCCAATTTCAGTGATTCTATTATTATTATTTTTAATTACTAATAACAAAAATAAAAAATGATAATTTAATTACTTCTCTAATTAATAATAAAATAAAATAAAATTATAATTTAAATAATTTTTATAATAATATATTATGAAATAAATATTTTAATATGTTCCATAAGTTAATTATTAAATTACTATTTAATTTATATTACTACACTAAATAATAAATAACGTCGTAGTCTTTAACGCGACTTTTTGAAAATCTTTCCGGCGATTTTTTCCGGTGAAAATCCGGCAGTAATTTATTGAAATCCAAGTTTGATAACTAGTTTCTGCACAATGAAAGCGTCCCAGGGGTTTTTCAGGGTGCTGAATCCGAATATACAGTTAAAAAACCATTTTAACTGCAACAAATTATGATTTCATCTCAATTTCTTCCGCCGATGACCGGAATCTCAAAAAGTCGCATTATAGACAACTCCACTGGCCAAAACTTTTATATAAAAACAAAAACAAACCACACAAAACGAACAAACAGTTGAACCTTGACTTTATGTCACGAGAAACCTCGAGATTGGCGGTGGGGTACGAAAAGCACCCGACTTTCACCGACATAGTCACTGTGTGAGTGAGGATATTCTTTTCCTAATGCTTCTATACTACTCCGGAGGAGGAATCACTGGCTTCTCTGAATGAAAGGGAACGCTGGGTAGACAATCTTCCTTATGGTAAGTCGCAGGTGTTTTCTGGCCCATCACACGCCTTGGAAAGCGAAATTTAAACTGCCGTATTGGTGCTTCTTCCGAGATAATTAAATCACAAGAACATCTCCGCCTCTGAGTATTTACCGATTCTGTTGCCTATGCATTTAAATTGAACTCCCAGCGAATCTTTATTTCGTTGACAGATGGATGGCATTTGCTGTTAGTTTTAAGATTCGTGGGAAAAGTTACTTTAAGTCACCTTTGCTTCGGTCCCTGAAGATACAATCTAGCGCCATTTTTGGTAAGAATTCCTCGAATATATTGTTTGACATTATGAACATTTCCACGTTTAAGCTGAAACTCAAGCAATCATTTGGTCATATTTTGTTTATTGCCAAGTTAAATTTCTCTATGGCAATACAACGATGCCATGATTAATCGGGTTATTTCTTCTGAGCTTTTAAGCACTTAAATGCGTGAAAGATTCAAATTGAAAAATACCTATTAAGAGAATACGACTACGTTCAGTCTACCTTTATTTTTCCTCAGTAGGGTTAGCCAACTTACAATAAAAAGTCTGCCATGCAAAATAGGCATCTTTAACTGAACTCTTATGGCGCCGCATACGCTTGGTTATGACTAGGCAGAGCAGTCTAATATGCACATGAATTATCTCTGTAGCATTAACAGTAAAGGGGAATGGGAAACGGAAGTAGAAAGGGGGCTACCAGAGTGTTTGGAAATAAGAAAAGTGTACCCACCCCACTCACAGCACATGTTATGCATATAAAATCAATTAGTAATGTACTAATGTAGTGTTATTCTTCAGCCTGTTGTCTAAAGGCAAGTAGGAATGCTTGTTGTGAAGACGATCCGGGTTCAAATCTCTGACATTAGGTTCCGGTAAAAGTAACATTTCAGATAGGGTGAAAGTTCTGGTGATTTCAGTGGTCGATTGGTTTAGAGGTCAAAGCAAAATACGATAAGATAATTTATTGATATTCAACAAGAGACCACAAAAGCAGGTCGGAGGGACTAAATGTACAATGGGGAAGTGCTGAAGCAACTCTTAGATCAAAAACTTGTGATTTGGATACGATCATTATATTATGTCATTTATCTCGATGATTTCAGGGTGAAAAAAATTGGAGTAATAAGCTTGCACTTCATTTTAACAGTGGATCTCAGTTTGGAGAATTGGGGTTTGAAACCTTTTAGAGCCATTTTGAGGCATCAAACAACATTTCTTTGGGTCAAAACTTTCCTGCTTTAGTGTTGGGCCTTGTGATGTTGATATACACTTAAAGACCTTTCCAACGGTGCAAAAATTGCATTAGTTGGAGTTTATATGCAAAAATTATGTCTCTTGCAAGTTGAGTTATCATGTTGATCACCATGGTATGAACCCCCCTTACTCATGCAAATGGGGCTAGCCACATGTGGACTTTCAAGATTCAAGAAGACTCTAGAAGGTCCAAAACCATAACTCCAGTTGAAGGTCGGGGAAGTCAAACCTTACCCCTAGTTGGCTATTGGGCTATGTTAAATACTAGGCGACTAGGAGTTGTAGGCGTTCCATAATCCATTCTATGCTATTGTATGTTGTTCCATGGACGGGCAAAGCAACTTGGGGCTGGAAGTTAGAGAGCAAAATAGAGGGGGTTAAGGTTTTGTAGCAACATCGTAGGCCACATGTCTTAGGTAACTCCATAGAGTACTTCTTCCTTTGTAATTGCATATTTTTATATAAGAAAAAGGAGAGCAGAGTTGCCTTTCCTTCTAGTTGAGTTTTCTCTCGTAAGGGTTTCCTAGGGCAAGACTTGTGTCTTCTGCATGGTGTGTGTGTATTTCTTTCTATTTCTCTATTTCTTGCTTTTCAACTATTTAATTTATTTAATAAAAAAACAACTATTAAAGTATTTGAGATTAAGGGAAAATTAACCTACATTGTATAGATTTCAATATGTTGTGACGAATTGTCAAGTGGATATCCATGGCAGTTTACGTATCAATATGGATCCTTCACCAAAATGCCAGATTGGGGCATTCAACTAGGTACTCATGTCATGGAGTTGTATATGGAGTTTAAAGGATACATAGACACTGTTTCCGGGTTTGTTGAAAAATACGGCGTGAGCTGGAACTTCTTGCATAGGTTAAATGTGAACATGCAATAAGTGGTTTGAGACAATTCATTGGTGACCACTTTGGGCTCTTTATCTCCATTTTATATGAGAAATTTTGCGACAACTCTTTTGCATCTCATCTCTGTGGCATCTAATGCGAGCCTCTGTGCCCTCTTTATTTATTTACTGTAACAGCCATATGCAAGCCATATGACTCTCATTCTTTGTGGTATCTAAAGCAAGTGTTGAAGAGTCTAAAGCAATTATCACAGTGACAAGCGACACTCTTATAAATCCAGACTCTTAACTCTATTTTGCATGCTACCTATCTCTGTTGTTCAAGCATTTAGAGGCTCCTAGTCTATTGCAGTTCGTGCTATAATCTGTGGAGTTTATCCCAGTCACATGTCTAGACCTAGCATAAATTTAGTCCGAATCCTTGAAGCCTGTTTGATATCCTTGTTGAATAAATATATTGATGATGATATATTCCTATTGTTGATGATGTAACTCCTTGTTACATTTTTTTATAAGATTGATATATAACTCCTTGTTGTTGAATGATGCGTATGTCATGATGTTAACGACGTGTACTCTTTGTTAATAATGATGTATGACCTATTGATGATATGGATGATGTGATTGAACTCCTTGATAATATGAACACCTTGATGATGTGGATGTGAACTCTTTGATGATAATGTGGATTCGTTAATAATATGGACTTCTTGATGATGTGGATATTGATGTAAACTCCTTGAAGGCATGGATGATGTGATTAGACTCCTTGACGGTGATCTGAACTCCTTGATGCTTACTTGTTGATGATGATGGTGATGTGGACTCGTTGATGACATTTGATGATGTTGTTGATGATGATGATGATGATAATGATGATGTGGACTCGTTGATGACATTGATGATGTTGATGATGATGATGATGATGATGATAATGATGTGGACTCATTGATGACGTTGTAGATGTGGACACATTGTTGATGATAATGATTTTGACTTGATAGACAAGACTCCTTGATGATAATGATGATATGGACTCGTTGATGATGTGACTTGATTGAAGAAGGGTAAGACCAAGAGGGAGCTGACACACTCTCAAAAGGTAAGTATTATCTTGATTGTTTCTATTGATTATTTCATTATAAGTCTCTTGGCTTGCTTGGTTGTTTTTTTTCTTCCATGGCCTCCTATTGAGGATTGCAGGTACATAATAAAGACTGCCAAGGTGTGACAATCATTGAAAATAGATGGAAGAACAAATTGATGAGCCTTGTACTCAGAGGGAGCAAACAAGATCAAGTCTGATTGAAGCACATTTCCATAAAGATGGCTAGAAGTTTTGAATACCGATGTTGATCTAGATATGCTAAAGATGAGTTTGTGATTTTTTATGTTATGTAGAGGACCTCTGTGTAAGAGGGAGTTGCTTTTGAGGCATGATCCCGGTGATATCTTTGGCACAATGGATTGCAGGTCCATCGACATGTCCATGATGAACGATTTGAAGAAGTTGCAAGACTCTAATGTTGACTTGGTTTATTCACTGATTGGTTCATCTCCTGAAGTCTATTTTTATTTGTTGGATTTGATTATAGTCTGCTAGATTCTACTATGGCTGTTCATGACTGCTTCTATGAGAAGCCACTTATTATCTATTGGATTCAACTATGGATATTGACATTCGCCTCTGTGAGAAGCCACTTATTGTCTACTGGACTATACTATGGTTGTCGATGATTGCTTCTTTTAGAAGCCATTGCTAAGGGCTATTATTGTCTGCTGATAGTTGATGATGTTTGCTTCTAAGAGAAGCCCTGGCTGAAGTTGAATGAACAACTAAATGTTGTTGTTTTTGATAAAGAACTGAGATCCACCATGGCTACATTTATGATGTTGAACTAGTTGCTGATGTGTTAATTTTAGGTATGTTCTATGCTTAGAGCAATTTATTTCAATTTTCATAGTTAGCTCCATATCTTTTCCAGATTAGCAATCACATCAACATTAAAGTAAACTGCAGATAGAACATAAGCATAAATCGCAGAAGACAAGCCAAGACAAGAGGACACAAGATGTGGCGCTAGCCAGGGACAAACCCCAATGTGGGGAAACCCTTGATCAATTCTTCTTATATGTTCTTCAATAGTTCAACAGAGAGACAGAGAGAGAGATAGTACGTTTACAACAGAAGTCAACACTTTGACTTATCTAGATAAGAGCATAGATCATCTCTAAGAAAATGATACATGAGATCAGTTGAAGACATGCTGCTTCAACTAATTCTCCAAGGTGACTCCTTCACCTATCGTTGTGCTGCATTTCATCATCATGCTGTACCTCATTGCGCTGCACCATGCTGCACCCATCATCACTATGCTGCATCTCATCACACTTCATTAATCATGACTGTACCCATCACTGTACTGCATCATGTGCCATTGTTGCACCATGTTGCCATCCTGACCTATGTGTTGGTTGCACCTTGCTTGCTTGTTGTCCCTAGGATGCTTTTGGTTGCTAGCATGCTAGTTGTTGCATGCTAGTTGTCCCTTGCATGCTAGTTGTAACATTGCATGCTTGGTGTATTTGCTGCTAAGTACCATACTGTTAGTTAGTTGTCCCTTGCATGCTGCTCTCCTTCGGAGACAGATGCTCCAGCTGTTTCGGCAGTTCTCGACAGTTTTGGTAGTTCCGGCTGTTCCCGGCAGTTTCGGCAGTTTCGGCTTTTCCGGCAGTTCCAGCTTTTCCGGCAGTTCCGACATTTCTGGCTTTTTTGTCAGTTTTGGCTTTTCCGGCAGTTCCGGCTTTTTTGGCAGTTCCGACTTTTTCGACATTTCTGGCTTTTCTGGCAGTTCTGGCTTTTCTGGCATTTCCAGCTTTTCTGGCAGTTCTGGCTTTTCCGGCTTTTCTGGCAGTTCCAACTTTCCGGCTTTTCCGACATTTTCGGCTTTTCCTGCATTTCCGGCTTTTTCGGCAGTTTCGACTTTCTATCCTCTGGATCACGGCAACGTTATTCCTTAGGATCTCTACTCCTACTAAAACCCAAAGACAAGTAGAGAGAGGAAGAGATCTCAAGTGTGTTGAAATGACTTGCAGGCCACTTCTATTTATACTAAAACATTGAGCACATGTGGGGTTTATTTGGCTGTTGGCCGACCTTGACGAATTGTCTTATAATGCAAATAAATTCATAACTCCATGAATACTTATCGGAATCGGATGATCTTTAAATCAATCCTACACCTCTCGATGAGAGGGATCCAAGAAAAATATCAGCTGCCATAAATAGGATGACCCACATGGAGTTTGGCCCTAGTTGCCAATTTTAACACTCCCTCTCAACTAGGGAGAACTCCATCCGTTGATCCATATGTCTGACTGTACTATCCCTGCCATCAATGCCCTGCATTGCTTTGCTTTGCTCTGATCTGCTGAGCTCTGCTCTTCTTTGATCTGCTGAGCTCTGCTTTGCTGAACCATGAGGAAGAAGAATTGATCGAGAATGTCTCATACCATTCTCTACTGACCCGAAGTCAGTTTCATCTGAAGAGAGTGTCACATCACTCTTACTGACCCGAAGTTAATTTTATTAATCCCATATCAATATCACAAGAGAGTGTCTCAAACCACTCATACTGATCCTAAATCAGTTTCATTGATCCCAGATCAATGTCACAAGAGAGTGTCTTAAACCACTCATACTGATCACAGATCAGTTTCATTGATCCCAGATCAATGTCACAAGAGTGTCTCAAACCACTCATACTGATCCCAGATCAGTTCATTGATCCCAGATCAATGTCACAAGAGAGGGTCTCAAACCACTCATACTGATCCCAGATCAGTTTCATTGATCCCAGATCAATGGATGTCATCCTAGCATAGGGAGTACGGTAGATACAGTGATGCGTCCATCGATAGTACTACTATGGTCCCTATCCTCATTTCCCTGCTCATTGATCACATGAGAGGTACTTCCCATGAGTCCCACACTGCATGGGTAGGATGCCTCAATAGGAGAACTAATCATCCTGTCCACAAGAGAACGAATCATCCTATCAGTGGATGCCACAGAGAACTAATCATCTTGGCCCACAGGAGAACTAATCATCTTGTTCCACAGTCGCCACGGAGAACAAATCATCCTGGCCCACAGGAGAACTAATCATCTTGTTCCATAGTCGCCACAGAGAACAAATCATCCTGGCCCACAGGAGAACTAATCATCCTGTTCCACAGTTGCCACGGGAGAACTAATCATCTTGGCCCACAAGAGAACTAATCATCCTATTCATAGCGCACCACCAGGGGAGGGTGAGTCGCCCTGTGGTCGTATGTTGCTCCAGTAAGTACCCCAAGCCCCCCAGAGTTGCTAGAGCTCAATGCATGCAACATGCAGGACCCTTATAAGAAGGTCTCTCAACGACTCCAAGTCGTTTGGGAAAGTCATAGATTTGACCTTTCCCCGGGGCTTTGACAAAATGTCTGCAACCTGTACATCAGTCTCAATGCGATGGAGCCTCCTTGCTCATCGACTTACCATATCGCAGATAAGGCAGTATCTGATGTCTATCTGCTGGAGCAATCATCGAATACAGGATTCCTCAATAATCGAATCCCCCCTCTGGTTGTCACAGAGAATCAGAGTGGTATTCAACATGTGTACAAACAACTCACTTAAGAACTTCTGCAACCATGCAGCTTCACACGAGATCTTACTCGTAGCTATGTATTCGGTCTCGGTGTTGCTTATAGCAACCGACTTCTGCTTCCTACTCATCCATGATATCGACGCAGAATCCAAAGAGAACCAGCATTGAGAAGTGCTCTAGTGATCCTCCACACTGCTTGCCCAGTCAGCGTTCGAATAATCACGCAGTTTCATATTTCCGACAGTGTATCTCAATCCATGAGAGATTGTGCCCCGAAGATATCTCAGAAGATTCTTGGCACCAAACCAGTGAGGCTCAACCAAATATGAGCTCACCATGCTAACTGCAAAACATATGTCCGGACGGAAGTTCACCAAGAACATCAACGCGAATGAGTTTATGCAACTTAGAGGCATTTTCCAAATTTGGTTCGACATCACTACCATATAACTTCTGAAAGTTAAGATCCTCGAGGTAGTCACAGGCTTGCAGTATATCATTCCACATCCTAAATCCAACTCCCTCTTACTTCTGCAAATGAGAGGGTCTGCACCTATGAAATAGGTCGTCCTCATAAGGTGCCGGTATGAGAGGTCTATCATCCACAACCTTCGGGTAATGGTTTGGATCGATTTCACTCCTAGTGAATCTCAGCTTCATCAAACAACTATCAATCCTCTCATACTACGCTCGGGGTGTTATGCTTCAAGCCATAGAGGGCTTTCTTCCACCTGTATACATGAGATTCCTGATCATGAATCTCAAACTCCTCGGGTTGTTCCAAACCTCTGGACCTGCTGCACGAGGGGAATGGTCCCCTTATAAGATTTTCCTTCGGTACATCTCAGACATGTACCTTCATGCTCTAGTTGAATTCAGACATCCCTATCACCATTTGACTCACATCAGGTAGGGCCCCATAGGTAGACCTCCGGTGTTATAGATGCGATATGTTAATTGACATGATCCCCAATGGACCATCCCGCAACTTGATACAAATTGCCAACCCTGAACCCATGAGAAAAAGCATCTTTGAAAATTATATTTTTTAACACATACCTTTCCATCGATGAATGCCACCTTTAAACCTTTGACTTCTATTTCCGAGATGGACACTATGTTCTTCTTGCGATCAGGTACATAAAAGAGATTCTGTAAATGAATCGAGTTACCCTTATTCAATTGAGAGTTAACATTCCCTACACCCTTTCTGGGATAGGTGGCATCGGCTCCAAGTATAATCCCACGATTGTTTCCATCTCTACCAAATTAGAGAGTGCACCCATCTATCCGATGAAGTGCCTTGAAGCACTACAATCCATAAGCCAGATTCCCAAAGAATCTGAAGGAAATGGCCAATACAAGATAACGCTTCTGTATCTTATCAGAAACAACATTTGATTCTCCATACTTGGGGTTCCTTGCTTTCTATGAAGAGTCGGCCATTTCCTTAATGACCTGCATTACCTGTCATTCCTTTGATCATTGAAGATATCCCTGGAATGATTTTTATCATCATCAAGTGATGTGTCCCTACCATTCGCACACTCCTTCGCATAATCGCTGAACTAGTTATCTGCCTTTCCTTCCACCCTGAGATCTGGTCTTCCAATGAAGTGATCTTTAGGTAGGCCATATTCCGCTGTGCCATTTTGATAATATTCTCTGCTTCGACTTCACCCTTAGTGAATTTGAAGAGGGATGAGGAATCCACTGAATCCACTGATCCTTTTGCCCTTTTGTCCTTTCACTCTTGCTTGGGCATTGTCTTCACCTCAGCTCTGATACCATGTTAATTTTAGGTATGTTCTATGCTTAGAGCAATTTATTTCAATTTTCACAGTTAGCTCCATATCTTTTCCAGATTAGCAATCACATCAACATTAAAGTAAACTGTAGATAGAACATAAACATAAATCGCAGAAGACAAGCCAAGACAAGAGGACACAAGATGTGGCGCTAGCCAGCGACAAACCTCAATGTGGGGAAACCCTTGATTAATTCTTCTTATATGTTCTTCAATAGTTCAACAGAGAGAGAGAGATAGTACGTTTACAACATAAGTTAACACTTTGACTTATCTAGACAAGAGCATAGATCATCTCTAAGAAGATGATACATGAGATCAGTTGAAGACATGCTGCTTCAACTAATTCTCCAAGGTGACTCCACCTATCGTTGTGCTGTATTTCATCATCATGCTACACCTCACTGTGCTGCACCATTTTGCACCTCACCGTGCTGCACCCATCATCACTATGCTGCATCTCATCACGCTTCATTAATCATGACTGTACCCATCACTGTACTGCACTATGTGCCATTGTTGCACCATGTTGCCATCTTGACCTATGTGTTGGTTGCACCTTGCTTTCTTTTTGTCCCTTGCTTGCTTGTTGTCCCTAGCATGCTTGTTGTCCTTAGCATGCTTGTTGCTGCATGCTAGTTGTCCCTTGCATGCTGCTCTCCTTCGAAGATAGATGCTCCAGCTGTTTTGGCAGTTCTCGGCGGTTCTGGCATTTCTCGCTGTTCCCGACAGTTCCTGCTGTTCCCAGCAGTCTTCACTGTTCTGACTTTTCTGGCAGTTCCAGCTTTTCCGGCAGTTTTGGCATTTTCGGCATTTTCGACTTTTCTGGCAGTTCTGACTTTTCCGGCATTTCCGGCTTTTCTGGCTTTTTCGACTTTTTCGGCAATTCCGACATTTCTGTCTTTTTCGGCTTTTCCGGTAGTTCCGACTTTCTGCCCTCTGGATCGGGGCAACGTTATTCCTTAGGATCTCTCCTCCTAAATCCTAAAGACAAGTAGAGAGAGGAAGAGATCCCGAGTGTGTTGAAATGACTTGACGACCATCTCTATTTATACTAAAACATTGAACACATGTGGGGTTTATTTGGTTGCTGGGCAACCTTGACGAATTGCCTTATAACGCAAATAAATTCATAACTCCATGAATACTTTTCGGAATCGGATGATCTTTAAATCAATCCTACACCTCTCAATGAGAGGGATCCAAAAAAAATATTAGCTGCCATAAATAAGATGACCCACATGGAGTTTGGCCCTAGTTGCCAATTTTAACATGATGTTTATATGAAGAATCTGGAATGACTGAGAATCCCTTTGAAGAGGGAACACTGATTACATAGCGTCATATTATGGACCATCTCCTGTAGGCTTGTGTCGTGAGATCTTGTG
Source organism: Pinus tabuliformis (assembly GCA_031772625.1). Taxonomy (NCBI): domain Eukaryota; kingdom Viridiplantae; phylum Streptophyta; class Pinopsida; order Pinales; family Pinaceae; genus Pinus; species Pinus tabuliformis. The sequence goes on along the minus strand of CM062817.1, from coordinate 1,890,652,263 downwards.
GTTCAGGAGATGTATTGCTGATTCCTCCTGTAGGCTGTGCCGTGAGACCTTGTGATCCGAGAGATGTATTGTTGATTCCTCCAGTAGGTTGTGTGCTGTGAGACCTTGTGGTCCGGGAGATGTATTGTCGATTCCTCTTGTAGGTTGTGTGTTGTGAGACCTTGTGGTTTGGGAGATGTATTGTTGATTCCTTTTGTAGGCTATGTGTTGTGAGACCTTGTGGTCCAAGAGATGTATTTTTGATTCCTCTTGTAGGCTGTGTGTTTTGAGACGTTGTGGTATGGGAGATGTATTCTGTAATGTTCCAAACTTAAATGAACAATGATATGAAAAATAAAATTGATTTGTGACACTAGAAATAAAAACAATCAACAAATGCTTATTAAAACTCCAGAAGTGAGAACCAACTAAGCCATTTATTAATGAAATGTAGTAAGTACTATAATATGGAGAAATGCACCTGGGCTTGCCTAAAGGGCAAGCTTCACAGGACCCAGGTGATAAAACAATAATCTCGAAGTTGGAAATGACTGTTCCTCTAATGCTCTGTGTTGTCCCTAGAAACTACACTGCTGGCTAGAAAGGAATTGCAAGAAACCCCGTCTTTGGTGCTCAGAAAATGCTGAAACTTTATATCTGGGATCCTTGTCAAAAACCCATAAAGGGTTTGGGCTGAATCCAACCTCCCAAATTCGGCCTCCAATATGCCCTACGCAATCCCCAATAATTTTGCACTATCCGCTACAAAGATACGGCTGAAAACCCCACCTCTGGTGCTCATAAAATCATGAAACTTTATATCTAGGATCCTTTGCAAAAACCCAGAAATGGTTTGGCTAAATTTTGAACTTTCAAAATCGACCTCCAATATGCCCCATGCCCTCCAAGTTGCTCTAGAAAATGGCTTGCAATAAACTCCAACAAAGTGCTCCAATCTCATGAAAATGTAGCAATCACTTCTCCAAATATTTTCCTTAACTTCCACGGGAATGTTCAACCTCAAAGACTAATACTTTACCCTCCATGTAAACAGCCAGTGCTGCGTTTGCGCTGGGCCAGGAAGTGCAAAAATCACCCTGCGAAGTAGCACACTCCTCCAGCTCCACAACTTCTCCCAAATGCCAACAATCCTCCTATGCCTCCTCTCTGAAAAATCCTTCACCCAAACTCCTCTGCAAGAAGCCACAAGCAAACTCGACCTCCTCTTCACTACGTCCTCCAGTAATACGCACCACCTGGAGATGGATGCAATCACTGGGAATCACACTGAGATCCTCCTCCTGAAGAAATGAAAGAAAACCTTCCTAGGGTGGCACTCGAAGTCCCCCGAAGAAAGGGTGAGCTCTTTGCTTGAAGAACTCGTGCTGAACAACAAGTGACTCGACTAAACAACTCGAGCGAGCAAAGAAAAATCGATATTACCAAAAAATGAATGAAGGAGATGAGGATAGCTACCTTCCTTATATAGATTTTGTGGAGCACTTTTCCCCCCAATTTGTCCTCCATTGTGGGCCCTCACTTAAGCAGCATCATGCAAAACTTAACCACCTCCATGCAAATCGAACTAGGGAGTACGTAACTTAACTACAACACAAATAACTTTTCCTAAGTCTAATCTCCTAATAAAATCGAATGGGATCCACTAGCTCCAAAATTGGCCCCATAATACAAAAATTAATCTCGTTCCAAAATGATTTAGGAAGGGACACGACATATTCTTGATTCCTCCCTTAAGCTATGCGCTGTGAGACCTCTTGGTCGGGGAGATGATTTGAGACAGATGCTATGTCTATTTCCTTATGATGAGACTGATGATCTCTCCCTTAGGTGTGGGCTGTGAGACCTATTACCCACCACTTTGTGGGTGATATCCCGAGGAGAATTGTTTTTCTCCAAGATGGTCCTCAGCCGGTAGTCGACAACCCCTTATAGCCACCAACTAGCTTGTTGTGCCGTTTCTCCACCACCTGAACCAGCCATGTGGTCCCTCACCCATCTGCCATGATCTTGTGTTTGAAGGTGGGCCTCCATAACCTAAAGGTATGCCTTGTCATTTGGTAATTGAGTATTGTAGTTTTCTTATCATGGACACTTATGGGCATGGCTTAATGGGAGGATTCGGCGAAAAGAATGGGCTAGGTCTGTGCTCTTGTCCCCTAGACCCCTTTTTTCGATGTTAACCTTGGATTCTAGTTCTGTGGTATCTCTTTCACTGACCATTTGGATTTAGGGATGGTATTTCATGGGAAACCCTGATTTTGGTTGAATGGTCCCGCTCCCTCATCCACATATATTGCCCCCTTTCCACTCATTATAACCCCATTCATCATTTCTCCCACCTGGGTCCACATTCCTCCACTGGGTCCACATAGGGCTAGCTCTCCCCTTCCCCTTTCCCACACCTTGGGTTAGGCCTGGAATGATGCCCCGAAAGTTGATGCAATTGAAAAGAAAAGTAAAAGCATAATTGGCCACATTCAACAAGAAAATGTACCACAAAATGCAAAATATGGTTGGGACAAGCACAGTTAGCATGTGGGCAAAAACCAATACATGAGCTCTACCCCATCATCATGGCCATCACTCTGGTTCCTACAGGCCCTAGATGAGCCTCCTTTATCATTTAGGAACCCATGATTGTCCCAACCCTTGGTGGGCAATGAACCGTCCTACCTTAAGGGGGTATCCATTGCCATATCTCACGCATCATGCTCTTACCCCTTGAGCCTCAAGCAGTTAATTAAAGAAAAAAATCATAAAAGGCAAGAGACATATAAATAAGGGTGGAAAAATCAAGGTTGGGACACCTCATGTACCATGATTGCTCCCTCCTATACATTATATACCCAAGTGTGGGCTTCCCCTTTACTAGCTACCCTTGTACCCCAACATGTGGCCTAGGGTTGCCCCTTTTCATTCCCTGTTAGGATTTTTTGACACATAGGAAATAGTTAAGTATAACTTGGTCTAGTGTAGAGTTAGGTAAAGTGTGTTTCTTTATGTTGTAACGGCTACAACCACCCTCCAAAATTTTGTCTTAGCCTCGTTTTGGAGCCTCCCTTCCAACCTTCACAGCAACTTGCCTTGCTTCGTCAAGTTCATAAGCTTCAATGTCTTTCTTGCACAAAGGCAGCCTGTCGGTCACAACTTGATCCATTCCCCTCACAGGCTATTCACCTGGACTTGGTCCAGCTGCAGGCTGAGCAACTTCCCCTTGAAAATTGCGCATTTCTGGAGGGAAACCAACCTTCCCTCCAGAAATTGCGCAATCCTCTCTGGCAGCCTATTGGGCTCCAGGATTGCACAATCCTGCCTGCCAACACTCCCAACAGGATTTGCGCAAATTTCCCTAGCAAGGCTGCTCAACCCAGAATTTGCGCAAATCTGGGCAGCAGTCAGCTGCTCTGCCCAGAAATTGCGCAAATCTCCTGGGCAGTCAGCCCAGCTCCCAGCCAGAAATGCGCATTTCCTTCAAGCAGTCGAACAACCTCTTGCATGTGCAGCTGAGTTGACCAGTTCCCTTCGGGACCGAGCAAAACAAACTTGCATGCATAGTTTGCTTCTCCCAAGGCAGCATACAAAGGCATCCCTTGTCTCAGGGATCTATGTTTAGCAGTTGGAGGTTACATGCAAGGAGCAATTCAAAAACCTCCCACTAAGTGTCGCTTCCCCTAGATTTGTGGCATGCACGTCACAACCTCGATGTTATCAAAACTCATCAGCCGGACACTGCAGAGCTCATTCCTCACATCAACCTTGCAGCTCTGACATCCCACATCACATCTAGGAGTAGTCGACACATTCAACTCAGTTGTTTTGGGGTAATCCCGCTTCCCATGCCTTGTGCTGCATTTCTGTCGCTTTTTGTGTTTTCGCTTGTGTGAGTACTATTTGCTTGATTTCTTTGAACGCTTGCTGTCATTTACATATATTCTAGCTTGTCCTACCTCTATTTCAGTTTTTGTTGCTATCTCATTGTTGTCGCATGCATGAAACTATTGCACGGATGTTCGCCCAACTGGCGAACTGCCTCGCCCACATGCATGTTGATCTGTTTGCTGAATCTTTCATTCATGTTTTGCATGCACTATCGATCACCTCTGCTATCACTTAGTGTCGCCATGCATTTACTGTCTTAGTTGCTTTCAGTTGCTCGTCGGCGAGTCGGGCTAACCTTAGCCCATACTCTGCCTTCACCAAAGCTGCATTGCGCATTCTGGGGAAGGAAGGCTCACCTTCCTCTCCAGATTTGCGCATTTTTGTCCAGCACTGGCCTCCAGGACTGTTTTGCATATTTCTGGAGGACAGTGGCTGCTTGGCCCAAGAAATTGCGCAAATTTGTCCCTGAGCCAGCAGTTCTTCCCAGCTGGAATTGCGCATTGTGCAATCCTAGCAGTCAGCAACCAGACTGGACTGTGCATTGCGCAGTTCCAGCAGTTAGTCAGTCTCCTAGCAGCCTAGATTGTGCCTTGTGCAGTCTTGGCAATTGGTCTCCCGACCTCCCGGCCGAAATTGCGCAACCTTCATGATCATTCACCCATGTATGTTGCAAGTCAATTCTCATGTTCATATTGGTTTTCGACTAATAGATTGCTTGCCATGAGTGTTGTGATGTCTCCAAGTATCGCAGGCGTTCATCTGCCTCTCAGTAATACATGTATAATGGTTTCCAGGAGAGCAGAGACGAGGACACCGTTCAGAGCACACTTGGGGATGCAATCGATCAAGTTTCTATGGACTTGCCTACCCACGAAGACACAAGTTGTTCGTAGACAAGGACATCAAGATATGACAACGACAACATCACAGCGAGCAACATCATGAACAACAGCTGAAGACAGCATACCAAATACAACAAATGCAAGAGGAGGGTTGTTGACAACACAGAGGCGGAACAAGGTTGCAAATTCAAGTAGATCCTTTGATGATGAAAGCAACTTTGGAGACTCCGGCTATGAGGTGACGATGTGACATGAGGATTGCGTGAAGACAGAGAATGGAACAAAGAAGAAGTTGCATGTGCTGAAGCAACAACTCAAGGAAGAACATGAAGCTGCACAAACAAACGAATGAGATGCAGCAGGAACAGGAACAGCAGCGGGCGCAACATGCACTCATAGATGAAACAATGTCTATACAAGTTAAAGGTCCATCCCAACCGCTGGCACGGAGTAGACATGGTGAGCAATGTTGTTGATCGCATGCAAGGGATTCAACAACATGCATCTCATTGTGCACATGCATGTAATCCAACCCATTCAGTACACTCACCAAGGTGAAGACAAGAATCAAGCCCAACTGGAGTTGAGCATGTACTTTGGCGAGTTGATGCGCATGACTACCAACACACACTTGAAGATCAACACGGACACTATGCATCAATGCCGGTTCAACCGCACCCAAGAAGACCATGCACATGTTAGCAGACGAGTTGGATGAAGGGGCCAAACCAATGCTTTGGTTGCAATGGAGGCAAGAGTTCGCTTCAACAAGATGTCACCATGAGGTGCATGCACACCATCACAGACGGCCAAGCTTGGCATCAGCTCACTACCTTCACCATCACAAGCATGTCAAAGAGTTGGTCTCATCACAGCGGACCGAGTGTCGGTGATGTCTTGCAAGGCTTTCTCAAGCCATGTTGTCTCACATGAGTACATGTGCATTGTAATGTTGAGTCATGTCAAGTGTAACTCAAGTGTCAATAGTTGGATGTAACAGTCATAGAGTAGGTGAAGAGTCATGAGGGTAGTTGAACTATCACAAAGGGGAATGTTAAGGGTCACCCCACCCTTTGCTATAAATAGTCCCTCATAACTCATTGTATAGGCTTTTGGTCAACCAAGCTTCTATTAAAACTATCTTGAAGAAAGCTTGGACAGTATTCTAACGTGCCTTGGCTTCTCCACTGCACGGAGCTAATACATCTCTTTGGAGGAGCAGGCGGATGTGGCTGTAACGTTTCACTGATGGGGCTAGCAGGTTTACGTGGATGTATTGTATGATTGGAACTTACACTCTATATAATAAGAACCAACACATTTTCATGCATATGTTGTTATTGTAGTTGGACTGCTCCGATTGCCTTAATGATATATGTGGTTTAACTTACGTATTTGTGTATGAACCGAATCATTAATTCACATGCAATTATATGAATCTTGTTGCAAATCTGTTGTATATGCTGTTAATGCTGTCACCGTCTGTGTCGACTGCTCTGCTGGACACCAGATAGACCATTCACATGAACCTTGCTGTAACAACCCTTGCACTCGTTCGGACTGATCCGTGAGTGCTATACGTGTTATCTTACCTTGTATGTTGTGACTACCACATCCGAGTGGACTGCTCCACCGGAAGCTGTGTATGTCCTTTTGTGTTGTGTGTTCCTAGCCGAGTTGGGACGGATCCCTTTCAACTTGGAACTCACCTCCACCCTTTTCTCTCACTTATGTGTTAGAACCTCATACATCTTCCTTGATTCACTGCAGCAGTCACACCCTTGCTACTGGCAGAGTTATCTTACTTGCCTCTTTGCGACATCGCGGTCAAGGCATTACCTTACGACCCACTGTTGGGACTCCTACACCAAACAGTCTGAGGTCTAATTGGGACTTCTTACCGGGGAGATCCCCTTGACATGTTGGTGGGTCCAACACCGTCAACGCTTTACTTTGTACTTTTGTAATTTACAATCCGACAGTCACAATATGTTCTAGACATGAAGTGATCTGACGATTCATTCTCTCCTCGGTATTACCGACACTTGATCCGCGGCTTAACACCCGATTGGTCCATGATCTCTATTTAAAGAGCATGGAGGGTTATTTGTAAGGTGACAGTTCATGAGAGAAGCTTATGTAATTTTTTTTCTTTTACATTAATAAATTCACTGAAGTGGCCGTGTTGGCTCAGGCCGTGGACTGTTTCCCTATTTGAGGGTTTTAACCACGTCAAGAATATTGGTGTACTGATCTGTGATTTGTTTGTGAGCGGTGTCCCTTGGTTCTATCTAAAGAACTTACCTTGTAAATTCCTACATGGTATCAAAGCTATTTGAGGGCCGCATCCATTGGTGATCCAAATCCGAAGTCGGTACAAGTGCATCCGACTATCGTTTCCTAGATCTACCGTTTCTAACTGCTTTCGGGCCGAGAGGACTGCTCTATTGTGTTAGGAGCATTTGTTCTAGTGAAAAACCTCTTTTGTTTCACGCGAAAAGGTTTTTGGCAGCCCTAACTACGTCATTTTTAAGATCTTGAGGTATACAATCTTTATTTGTAGTTTTAGTTATTTATCTCTATGTTTATTTCGGTTTATTTATCTCTCTGTTTTTTATTACTGGATCTATACCTTTCATTTTTGCGTATGCTCTTTGCCCTGCGACTCTGTGCGATCTGGGCAAATCAGAAACAGAAAGGAAGGATTTTTCTCATGCGTATGCTCTTTTCCGCTGCGCCTTAGTGTGATCTCGGAAAATCAAAAACATTGAGGAAAATATTTAGTTTCCAGCGAAATCTAACTTCAAGCCGTAAGGCTTGTTTTTTTTGCATGTTTGTTTTGGGTTGTGTGGTTTTTTTTTTTGTTTTGTAGGCAAAAGGGGTTTTTCAAATAAGAACGCACCCCAAAGCTTCAGTGAGTTAAAAAAAAACCCTTCCTCTTTTCCAAAAATTATTAACCTTTTAAACTAGCTCACTTGGTCCGAAGTTACTTTATGAGAATAGAGGTCTTGGGTTCAAGTCTTTCTTTTTGTTGAGTTACGTTTACAAAAAGCACATGTTACTCATGTTTTAAAGTTATTTTAGGTAAAAGTGTTCTCACTCATTATAAAAAGTGAGTCACTTATAATTCTAAAGTCACTTCATCTTTTATTTAAGTTATAATTTAGTGGGTAGCTCATAAAGTACCATTGTAAAAGTGACTTTCACTTATTTATAAAAGTGGGTCACATAAAGTAATCTTTTTTAAAAGTGATCTAATTAGATTAAGTTTGGAAAGGGGGGAATTTTTTTAAAAATATAACATTGTCATTCACTTCCGAACATTCACGTACTGCGTCGGCATCTTCAACAACTTTTCTTCAAAAAGTCATAACTTCTTCATTTGGAAGTCGTTTTCAGAGCCGTTATTTTTAATCGACCTAATTTTTCGAGATCTTTCCATTGGAACACTTAGTTTCAACATCTACAACTTCACTTTCTGTTAAACTGGAAAGTCTATGCTAAACTATTCTTGACAACACCAACTACTTCCAATGGTTGTCCTAGATTGTGGATTTACTTAGAAGTAAAGGTCTTTATAGAATAGTCTCAGACAAATTTGGGTACCAGAGGACAAGTGGTTCCCTAAAGCTTTGATTTTGGCCTAGGGAAAAGTGTCCAAATTTATTTGTACTTTTCTCCTAAAGTGACTGTATTGATTTTGGCCTAGGGAAAAGTGTCCAAATTTATTTGTACTTTTCTCCTAAAGTGACTGTATAAGTGGTAAAGTCAATTTAATTTAAAAGTGACTTTTTAAGTGATAAAGTTACATTCTAATTTAAAAGTGACTTTATAGTTGGTAAAGTTACATTCTAATTTAAAAGTGACTTTATAGTTGGTAAAGTTACATTCTAATTTAAAAGCGACTTTTATATGTGGTAAAGTTACATTTTAATTTAAAGGTGACTTTATTAAACTCAATGAAGAATTAGAAAGTGAAAAAGTGACTATGGAAATAAAAGGTTAAGTGAGTCTTTATTTAAGTGGGTGAGTTAAAAAATAGAAAGTGAGAATTAAATGCACATTTATTCTCATCCCTAAATCTAAATGAATCTCAGCCATTAGATCTTAGGGTAACCCAAAAGGTCATTTAGAGAATAAAAGGAGAAGAGAAGAGGAACGATCATTCATTCTTTCATGAGCATTTGAGAAAAAGAGAAGAGAGAGCAAGGAGAAAATTTCTGAGCAATGAGGGAGTGAAGGAGAGCAGCAAGAAGAAATTTCAGCAAATCTAGGCAACAAGATTTATTGGCATGCATCCCAAGGAAAAACCATACAGTAGGAGAGGCATAGAAATCGAGGAAGAGGGACAACAAGTTTTAGGCACGTTTTTCAAGGCTGGCCATACATCATTTAACGCTGTTTTATTGTTGTAAATTTTTTTGTTTTGGCTGTTTGCTAATTGGCATGATTTTCAAGGTGGAGTTCAAGCACGGAAATCAAGATAAGTTATAATTTGTGGTTGCTGGAATTTTTACTGTGTATTTTAGTTTCCCTATAAAAACATTTTTAGAAATAAAGAAGAGCTCTCAAACTGGTTTTCCCCAAGAGTTGTAGGGGGTTTTTCAAGGGTCATATTGAAAAAAATCACTGTTATTTTCTGTGTGGCTGTCATAATTTTGCTGTGTTTTATTTATGCAATTTTAGTAGTTGTGAAATCTCTAAATTTGTGTTTTCAGAAAATTATTGTCATTTTTATATTTTAGAATTTTTATCATGTTTGGATTTAAAACTAAATGCATGGAGTGATAAGGAAAACTGATAACCAGAGTGGGTGTTGAAATTTCTTCATGGTATCAGAGCTTGGTTGGCTGAAAAGTGCAGTTTGGGACAACAAAGTGAAAATTACAACACGCTGATTTTTACACAGAAAATAGAAACCTTTACCACAGATTTGAAAATTTCAGTTTGGTAGGACAGTGAAACATGTCTTTGGGTTTGAGAGTTGAAGACAGGTTGGATGGGCAGAACAACTACAGTGCATGGAAGGAGAGAATCCAAAGCATCTTTGAGGAAGCAAAAGTCTGGGGCATTATGGTAAATTCCATATAAATTTCAGTAGCAGTACCTGCTGACCCTGTACAGTTGGCAGAGTTTAACAAAAAGAATGCTAAGGCAAGAAGATTGAGTCTGGAAGGAATCAAAGATCATGTCATTGCTCTCAGACTTATGCACATGACATGTGGACAACCTTGACCAATCTTTACCAGAGCTCAAATGAAAACAGAAAAATGGTCCTAAAGGAGAAACTAAAGGCTATTAAAATGGCTAAGACTGACAGTGCTACAACATACCTCACAAAGATCACTTCAGCGAGAGATGAGTTGGCAGCCGTAGGTGAGATCATTTCACCCACTGAGTTGGTGAGAATTGCTTTGAATGGTCTTCCCAAGACTTGGGAGAATTTTGTGGATGGCATTGTTGCACGGGAAAACCTTCCGGATTGGGAGAGGTTGTGGAATGATTGCATTCAAAATGAGATCAGAAAGAACCATCTTGGGGCAGCCAAATAGGTTGAGGAGGATGACAATGTGGCATTGTTAGCAAGAGGCAAGAAGGGCAAAGCAAAGAAGCAAGCTTCCAACAGTGGAGGCAAAAGCAAAAGTAAAAGCAAGTAGCAGAACAAGGAGGACTATTCCAAAGTCAAATGTTGGAATTGTCAAAAGTTGGGACACTATGCTGTTGTGTGTCCGGAGAAAAAGAACAAGAAAGGGAAAGACAAACCCATGGCAGCTTCTGCAGAGATAGAGAGCTTCTTAGAGAGATTTGATCGAGAGTTTGGGTTCATAGCTTGTGAGGCCATTGGTGCAGGATCACCTGCCATACAAGTTTAGAGGGAGTATGCATTCCCCGCTACTAGCAGAGCATCTTCTAGCATTTGGTATGTTGACAGTGGCGCTTCTTGCCACATGACAGGAGTCATAGAGTACTTCTCAGAGCTTTCAGAGGGTGATATTGATATGGAGGTAGTACTAGGTGATGACAGCGTTGTTAGAGCAGTCGGTGTGGGAACATTGACATTTGATAGGGGACCCAAACCTCCCTTGAAAGTGTTAGATGTTCTATATGTGCCTAGAATGAAGAAGAACTTGATATCTGTCTCAACACTTGAGGATAGAGGGTATGATGTGTTGTTCAGGAGAGGGTAGGTGCTTATATATCCTAGGGGAACTCTAGCTTCTTCAGCTAGAGAGATTGGTGTGCGCCATGCTAAGGTGTACAAGTTCTCATTCCAGCCCTTGATGGCATTGAGTAGCAGCACCCGAGACAGGACTGACAGCAGATCTAGTAGTTCAGAGTTGTGTGAGATTTGGCACTACAGGATGGGGCACATGTACCATGGGGCCTTGAGTACATTGTGGGAGATCACCACTGGTGTGCCAGATTTCAGTTCTGATCACCTTGATGTATGCAGAGGATGTGCTATGGGGAAGTTTGCTAGATACCCTTTTCCCAACGGTGACCTAAGTCACCAGGTTCGAGTTCGAGGACCATGAAATTCGAATAAAGTTTGGCAACTCAAATTTTGTCGATAAAATTCGACATAAAATTCGACATATAGAAATTCGAAAAAAAAAATGTATATTAAAGATAGATATATCATATGCATATGAGAAATGGTATGGCAACTTCAAACGACAGTTTCATCCTTATGTGACGTATTTTATGAGAAAAACCTTCAAAGTTTTCTAAGGAAGGAAAATTATGTTTGAAATTTCTAAGATTAGGTATTTCTGATTTTCTACATTGTTCCAAACATGTGAGCTGTCTACCAAAATATATTTTTATATTTTTATATAAGTTTAAAAATTAAGAGCTAAGTTTAAAAATATAATTAATATAATTATATCAATTAAATAGTCGATAAATATTTATAAATATTTAAATATTTATTTATTAATTTTTTCTTTATAATATATGTCATAAAATAAAAAAAAAATTAAAAATTAAATAGATTATAATTTTATATAAATCATTAATTATAAAAATAATTAATATACCATAAAATATATATAATTACAGAAATTCATTTCTACTTTATTATTAAAATTATTAATTTTTAAAACAATATCATCAATAATCTCTAAAAAAAATCATAATTCTAGTTTGTAACCCGTTATTCTTTTTTATTTAATTTTAAAGGTTAGAAAGAGATTTTTGTTACAATACTATGAATACCCAATATAAAAAAACAACCATAATCTCTTCTACCCAATTTTCGTGTGTTAAAAACCGCACGATCAGCTTGTGGGATGGCCCACGTGGTAAATAAATCGAAGGAGGTCGATCTCGACGGGAGAATAACAGTCGAGGACTCGAAGTCAGTAGCTTTAGAATTTGCGTGATCATTCTCTTTCCGTCCAGCATTTACGTACACTCTGGAATGGGCACGCCCAGGGATTTACATGCACACGCGGGCCGCGGCAGTTTTCTGAGTTCACGCCTCTCGGCCTGGTCAACACTAAACAGTTCACGCCTCTCGGCCTGGTAAACACTCAAGCGGCAAGCCTTTACGAATCACGATCCAGTCTGGACTTTGGAGTATCATAGACCAGCAGCGGCGTGTAAATTTCAGTAAATTTCAGTAATTGTGGCGTGTAAATTTCAGTATGGCGTCTGCAATGACCAGCGGTGGCAATGAAAGTTGAAAACAACCCGAGTCAATGAAACCTAACTAAAACCCGCGGGCGCGAAAAAAAAAACGAATTTAATCATCGCAGGCGATCGAAACGAATTTAATCGCGATTTTATTCGGCTGAAATTCGAATTCGTCATGAAATTCGAGTTCGCCGAATCTAATGGCGAACTCGAACGAATATATTCGTTTGACCTTCAAATTCGCCAAATTTCGAATTTTATGCATAAAAAACGGCGAATCCGGTGACTTAGGCGGTGACAGCAGAGCGACCGGGATCCTTGTCTTGATTCATATCGATGTGAGTGGTTGGATGTCTCATTTATCATTGAGTGGCTATGAGTACTATGTTTTATTCATTGATGACCACTCCAGGAAGACCTGGATTTATTTCTTGAAGACCAAGAGTGAGGTCTGTTGACCACTATTGGTCAACTACCCATGCAGTACACCTCCTTCCTGTTGGCAGAGAAGGGTAGCTCCTGAGCAACATGTCCGTGCCAGCCTACAGTCATCGACAGCTTGATCATTTTTGTTGTAAACCCAGTCTGCACGTTTGAATTGTAAATAATCTAAGCAGATCAGAGTCATGTATGTAAAGTTGCCTAGGTGGACCTAACTTTCTAATGAAAATCTGCGTCCCGGGAGGTTTTTAGTCTCACCGATCCATGGATCGGCAGAGTTTTCCTTCAAAACCGACCCCAAAGCCGGGATGCATTTCGTCATTAGGACTTTAGGAGAATCCTAGCGTGTTACTCTGCTAGATTATAGTTGTGTTGCAGATCTGGGTGGTCTATGAGGGTCTATGTTAAAGTGGATTCATCCCTTTGAGATGTAAATTGTAAAAAATCATGATGAATTGTGTCTTGAGGGTTGAAAATGTTGTAAATCCCCTCATGAGTCCTAGGTCCTAGGTGCTAGGTGATGATTCCAACGGCTGGGTTTGATGATCCATTTTAAAATAAATTTAATTTTTTTTTAATGAATAAAAATAATAAATTCATATATAAAAAAAAAAAAAAAAAAATAATAATAAAAAATAATAAAAAATAAAAAGCATAAAGCAAAAACCCTAAGCAATAAAATAATAATATTTTTGTGGATCACCCAAAACTAGCCGTTGGGATCATTTCCTTTATGCAGGGTCTTAGGGGGTCATTTTTTTTTATCGGATCTGTGAATCTGTACTGAAAGCTCTCTTGTAATCTGATTTCTGATTAATAAAGAAGACTTTGGGGTTCAAAACTGGCTGGTGTTACTCTCCGGAATTGCTGTGAGATCTTTAATTTTCTGCATATTTTAGTTTTCAGCCATTAATCATAGCTTGTTTTTAGAGTAGTGTGAGCACAGATATCTTGTTCACCTGCTAGGGTTTCTGAAATAATGGCAGGTATCTCCATTATTTCCTGAGATCTAGCAGCTTTCTCTCTCTCTTTGCTGATGGTTGCTTGAGATGTGCAGGAAAACATTTTTTGAAGGAAATTGTGTGGGCGTTCGGGGAAGTTCTGGGCTGAACCAGCCGACTCCCACAAGCTGTTCTGTGCAGAGCCCAACTGATTGTGCCCTGGGTTGATCTTTTAAAGTTTATTTCATGTTTTACATTGAGAAATTTTCTTTATGATTCACAGTGAAGTTCAAGTTTTTCTGATATTTCGAAAGTATTACTGTTGTTATAGCTAAATCTGGCATTTCAGGGGCCACAATCTGTAAATTATCATGCTGATTTAGGGTTTTAAATGTTTGTTTTATTCAGTTTTCACTAGGGTTTTTCTTAAAAAAAAAAAAAAAAAAAAAAAAAAATTGCATATATCTGCAGGCTTTTGTTTTTCTTTCTTGCAGGTTACAGAGAAGATTTGGAGGATAATTTATTTCTTGCAGGGTTTCCATCTTAGCCATCCAGGGTTTCCAGATATCGGTTTTCAGATCTGCAGCTTCCTAGGCTACCCGCATGTCCCCTCTCTACCTGTATTTATCTGTCCTATACATGCTTCATGCACCTCCAATTTGTGACCAGACCATTCATCGCTTTTTCTCTGCTATCAAACAAAATCCCGTCGTCCTGACTCAGCCCCACAAATAGTCATTTTTCTGGGTTTCAACGTGACCATACATTCGTTTTCCAGCACGGGCATGGGCGATGAGGGTTACGTATCGGTATAACACAGTCAATCAACGACGATCCACCCTTTGCGCTCAGTACGCCTCACGCATTTCTGATCTAAGGCTGAAGGTTACGTGCTGGGCATCATTTTGTGCGGCTGTGTATTAACTGGATGAAAGGGGAACGCGTTTAACCCATCTACCACTGTATCCAGCGAGCTATCGGTGTGCATTCTTGCGTGGGAGCTTCAGAAAACGTTTGAAATCGCAAGTTATCTGCCATCAAACCAGTCTGCATATCATCGTCCTCAGGTTATTTTAAAATCGATTTCGAGTTCTTTCTTGGCCGCCGACAGGTAAAATCCAAAATCCGATTCATGCTTTTCTTTATTTCTGCCATCCTCCGTCGAACTGTGCCTTCGAATCTGCATTTTGGCGTTTCAATCTTCCTCACAGGTCGGGCTTCCCACATTAACGCAGACGGAAAAGGTAGCAAAACTCCTTTCGTGATTATAGAATACGTATTCGACTTTCTGTATATTACGTAGTCTTAGATTTAGGGTTTTTTGTTTGTTTTGTTTATAATTTCGTTTTATTTCCTTTAGATTGGTGTAATTGTATTTTAAATAAAAATGAAAAGGGGTTAGCGTAGTATATAGATTCATGAAAATAAAAAATAAAACAAAAAATTGTTTATGTTTTAATTAGTTTTAGGACTTAGGTTTATTTTCTTTGTATAGTTTTCATTATGTAGATTTTATTTTAATGTTTTAGATTTAGATATAAAAAAAAATAATAAAATAAAAAAGATTTTTGGGTTTATTTTTTTTATAGTTTTGTTTTAGAATAGATTTTAGATTTTAATTTTTTTTTTTTAGATTTTTAAATTTTCATTTTATAATAAAAAAAAAAAAAAAAAAAAAGATTTTTAGATTTTAGTTTCATTTTTAAAATAGTTTAGTTTTTTTAGAATAAAATTTAATTTTTTAGATTTTCATTTAAAAAAAAAAAAAAAAAATTCGAAAAAATATAAAAATTTCGTGGAAAGTTTATTTTTGTCAGATTCAGTTGTTTTCCTGTTATATCTTTCATGCTGAATTTTAAAGCCGAGACGTGAAATTGATATCTGGTTAATGGTTTATGATTCTCGTAATTAAAAGCATTCATCTTTTCAAACTTTCGGTTGCTGGATATCATTTTGAGCATTGTGATTTAGTTAATGATAGATGATTACTGTTCATGTCCATGTTTCTTTATCATTTAAAAAGTAATCATTTAAATATTGACTCCACAAGGCACTGGTCTGCTAAATTAACAAAATCCATCGAGCCCTTTTTTATCGTATCTCGTGTCTCCCAGCCCAACTGTTTGGCAGTTGGCCTTCATCATTTCACAGGGTCTACCCCCCTTAGCCGCGGGAGACAGGCTTAAACGGAGGGATCGGGGATCAGAGTGACATCCCCCGGTCTGAGCGTTGTCGTGTCAATCCGCGCGACAACAAGGTCTTCAAGCGGTTTCAAGAGTTCAAAGCTCTTGTGGAGACCCAGACAGGTAGGAAGATTAAGGTCCTTAGGTCGGACAATGGAGGGGAGTATATCCTTGGTGAGTTTGTTGATTTTTGTGCTCAGGTAGGCATTAGAAGGGAGTTCACAATTCCTTACAACCCCCAATAGAATGGGGTTGCAGAGAGGAAGAACAGATCCATTGCAGGGGCTGCCAAAGCCATGCTTCATGATGAGGGGTTACCTTTATTTTTGTGGGCAGAGGCCTACAACATTGTTGTGTACTTGCAGAACAGGAGTCCACATCATGCCTTCGGGAATGTGACTCCAGAGGAGGCTTTTTTTGGGAAGAAGCCTGATGTTGGGCAATTTCGTATCTTTGGGTGCCTTACATATTACTATGTCCCCAAGGAGAACATGACCAAGCTAGAGCCCACTGTAGACAAGGGCATCTTTGTGGGTTATTGCAAGACCTCGAAAGCTTATCGGATTTATATTCTTGTGCAGAGGAAAGTGGTTGTCAGGTGGGATGTGAAGTTCGAGGAGGAGAGAGCTTTTAGGAGGTCACGGGAGTTAGAGTATCCAGAGTCACCAGAGCCTCAGGAGTAGTTGAGTCAGTCACAGGGATCCAATGTCAAGGATCAGGGGGTACATCGATTACAGTGTCAAGTCCATCAGTGAGCAGTGGCTCTCAGAGTCAGGTGCGTGGTTCCTCGGGCATCGTGCAGGGCAGTCCGCAGAGCAGTTCACAGGGTAGTCCACTAATGGACAGTTTGCACGGTACTTCAACATCTACAGGCACAGATTCAGGCATGAGGTCAGTTGATAGGCCTTGAGGAGTTCAGGCTTCTGATGATGATGAGGATTCTTTCACTTCGGTGGGAGAAGTATGCTCAGGGAAGAAGAAGCCCAAGTGGCTTCAAGATACCTTGCGCGAGGCCACATCAGTTGCTGGGCCAAAGAGACAGGTTAGAGAGAGTAAAACACCTAAGTGGTTTTGTAGTTACATGGCATTGGTAACAAGCATTGTTGACTCCGAGCCTTCTAGTTATGAGGAGGCAGCCAACCAACAGGTCTGGAGAGAGGCTATGATGGAGGAGTATTCTTCTATTATGAAGAACGATGTTTGGGAGGTAGTGCCGAGGCCTGAAGGTAAATCAATTGTTACTTCCAAATGGCTCTAAAAGATAAAGCATGCTGCAGACGACAACATCGAGAAGTTCAAGGCTCGATTTGTGGTGAGAGGGTTCTCACAGGTAGAGGGAGTTGACTATGAGGAGACCTTCGCTCTCATAGCTTGGTATACATATATTCGCTCCATTATATTGATTGCAGCACAGATGGGTTGTGTTGTTGCGCGGATTGACACGACAACCCTCAGACCGGGGGCTGTCACTCTGATCCCCGATCCCTGCGTTTAAGCTTGTCTCCCGCGGCTAAGGGGGGTAGTCCCTGTGAGATGATGAGGCCAACTGTCGACCAGTTGGTTGGGAGACACGAGACACGATTAAGATAAGCACTAAAACGATAATTAATTGAGCAGACCAGTGCCTTAAGAGATTGCGGATAAGACGATTACTTGTTAAATGATATAAAAACATGGACCATGAACATCGATCATCTATCATCAGCTAGAATCAGCTAAATCACAATGCTCTTAGAATGACAAAAATGATATCCAGCAATTGAAAATTTAAAACTTCGAAAAGATGAATGTGCTAAAATGAAACCAAAAAAAAAAAAAAAACCCTAAACCCTAATAAAAAACTGCATAAAGCAAAAATTAAAACCCTAGATCAACTAATTAATTTACAGATTTGGCCCCTTAACAGCCAGATTCAGCAATAAGCACGAAAAACATTTTAAAGAACAAAAATTTCAGATCGTCACTGTGAAGAACTTCAGAAAATCTCTCATGCAAACTTAGAAAAATAAACCGAATGATAGACCCAGGATCAAGTCCAACTGGGCTCAACAAAAAAAATGCTTGCGGGAGTTGGCTGGTTCAGGCGAGAACTTCCCCGAACGCCCACAAATTTTCTTCAGAAAATGTTTTCTGCACAGCTCAAAACAACCGTCAACAAAGAGGGCAAAAATGCTGCTAGATCTCAAACAATAATGGAGATACCTGCCATTACTTCAGAAACCCTAACAGCACCCAAACCCCAGCAAGTGAACAAGATACCTGTGCTCACAATACTCTACGAAAAGCTATTATTAATGGCTGAAAATAACATATGCAGAAAATGAAATGATCTCACAGCATTCCAAGAGAGTAACACCAGCAAGATATGGACCCCAAAGTCTTCCTTTATTAACCAGAAACAGATTTACAAGAGAGCTTCTTCAGTATCTGACTCACAGATCGAATGAATCTGAAATGACCACCTAAGACCCTATATAAAGGAAATGATCCCAACGGCTAGTTCGAATGATCCATGTAGAAATGATCTCGACCGTTGATGAAGATCAAGACATCTCTTGATCTCATCCGTCGATTTATTCAATTAATTTTTAAATTTTTTTAAATTTCTTATTATTTATTATTTTATTATTATTTTAAATTTTTTTTATTATTTTTTATTTATTTCATTTTTTTAAATTTTTAATTTTTTATTATTATTTATTATTTATTTTTTTAAATTTTGAAATTTTTTTTTTTATTATTTATTTTTTCATTTCATTTATTTTAAATTTTTTATTTATTTTATTATTTTATTTCATTTTTTAAATAGATCATCGAACTAAACCTTTGGAAACATCACCTAGGACTTAGGACTTAGGACTCACGAGGGGATTTAAAACATTTTTCGACCCTCAAGACACATTACATCATGACTTTTACAACTTACATCTCAAGGGGACAAGCCCACTTAACACAGACCCTCATAAATCACCCAGTTCTGCGACACAACTATAATCTAGCAGATCAACACACTAGGATTCTCCTAAAGTTCTAATGACAAAATCCATCCCGACTTTGGGGTCAGGTTTGAAGGAAAACTCTGCCGATCTATGGATCGGTGAGACGAAAAACCTTCCGGGACGTAGATTACCACTAGAAAATTAGGTCCACCTAGGCAATACACATACACGACTCATGTCTGCTAAGATTATTTATAATTCATACATGCAGACTGGGTTTACAATCAAAATGATCAAGCTGCTGATGACTGCAGGATGGCACGGAAACGCTGATCAGGTGCTGCCCCTTCTTGCAAAGAAGGGGGTGTACTGCATGGGTAGTTGACCAGTAGAGGTCAACAGGTTGGAAGATCCACCAGATGGATGTGAAGACCGCATTTCTCAATGGCTTCATTCAGGAGGAGGTTTATATTGAGCAGCCGCAGGGCTTTGAGGTGCATGGGAAGGAGTCCCATGTATGCAGATTGAAAAAGGCATTCTATGGCCTGAAGCAAGCTCCCAGAGCTTGGTACTCAAGGATTGATACATACTTGCAGCAGTTAGGTTTCACAAAGAGTGAGGCTGATCCGAACATATACTTCATTGTGGCGGGTAAGGAGCCTCTCATTCTAGTGTTGTATGTTGATGACTTGATCATCACTGGTGCAAAAAGACTCATTGAGGGCTGCAAGAGAGATCTTGCTTCAGAGTTTTAGATGAAGGATATCGGCTTGATGCATTATTTTTTGGGATTGGAGGTGTGGCAGGAGGAGGGGCATTTCTTCTTGGGACAAGGGAAGTACGTTGTGGATATTCTTAGCATATTTCACATGGAGGACTGCAAACCCATGTCTACACCTATGATCACTAACTGGAAGAAGCTTCACGCTTCTGATTACGAGTTGGTGGATCCTATTCTATACAGACAATTGATTGGTTGTTTGATGTATTTGGTCAACACTCGACCAAATATATGTTTTGCAGTTAACACTACGAGTCAGTTCATGTGTGAGCCCAGGAGAGTGCACTGGGTGGCTGCAAAACAAATTCTTCGTTACTTGTAGGGGACTGTGGATTTTGGTCTGGATTATAAATAGGGTGATGGAGTGAGACTAGCAGGGTACACAGATTCAGATTTGGGCAAGTTGTGCTTCAGATAGGAAGAGTACTTCCGAGTGTTGTTTTGGGTTGGGTTTGGCAGTTGTGTCGTGGATCAGCTGGAAACAACAGTCAGTTGCATTGAGTTCAGCCGAGGCAGAGTATATGGCTGCTAGTTTGGCTAGTTGTGACTCGTGAGGCCATATGGCTTCGCAAGATGTTGTTTGGTCTATTTGGTTAGGCATTGAGACCTTTAGTAATTTACTGTGATAATCAGAGTTGCATAAAATTCACGGAGAATTCAGTTTTTCATGACAGGTCAAAGCATATTGAGATCAAGTATCACTTCATTAGAGACTATGTCCAAAAGGGAGCTGTCAAGCTTGAGTACATTTCCACAAATGATCAGGTAGCGGACATTTTCACCAAAGCCTTACCACGGGGCAAGCATGTCTACTTTAGAGATAAGATGGGAGTGGTGAGGAACACTTTCCTCGGTAAGAGGGAGTGTTAAAATTTGGGTACCAGAGGACAAGTGGTTCTCTAAGGCTTTGATCTTTGGCCTAGGGAAAAGTGTCCAAATTTATTTGTACTTTTCTCCTAAAGTGACTTTATAAGTGGTAAAGTCAATTTAATTTAAAAGTGACTTTATAAGTGGTAAAATTACATTCTAATTTAAAAGTGACTTTATAAGTGGTAAAGTTACATTCTAATTTAAAGGTGACTTTATTAAACTCAATGAAGAATTAGAAAGTGAAAAAATGACTATGGAAATAAAAGGCTAAGTGGGTCTTTATTTAAGTGGGTGAGTTAAAAAATAGAAAGTGAGAATTAAATGAACATTTATTCTCATCTCTAGATCTAAATGAATCTCAGCCATTAGATCTTAGGGTAACCCAAAAGGTCATTTAGAGAATAAAAGGATAAGAGAAGAGAAAAAGATCATTCATTCTTTCATGAGCATTTGAGAGAGAGAAGAGAGAGCAAGGAGAAAATT
Organism: Pinus tabuliformis; assembly: GCA_031772625.1. Lineage (NCBI taxonomy): Eukaryota > Viridiplantae > Streptophyta > Pinopsida > Pinales > Pinaceae > Pinus > Pinus tabuliformis. The sequence continues at coordinate 1,890,631,266 of CM062817.1, read as the reverse complement.
TATGAGTAGTGAGAAAGTGAAAGAGAGCAGCAAGTAGACATTTCAACAAATCTGGGCAGCAGCATTTATTGGCACACATCCCAAAGAAAAACCATAGAAAGGAGAAAGACACAAAAATCGAGGAAGAGGGATAGCAAGTTCTGGGCACGTTTTTCGATGCTGGCCGTACAACATTAATGTTGTTTTATTGCTGTAATTTTTTTTGTTTTTGCTGATTGGTACGATTTTCAAGGTGGAGTTCAAGCACGGAAATCGAGATAAGTTGTAATTTGTGGTTGTTGGAATTTTTACTGTGTATTTCAGTTTCTCTGTAAAAACATTTTCAGAAATAAAGAAGTGTTCTCAAACTGGTTTTCCCCAAGTGTTGTAGGGGGTTTTTCCAAGGTCACATTGACAAAAAATCACTATCTTATTTTTTGTGTGTGGCTGTCATAATTTTGCTATGTTTTATTTCTGCAATTTCTGCAGTTGTGAAATTTTTAAATTTGTGTTTTCAGAAAATTATTGTCATTTCCAGACTTTAGAATTTTTATCATGCTTAGATTTAAAATTAAATGCATGGAGTGATAAAGAAAATTGATAATCGGAGTGGGGGTTGAAATTTCTTCACTTGAAGATGAAGATAAGCAAGCCAAATGGGAAAATACGCAAGATCAAGCACGTGGGTTGATAGAGATGCCTATTTTTCCAGACCTTAGATTCCATATCGCAAAATTTGATACCCCTGATGAAACAATGAAACAATTCAATAAAGTTTTTGGAATTAAAAATGAAATTAGAACCCATCAACTCAAAAATGAGTTGCTTACGTGGACCCCAATAATTTTTTTTCCATTGAAGATTTTTTTGTCCAAGTTCAAGACCCTTAGACTTCTCTTGGAATGTATTAAGGTTAAGAAATAAGATGGTAGCCTTATCTATTTCATTCTTACGAAGTTAGGACTAGCCTACTTTGTGTTTGTTTCCACCTTCCATTCTACTAGAGAAGCCTTTATTTCTCAAGGACAAGCCTACAAGACCCCCTCTTTTGATGCCTTTTGTGATTCTTTAATAAGAGAACAAGAAAAACTTTTACATCTTGGTCTTCTTAATACTGGAAACTCTTCTAAGAAAGCCTTAACAGCTCAACAACAACCAAATTCAAAGAATCCCAAGAAGCAATATCCTAAAAAGAAATGGTCCTAATCCAAACAAGGGTCCTAAGCAATTTCAGTCTCAGAAATGAAAAATCAATTCAACAAAATGATAAGGCAAATAAAAACATAGGGAAGAAGACTGATAGACATTGCAACTTTTGTAATCGAGATGGCCACATAGAATCCAAATGCTTTAAGAAGATGGAAGTCTTGGAAGCAGCAATGAAGAAGCATAACATCCATTTGGAGCACTCTTCAACTTCAGCTTCATCTTTAGGAATAACACTATCTACATGTGGTTGTCAAGCATCTCAGTCTGGTTATGCACTAAATGTATTTACTTCTTATCATTCTCATGAGTGGCTCATTGATTTTGGAGCTTCTTATCACATGGCTCAAAACAAAGCCATATTTTTTTCTTTAAATGATTGTAATACCAAAAATATATATGTTGGTGATGATAATTCTCTTAGTGTTGTAGGGATTGGAACTATTCATCTAGACAATGGTCAATTTAATGATGTATTATGTGTTCTTACCATATCCAGCAACCTTCTATCTGTTTATCAGATAACTCATTCAGGTGAAGGTAAAATCGTTGAATTCTCACCTCATGGTGTTGTAATTAAGGAGCCAAGCGATCTTAGACAGATTTTAGCCATTGGCATTGCTGATGATTCTACAAAGTTGTATAAATTTAACAACTTTGGGTCATCAACTCTTCCCTTGGTATTTGTTGCTCATAATGATGAAGCGAGCAAACTTTGGCATGAGCGATTTGGTCACTTAAACTATCGATCCCTTCAAAATCTATGTAAAGAAAATATGGTGACAAGTCTTCCTATGGTATCTTGCAGAGATGGTGTTTGTTTCGGATGTGTACTCGGAAAACATCAATGGGATAGTTTTGAAAAACGTGCCTCTTGGCACGCCTCAACCCCTTTACAGCTTGTGCATAGTGATTTATGTGGTCCACTTCCAGTTGTTTCATTCTCTGGCTACAAGTATTTCTTAACTTTCATTGATGATTTCTCCAGACGCACTTGGGTATACTTCTTAAAACTCAAGAGTGAAGTCCTTAACATGTTCTTGGCCTTCAAGGCCTTTGTTGAGAAACAATCTGGACATTAAATTATTAAGCCAAGCTCTGATAATGGCAGAGAATATGTTAACAACAAATTCATCAACTTTTGCACTGAGCATGGAATTCAATTGCAACATACTGTTCCATATACTCCACAACGAAATGGTGTAGCTGAAAGGAAGAATCGCATCTTAAAGGAAATGGCTAATTGTATGCTTCAATCTAAAGGACTTAATCTTAATTTTTGGGTAGAAGCAATTAATTGTGCAAATTACATAGTAAATCACACTCCTACTAAGGTTTTAAATAATATCACTCCGGAAGAAGCATGGAGCTCAATTAAACCAGATGTAAGTCACTTTCGTGTTTTTGGAAGTGAAACATGGGCCCATATTCTAGATGATAAACATAAAGCCTTAGAACCTAAGAGTGAAAAATGTATTTTTGTTGGATATTCTGAAGATGTCAAACGATACAAACTTCTTCCACCTAAATCCAAAAATGTTATCATTAGAAGAGATGTAAAGTTTGCTGAAAATATATCGGCCTATGAGCCTAGTTCAGTGGATGTGCCACCTCTCTCTATCCCTTCTACTTCTGAAAATATTTCTTCTTCAGATGATGACAGCGAGGATGAAAATCCTCCCCCACCTTCTCGGGATCCTCATTCAGCTCCTTAGCTTCCAAAATGGGTCTGCGCTACTCGGGATGCAGAAGGTGCTCTTGCAGGTGATCTTACAAATCAATGTTGCACATGTTCTTAGTTTGATAGAGCCTCTTCTTTACTGGCTCAAGCTTCAGCGAATTATGATCCTGACACCTTTGTAGAAGCTGCAGGCCATCTAGATTGGGACACAACTATGAATGAAGAATATTGTTCACTATTGGAAAATGCTACATGGGACCTTATTCCTCTTGCAAAGGGACGAAAATTTGTTAGATGCAAATGGGTTGACAGAACCAAGTTTGGACCAGATGGAAAAGTTGATAAACATAAAGCTCGTCTTGTTGCTAAGGGTTTTTCACAAGTTGAAGGCATTGACTATACTGAAACCTTCTCCCCTGTTGCCAAAATGAACTCTATCCGCCTTGTTTTTTCCCTTGCTGCCTCTTTCAAATGGGAAGTCCATTAGATGGATGTTAAATCCGCCTTCATGCATGGGGACTTGCATGAAGAAATCTATATGGAACAACCTCCTGGCTTTATACAAATAGACTCTAGCCTTGTATGTCAGCTTAAGAAATCCCTTTATGGTCTCAAGCAAGCCCCTCAGACTTGGTATGCCAAAATGGGTAGCTTTCTTTTAGATACTGGCTTTTCTAGGTGTTATTCTAACAATATTGTCTACACCAAGAAAGTGGGTAAGTCTCTTATCATTCTTGTTCTTTATGTTGATGATCTTATCCTTACTAGTAGTGATCCCAACCTTATAAATCACGTGAAGTCCAGCCTTAAAAAGAAATTTGAAATGATGGACTTAGGACACTTGCATTATTTTCTTGGTCTTCAAGTGTTGCAATCCAAAGAAGGTATTTCCCTTTCCTAGTCCAAGTATGCCTGTGATCTTCTACGCCACTTTCACATGGAAGACTGTAAGCCAATCCCTTCTCCCTTTCAGTCTGGAGCCAAACTTTTAGTCACTTGTACTTCCCCTAAAGGTGATGCTACCTAATACCATCAGCTTGTAGGAAATTTTTTGTATCTGACCCATACCCGTCTTGACCTTTCCTTTGTTGTTGGCCTTATTGCCCAGTTTATGCAAAACTCACATGCAAGTCATTGGAAAGCAGCGAAAAGAATACTTCGTTATGTTAGAGGTACAATTCAGTTTGGGATTCATTATAGTGCAGAAGCATCTCCACTATTGGTTGGTTTCATTGATTCCGATTGGGTTGGTGAGCCTAATGATCAAAAGTCTACTACAGGTTATGTCTTCACTCTTAGTTCTGGACCTATTACATGGGCTTGCAAGAAACAAAGTGCCATTTCTCTTTCTTCAGCAGAAGCAGAGTATCGTGGCGCTGTAGAAGCTAGTAAAGAAGCCTCGTGGCTTTGTCAGATCCTGTCAGAGTTTGGCTTTCAGCGGAAGCATCCAACTACACTTTTGTGTGATAATCAAAATGCCATTCAATTATGCAGAGATCCAGTCCAACATCAGTGCAACAAACACATTGAACTACACATGCACTTCATCAGAAAGCTCATTCATGACCATGTTCTTGAAGTGCAATATTGTTCAACCGATGATCAAGTTGCAGACATCTTTACAAAGGCTCTCACAGAGGCGAAGTTTACTAAACTTCGATTTATGATTGGAGTTCAGGAAGTTGTCACTAAGGGGGGATAGGCTCTAACACCTCCTTCCTTCTCCTATTGTGTCATATTTGTACATCCTTCAATCCTATCCCAAGTTGTTTTTAAGGGGGGGATGTTCGTTGAAGTTTCTAAGTTTATTTAGTTTAGAAACCCTTCATGCACTCTTTCTGATTTATTCCTACCTAATTGTTATTTTTCTTTAACAAGTTATTTACAAAGTAAATATTGAAAATAAACACCAGTGTATGCTCAACATATTACATATCAACAACTAAAAGAAACAAGAACAAACACATCACATGACACCATTATTTTTGGACCAATGTCCCCGGAAAAACTCAATGCGGGAAAACCAGTGCAGCGATCTGAGGGTTTTCTTATTAAGCAATATCAGAGTACAATTTGGGTGCCATAACTGGCCTACCCAACAGAGAATTTCCTTAGCAGCTATACCTCACAGTTTGAGAGAAATCTCCTGGCTGAAACCCCGGAAAACCTTTCTGGCAGCTCCTCAGCACAAAACTGCTCCTGCAACCTCAGTGTCTGCCCAATTTGGATTGCATTAGTCCCTCTCTGTCTCACGCTGGCCCTACGTCAGCCTTGCTTGGCCTGCGTCAGCGCCAGGAGACCTTGCGTCAGCTTTCTGGGCCTCTGCATCAAACACGATGGCCTCTCTGGTGCTTTGTGCAGCACTTGGTTGCCTTTGCGTGGCCCTGCGTGAGCCCTTGTTGGCTTTGCGTCACTCTCCTTGGCTGCTGTGCTGTTCTCCCGGCACAATCTCTGCCTTCTCTATTTCTCCGTACTCAATGCCCCTCAGCTGCTCTCCCAATCACTAATTCTATCTCTCTTAGCAAAACTCGTTCTAGAGAATAGAATCACTGATCACTTTGGTGTGTTCTCCGAGTGACCCTCAAGTCTCCTCATATACTTTTCCTGTTGACATATCAACGACCGAGATTAAGCCCCTAATCAACGACTAAGATTAGATCTGGCTTGATCCATGTCTTTTGGACCCTTCTAACACAGATTCATATTAATACGCATTAATATTTTATTTTCCCTAAGTTTAGACTTAGGGACTCCATTAAAAATATTAATTATTTTAATATCTCTTGATCAGTTTAGAATCTGTCCAAACCCTTTTTGGGTATTGGAGATCTCATGTGCCCCAACCTCTCCACCAAATTTCATGGCTAGAGCACATTTGATGCTACGCTAAATCAACACTCCTTTTTATTGAGGATTGTGCTCTAGCAATACTCCTCACTGAGTATTACTCTGATCATCTGGCATCGGTACCTGTGCTGATGTTAGGCCTTCCTGCCCAACATCCTCTATACTGCTGCCTCCTGTACTGCTGCCCATGGTTCTAGCACTACCATTACTACATCTGTACGACAGCTCCCTTGCATTCATGTTGCTGCTGGTCCTTTTTCCCAGCACTGCATCCGCACTGCACCTCCTCTCACCATGTTGCATTGTGCTACCCACTGCTGCACTGCAACTCAGTTACTGAGAAGTAACTGATCTCCCTGTTGGGCTAGAGACACCCACTAATGCTGAAGCTTCGTTTGCTGTTGACAAGTGCTCCCTCTCTGACCTTTGCGCTGCTGCAACAACTCCCTGCATCTCGCACCATTGCACACCTCTCTGTGCCATCTTGCATTGGTGCAACACTCCTGTGCCTCTTGCACTACTGTAGCCTGCTAGCTCTGCACTGTCTCGGGACTCTTGCACTGTAGCTCTCTCTGCCGCTCCATCCGCATCCGTCTCTACCCACCCAGCTAGCCCTGCTACTCCTCGTCGCGGCTCCCGTAGAAAGGTCTAATCCAAGAGGCTGGGTACCTCGAGGATCCTGCCCCTCATCGCCTGTAATCCGCCTGACTACAACTCGATGTCTCCCCACTTTCGCTCAAGTGCTGTGTGTGCGCTCATGGCACAGTTATCGTCTGTCAAAACTTCCTTCTCTGCCTATGCTGGCGCTGCCTTAGTCTCGAAAGGCTCTCCCTTACTCCTCTTCCTTGAGCACTGGGTCGCATAATGACCCATCTCTCCACAGTGGAAGCACTTGATCTTGGAGAGATCTTTCTTCTTTCGCTTCTCTTGCTTTCCCTCAGATGCTAGGGCCACATCCTCCTCCTCCTGCTTGACTTTGATCCCCTTGCTACTGCTACCTGTCTTTGACTGCCGTCTGATCTCTTCTTGGCGAAGAGCTCCCACATCTTGTCCCAAGGTGGAAGTGTCCCTCTGCCTAGTATACTGTGGACAAATACTTCCCATTCTTCTGACACAACATTCAGGATTGTCCTCATCATCAACTCCTGATCTGGTGTCGCCTCTATAGCAATCAACTGATCTCGGATTTCATTCAGTCCTCCAAGGAAGATGTTAATCGGTTCTCCCTTCTTCATCTGATACGACCTTAACTGATTCTCAAGTAGCATTCTTCTTTGCACAGAAGTATGTTGGTACAATTTCTTGAGGGCCTCCCACAACTCATATGCCGTTTCTTTCTCGGCAATGTGTGGAACTACATGGATGGATGATGCTCTTGGCCCTCGCCATTGCCTCCTTGTACTTGTCGTTATCATTGGGGTTGACTGGGATAGCTATAACCTTCAAGGCGAAGTTTTTGACATGATTCCTGTCAAGCACTGATAAGATTCTGGCCTTCCAGACTGCGAAGTTCGATGCTCCATCTAGTCTATCTTGGTCTCTTACCCCGTGTAGTGCTATGACGCTCCTCTACTTCCCTCCTGGAAGTTCTCTGTTTGACTCTTCCGAGTCTCTACTTCCTATCTGGAAGTTCTCTTTTGGATTCCCTTTGAGTCCTGATTTCCCTCCTGGAAATCCTTCTGCCGCTTGTCGAGATGCCCCCTACTCTCATCCAGTGTTTTACAACCAGGCCGAGTTGACTCGGAAACGGCCTGGTCAAACCGAGTCGAAAAAAAAAATTACGACCAGGCCAAGTAACCGGCTAGGTTGGCCGAGTCATAGCTGACTCGGTCAACCAGGCCGAGTCCGTATTGACCAGGCCGGGTCAATAATTGGGTGGTGTTTTGCATTGACTTTCAGCGTGCGGACCCTGGATTTTTTCAGGATACCAATGGTGGCTCCCTGTTTCACTTGTCTTTGTGTTTTGCAACGGTCAACGAATAAGAGATGACAGAACAATATCAATTTAATTATTCGATTCGGGAATATTTTCCAAATTTAATTAATTGTAAGATTCAGAAATTATATATCACAGATTTCGAAATATTACTAAAATCTTACATAATAATTCTTTAAATTAATTTTCCAAATAAATTAATAAATAACACTGGTAAGGATTTTAAAAGTGTGAGACGGCAGGTTTGTTGTAATGCATGCGTTGTAAGAAAGACCATGGGCATACAGGTGAACCCATTAATTCAAAATTTCGTTATTCATTGAAAACAGGTAAGTTGATCATTCAAATGACTGTAAGATAGAGACTTGTAATTGAATTGAAACATACTCAAAAATCAAAGTCCAAAATGGCAGCTTGACCCTTAGTTTTTCAGCATCTACAACTTTTGATAGTAATACATATCTTCATTCTATTGCTTCACTCATGTATATATATATAGACCCATGAAGAGAGTACAAGTGAATATATAGCGTTTGTCTCAAACTTGCAACATGCCACTGCTCACTGCTTGGTGTATAATGCAACCAGAACCCAATGGTTCACTGGTTAGCAGTTTGGAGGAAACAGGGCACTGCTCAACTGTCAGGTTCAATGCCCACAAAAGGCTGGTACAGACAAACAGAATGCTACAGCTATTTGATCAATGCTTCCAGCCAGCACAATGCCATAAGTACTTGCTAGGTGAATAAAGTTGCAGTATTTGGGAACAAATTACTTTAAAATCATATAGCATGTGCAAAACCTAAGTTATGTTGCCATTTAAACCTAGCTGTCTAAGACTCAGACTGCAAACAGCACATTTGAAGATCATTAAAAGTACAAGCACAGTTACAGAAGTTGCAATTTCAATGGCTTCTTCATCAGCCTGGTAAGTACTTGCGCTTTATCTTACGTAATTGTATCGAGTAATTAATTATAGCTATGTTTGATGTATAATTTGTGAGTTTACTTTTGTTGTAGAGGCCATTTCTAGCCTCCTTGGTTATTTGTATTTTGTTTTGAGTCTTTCACTTTGATCATGTATGACAGTTGACTATGTAGCCATTGGGTACCATTTTGATATAATGGATTGGTTCATGAGCCTACTTTGATCATATGTTGTCTTCCATCTATATTATAATGCTATGTGTTTGGAAACATGAATGAAAATTTTTAAAATTATGTTTAAACTATTTAAAATTATGTTTTTTTATAAAAAAAATAAATATTTAATGTATTTTTTACAACGACCGAGTCATTGAAATCGACTAGGCCGAGTCATTACCGAATTCTGGTCGGAGTCGGAGTCGATCCTCGGCCTGGTCGGAGTCCTGGTCCTGGTTGTAAAACACTGCTCTCATCGTCTTGTGCAACTGCACTGCTGATCCAGGTTCCTCCGCTAGAAACCCTTGGTAACAACTCCTCTAGCCCTGCGCTGTTAGGTACTGTTCTGACTATAGTACCTCACCAGCACCACTCTGCAATATTTCTGCAGCCTTATAGACTCCAATAACTGCCTCTCTGTGAACTGCGTCAGTCCCTCTTTGCCTCACGCTAGCTCTGCGTCACCCCAAATGGGTCTGCGTCAGCCCTAGGATGCATTGCGTCAGCCCTCTGGCCCTATGCGTCAACAACACTGGCCTCTCTGAGGCTCTGCGCAGCTCCCGGCGTCTTCTGCATGGCTTTGGCTAGCTCTGCGTCACACTTCTTGGCTTTTGCGCTGCTAGAAACAACTTTTGTCACTTTGGGATAGCCGTTTTCTACTGCTATTGCTCCGCTCGGCTGATGTCTTTTAGTCCTCCTGTGATCTGCAAGCTCGCTCTGATACCATGTTGAAGTTTCTAAATTTACTTAGTTTAGAAACCCTTCATGCACTTTTTCTAATTTATTCCTACCTACTTGTTATTTTTCTTTAACAAAGTTATTTACAAAGTAAATACTGAAAATAAACACCAGTGCATGCTCAACATATTACAGATCAGCAACTAAAAGAAACAAGAACAAACACACCACATGACACCATTATTTTTGGACCAATGTCCCTGGAAAAACCCAATGCGGGAAAACCAGTGCAACGATCTGAGGGTTTTCTTATTAAGCAATATCAGAGTACAATCTGGGTGACGTAACTGGCCTACCCAACAGAGAATTTCCTTAGCAGCTATACCTCACAGTTTGAGAGAAACCTCTTGGCTGAAACCCTGGAAAACCCTTCCGGCAGCTCCTCAGTACAAAATTTGCTCCTGCAACCCCAACGTCTACCCAATCTGGATTCCGTCAGCCCCTCTCAGTCTCACGCTGGGCCTGCGGCAGCCCCAGGAGGCCCTGCGTCAGCTTTCTGGGCCTCTGCTTTAGACACGCTGGGTTCTCTGGTGCTCTACGCAGCACTTGGTTGCCTTTGCGTGGCCTTGCGTGAGTTCTTGCTGGCTCTACATCACTCTCCTTGGCTGTTGTGCTGCTCTCCTAGCACAATCTCTGCCTTCTCTGTTTCTCTGTACTCAATACCCCTCAGCTGCTCTCCCGATCACTGATTCTATCTCTCTTAGCAAACCCCGCTCTAGAGAATAGAATGACTGATCACTCTGGTGTGTTCTCCAAGTGACCCTTAAGCCTCCTCTTATACTTTTCTTGTTGACATATCAACGGCTGAGATTAAGCCCCTAATCAACGACTAAGATTAGATTTGGCTTGATCCATGTCTTTTGGACCCTTCTAACACAGATTCATATTAATACACATTAATATTTTATTTTCCCTAAGTTTAGACTTAGGGACTCCATTAAAAATATTAATTATTTTAATACCTCTTGATCTGTTTAGAATCTGCCCAAACCCTTTCTGGGTATTGGAGATCTCATGTGCCCCAACCTCTCCACCAAATTTCGTGGCTAGAGCACATCCGATGCTACCCAAATCAACAATGTTAGGATATTTCGATATATAGGAAATAGTTAAGTATAACTTGGTCTAGTAGAGTTAGGTAAAGTGTGTTTCTGTACTTTGTACATTTGTACTTACAATCCGATGGTCACGATATGTTCTAGACATGAAGTGATCCGACGGTTCATTCTTGTATTACCAACACTTGATTTGTGGCTTAACACCCGATTGGTCCATGATCTCTATTTAAATAGCATGGAGTGTCATTTGTAAGGTGATTGTTCATGAGAGAAGCTTATGCACATTTTATTTCTTTTACATTAATAAATCGCCTGAAGTGGCCCCGTTGGCTTAGGCCATGGACTGTTTCCCTCTTTGAGTGTTCTAACCACGTCAAGAATACTAGTGTACTGATTTGTGATTTGTTTGTGAGCGGTGTCTCTTGGTGTTCTATCTAAGGAACTAACCCTGTAAATTCTTACATTCCCTACTCCATTCATCCCTCTACCACATGCCACCACCTTTTGAAGGATGCACCTTGGACATATTATCCCCTTTAGAAGTAAAAACCACTTAATAGGACACTTGGTTAACCTTTTGGAGCTTGGAGACATTAGCACATACTAAAGCCCATTATGGAAGAGTCTGCCATTATGAAGTCCCCACCTATTGTCCATGGTTTGTAAGCTTTTTCACTCGATTTTCTTGATGACTTCTTGTACTGGATGTTGATTTGGGGTAGCATCAGATGTGTTCTAGCCATGAAAATTGGTGGAGAGGCTAAAACACATGAGATCTTGTTAAAATTGGCAACTAGGGCCAAACTCCATGTGGGTCATCTTATTTATGACAACTGATATTTTTCTTGGATCCCTCTCATTGAGAGGTGTAGGATTGATTTAAAGATCATCCGATTCCGATAAGTATTCATGGAGTTATGAGTTTAGTTGTGTTATAAGACAATTCGTAAGGTTGGCCAACAACCAAATAAACTCCACATGTGCTCAACGTTTTAGTATAAAAGGAGATGACTTGAGATTCATTTTTCACGCATACTTTTATCTTGATTTCTCTCTCCACTTGTCTTGGGTTTTAGTGGAAGAGTAATCTAGGAGTGGAAGCCCTAGATGTTGAAGGAAAAGAGGCTACCTTAGACGTAGATGAAAGGCAGCCCTAGACACAGACTAAAGGGTGACCCTAACGCATACCTAAAGGCTGCCCTAAACGTTGATCTAATTCAACCCTAATGCAGTGAAGTTTATGGGTCGCAGTGAGGGTTTGCTGTAGGTGTGTTGACCTCTACTGGTCAACTACCCATGCAGTACATCCCCCTTTTCTTGGCAAAAAGGGGCAGCACCTGATCAGCATGTCCGTGCCATCCTCCCATCATCAGCAACTTGATCTTTTTGATTGTAAACCCAGTCTGCATGTATTGATTGTAAATAATCTTAGCAGACATGAGTCATGTATGTAATTTGCCTAGGTGGACCTGACTTTCTGATGATAATCTACGTCTCGGAAGGTTTTTCGTCTCACCGATCCACGGATCGACAGAGTTTTCCTTCAAACCTGACCCCAAAGCTGGGATTGATTTTGTCATTGGAATTTTAGGAGAATCCTAGTGTGTTGATCTGCTAGATTATAGTTGTGTCGCAGAACTGGGTGATTTGTGAGGGTCTATGTTAAAGGGGTTTTCTCCCTTGTAAATTGCAAAAGTCATGTGTCCTGAGGGTCGAAAAATGTTTTAAATCCCCTCATGAGTCCTAAGTCCTAGGTCCTAGGTGATGTTTTCCGAAGGCTTAGTTCGATGATCCATTTTAAAATGAATTAAAAAATTAAAAAATGAATAAAAATAATAAAATAAGTAAAAATTAAAAAAATTAAAAAAATAAAGCAAAAACCCTAACTAATAAAATAATAGTATTTTAAGTGAATAAATCGACGGATGAGATCAAGAAATGTCTTGATCCTCATCAACGGTCGAGATCATTTCTACATGGATCACTCGAACTAGCCGTTGGAGGCATTTCCTTTAAGTAGGGTGCTAGGGGTCATTTCAGGTTTATCTGATCCGTGAGTCTGTACTGAAAAAGCTCTCTTGTAATATGATTTTCTGGTTAATAAAGAAGACTTTGGGGTCCAAATCTGGCCGGTGTTACTCTCTGGAATTGCTGTGAGATGTTTATTTTTCTGCATATTTCAGTTTTCAGCCGTTAATAATAGCTTGTTTTCAGAGTATTGTGAGTACAGGTATCTTGCTCACTTGCTAGGGTTTGAATGTTGTAGGGTTTATGGAATAATGGCAGGTATCTCCATTATTTCCTGAGATCTAACAACATTCTCTCTCTCTTTGCTGATGGTTGCTTGAGATGTGCAGGAAAACCTTTTTGAAGGAAATTGTGGGCATTTGGGGAAGTTCTAGGCTGAACCAGCCGACTTCCACAGGCTTTTCTTTGCAGAGCCCAGCTGATTTTGCCCTGGGTTAATCATTTAAAGTTTATTTCGTATTTTGCATGAGAGATTTTCTTTCTGTTCACAGCAGAATTCAAGTTTTCTGATATTTCGAAAACATTACTGCTGTTATTGCTAAATCTGGCATTTCAGGGGCCACAATCTGTAAATTATTAGGCTGATCTAGGGTTTCAAAATTTTGCTTATATACAGATTTCAGATTAAGGTTTTGTTTTCTTTTGTTTTCTTGGACAGGTGTTTCCTTCAGGGGTTCACCAAATATAAATTTTGAAAAGTTTCTCTGTTTTCTGGGCAGACGGCTTGCTGCTCATTGGACTGTTGTCATCATCCTCAGCTTTTTCAACCGCTTGTGCACCTACTGTTACTGGGACTATTTAGCTCTGCAACATTGATGATGTGTTGTCAGTCCTTTCGCTGTTGATGTCTTTCCTTATTTTTGACAACGACGTGCTCTCATCCGCCACCAAGCTGCCCACACGTTTGCGCTAAATTTTTTTTTTTTTTTTTTACGGGCCAAGATTCAAAGCGGAAATAAGGATGAGACTAGTCCTGTAGCGCACCCCAACCGCAACAAGATTCCTGTAGCTTATGAGGCTGTAGCAGAAGTACCCCACAACAGAAAATCGAGAAGCATATTTCGTGACCCCTTGCTGCTAATAGCAGAAAAAATATGAGATGTTCGCCCCCGCGTCTTCCGCCGTCTGGTAACGAAGATGTCCAGGAGAGGAATCAACCGAATTTTCCAGGTAAATCACGATCAAGTAATTTCCAAATCGACTTAAGTCTTGCTCTGTCTGCGACATTCGTTCCCTGGTCGAAAGTTCATGTGTTCCGCGTCAAATTTGGTCACGCATTTAGTCTCTTTCGATGCGCGTTAGGGTCTGTTCCATCTCCGTTGACTCAGACATTCCTTTGTTAAGCGTATTTTTGGTTTCTTGAGATTTGGTTTCATGATACATATGCATATTTGCGTAGTTTTGGTAAGGTTACGCCCTGAACCCATCACGCAGTCACTATTCGGCTAGCGTTTCCCCTTCTATGCGTTTGATTTTTTTTATCGCAGGTTACCATAATCGTAGTTTAGGAGCTTAGCTTAGTTTCTTTTTAGTATTTCAAATAAAATCAAAAAAATAAAAAAAGCGTTCAGCGTAGCTTAGTTCTTTGTATTTTTTTTTAATTTCGGTTTTTAGCTTTATTCTATAATTTAGTTTTGTTTTTAGATTTTAAATTTTAGTTTCGTATTAGATTTTTTTTATTTAGTCTTTTAAATTCGGTATTCTGAAAATAAAAAAATAATAAAGATTTATAAAATTTTTTAGGCTTAGTTTAGTTTTTATGCAGTCAAGTTTTAGATTAATTTTATTTAGGAATTTTTGTTTAAAATTTTTGCCTGAAAATCATAAAAAATATTGTGGGATATTTTTGCCATTTTCAGTCTTGACTCGGAAATTACCTGTGTTTCATCTTTTATGTTGAGATTGAAATTTTTAACGTGGGAATTAATGTTTAATTTGATTCAATTTTCAGCTAATGATTAATTGCATGAATGTGGCCTCCTGTTGTTATTTTACATGGTCATGCAAAACACTTTATATTTCGAAAGTCTTAATTTGCTGGAATATCACTAAGTCGTTAAGCATTTTTTCTCACTTGATAAAAGTTAAATGATAAATGATTGCTCCTAATGAGATCATATTCCTGCCAGCATCTGGTACTTAATCATTTAAACATTAACTCCACAAGGCACTGATATTTTAAATTTCTAAATACATCTAGTGCTTATCATATCGTGTATTGTGTCTCCCACCCAACTGTTTGGCAGTTGGTCTTCATTATCTCGCAGGGTCTACCCCCCTTAGCCGCGGGAGACAGGCTTAAACGGAGGGATCGGGGATCAGAGTGACAGCCCCCGGTCTGAGCGTTGTCGTGTCAATCCGCGCGACAACATTTTTTGGCGCCGTTGCCGGGGATAGAGTTTTTCTGTCCTTGGTTTTTCAACATCTTTTCATCATTCATCTTCTCATCTCTCACCTCTCAGTTGAGCTGACAGATTCAATATTTTTGGCATCTTTTCATCCCATATCAGCAGCATCTCTTGGGTTGGTTTCTTGTTTGGGTGGCGACTCCACTTTCTTATTTTTCCCAGACAAGAAGCTTTCCTCATATCTGCTTGTGGTTACTTTTGGGATCCTAGAATCAGATTCATTGTTCAAGTGGCGACTCCACTTCTTTCATCTCTTAATTTTCTTGAGCAGAAATCTCTTGCTATCATCCATCTGATCCCTTACTGTTCATCATGGATTATTCATGTAAACCATGTCATTTTACTAATAATCTCCATGATCTTCCAAAAGAGGCCATTTCTAAATTATTTAAGTTCTCGGGTGATGATCCGGTCGCTGTTAGACATCATTTAAACATGTTTACTTGTGTAATGACCATATATTGTAGACTTCCTCAATATAATCATGAAGATTTCAAGATGCGTCTATTTGTCCATTCTTTAGAGGGTGATGCCTTGAATTGGTTTAATAATTTTCCTAATGATTTTTTCACTTCTTTGCAAGACATTCTCAATGCTTTTAAAGATAGATATGATAGTCCAAACAGCTTGCCTTCTACCTCTAAAATTGTGCAAACGAAAGAAAGTAATCTTATAAAAAATCCAGCTGTTGAAGAAAGTTTTCAAGATCAGAATGTGTCATCCACCGGAAATATCGCAGACCAAGTTCATGATAGTGAAAAATCAGGGACAAATGACAACGAAAAGGAAGAGCAAAAACAAATTATATAAGATCTAATGGAGGCTAATCAAACTAATTATGTCAATGATGTGAGAACTTTGTGCATCCACCTTGAAAAACGTAATAGGGAGGTAGAGATTATGCAAAATCAGCATGCTAGGGAAATTGAGGCCATGAAAATTAAATATGAAATAGAAATTAGAAGCATGCAAAGCAAGATGTCAGTCTTAGAGGAAAACATGGTGACCATGAAAGCTGATCATGATAGGGAAATTGACTCTATGACGTTCAATCATAACAATCAGTTGGCTGACATGCAAGCGAATCATAAAGAAGAAATAAATTTCATGCAGCATTGCTTGATGGACACAAAGGAAAAGAATGATAAAGTAATAAAACACATGCAAGAACACCATGCCATACAAATCAGTGCTATAAGGGATGAATGCTCTAGTCAGATGGATGCCATTAGAATGCAAGATGAAGGAAACCAGATGACATCAATAGATCAGGAACCTTCTCATTTGTTGCAACAAGCTCCATCTTATTATGAGGAGGTTATTAGTTCAGTTGAAAGATGGTTGATTGAAGATGGACTTAAGAATGATAAAGATCAGATGCGGGCTAAAGAAAGACATATCACACATACTTCATCTGATAATTTTGAGACAAAAAGTTCCAGATCATCAGTAATTCATCTTGCCAGAAAGAAAAAGCGCAAGAGGAAGAAAATGAGAAGAAGATTTGACGCATCAGACGGCCGCGAGCAACTTGATTTTCGGATAGGAAAGAGTCCTACCATATGCAAAATTGGACATGGCACATCCGACAAGCAGCTGACAGATTTGCCTGAAAGCAGGCAAATGCTCAGTATGCACTTTATTGAACACATCTGATGCCATGGGGCATTTTTTGTATCGTATTTCTAACCCTACTCCTTGTTTTTTTTTCCGCATTTTTATTTCTGCTTTAGATAGTCAATAAATGAAGAGCTTTTATCTTTCTTGTGCTTAATGTATATGATGATTTTTGGATGGACGCTACTTATTTTTGTGTTGTATGGATGCAGATTCTGGATTCTCACATTCCTGCAAGCAACAACGTGTCCCCAAGTAGAGCCAGATGTTGACCTCTACTGGTCAACTACCCATGCAGTACATCCCCCTTTTCTTGGCAAAAAGGGGCAACACCTGATCAGCATGTCCGTGCCATCCTCCCATCATCAGCAACTTGATCTTTTTGATTGTAAACCCAGTCTGCATGTATTGATTGTAAATAATCTTAGTAGACATGAGTCATGTATGTAATTTGCCTAGGTGGACCTGACTTTCTGATGATAATCTACGTCCCAGAAGGTTTTTCGTCTCACCGATCCACAGATCGGCAGAGTTTTCCTTCAAACCTGACCCCAAAGCCGGGATTGATTTTGTCATTGGAATTTTAGGAGAATCCTAGTGTGTTGATCTGCTAGATTATAGTTGTGTCGCAGAACTGGGTGATTTGTGAGGGTCTATGTTAAAGGGGTTTTCTCCCTTAAGATGTAAATTGTAAAAGTCATGTGTCCTGAGGGTTGAAAAATGTTTTAAATCCCCTCATGAGTCCTAATTCCTAGGTCCTAGGTGATGTTTTCCGAAGGCTTAGCTCGATGATCCATTTTAAAATGAATTAAAAAATTAAAAAATGAATAAAAATAATAAAATAAGTAAAAATTAAAAAATGAAATAAATAAAAAATAATAAAAAATTAAAAAAATAAAGCAAAAACCCTAACTAATAAAATAATAGTATTTTAAGTGAATAAATCGACGGATGAGATCAAGAGATGTCTTGATCCTCATCAACGGTCGAGATCATTTCTACATGGATCACTCGAACTAGCCGTTGGAGGCATTTCCTTTAAGTAGGGTGCTAGGGGTCATTTCAGGTTTATCTGATCTGTGAGTCTGTACTGAAAAAGCTCTCTTGTAATCTGATTTTTTGGTTAATAAAGAAGACTTTGGGGTCCAAATCTGGCTGGTGTTACTCTCTGGAATTGCTGTGAGATGTTTATTTTTCTGCATATTTCAGTTTTCAGCCGTTAATAATAGCTTGTTTTCAGAGTATTGTGAGTACAGGTATCTTGCTCACTTGCTAGGGTTTGAATGTTGTAGGGTTTCTGGAATAATGGCAGGTATCTCCATTATTTCCTGAGATCTAACAGTATTCCCTCTCTCTTTGTTGATGGTTGCTTGAGATGTGCAGGAAAACCTTTCTGAAGGAAATTGTGGGCGTTTGGGGAAGTTCTAGGCTGAACCAGCCGACTTCCATAGGCTTTTCTTTGCAGAGCCCAGCTGATTTTGCCCTGGGTTAATCATTTAAAGTTTATTTCGTATTTTGCATGAGAGATTTTCTTTCTGTTCACAGCAGAATTCAAGTTTTCTGATATTTCGAAAACATTACTGCTGTTATTGCTAAATCTGGCATTTCAGGGGCCACAATCTGTAAATTATTAGGCTGATCTAGGGTTTCAAAATTTTGCTTATATATAGATTTCAGATTAAGGTTTTGTTTTCTTTTGTTTTCTTGGACAGGTTTTTCCTTCAGGGGTTCACCAAATATAAATTTTGAAAAGTTTCTCTGTTTTCTGGGCAGACGGCTTGCTGCTCATTGGATTGTTGTCATCATCCTCAGCTTTTTCAACCGCTTGTGCACCTACTGTTACTGGGACTATTTAGCTCTGGAACATTGATGATGTGCTGTCAGTCCTTTAGCTGTTGATGTCTTTCCTTATTTTTGACAACGACGTGCTCTCATCCGCCACCAAGCTGCCCACACGTTTGCGCTAATTTTTTTTTTTTTTTTTACGGGCCAAGATTCAAAGCAGAAATAAGGATGAGACTAGTCCTGTAGCGCACCCCAACCGCAGCAAGATTCCTGTAGCTTATGAGGCTGTAGCAGAAGTACCCCATAGCAGAAAATCGAGAAGCATATTCCGTGACCCCTTGCTGCTAACAGCAGAAAAAATATGAGATGTTCGCCCCCGCGTCTTCCGCCGTCTGGTAACGAAGATGTCCAGGAGAGGAATCAATCGAATTTTCCAGGTAAATCACGATCAAGTAATTTCCAAATCGACTCAAGTCTTGCTCTGTCTGCGGCATTCGTTCCCTGGTCGAAAGTTCATGTGTTCCGCGTCAAATTTGGTCACGCATTCAGTCTCTTTCGATGCGCGCTAGGGTCTGTTCCATCTCCGTTGACTCAGACATTCCTTTGTTAAGCGTATTTTTGGTTGCTTGAGATTTGGTTTCATGATACATATGCATATTTGCGTAGTTTTGGTAAGGTTACGCCCTGAACCCATCACGCAGTCACTATTCGGCTAGCGTTTCCCCTTCTATGCGTTTGATTTTTTTTATCGCAGGTTACCGTAATCGTAGTTTAGGAGCTTAGCTTAGTTTCTTTTTAGTATTTCAAATAAAATAAAAAAAATAAAAAAAGCGTTCAGCGTAGCTTAGTTCTTTGTATTTTTTTTTTAATTTCGGTTTTTAGCTTTATTCTATAATTTAGTTTTGTTTTTAGATTTTAAATTTTAGTTTCGTATTAGATTTTTTTATTTAGTCTTTTAAATTCGGTATTCTGAAAATAAAAAAATAAAAAAGATTTATAAAATTTTTTAGGCTTAGTTTAGTTTTTATGCAGTCAAGTTTTAGATTAATTTTATTTAGGAATTTTTGTTTAAAATTTTTGCCTGAAAATCATAAAAAATATTGTGGGATATTTTTGCCAGTTTCAGTCTTGGCTCGGGAATTACCTGTGTTTCATCTTTTATGTTGAGATTGAAATTTTTAACGTGGGAATTAGTGTTTAATTTGATTCAATTTTCAGCTAATGATTAATTGCATGAATGTGGCCTCCTGTTGTTATTTTACATGGTCATGCAAAACACTTT
This sequence comes from Pinus tabuliformis, assembly GCA_031772625.1. Lineage (NCBI taxonomy): Eukaryota > Viridiplantae > Streptophyta > Pinopsida > Pinales > Pinaceae > Pinus > Pinus tabuliformis. Next base: position 1,890,611,558 of record CM062817.1, on the reverse strand, counting down.
ATATTTCGAAAATCTTAATTTGCTGGAATATCACTAAGTCGTTAAGCTTTTTTTCTCACTTGATAAAAGTTAAATGATAAATGATTGCTCCTAATGAGATCATATTCCTGCTAGCATCTGGTACTTAATCATTTAAACATTAACTCCACAAGACACTGGTCTTTTAAATTTCTAAATACATATAGTGCTTATCATATCGTGTATTGTGTCTCCCATCCAACTGTTTGGCAGTTGGTCTTCATTATCCCGCAGGGTCTACCCCCCTTAGCCGCGGGAGACAGGCTTAAACGGAGGGATCGGGGATCAGAGTGACAGCCCCCGGTCTGAGCGTTGTCGTGTCAATCCGCGCGACAACAAGGTGACAACGTGGTAAGGGCGGGCTGTTCCAAGTGCATAATGCTGGGCAGATTAGGCCGAGGAACAACGGAGTTATAGCCGTAATAAAAGGAGTCAAAGGAACAATGTGGAGGCTGCCCTAGACAACATAAAGGGGCTAAAGGGACAACGTGACCTTAGCCACAATTTGAAGGATCAGAAGGACAACATGAAGGCTGCCCTAGACAATGTGAAGGAGTTGAAGGGACAACATGGTCTTAACTGCAGTCTTTAGAAGGCCGCCTTGCTGATTTGTATGGAAGATAAGGGCTATAGGGTGATGCCCTATCCAGTGATGCAGTGTAATAGTGCAGTGTGGTGAAACAACACATGGCAGCAAGGGTACATGGTGCTGCTTAGCAAGCAAGGCGACTAGTACAACAGTGCTAAGGTTACATGGTGCTGCAAACTAGTGCAGCAAAGTAAATAGACAACTGGGCTACATGGTGCTGCCAAGATGCATTGACAAGCAGGCTACATAGTGCTGCAAAGTCACATAGGACAGCAGCAAGGTATAGCAACTATGTTGGGACAACAACTATGATGGGACAACTCTATGGCATAGGACAGTAGACATTGTACAACAACTGTGATATGACATGGCAGCAAAGTGGGACAACAACTGTGATATGACATGGCAACAAAGTGGGACAACAGCAAGCATGGTGCAACATGGCAAGTGTGGACAACATGGGCATGGCGCAGCATGGCAAGTGTGGACAACATGGGCATGGCGCTGCAAGAATATGAGACATGCAGTATGACAACATGATTCAACCATGGCACATGGGACCGCAGTGCAGTAGTCATAAGTTCCAACATTGTGATGATGGGTGCAGCATGGTGCAACACGGTGAGGTGCAACATGATGACAAGATGCAGCACGATGATAGGTGAAGGAGTCACCTTGGAGAATCAGTTGAAGCAGCATGTCTTCAACTAATCTCATCTTCTTAGAGATGATCTATGTTCTTCTCTAGATAAGTCAAATTGTTGACTTTTGTTGTAAATGTACTATTTCTCTCTCTCTCTACTGAACTATTGAAGAACATATAAGAAGAATTGATCAAGGGTTTCCCCACATTGGGGTTTGTCCTTGGCTAGTGCCACATCTTGTGTCCTCTTGTCTTGGCTTGTCTTCTGCGATTTATGTTTATGTTCTATCTACAGTTTACTTTAATGCTGATGTGATTGCTAATTTGGAAAAGATATTGAGCTAACTATGAAAATTGAAATAAATTTCTCTAAGCATAGAACATACCTAAACTTGACATGGTATCAGAGCTGAGGTGAAGACAAAGCCCAAGCAAGAGTGAAAGAGCAATCACAGACGGTTGGGAAAGGACAAAATGATCAATGGATTCCTCATCCCTCTTCAAATTCACCAAGGGTGAAGTCGGAGCAGAGAATGTTATCAGAATGGCGCAGTAGAAGTTTCTGATGGCCTACCTAAAGATCACTTCAATGGGAAGTCCGGATCTAAAGGTGGAAGGAAAGGCAGATGTCTTATTTGTAATAAGTTCGGCCATTATGCTGAGGAGTGTCCGAATGGTAGGGACACATCACTTGATGATGATAACAATCATTCTAGGGACATCTTCAATGATCAAAGGAATGGCAGGTAATTCAGGTCATCAAGGAAATAACCGACTCTTCAAAGAAAGCAAGGAACCCTAGGTATGAAGAATCAAATGTTGTTTTTGATAAGATAAAGAAGAATTATCTTGTATTGGCTCTCTCCTTTAGATTTTGTAGGAATCTGGCTTATTGATTGTAGTGCTTCAAGGCACTTCATCAGATAGAAGGGTGCTCTCTCTAATTTGGTAGGGATGGAAACAATCGTGGGATTATACTTGGAGTCAATGCTACCTATCCCGGAAAGGGTGTAGGGAATGTTACCCCTCAATTGAATGAGGGTAACTCGATTTATTTACAGAATCTCTTTTATGTACCTGATCGCAAGAAGAACCTAGTGTCCATTTTGGCAATGGAAGTCAAAGGTTACAGGGTGGCATTCATTGATGGAAAGGTACGTGTTTGAAAATAGAATTTTCGAAGATGCTTTTATCTTTGAGTTCAGGGTTGGCAGTTTGTATCAAGTTGCAGGATGGTCCATTAGGGACCATGTCAGTTGTCACATCTCATCTATAGCATCGGAGGTCTACTTATTATGGGGCCCTACCTGATGTGAGTCAGACGGAGACAGAGATGCTTGAATTCAAGAAGAGCATGAAGGTACATGTCTGAGATGTACCGAAGGAAAATCTTGCAAGGGGACCATTCCCCTCATGTAGTAGGTCCACAGGTTTGGAACAACCCGAGGGGTTTGAGATTCATGATCAGGAATCTCATGTATGCAGGTGGAAGAAAGCCCCCTATGGCTTGAAGCAAAACACCCCATGCGTAGTATGAGAGGATTTATAGCTGTCTGATGAAGCTGAGATTCACTAGGAGTGAAGTTGATCCAAACCATTGCTTGAAGGTTGTGGATGATAGACCTCTCGTACTAGCACCTTCTGAGGACGACCTCTTTCTGACAGGTGCAGACCCTCTCATTTGCAAAAGTAAGAGGGAGTTCGATTCTGGATTTGGAATGGTGAATTGCAAGCCCGTGACTACCTCGATGGAGCTTAAGTTTTAGAAGTTAAGTGGCAGTGATGTCGGACTTGATTTGGGAAATTCCTCTGAGTTTCATAAACTCATATTAGCATTGATGTTCTTGGTGAACTCCCGTCCGGATATATGTTTTGCAGTTAGCATGGTGAGCTCATATATGGTTGAGCCTCACTAGATTGGTGCCAAGGATCTTCTGAGATATCTTTGGGGCATAATCACTCATAGATTGAGATACACTGCCATAAATATGAAGCTACATGATTATTCGAACGCTGACTGGGCAGGCAGTGTGGAGGATCACAAGAGCACTTCTGAGTGCTGGTTCTCTTTGGGTTCTGCATCGATATCCTGGATGAGCAGGTAGCAGAAGTCGATTGCTATAAGCACCATTGAGACCGAATACATAGCTACAAGTATGACCTTGTGTGAAGCTGCCTGGTTGCGGAAGCTCTTCAATGAGCTGTTTGACACATGATGGATATCACCGTGATCTTCTATGACAACCAGAGGGGGATTCGGTTATTGAGGAATCCCGTATTCTATGATTGCTCCAGCATATAGACATCAGATACTACCTTATCTAGGATATGGTATGTCGATGAGCAAGGAGGCTCCATCGCATTGAGACTGATGTATAGGTTGCAGACATTTTGTCAAAGCCACGGGGAAAGGTCAAATTTGTGACTTTCCCGAACGACTTGGAGTCGTTGAGAGACCCTCTTATGAGGGTCCTGCATGTTGCATTAATTGAGCTCTGGGAGCTCCGGGGGGCTTGGGGTACTACTGGAGCAACACGCGACCATAAGGCGACTCACCCTCCGCTAATGTTGCGCTGTGTACAAGGTGAATGGCTCAGCCTTCCCCTGTGATACCCCGAGGCGATTTAGGGACATGATGAATGGTTCGCCTGTCGAGACATCCTATCCATGCAGTCTGGGACTCATGGGAAATACCTCTCATCTGGCCAATGCGCAGGGAAATGGGGTTAGGGACCATAGTAGTACTGTTGATGGACGCATCGTTGTATCTACCGTACTCCCTATGCTAGGCTAACCTCCATTGATCTGGGATCAGTATGAGTGGTTTGAGACACTCTTGTGATATTGATTTGGGATCAATAAAACTGACTTCGGGTCAGTAGAGAATGGTATGAGACATTCTCGTCAATTCTTCTTCTTCATGGTTCAGTAGAGCAGAGTAGAGCACAGCAGGGCAGAGCAGTGCAGGGTAGTGATGGCAGAGATAGTACAGTCGGATAGATGGATCAACGGATGGAGTTCTCCCTAGTTGAGAGGGAGTGTTAAAATTGGCAACTAGGACCAAACTTCATGTGGGTCATCTTATTTATGACAACTGATATTTTTCATGGATCCCTCTCATTGAGAGGTGTAAGATTGATCTAAAGATCATCCAATTCCAATTAGTATTCATGGAGTTATGAATTTATTTGTGTTATAAGACAATTCGTCAAGGTCGGCCAACAACCAAATAAACCCCACACGTGCTCAAAGTTTTAGTATAAAAGGAGATGACTTGAGAGTAATTTCTCACACACACTTCTATCTTGATTTCTCTCTCCACTTGTCTTGGGTTTTAGTGGAAGAGAAATCTAGGAGTGGAAGTCCTAGATATTGGAGGAAAAGAGGCAGCCCTAGATGCAGATGGAAGGAAACCCTAGACGCAGACTAAAGGGTGACCCTAACGCAGACCTAAAGGCTGCCCTAAACGCTGATCTAATTCAGCCCTAACGTAGTCAAGTTTATGGGCTGCAGTGAGGGTTTGTTGTAGGTGACAACGTGGTAAGTAAGGGCTGTTCCAAGTGCATAATGCTGGGCAGATTAGGCGGAGGAACACTGTGTGGATAGCGGAGTTATAGATGCGATAAAAGGAGTCAAAGGAACAGAGGCTGCCCTAGACAATGTAAAGGGGCTGAAGGGACAACGTGACCTTAGCCACAATTTGAAGGACCAGAAGGACAACGTGAAGGAGCTGAAGGGACAACGTGGCCTTAGCCGCAGTCTTTTGAAGGCTACCTTGCTGATTTGTATGGAAGATAAAGGCTGTAGAGTGATGCCCTATCTAGTGATGTAGTGTAATAGTGCAGTGTGGTGAAACAACACATGGCAACAAGGGTACATGGTGCTGCTCAACAAGCAAGGCGACTAGTACAACAGTGCTAAGGTTACATGGTGCTGCAAACTAGTGCAGCAAAGTAAATAGACAGCTGGGCTACATGGTGCTACCAAGATGCATCAATAAGTAGACTACATAGTGCTGCAAAGTTACATAGGATAGCAGCAAGGTATAGCAACTATGTTGGGACAACAACTATGATGGGACAACCCTATGACATAGGACAACAGACATTGTACAACAGCTGTGATATGACATGGCAGCAAAGTGGGACAGCAACTGTGATATGACATGGCAGCAAAGTGGGACAACAACTGTGACATGACAGCAGCAAGCATGGACAACAACAAGCATGGTGCAACATGGCAAGTGTGGACAACATGGGCATGGTGTTGCAAGCACATGAGACATGCAGTATGACAACATGATTCAACCATGGCACATGGGACCGCAGTGCAACATTAGGTGCAACAGTCATGAGGTCCAACATTGTGATGATGGGTGCAACGTGGTGCAACATGATAACGAGATGCAGCACGATGATAGGTGAAGGAGTCACCTTGGAGAATCAGTTGAAGCAACATGTCTTCAACTGATCTCATCTTCTTAGAAATGATCTATGTTTTTATCTAGATAAGTCAAAGTGTTGACTTTTGTCGTAAATGTACTATCTCTCTCTCTCTCTTTCTCTGCTGAACTATTGAAGAACATATAAGAAGAATTGATCAAGGGTTTCCCCACATTGGGGTTTGTCCCAGGCTAGTGCCACATCTTGTGTCCTCTTGTCTTCTGCGATTTATGTTTATGTTCTATCTGCAATTTACTGTAATGCTGATGTGATTGCTAATCTGGAAAAGTTATTGAGCTAACTATGAAAATTGAAATAAATTGCTTTAAGCATAGAACATACCTAAACTTAACAGATTTCCAAGACACATAAATGGTTTGGGTAGATTTTAATCGGTTTGGGAGATTAAAATAATTAATATTTTTAATTGAGTTCCTAAGTCTAAAGTTAGGAAAAATAAAATATTAATGGGTATTAAAATAAAACTGGGTTAGAAGGTTCTAAAAGTCATGGATCAAGCCAAATCTAATCTTAATTGTTGATTAGAGATGTAATCTCGGCCATTGAAGGACCAACAAGAAAGTATAAGAGGAGGCTTGAGGGTCAGTTGGAGAACACACTAGAGTGATCAATCATTCGATTTACTAGAGCGGGGTTGTAAGTAAAGTTGAATCGGTGATCAAATGTGAGGAGCAGGCAATACTGGACAGAGAGGCAGAGATAGTGTCGAGAGACTAGCGTAGAGGCAAAGAGGCGCAGAAGCCAGAGCAGGCCATGTAGAGCCCAACAGAGATAGCGCACAGGCAAGAGGGCTTGCGTCATCCATGCAGAGGGCAGCAGGAGTGACGCAGAGGGTCCCAGAGGTTGCGTAGTGCCTCAGAGGACTGACGTAGAGGGTCCCAGAGGCTGCGCAGTGCCTCAGAGGACTGACGCAGAGGGTCCCCGAGGCTGCATAGTGCCTCAGAGGACTGACGCAGAGGCCGGGAGGGTTGACATAGTGCTTCAGTGTTGCTGGAGAGGGTTTTGTGGGACCGGTTTTCTGAATACTTGTTTTTGAATAGAGAGGTATTACTGCCGATTATTTTTCTATCAGGTGAGCCAGTTTGGCACCCATTTGTACTCAAGGATATATTGCATAATAATATAACTCTAAGAATTGTTGCACTTGTTTTCCTGCATTGGGTTTTTCTGGGGATGAGTTGTCCAAAAATAATGGTGTCACTTATGTGTTTGTTTTCTTTTAGTTGTTGATCTGTAGATGTTGAGACTGTATCGTGTTTATTTCATTATTTATATGTTCTAAATAACTTGTTCAAAATTAACAAGTAGAAGAAATAAACCAAAAGAATACAAATTAAATTTCTAACGGATAGACTTAGAAATTTCAACACTGAAAGGCTAGGGGACGCATTGGATCTTATGTAGGATTGCAGGTGGTCTCCATCTTGGGTTTGTTCTCCCTATACGGGGTCCCAACCCTCCAGAGGGTTACATTGGCACATGCAGGGTGTGTGTTGAGAGCCATGGGCCTTCACAACAGTAGACAACACTCCATGGATCTCCAGAGATGTTCAGAGATTACTCGAGATTCACCTATTGGACGAGGAAGATGCACCTGGTTCACCTTTGCCCAAACAACCCCACAGTTGTACCCTGCACTTGGAAGATGTCTTAGGACTTGTATGTTGATGTGTCATCACTTACACCATCATTTGAGCCCTTACAAATGGTCTACAGGCATCTTTGACTTACGTGGAGACCCATGACGTCACCTGTATGCCCTCACAGCCATTGGGAGCACCACAGGTTTATTATGTGGAGAAATAGGTGCCAACCCCTTGTCCATTACTTTTTGAAGTCCAAATCATCATTTTGACACTTATGGACTTCATCAGGCCTCTTAGAGAGCCCAATGACATGCATTATTGATTATCCGACCTCTTGGGAGGCTTATTATTTTGTTTATGAGCTAGTTTGGTGGGCTTGTCACCAAAAGATAGTAATTTGCATATTATTTTAGTTGATGGGATAATGTAGGCTCAAATTAGGTAATTCGAACTACTAATGAGTGTATAAATAGGGGAGACATGAATTCATTTTGGATCATCACTTTGGATTAGATCATTCTCTCTTGAGAATTTCACATTTCTTTCTTGGAGGATGAATTTTGATGTTTGGATTGGACTTTCCTATCTTGGAGCTTCTTTATTGGCAAATATGTTGATGGTTGGATATGTTCTCTTACATGTACGTACACACATTTAACATTATTCTTGTCTTACTTTGTCATATGCATTGGAATGGGATTTTCGTTATAGTAGGACTAATCGCTGCATTGCATAATTGTGAAATTGTGGAATTATTGTTTCTATATAGCATCTCTCAATGTATGGGCCATGTATGTTGAATGAAATCTCCTAGGGATAATTCTACCATTGAATTTATCTTGATAAGCCATCTCTTTTTGCAAAGCAAAGTATAAAGCTTTAAGGTCACTTCTTCTTGCCCGAAAGGCCAAACGAAGTAGTCGTTGAGGCCTTCTTGACCGCGAAACGAAGTCCTTTCTCATTATTCTCCTAGAGTCCATTGTCCCCAAGGGATCAGGCACTAGTCTACCAATAGGTGGTCACTCAAAGAACCATTTTTCTTCACCTTACCCCTTCTCTTCTAGGTCTAGCTAAGTTGGGTTACCTAGGGCATCACTTTCCTGACAAAGTAGCCATTGAAAAAGTTCGATCTCGTAGCCTCAACTGTGCTAGTGTGTTCTCAAGGTCTCTTCCAAATTTGAAGAAATTTTGACGGTGGGATTGTGAAATATCCCAAGCCCTAGCTCGGAGATCAAAATTTGCCTTGGTGTTCCCTAGGCTAGTACCTCATAGGATCACTTTGACACCTCTACGTGAAAACTTTTGTTTTGATCCTTCCCCTTCCTTGTCTAGGTTAAGATCATCATTGGTTGCTAAACTCCCTCCCCTTAACCTAGGCTGGGTCCACTTGGTCCCATTTCTCATCAAAGACAATTCTTCCAAGACATCTCGAGAATCCAAGTTTTGCAAGGATTTTAGGGATTGGGAAACTCTTTTACAAGTCACATTCCCTCAACCCAACCCTCAAATCCTCACCTCCTTCTCCTAGAAAGCTTTGTACCTTTCTTGAAAAGCAAGCAATCTCCATTCTTAATCTCCTTCTAGGGAAAGGATCATTAAGGTCACTTCACATCTATTTGTTGATTCATCCTTCACAAGTGACTTTCTATATACTGGTTCTCCTCCCACTCAGTGAAAGTCTATAAAAAGTAGGGAGTCTTAGCTGAGGAGACAATGGGCTAAGTCTCCACAGTTGCTCTTGATCTAGCAGTTATCCCTTTAGGAGTCCCTTTTAGGCCCCCTGCTAGTTTGAGCGGTAACAAGACCTTTAAATTGTCGGGGAGATTGATCTTGACAAAGAAAGAGTGTATTTGTGATCTCTTCTTTACGCTGTGGGTTGTGAGACCTATTATTGGGTGGGAAGATTGATCTTGAGAGAGAGAATGAAAAGTAGCTCCCCGGCTAAGAGGGAGTGTTGAAAAATATGATAGCCATGGTTTGTGTTTTCATCTTGAAAAATAAATGGAAATTTGAATTTTTTAAATTTGCCCCCAAATTTATTAGGTCGGTTGGGCCCCAAGTGGCATCGATTTGACCCCCACTTGAAGGTTATATAAAGAGATCATTTCTCCTTGTTTTGACATATCAACTTGGTCTCATGCATCTCTAATCCAACGAAATTACAGGAGGGCCAAAATTTTAGGAAGAGGCCGAAATTTCAGGAGGAGGTTGAAATTTCAGGGACTTGGATTTTGACATGGTACTTCATCATGATTTTGATTATTGGTTTGGTTATTATTCTGCTATTGATATTTATGATGTATAGATGAATCTAGAAACTTTCTCTTCTCTCTCATAAGGAAGAACTTTTCTGGGTTTTCCCCTTGTGGGTTTTGCCCTCGCTATGTGCCTAATTTTTGTTTCTTGTCTGTTTGTTTCATGGTTACTTTACTGCTTTTTCATGTTTATTAGTTATGTTTTTCTTCTGTATAACTACTTAAATGATATTGAATTTAATACTTTGTGAATCTAATGTTTAATTGATCATTGAAGTAGTTATCAGGTGAAGAAAAATCTAATTCTACACATGCCCTAAACAATCAACATAATCCTTGTGTATGTATGTGCTTCATTCTTCATTTTTTTTAGCCACTGTGTGATTGATACAATTTTTAAAAATTTAACTTCATGCTATATATATATTTTAATCGAATTATTTAATGAAAGAACGTTAGGACAATAGTGACCTAAGCTTGGGAAATATTTACATGGTATTAGAGTTACTTTAATTGAGATTTTCAAGGACTTACAACAATAAATCAACTACTAGAAATAATGATCAACAGTTAGAGGGTTTCAATATTCTTTGAAGGACTTATTTTTATATTTGGGAGGTTATGCATTACATGTTAGAGATGGCCTCAACTAGCCTCAAATTGAAAGATAGAATGGGTTGTGCCTCAAATTTTTTTGTCATGGAAAGTGAGGGGTACACTCTATTAGAGAAAAATGATTTCTGGGATATCGTCAAGGATGTTGTACCTTTGCTTATAGAGCCGTAACAATTGGCAGCTCAAAAGAAGAAGGTAATGTAGGCCAAGCAAATGATCATGTATGTCATAAAGGATCATTTGACCCTTCATATATCCAAGAAGAAAATTACAAAGGAGATATTTAATGCCTTGGTTGGACTCTACTCTCGTGTCTTGTATCACTCAAAATGTTTCTTTTTCGGTAAACATGAGAAATTCAAACCTCCTTCATCACACAAAGTGTTCTTTTTTTAGTGACATGAGGATTTCCAAGTTTTATTTATCACACAAAATGTGCTTTCTCTTGTGATATAGGGATTCTGAGCTACTTTTATCGCACAAAATCTATTTTATCTTGTGACATGAATCAGAAAACAATACAAACCTAGCCCACTCTTTCCGCTAAATCCCTCCACCAATCCATGCCCAAAAGTGTCCATGATAAGTAAACAAAATTTCTCAACTAAACTAATGAAAATTCATACCTGTGGGGTCGAGAGGCCCACCTTCAAACATATGATCATAACAGATGGGTGAGGGATCACATGGCTGGCTCAGGTGGCGGAGATAGTGGCACATCGAGCTATATGGTGGTTGCAAGGGGTTGTTGATTGAAGACCATCTAGGATAAAATTTTCTCCTATGCATATTACCCATAGGTAGTGGGTAACTCCCACTTGGACATGAGCTCTCAGAAGGGTGAGCAAAGGTACTCAAATGGAGGTCATGAGAACACCAACAATTTCTTGGTACCTCAAACCTATTTCTTGCACATATCAAAAACCAAGCACACGAAGAAACATGTTTTTGTGGTGTCTTATGATCACCCATGCTTAGTATTAGGCCATAAAATCAACAAGAAAGTAAAATCACTTTCCATGCAATTTTAATCTATATGCAACGAATCTATGATAATATCATATGATGTTAGTTCTAGTGAGAAAATCAACATGCAATGCATCATATCGTAACATGCCTATTACATCGTACAAGTACTAAGTGTAATCATAGAGCCAATGCAACCAAGATATCACTAGATCAATATAAAAGCATTTTGCCCAATGATTATTTATGTAGAAAATCCAAGAGAAATGATAGGAACAATCATATGGAGGGTCACGAGGGTGGGAGGTGGGAAAATGGAGGATCACGGGAGAAGAGGGAACAAAGGGGTGTGAGCTACTCCACAAGATTCTCTCCTCTAACCAAAAGATAGAGATGTCAACAACCAGGCTCATAAACTTTTGATGGATGGCAACCTCAGGCATATCACTTCCATCATGGTCCGTACCACTTATGTCATGCTTTATGGCCGCCATAGGGTCATGATTACTAGGAAAGGGAGACTGATGAGATGGAGACACACAACAAGTAGGTTTCCCATGTTGGTCACACTTAGGAAGGATGGAGGATTCCTCATTATTAGTGATAATGCAAGAAGAGTTGAGGAAAGGGTCCACACGAGACTCAATTATAACCGTAGGATTTGAGGAATGACAAAGGTCTTATTGACATCATCGTTATCGGTGTCATAGATAGGGTCTTCATCGAAACGATTCCTACAGACCTCCCGTTACCCTGTTGACACCTAATCCTTGTGATTGGGTGAATTTATGTAAATAATTAAATTAGAAATGTGAACAGTGATCGGGAGATGAACTGAACAATCTCTCCCTGTTGTATATAACAAAGACCTACCTAATGGAATAATACACACAAATCATTTTTGCCTTCTGGAGTTACTGCCTGGCCTGACATGGTATTAGAGCCAGCACCATTTTTTTAGCTTCCGTCTGCTTTGTAACTCCCTTCTGCATATTCTGCCTATATTCTGCCCATATTCTGTAGGCTGACATCTTTGTCAAACACCTCGGCCTCTCCATCCGCTCCACTTACCATTCAATTTGTATACGCCTTTCAGTCGTGGTTATAATAGCATTGGTAACAGATCCCTGGCGTGACAGGCCGAAACCCTTAGTGTTCCATAAAAAAAAAATACAATGCGAACTCTCCGCCATTATCCATTTCTTTACAGGCTCCCTAAAGTTTTTATCATCATCGGCCAGCATAAACGTTTCTCTATTCTTCTAGTCTACGTGCACAACTGATCAACAAGCTGTCCGTCGGCTTGAGCTCTCTGTCCACAATTCTCATGACCCTCCTTCTTCCCCTCTTCTGAAGAAGAGTCCGTTTCTTCTTTCGAAAGTTTCCTTGAGGAAGTCCGTCCCTGAGCGGGGAATGAGAAATTTGGGTTCCAACCGTGAGAGAGGGCATTCGAACGTATTGTTGGAAGACCAGACTTTCCAGACCATGGCCAACGGTTGTTCCTAGACTCAGATGAACACAAACACGAGTGGCACGAGAGACATGAAGATCCGCCAGCACCATGGACAGACTGGTTGAAGAGCCTGTTTCCAGGCCACTGAGAACTGCTTCATTTTAAGTATTTACAGAACGCTGCTCCGTTGGAGAACGCTGCTACTCTTGTTTTGAAGAACGCTGGTATTATAACACTGTTTTGGCATTGTATTAACGTTGGTTGACATATAACGCTATTTTGGCATATAACGTTGGTTTCAACGATTTCTGAAGTTTGTTTTGGCATATAAAGCTGGTATTTACCTTGAAGTTTTTTTTGCTAAATGCCATATGTACGCTGCTCCATGCGTTGAACTGTACGTTGCTCCATGGGTTGACTGTTTTGGATGCTGGCTATATATATTAAATGGCCTAACTATGACTACAACAAGTATCTAGACCCTTTGAGCTGTAGTAAATAGACCGATGCTTTCCAACTGAATGATAGTGAAAGATATGTGGTGATGGCTTTAGGGCTTATGTTTTTTGTTGATGACATGACATATATTGCATGATTTCAGTTGATTCCATTTTTTGGAAAGTCATAGAAATTAATATTAGTGTTTTGCTACGAACGCTGTAATTATTTTTTGGGCTAAGTTCAAATTTTTATGATGGAGAAGTTTGTTGAAAAAGTGAAGGGTTTGGAAAAGAAGACAACTCTTCTTGCACACAGAGAGAATAATCTCGCTCAAGATTCTTCCAGAGCAAGAGGTAGAAGAGATTTCAGAGGCAGTGGGGGTAGAGACTCTCAAGGAGAAAAGGTAGATTTGCACTGCATTCGCTGCAAAAGAAATGGATCACATGATGCCTCTACATACAAGCTACCATGGGACAATATTGAGCAGAAAAGAAACCAACAGAAATGTAAAACCGATGATACAGACAAAGGTAAAGCACCTGAATCTGCTCACTATGTTGTGGCACAATGTAACATTGGAGTAAATGAAGATTTATTTAATGCTTCACTTGCTTCTTGGAAAAATCACTGGTTGCTTGATTCAGGAGCAACCTGCCACATGACTCAGAGAAAAGATTTTTTTGAAGATTTCACTGAAAATGTTGATGGAGCAGTATACTTTGCAAATCAATAAAAAATCAAGCCATCAGGGCTTGGCACAATCAGGCTTAAACTGCCTGGTCTTCCAGACTTTCTTCTGCATCATGTTCCATATCTCCCACAACTCAAGAGAAACTTGCTGTCCTTGGTCCACATCCGCCAGCAAGGTCACTCCATTCATATGTTTGATGGCAAGCTTGAGGTAAGAAAAGCATCTGACCACTCACTTGTCATGAGGGGAATAGAAGAAGGAAAGGCTTATCACGCTGCAAGGAACCTCTGCTCATGCACAACATTTCTCATACAATTCTCATCATGAAGAAGGTACACTTCCATCAAGTTTATTATGGCATGCTAGATTTGGACATTTGAACTATGATAGTCTCCGCTTGTTGAAGAAAAATGGTGTTGCTGGTTTGCCTACAATTCCTAGGAAACTTAAGCAATGTGATGCTTGCATTCTAGGAAAGCATAGCAAACAGTCTTTTCATGATTCACATTCAAGAGCACATAGAAAACTTGAACTCATTCATTAAGATTTATGTGGTCCAATGCCTGTTCCTTCTGCAAATGGAAATAAATATATCATGATAGTTATTGATGACTACACCAGAATGTGTTGGGTTTATTTATTGAAGAACAAATCTGATGCTTTTCAAACATTCATGAATTTTCATAAATGGATTGAAAATGATGCACAATCTCATATTGGGTCTATTCGCACTGATAATGGAAAAGAATACACATCAAATGAATTTGAAAACTATCTTCGCCAACATGGGATCAAACATCAAACAACTGTGCCTTATAATCCCCAACAGAATGGTGTAGCTAAAAGAATGAATAGGACAATCTTAAATATGGTACGATCCATGCTCTTCTTCAAAAATATAAACATAATGTTTTGGGCTGATGCTGTTCTATGTGCTGCATATATAAAGAATAGATGTCCATCTAATGCTATAAGAAACAAGACTCCATATGAAATGTGGTATTGACATGTTCCTTCGGTAAAGCATCTCAGGGTCTTTGGTTCCACCTGTTATGCCTTGATACCAAAGGCACATAGAAACAAACTTGGTGCTAGAAGTCGTAAGTGTATCTTCCTGGGGTATTCAAACACCTCCAAAGCATACCGTCTCTATGATGAAGTAAATAAGAAGTTTGTTGTATCGAGAGATGTAATTTTTCTTGAATCATCCAAAATTGATAATGTTGTTGAGTGGCAACTTGATCGCTTGGATAGATTCGCAAAAGAAAAATCATGACGCAGGCCTAGGCCTGCAATACCCAGAATCTTTTGCTCTCTGTGCATATAAGAATGCATGCTCAGCAAATGCCAAATCAAAAACCTCATTCGCTGGCAAATTCACACTTTAACATTTGCATGCGGAAGCATTTAAAACATATGATTCAAAACCAGAATCCAACTTTAAATTTCAAGCTTCATTATAACATCAGTTCCACATGTCGAATAGTATTGAAACTCACCTCACACATTCAGACCAAATGCCAATAACCTTTGGTTCATCACTTTATGGTTTATGAAAACCATATCCATTTCTCTATGATCAATCATTCGGAAGCTTATCAAACAATCCAATAACTCTCATTATATATGGTCGGATTCAATTAAAGATTGCGCCCTTACTTTTATATTCAACCTGACAACTTATATAATTTTAAACACATTACTCAGTTTTCATTTCATTTATTCCCAACCTGCAAACAAATCTCCATAAACAAATGCGCCCATGTGTGAAGACTGAGTCTGGCAATTTAATACGACCATATATCATCTTTATGCAAACACCAACATATCTTACCTGTTCGAATTTCGGCGATATATCAATCTCTGGACCGCCTTCAAATTCTGGACTTCACCAGCAATCGAACCATTCAATTCCACTGCGCTTTCATTCAACCACAGGTCGATATTAACACATCGATTTGTATAACTTCCATTCTTTCATTTTTCCAATTCCAATTTTCTTCAATCTCTGAACCTGCAGCTTAAATAACTCAACACGATTTCAAATATTTTTCATAACAGTTCAACTCAATGCTCATTAAACAATTGCGCCTTCTATAAAATCGACTCTCCAAGTCGATGTGCCAACGCATTCAACAATGTTCAATATGTCAACAAACAGTGTTCTACTTCAGTCGACTATAATGCCACATAGTCTGTAAATAATCGACCCCAAACAGAAACTTCAAGGCCCTTCGGAAAAGATGCAAACCGGGCTGAACTTTAATCACCGCCTTCTCTGCTGTAACACTACGGCATGATCTTAGCGTTACCAATTTAAACACCAAAGGTTTAATGCAAACTTACCAGATTCGATTTCAACGCAGCTGCCTCTCTTAGCATTCCGTCACATAGCTGCACTTCCAATGTGTTATCCAATTCTCACAATGCAACCAAACAACGTGTGATCTTAAATTAAATTCAATTGAAGTTTTATGCAGTACGCATTGAACATCGTTCACAAACTCAGCACTATATATCATAGCAAACACCAATTTAATACTACAACAAATGCTCAATTGATCTCGACATACATCAATCTTTCCACAACTAAAGTTGATCACGCATTCAAGGTATTATAAGCGCCATTCACAATTTGATTGATATTGAACCCAATTTCAGAAACTAAATATACAACAACTTCCAATTAATTGCCATTCCACGACTTTGATTCAGACTTGATTCAACGCCTTCTTACACTCAAACAAATTTGCATTATAGTTTTGACAATATCGACATCGATTATTCAAATCAATCTGCCAGCCCTTACAAAGTTCAATTCATTCAATTGTCCTTGAATTCATAAACACACCCAATACAAGCGTGCATCACTCAAGTCTCAATTTCAGAAATTAATACCCAATTTCTAAAACCATCAATAAACTCTAAAACACACTTATCATATTAATAATGAAAATACTTACAAACTGTTCTTCCTGGCCAGATATTCAACATTTAGGCCCTTACAATTTGCCCAGAGGCTTTCAAGCTTTGGCTGTCGAAGCTTCACTTTCTCCTCTCTATTCTATCCTATCTACCCTCATTTGCCTTTGAGGCTCATAAATTTATACAATTTGAATTGAACCAATTCTGGTTCATATCCCTTTAATCACTCAGCAAAATCCCCAAATATCTCAACAAATCCTAAAATCACTTTTGAATCCCTAAGGATCCTCTCTCACCCAAAATTAATGAAACTAATTTCTAAATTAAAATCTCTCATCCCTTTACATCCTCAACTGACCAAATTCTCTCATATTTGAGAATTATTTACAAAATCCTCACTTTTAGAATTTATCTCCTATTTTATTTAAAAATACCAAATTAATTAATAAAACAATTAAAATGTCACACCCCCCTTTATTACATAAATAAAAAATGAAAGTTGGCCTTGATGCTCCTGCATCCCAAGTTTGAAATTAATCATGATCACCTGATCATGTGTTCAGATCTCTGTTTGCCTGGATCCCATATCTGGTGCTGCAACTTTCCATTTGTTGCTGCTTCTGTCTGTTGTTCTTCTCCAGGTCTCCACACTTTATGCTGTCTTGCTCCACTTGCTGCACTTTCACAATCTGTCTCTGTCTTTATTTTGCTGTTGCTTCTGCTACTTCTCTTCCTTGCTGATGTCTTCCTCTGAGACACTTTCAACATGATTCTTCTGATTAATTCAATTTCCTTGTCCAATAAATCTTCAAGCTGCTGATTTCTTGCTGCCTGCTGAGCTAAGACGGCTTGCTCAGTTCTTACTCGTTCAATTTTTACCGTCACTTGCTGACTTCTTGCTTCTATACTTGCTCCTGTTCTTACTTCTATACTTGTTTCCGTTCTTACCTTCTCATTTCTTACTGCCACCCAATCATTCATGCCCTCTTGTCTTCTACAATGGAAAACTTCTTCCTTGCCTTCTCCTATCAGCAACTTACTGGACTGGTACATTGTGTACTCCTTTCTGCTATCTTCATCTCTATGCATCTGCAATTCCCAATTCTGAAATTGAGATTCTTTCTGCACTGAATTTTGATCATTCAGCATCCTTTCCAGCAACATAACGTCCTCATCCCATGGATTAGAAATTTCCACAGAATTCTCGTCTTTCTCCTTCATTTGACTGCTCAACTGAGTCAAATGTCCTTCAACACCTGCGATAATACCTGCATTCACAAAACACTTGTTAAAACAAAAATCATAAGGCATCAGTGCCTTACTTCCCTCTGCCAGCACCTCAATATGCTGTTCTGAATTTTCCATCTCAATCAACACACCAGTATGCTGATCCTCTCTTCCCAAAGAATTCTCTAAAGAACTCTCAAGACTATCAACCAGTCTTCCTCTCATACCATCTGTTTCCATGATGTCTTTCTCCTCTTGTTCACTGTACTGAACTCTTTCTTCTGCAATCTCCCTGTCATACTCTGGATTCTCCAACAAGTATTCCAACAATGCAATTTCTCTGTGGCATTGTTGAAGCATACCATCATCACTTATAGTCCCTGCATTCACACACAAACTTTCAGTTTGAAAATCACAAAGTTCAACAGTCTCAACTGTTGCTTCACTTATCCATGCTACAGACTGATCCACTTCTTCTGCATCCATAAGAACTTCCTCTTGTGCTGTAACAGTTTCACAAGATTGCACATCCTCCTCAGTAAAACCTGTAATCACATCACAATTGTCAGCTACAAAAATACACGGTTTTACATTATCCAGCTGATCTGGATCTGCCCAGTAACTCAAGAAATCATCAATGATCTTCTCCTCTGTTTCACCAATGGAAACCTCCACTTTCAACTCAGCTGCTCTGAGTTCTTCATGACTCAACTGTATACTCATCATCTGCTCGAGCTTCTTCAGCTCTTCTGTTAACTGCATGTTTATCTGTCGATCTCTTTTCTGTTGTAGCCTCTGCCACTTCACTCTCTTCCTCATCAGCAAACCATGTCTCTGGTCTTTCACATTTTCCCGTAACAACTCCATCAATAGCTCAAGATGAACTGCTATCTCAGCTTTCTCTTTCTCATACTCTTCCTGAGTCAACTGCTGTCTTATGCCATTCACCTTGGCATATTTCTTCTCTTTTCTACTGTGGCCTCTTTCTGAACCTCTGCTTTCTCCTTTATGACTTTCAGTAGTCATCTCCTTTGCCATGAGTTTCTCACCCATGAGTTGCATCAAGCTTCTACAACAACAAACTCTCTTGCTGCCACTTACCTCACTAATCCTTCCCTCCGGATCTGGTCTTTTGGTAATCACCCGGTCCTTTGCTGGAACCCTTTGACCATTTCTCCACTGCTCCTTCAGGCTTCTCTCATCTGCAACTTCCAAGAACACACCTGTCCTTTTCATTCAACCTCTGTTGAATCTTTAGGTTCTGCCACATTCACCTAGAATCCCTTGTTGGACTCCTTCATCACTGCACTCTAGTTGTGATCTACTTCTTCTCGCTGAGATTTCTTCACTATGCCTGTAAATCAAATTATCCGAGCATAACCTTTAAACCAGAGATAAGTAATACCTGTCAGCTCACCTTTCAAGATTCTGTTGATTTTGTTTCACTTCTCAACTGCACTGCATCTCTGTGCTGTAATATTCATTAGTTCCAAAATCTAACATTCATTCATCACATGCAATTAACTTAACTTAAAAACTTGAAACTTCAAACAGAGCTATTCCAGCTCTGATACCAAAAATGACGCAGGCCTAGGCCTGCAATACCCAGAATCTTTTGCTCTTTGTGCATATAAGAATGCATGCTCAACAAATGCCAAATCAAAAACCTCATTCGCTGGCAAATTCACACTTAACATTTGCATATGGAAGCATTTAAAACATATGATTCAAAACCAGAATCCAACTTTAAATTTCAAGCTTCATTATAACATCAGTTCCTTAGGTCGAATAGTATTGAAACTCACCTCACACATTCAGACCAAATGCCAATAACCTTTGGTTCATCACTTTATGGTTTATGAAAACCATATCCATTTCTCTATGATCAATCATTCAGAAGCTTATCAAACAATCCAATAACTCTCATTATATATGGTCGGATTCAATTAAAGATTGCGCCCTTACTTTTATATTCAACCTGGCAACTTATATAATTTTAACCCCAATGCTTAATTCCCACACGTTTGCCAATTAATTTTAAACACATTACTCAGTTTTCATTTCATTTATTCCCAACCTGCAAACAAATCTCCATAAACAAATGCGCCCATGTGTGAAGACTGAGTCTGGCAATTTAATATGACCATATATCATCTTTATGCAAACACCAACATATCTTACCTGTTCGAATTTCAGCAATATATCAATCTCTGGACTTCACCAGCAATCGAACCATTCAATTCCACTGCGCTTTCATTCAACCACAGGTCGATATTAACACATCGATTTGTATAACTTCCATTCTTTCGTTTTTCCAATTCCGATTTTCTTCAATCTCTGAACCTGCAGCTTAAGTAACTCAACACGATTTCAAATATTTTTCATAACAATTCAACTCAATGCTCATTAAACAATTGCGCCTTCTATAACATCGACCCTCCAAGTCGATGTGCCAACGCATTCAACAATGTTCAATATGTCAACAAACAGTGTTCTACTTGAGTCAACTATAATGCCACATAGTCTGTAAATAATCGACCCCAAACAGAAACTTCAAGGCCCTTCGGAAAAGATGCAAACCGGACTGAACTTTAATCACCGCCTTCTCTGCTGTAACACTACGGCATGATCTTAGCGTTACCAATTTAAACACCAAAGGTTTAATGCAAACTTACCAGATTCGATTTCAACGCAGCTGCTTCTCTCAGCATTCCGTCACATAGCTGCACTTCCAATGTGTTATCCAATTCTCACAACGCAACCAAACAACGTGTGATCTTAAATTAAATTCAATTGAAGTTTTATGCAGTACGCATTGAACATCGTTCACAAACTCAGCGCTATATATCACAGCAAACACCAATTTAATACTACAGCAAATGCTCAATCGATCTCGACATACATCGATCTTTCCACAGCTAAAATTGATCACGCATTCAAGGTATTATAAGCGCCATTCACAATTTGATTGATATTGAACCCAATTTCAGAAACTAAATATACAACAGCTTCCAATTAATTGCCATTCCACGACTTTGATTCAGGCTTGATTCAACGCCTTCTTACACTCAAACAAATTTGCATTATAGTTTTGACAATATCGACATCGATTATTCAAATCGATCTGCCAGTCCTTACAAAGTTCAATTCATTCAATTGTCCTTGAATTCATAAACACACCCAATACAAGCGCGCATCACTCAAGTCTCAATTTCAGAAATTAACACCCAATTTCTAAAACCATCAATAAACTCTAAAACACACTTATCATATTAATAATGAAAATACTTACAAACTGTTCTTCCTGGCCAGATATTCAACATTTAGGCCCTTACAATTTGCCCAGAGGCTTTCAAGCTTTGGCTGTCCAAGCTTCACTTTCTCCTCTCTATTCTATCCTATCTACCCTCATTTGCCTTTGAGGCTCATAAATTTATACAATTTGAATTGAACCAATTCTGGTTCATATCCCTTTAATCACTCAACAAAATCCCCAAATATCTCAACAAATCCTAAAATCACTTTTGAATCCCTAAGGATCCTCTCTCACCCAAAATTAATGAAACTAATTTCTAAATTAAAATCTCTCATCCCTTTACATCCTCAACTGACCAAATTCTCTCATATTTGAGAATTATTTATAAAATCCTCACTTTTAGAATTTATCTCCTATTTTATTTAAAAATACCAAATTAATGAATAAAATAATTAAAATGTCACACCCCCCTTTATTACATAAATAAAAAATGAAAGTTGGCCTTGATGCTTCTGAATCAAATCATTTCAAGAATTTGATAATCAGATCCCACACCTTGAAGGGGGGGATTCTTATACTAGATCAACATGTGGAATCTTCTTCTGAAGAACACTCTCCCCTGCATGAAACTCCAACAACGAATGATGCTTTAAGTGACGTAATTGATAGAATTGGGAGACTCAATCTTGATTCATAGAATTGGGAGACTCAATCTTGATTCAGTCCCAACTCAATCAACGGAGCAGCCCGGACCATCTAAGAAAGGTCCCCCAAAGTGGGTGACAAAGACACTTGAAAGTGTTCATCCTGATGAAGTTGGAAAGACAGGAACCAGAAATTCAAACCGGCAAAATGGAGGTGATGTAGATGACTCTAATTCACCTGTTGATATGGGTGTTTCTTATGATTGTGAATTGAACTTGTCTACAGATTTTGAACCAACTTCCTTCAAAGAAGCTGCTTCTCATGATGAATGGAAAGAAGCGATGCAAAAGGAGTATGATGCCCTCATAAAGAACGACACTTGGAAGCTAGTTGATCCTCCATTAGGAACCAAACCAATTGGCTGCAAGTGGGTCTACAAGAACAAGTATAAAGCTGATGGCTCGCTTGACAAGCACAAAGCTAGGCTTGTGTCAAAAGGTTTTGCACAGAAAGAAGGGGTCGATTATGAGGAGACTTTTGGCCCCACAGCAAAATGGGCTACCATTTGGACACTCTTTGCACTAGTAGCTCAGAACGGTTGGAAAGTCCATCAAATGGATGTAAAAACTGCTTTCTTGAATGTAGATCTAAAAGAGAATGTTTTTATGTCCCAGCCTGAAGGATTTGCTGTGAAAAGACATGAACATAAAGTATGCAAACTTGTGAAGTCCTTGTATGGCCTCAAACAAGCACCGCGAGCCTGGTATGAAAAACTAACTGAGCATCTTCTGAAACTCAATTTTAAACATTTTGATCTTGATGATGCAACTTTATTTGTCAAGAAAGTTGGCAAAACAGTTGTATATCTTGTGGTATATGTAGATGATATTTTGATGACAGGGAACAATGAAAGCTACATTGCATCCATAAAGAAGGAATTGGGGAAAAGTTTTGAAATGACTGATTTGGGCTATGTTCATTACTATCTTGGCATTGAAGTAACCAAACATCCAAAGTCCATATTTCTTTTTCAAAAGAAATACATTGGAGCTCTGTTGAACAGGTTTGGCATGATAGAGTGCAATCCTCTTACTAATCCAATGGAACATAACTTAAAGCTCACATCTATTGAAGGAAAAGAATTTGAGGATGCAACAAAGTATAGACAACGTGTAGGAAGTCTCAACTGCCTAACTACTACCAAACCAAACATTTCGTTCGTTGTTGGAATCCTCTCCAGGTTTATGCAAAAGCCTTGTGAGGGACATTGGTTTGCTGCAAAAAGAGTTCTAAGGTACTTGAAGGGAACTCAAGACTTTGGAATCAAGTATACACAGGTGGACGACTTCAGCTTGATTGGATACTCTGATTCAGACTTCGATGGAGACAAAGAAACTGGGGTATCAACTTCAGGATATGTTATGAGTCTTGGATCAGGAGCTGTCTCCTGGAGATCACACAAACAATCAGTTCCAACAGATTCCACAGCAGAAGCAGAATACATGGCAGCAGCTGAAGCAACAAAAGAAATTGTGTGACTCAGGAAAATTCTTGAAGATTTGCAGGTAAAACAAGTACAATCAACTCCACTCATGATTGATAATACCTCTACAGTAAAGTTGGCCAAGAACCCAAAATTCCATGATCGAATGAAGCACATCAATACTAAATATCATCTGATTCGACATCATGTTGAGGCCAAAACAATCCATCTCCGTCATTGTTCCACAAATGAGCAAATTGCAGACATCTTCACCAAAGCACTTGGAAGAGAAAAGCTTGAACGATTAGAATGATGCTTGGACTCACCAACATCCCTTCAGATTAAGGGGGGGAATGTTGACACCTAATCCTTGTGATTGGGTGAATTTATGTAAATAATTAAATTAGAAATGTGAACAGTCATCGGGAGATGAACTGAATAGTCTCTCCTTGTTGTATATAACAAAGACCTACCTGATGGAATAATACACACAAATCATTTTTGCCTTCTGGAGTTACTGCCTGGCCTGACATATCCTTCTTTAATATGTAAATAATCATTAATATCAATGTTTGAAGGGGTTATGGGATCACCTTCTCCAAGGTTTTCAAAGGGTAGATCATCAGAGATACTATTCTTGGAAAAGGTAGGTGTTAAAATTGGAAACTAGGGCCAAACTCCATGTGGGTCATCTTATTTATGGCAATTGATATTTGTCTTGGATCCCTCTCATCCAGAGGTGTAGGATTGATCTAAAAATCATCTGATTCCAATAAGTATTCATGGAGTTATGAATTTATTTGTGTTATAAGACAATTCGTCAAGGTCGGCCAACAACTAAATAAACCCCACATGTGCTCAACGTTTTAGTATAAAAAGAGGTGATGTGATTTTCATTTGCACACACACTTCACTCTTGATTTATCTCCACTTGTCTTGGGTTTTAGTGGAAGAGAAGTCTAAGAGGAGGAAGCCCTAAACACAGGTCTAGAAGGAGACCCTATTCACTGTAAAAGAAGGATGCCCTAGCCGCAGGTCTTGTGAAGGTTTGGCCGTAGTTCAAAGGGAGATCTAGCACGGTAAAGGAGGCCTAATAGCTGACCCTAAACACAGTTTTATCATACCCTAGATGCCCTAATCTATATGCTGTTTGAGACAACCCTTAGACGCTGGAAAAGAGGCAGTAAAGAGGCTCTCTAACTCGCTGCCCTAACCAAAAAAGAAGGTAGGGACAGCGTGGGTGTTTTAGGGTTGTTAGAACCTCTTGGTGACTACGTGGAGGGTTGTTCCATGCTACAAAGAGGCCGAGTTAGGTAAGGATAATCACAGACTGTTTGTGGGCAACTTTAAGGTAAGGGTGACATTGTTTGGTTGGCTAATAGGTGACAACAATCCCTGTGGTAGGCCGCAGGCCTTGCCTAACTAAAATAGGGATAGCATGGAGGCTTCTTGGGCTGAAAAGTACCGAGAACAATGACACGAATGGAGGAGACCCTCCCTTGACAAGGCCGCAGGTTTTGAGGGATGTTTTAGGTGACTGTTTAAGGGTGGTTGTAGCACATGGGTGCCCTAACCAGTCACAGTAAGGAACAACAGCAAACGCAGTCTTCTACACCTCCTATCCGATGTAAGAAAGAGACATTGTTGTGTTTTAGGTGCACATCTTGTCCACTGTCCTAAAGACGGGCATGGTAGATACATAGGACAACAAACATAGTGCTGCAATGCTTCATGGTGGATACATAGGACAAAAAACATAGTGCTGCAATGTTTCATGGTGGATACATAGGACAACAAGTATATAGTGCAATAGTGGCACAATCGGACAGCCATGACATAGTGCAGCAGTGGCACAATGGACAGCCATGACATTGTGCAGTAGTGGCACAATGGGACAACAAGCATGTGTAGCATGGTGTTACATGATGTGTGCAGCATGAAGATGAAGAGCAACAAGATGGGTACCACATGATGAGGTACAACGCAACAGTGATGCAGCATGGTGCAGCTCTGTGATGAGACATGGTACGATGGTGCAACATGGTGCAGCATTGTGATAGGGTGATGGAATCACATGAGTCCATATCAGTTACCTCATGAGACATCTTCTTAGAGAAGATCTATGTTCTTATCTTGTCAAGTCAAAGTGTTGACTTCTGATGCATATGTACTATCTCTCTCTCTCTTTGTTGAACTATTGAAGAACATATAAGAAGAATTCATCAAGGGTTTCCCCACATTGTGGTTTGTCCCTGGCTAGCGCCACATCTTGTGTCCTCTTGTCTTGGCTTGTCTTCTGCGATTTATGTTTATGTTCTATCTGCAGTTTACTTTAATGCTGATGTGATTGCTAATCTAGAAGAGATATTGAGCTAACTGTGAAAATTGAAATAAATTTCTCTAAGCATAGAACATACCTAAAATTAACATGGAATTAGAGCTGAGGTGAAGACAAAGCCCAAGCAAGAGTGAAAGAGCAATCACTGAAGACAGTTGGGAAAGGGCAAAAGGATCAATGGATTCCTCATCTCTCTTCTAATTCACCAAGGGTGAAGTTGAAGCAAAGAATACTATCAGAATGACACAGTGGAAGTTTCTGATGGCCTACCTGAAGATCACTTCTATGGGAAGTCTGGATCTAAGGGTGGAAGTAAAGGCAGATGCCTTGGTTGAAATAAGTTCGGCCATTATGCGAAGGAGTGTCCGACTGGTAAGGACGCATCACTTGATGATGATAAAAATCATTCCAGGGACATCTTCAATGATCAGAGGAATGACAGGTAATGCAGGTCATCAAGGACACGACTGACTCTTCAGAGAAAGCAAGGAACCCCAGGTATGAAGAATCAAATGTTGTTTTTGATAAGATCTTGTATTGGCCCTCTTCTTCAGATTCTTTGGGAATCTGGCTTATGGATTATAGTGCTTCAAGGCACTTCATTAGATAGAAGGGTGCTCTCTCTAATTTGGTAGAGATGGAAACAATCATGGGATTATACTTGGAGTCAATGCCACCTATCTCGGAAAGGGTGTAGGGAATGTTACCCCTCAATTGAATGAGGGTAACTCGATTCACTTACAAAATCTATTTTCGGCAATGGAAGTCAAAGGTTACAAGGTGGCATTAATCGATGGAAAGGTACGTGTTTTAAAATAAAATTTTCTAAGATGCTTTTGTGTTCAGGGTTGGCAGTTTGTATCAAGTTGCAGGATGGTCCATTGGGGACCATATCAGTTGACACATCTCATCTATAGCACTAGATGTCTACTTATGGGGCCCTACCCGATGTGAGTCAAATGGTGACTCAGATGCCTGAATTCAAGAAGAGCATGAAGGTACATGTCTGAGATGTACCGAAGGAAAAGCTTACAAGGGGACCATCCCCCTTATGTAGTAGGTCCACAGGTCTGGAACAACCCGAGGAGTTTGAGATACATGATCGGGAATCTCATGTATACAGGTGGAAGAAAGCCCTCCATGGCTTGAATCAAAACACCCCGGACATAGTATGAGAGGATTGATAGCTGTCTGATGAAGCTGAGATTCACTAGGAGTGAAATCGATCCAAACCATTGCTCGAAGGTTGTGGATGAGACCTCTCATACCGACATCTTTTGAGGACGACCTATTTCTGACAGGTGCAAACCCTCTCATTTGCAAAAGTAAGAGGGAGTTGGATTCCGGACGAGGCATGGTAAAATTGCAAGCCCGTGACTACCTCGAGGATCTTAACTTTCAGAAGTTATATGGTGATGATGCCGGACCAGATTTGGGAAATGCCTCTGAGTTTCATAAACTCATTTGCATTTATGTTCTTGGTGAATTTCCGTCCGGATATATGTTTTGCAGTCAGCATGGTGAGCTCATATTTGGTTCAGCCTCACTGGATTGGTGCCAAGAATCCTCTGATATATCTTCGGGGCACAATCTCTCATGGATTGAGATACACTGCCGGAAAAATGAAGCTGCTTGATTATTCGAATGTTGACTGGATAGGCAGTGTGGAGGATCGCTAGAGCACTTCCCAGTGTTGGTTCTCTTTGGATTCTGCTTCGATATCATGGATGAGCAAGAAGCAGAAGTCGGTTGCTATAAGCATCGCCGAGTTCGAATACATAGCTACGAGTATGATCTCGTGTGAAACTGCCTGGTTGTGAAGCTCTTTAGTGAGCTGTCACCACTGCGATTCTCTGTGACAACCAGGGGGGATTCGATTGTTGAGGAATCCCATATTCGATGATTGCTCTAGCAGATAGACATCAGATACTACCTTATCTGGGATAAAGTCGATGAGCGAGGAGGCTCCATCGCATTGAGACTGATGTACAGGGCACACACATTTTATTAAAGCCCCGGGGAAAGGTCAAATCTGTGACTTTCCCGAACGACTTGGAGTCATTGAGAGACCTTTATATAAGGATCCTGCATGTTGCATGCATTGAGCTTTGGGAGATCTGGGCGACTTGGGGTACTTACTGGAGCAACATATGACCACAGGGCAACTCACCCTCCCCTAGTGGTGCGCTATGTATAGGGTGACAAGTTTAACCTTCCCCTGTGATACCTCGTGTCGACGGTGGAACAGGATGATTAGTTCTCCAGTGGGCCGAGATGATTAGTTCTCTCGTGGCAACTGTGAAACATGATGATTAGTTCTCCTGTGGGCCGGGATGATTAATTCTCTCGTTGCAACTATGAAATAGGATGATTAGTTATCCTGTGGGCTAGGATGATTAGTTCTCCGTGGTGACTGTGGGACAGGATGATTCGTTCTCCTATGGACAGGATGATTAGTTCTCTTGTCGAGGCATCCTACCCATGTAGTCTGGGACTCATGGGAAGTACCTCTCATCTGATCAATGAGCAGGGAAATGGGGTTAGGGACCATAGTAGTACTATTGATGGATGCATCGATCTGGGATCAATGAAACTGATCTGGGATCAGTATGAGTGGTTTGAGACACTCTCTTGTGATATTGATCTGGGATCAATGGAACTGACTTCGGGTTAGTAAGAGTGGTATGACACACTCTCCTCATATGAAACTGATTTCGGGTCAGTAGAGAATGGTATGAAACATTCTCGATCAATTCTTCTTCTTCATGGTTCAGCAGAGTCGAGCAGAGCTCAGTAGAGTAGAGCAGAGCTTAGTAGAGCAGTGTAGGGCACTGATGGCAGAGATAGTACAGTCGGACAGTTGGATCAGCGGATGGAGTTCTCCCTAGTTGAGGAGTGTTAAAATTGGCAACTAGGGCCAAACTCCATGTGGGTCATCTTATTTATGACAGTTGATATTTGTCTTGGATCCTCTCATCTAGAGGTGTATGATTGATTTAAAGATCATCTGATTCCAATAAATATTCATGGAGTTATGAATTTGTTTGTGTTATAAGACAATTCGTCAAGGTCGGCCAGCAACCAAATAAACCCCACAGTGCTCAACGTTTTAATATAAAAAGAGGTGACTTGATTGTCATTTGCACACGCACTTCACTCTTGATTTCTCTCCACTTGTCTTGGGTTTTAGTGGAAGAGAAGTCTAAGAGAAGGAAGCCCTAAATGCAGGTCTAGAAGGAGACCCTATTCGCTGTAAAAGAAGGATGCCTTAGCGGCAGGTCTTGTGAAGGTTTGGCCACAGTTCAAAGGGAGATCTAGCATGGTGAAGGAGGCCTAACAGCTGACCCTAAACACAGTGTTATCATACCCTAGATGACCTAGTCTTTACGCTATTTGAGACAACCCTTAGACGCTGGAAAAGAGGCAGTAAAGAGGCTCTCTAACTCGCTGCCCTAAGCAACAAAGAAGGTAGGGACAACGCGGGTGTTTTAGGGCTGTTAGAACCTCTTGGTGATTGTGTGGAGGGTTGTTCCATGCTACAAAGAGGCCGAGTTAGGTAAGGATAATTGCGGACTGTTTGTGGGCAGCTTTAAGTTAAGGGTGACACTGTTTGGTTGGCTAATAGGTGACAACAATCCTTGTGGTAGGCTGCAGACCTTGCCTAACTAAAGTAGGGATAGCGTGGAGGCTTCTTAGGCTGACAAGTACCAAGAACAGTGACACGAATGGAGGAGACCCTCCCTCGACAAGGCCGCAGGTTTTGAGGGATTTTTTAGGTGACTGTTTGAGGGTTGTTGTAGCACATGGGTGCCCTAACCAGTCACAGTAAGGAACAACAACAAACACAGTCTTCTACACCTCCTATCTGATGTAAGAAAGAGACATTGTTGTGTTTTAGGTGCACATTTTGTCCGCTGTCCTAAAGACCAGCATGGTAGATACATAGGACAACAAACATAGTGCTGCAATGTTGGTGGATACATAGGACAACAAACACAGCGCTGCAATGTTTCATGATGGATACATAGGACAAAAAACATAGTGCTGCAATGTTTCATGGTGGATACATAGGACAACAAGTACATAGTGCAGTAGTGGCACAACGATGACATTGTGCAATAGTGGCACAATGGGACAACCATAACATTGTGCAGTAGTGGCACAACGGGACAGCCATGACATTGTGCAGTACTGGCACAATGGGACAGCAAGCATGTGCAGCATGGTGTTACATGATGTGTCCAGCATGAAGATGAAGAGCAGCAAGATGGGTACAGCATGATGAGGTACAGTGCAACAGTGATGCAGCATGGTGTAGCTCTGTGATCAGACATGGTATGATGGTGCAGCATGGTGCAACATTGTGATAGGGTGATGGAATCACATGAGTCCATATCGGTTACCTCATGAGACAACTTCTTAGAGAAGATCTATGTTCTTATCTTGTCAAGTCAAAGTGTTGACTTTTGATGTATATGTACTATCTCTCTCTCTCTCTGTTGAACTATTGAAGAACATACAAGAAGAATCCATCAAGGGTTCCCCACATTGGGGTTTGTCCCTGGCTAGCGCCACATCTTGTGTCCTCTTGTCTTGGCTTGTCTTCTGCGATTTATGTTTATGTTCTATCTGCAGTTTACTTTAATGTTGATGTGATTGCTAATCTGGAAGAGATATTGAGCTAACTGTGAAAATTGAAATAAATTGCTCTAAGCATAGAACATACCTAAAATTAACAGTAGGGTTAACCCTAACTTCACTCTCTACAAACTTGCCCTCCCTATCACACATGTTTTCATAATTATCATCATCCCCTCTTTCATCATGCAGACCTAGGGAGGATCCCATCTCTTGCTCATCATCAAGGTCATGATGATGCTTAATGAAGGCTTCCTCTTGAATGCTTAATGCAGGGCGTACTTGAAAATGTCTAAGAAAGCCATCAAAGAATTCCTCAATAGATGAGATACTCTTAGGTTTGTGATTATGCAACCATGAGTTATAACCACAGTGAGATCTCATGAACAACAACATAAGGACATCATGGTGGACGATTTTCTCCTTTGAAGCAAGTGCATTAAATCTTTCTACATGATCAATTGCGGAGAGTGGATCACCATCAAACACGGGCACCCCACGTACCATCTTTCCTGTGACATGATTACGGTGCCTAGGGTTGCTAGTGATGTCCAAAGCGGGAAAATCCTCAAAGAAAGACATCCTGTTGAGATATACATGTAACTTACATAGGAGTCGCCAGGGTGAATTTAAAGATGCCTAGAAAAATGTTTGCTCCACCTTGCAAGCATTGATCGTAAAGTTCAATGAAGAACTAGGGCTTCGTTCTTCCAATGGAGTCGCCGAGAATGATATATCAATGATGTCATAAAGGAAACAAGACACACGTCCGTGGCAATGACGCCAAAATGTTAACACTCAAACTAGCAGGGGTCCTAGGAGGGGACCCTATGGAGCAACTACTAGGTCAAGGGGCAACAATAGAGCGATAGCCCAAATGTCACCTCAACTAAAGCTCCTCGCTCTTTACGAATTTTCATCAATGGGAGGAGACCCAGTATAAGAGGAATCACAAATATGAATGGACCAATGATGGGATAAAGAGTGATTCCTAAAGCCAATTCTCAAGAGAGGCTCAGACAAATGGCTTACTTGCTTTAAAAGCAAGGTAAGTGGCTCTCTAGGAAGGGCTAAGAGGATTCTTGGGCCTAGGTTTGGAGGATATGCCTTAACAAGGGGCTTCTTGGGCCTAGGTTTGGAAGATATGCCTTAACAAGGGGCTTCTTGGACCTAAGGATCCTTATGGATAAGAAGCTTCTATGTAATCCTTGTGGAATTGGAGTTACAAAGTTGCGAGACCACACATAGCCAAGTGGACCCAAAACTAGATCAAGGATATGGAGTTGATCAACCAATGAGGGGCTTGACCTAATTAGGGTAGGGAATAGGGTCAAAAGACTAGTTTTCTTTTGATATTTGAATGCAATGATCCCAATGAGGACGCTAACCCAAATCGATCTAGGGAAAGAATTGGTATTGCAGCTAGGGTTTGTTGTATCTCAGGATTCCATCGTTGAATTTTCTTCAAACTTGGAGGACCTCTAGAGAAAACTTCAACGTAGTTGTGGAACAAAAATCGAAGTATTTGGATGTCTAGAAAATAATTCGATTGATGCTCTAGGTGACCTATTAGGGCTAGGTCTAGAAAGAGGAGAGGAAGGCGAGAAAAATAATCTTTAAAAGTGATCACTAGTGGTTGGACAAATGCCTTGCCTTTGGGAGAGATGGAGTCAAGGTGAATTTGTGCTTTGGAGAGACTATACCCAATCAAGGAGGGCTTTAGGCAACCTCGCATGGCAATTAGCGCATGAGAGTAGCTACCCAAGGACTTTATACTTCGATGTACAGTGTTTGATGACTTACAAGGGTATATTCAACAAAAATAATCTCTAGGAACAGTAACCCATTCATACATGACACATGCAATGTATGCAACGCTTCAATAAATAAAAAAATCCACCATTTCGCATAGAGTAGCAGTAAATTTCAGACCTAGATAGCAAAAATCCCAGCAACATTCATGTGATATGATAAATACAAGAATAAACATGAAAAAGAAATCAATTACATGTACACTAAGTATATCTAATCATCAAATCATGACAAGAATGAAGCTCCAAGACCAAGAGAATAGTATCCAAACATCAAAATTAATCCATGAAACCAAACTCGTCCACCAAAAGGGAGTGCGAAATTCTCCAAGTAGCTACTAATTCCAAATCCAAGTGATGATGAGAGGAATGAATGAGCCTATCATCTATTTATAATTTTATACAACTCTAAAGGGGATTCAGTTTGCCTAATTGGCCTAATTTAGCCCCAAATAATAAAATAATACATAATAATGACATGACTTGGTGACAAGCCCACCAAGATAGCTCAATAATACAAAGAATAACCTCTCAAGAGGGAAAAATAATGAATATGATGAGTCGTTGGGCCATTGAGGAGGCCTAATGGAGTCCAAATGTGCCAAGTTGAGTGAAAAGGCTCCAAACATAGTGGACAAGGGGTTGGCCCCTTGTTTTCCAAGCAAGTCACATGTGGTGCTCCCAAGTGGGTGTGGGGGCACAATGACATCCTCATGGGTCTCCAAGTGGATCGATAATGCCTGTAAACCATCTGTAAGGGCTAGGATGATGACATAAGCCCTCCCTTTGTCTCCTGCAGTGAGACACATCCTCATCTGGACCCTGTAACATCTGCTAAGTGTATGGTGCAAGTGTGGAGCCGGCTGGGCATGGTGAACTAGGTGCATCATCCTCATCCAAAAGGTGGAACACGAGCAATCAATGAATGGTGTTGGGGTTCCATGAAGTGCTGTATGCTATGGTGGAGGCCCATGGCTCTCTACCCTGACCCTACAAGTACCAATGTGACCCCTCTGGAGGGCTTGGACCCCTTATAGGGTGACCAAACCCCAAATGAAGACCCACTTGCAATCCTGCATAAGATCTATCGCGTCCCCTTGCCCTCCAATACAACAAGTCTTTAGAGTAATTAAGTAAAAGAACTTACAAATCATGGAATCAATTGGGCACTTCATGGTGGCATGCTCTTCCATAGTGGACTTTGGCATGTACAGGTGTCTCCAAGCTCAATAAGGGGGTTAACCAAGGACCCCGTTAAAGTCCCCCGTTAAAGTGGGTGACACGTCCATGGTACATCCATCAATAGGTAGGTGGCATGTGATATAGTGATGGAACAGAGTGGGGATCAGAAGAAAGCTCTAGGACACATGTCATGGTACAATGGTAGCTATGATGAGGGAAGCCCACACTTGGGTATATGAGTGTAGGAGCGAACACATCGTGGTACTTTTGTTTTTCCTTCTTTATATGCCTTTTGCCTTTGATTGATTTTTCTTTATAACTGCTTGGGGCTCCAGGGGATGAGAGCATGAAGTGTAGGATATAACAATAGATACCCTCTTTTAAGTTGGGCCAACTCATTGCCCACCAATGGTTGAAACAATCATGAGTTCCTTAGTGTGAAGGGGGCTCATCTAGGGCCCATAGGAACCAGGGTGATGGCCATGAATGAGGGGTAGAGCTCATGTTTGGCTTTTTACCACGTGCTAAATTTGTATGTCCCGACCATCTTTTACACTTTGTGATACATTTCCTGTTGTAAGTGGCCAAATTATGCTTTTTTTTTTTTTTTTTTTCGCTGCATCAACCTCAGGGCATCGTTCCAAGCTTGACCCAAAGTGTGGACAAGGGGAGGGGGAGGCTAACCCTATGTAGACCCAGTGGACACATGTGGACTTGGCGGGGGGGTTGGAGTAATAAATGTGGTTAAAATGAGTGGAAGGGAGTGACATATATGGTGTCGGGAAGTGGGACCATGCGACCAAAATCGGGATTTCCCATTTAGTGCTAGCCCTAAAGCTAATGGCTAGTAAAGGAGATCCCACGAGACTAGGATATAAGGCTAACCACTGAATCGGGCATAGGAGACAAGAGTACAAACCTAGCCCACTTTTTCTGTTGAATCCCCCCACCAATCCATGCCCAAAAGTGTCCATGATAAGTAAACAAAATTACTCAACTAAACGAATGAAAAATCATACCTTTGGGGTTGAGAGACCCACCTTCAAACATACGATCATAATATATGGCCGAGGGACCACATGGCTGGCTGAGGTGGCGGAGATAGTGGCACATTGAACTATCTGGTGGTTGCAAGGGATTGTTGGCTACCGGCTTAAGGCCACCTTGGAGAATTTTTTTTGCTAGGGATATTACCCATAGGTAGTGGGTAATAGGGTATAGTGCTCGTAATGTACGCAAGGAAGTGGTAAGTATGAAATGGGGAGAACAAGACCATGCTATCTTAGTCAAAATTTCCCAAGTAATGCCCTTTTTAAAGCCATGGGCCATTAGGGGAGGTCCCACTGGACTAGAGTTGAAGATTAACCCCCATTTAAGGTGAGGGAACAAAACCACAGTCAAAACCCTTCCTTCTTCCAAGTCACCAATAATACATGCCAAATGCCCAAATGAAAAACAAGCATAAGCACCTGATTGCACAATGAATAACATACATTTTGGATCGGATTGCCCACCTTCTAACATGTGCTCTTGACAAATGGGCGATGAAACATATGGCTGATGCAGGGGGCGGAGATAAATGACACATCGCATCGGCTATTAAGTGGCTCTCAGGGGCTGTTTGTGTTGATTTCTAGTAGCATCGGATGTGCTCTAAGTCACAAAATATGCAGGGAGGCTTAGACACATTTATTCTCCAATACCCAGAAATCGTTTTGGGAAATTCCACTCGGAGACAGTTTTATTAAAATAATTAATTATTTTTAATGGGACCCTAAGTTTAAACTTAGGAAATTAAAATAATTAAAGGGTATTAATCTAATTGTGGGTGTAACTTCTAGAAGAAGAAGAGGATCAAGCCAAAATGATCTAAGCCATTGATTAGAAGTTAATCTGGGCCGTTGGTGGTCCAACAGAAAGATATAAGAAGAGGCTTGATGGGCACTTGGAGAACACGTAGTGAGATGATCAGAATTTCGATTTTATGAAGCAAAGCAGTTGCCGGAGAGATTTTCGATAGTGATCTTTTGCAGAGAGGGGCATGGATAGTGTCCGAAGGGAGATCTTTCTTGGTCGAAGAATACTCAATAGAGAAGGCAGAGAGAGATCCAACAGTGGCAATGTAGAGCCAAAGAGGCTGAGGTAGGCCCACACAAAGGCAGCACAAAAGCGAAGAGGGAATCCAAAAATCAGCTGAAGGAATCGATTGCAGAAGCCAAAAGCTGGAAGCTGGGGTGTGAGTTCGGAAGGTGAAAATAGAATCTGCTGAGCGACAAATTGATCAGCTGAAGGGTGTCGCTGTGCCCAGAGGGTGTGACGCTGGGCTGACGTAGTGACTGCGCAGAGGCAACTCATTCAGTGGCTGGATCAACCAGGATTTCCAGTGATAGTGTGAGGTAACCTCACTTATCTCTTTGTCAGTGATTTTCTCTGTAACCGGATTGCCGGGAAGGCATCCAGAGATCGTATTCAGAAATTACTATCGCATAATAATAAAACCCTTAGAGCTGCTGCACTGGTTTTCCCGCATTGGTTTTGTTTCCCGGGACATTTGTCCAAAAATAACTATGTAAATGTGTGTTGAATAACTTTCTTGTTCAGTTTTTTGTTTCTGTTTTGTATTTAAATGGTGAAGGCTACAGTGTATTCGTTTCAGCGTTTATTGTAGGAAACAATAAATAATTTGGTTAAGTAATTAACAAATAGGAGAAACGTAATCAGTTGTTGCAGTAGGAATTTGGGCATCCAAATTTTCACATGGTATCAAAGCTGCAGGTGAAACATGAGAACAATGCCGGAAGAGCCCAACACTGAAGGAAGAAGGGAGTTCGAAATTCCTGTAGAGGCAACAATTCAAATCCCTAGAGGGTTTGCACAGTCACGCCATGAGGGCAAGAAATTTGTGGTAAATCTCTCTCTAGGTGAGTCGACAGAGAGGTAAGATATCTAGATCGAAATTTGTAAGCAGTAGAGGGAGCAGCGCAACAAAAGCTTTAGCTAAGAGGGATTCCTGG
Organism: Pinus tabuliformis; assembly: GCA_031772625.1. NCBI lineage: Eukaryota > Viridiplantae > Streptophyta > Pinopsida > Pinales > Pinaceae > Pinus > Pinus tabuliformis. Next base: position 1,890,575,319 of record CM062817.1, on the reverse strand, counting down.
TGTGACGTTGTTTTCTACAGGCAATTGTTGGGCAACCTCAGAAGGAAGAAGAGAGACACTTGAGGGAATTGCTTCCTTAGAGGATTCCTAGCTAGGGAATTCAAATTCTTATTTGCTGAGCAACAGCAGGAGAGAGGAGGTCATTCGACATTTCGTTTGGCAGAGATGGCAGCCAGTGGACTGAGAGATCAGGATAGGTTGGATGGGGCATCCAACTATGTGATCTGGAAGGCAAGGATGTCATGCCTTTTGGATGAGAATTTTCTCAAAGTCTACGTTGACAGCGTGGTAGTTGAGCCCGCGGATCCAGACCCGCTCAAGAAGTACAAGGGATAAATGGCGAAGACCAAAAGAATGATCCTTGACGGAGTGAAGGATCATATAGTCTCTCACATTGCTAGCAGAAACATAGCCAAGGAGATGTGGGATGCTTTGTGGATGTTATATCAGGGATCTTCCGAGCAGTGGAAGATGTACTTGGTGCAGAAGATGAGATCTATGCAGATGCAGAAGGGGGAACGCATTGATCTGTTCCTCATGAAGCTTCAGGAGACCCGAGATGAACTAGCAGCTGTGGGGTCAACACCTCAAGGTTCCGAGATGGTAAGATTGGTCCTAAATTCAGTATCTGAGGAGTGGCAAGTCTTTGTCCAGAGCATCCTAGGCAGGGCGACTTTGCCAAATTGGGATGAAATGTGGGCAACTCTTAAGCAAGAGGAGTTGAGGAGGGACTTGGTCAAGTGTAAACTTGACGGAAGTAGCAACAGTGGGTCGAAGCCCAAGGAGGAGGAAGAGAATGCAGCGCTCGCATTCAAGGGGCAACGGGAGCAACAAAAGAAGAAGAAAGATGTTTCAAAGATCAAATACTTCAGGTGTGGTGAATTCGGTCACTGCGCAACATAGTGTCTTCCCAGGAAGAAGGACAAACATGAGAAGCATGATCTGAAAGTTGCAGTCGCGAAGATTGAGGAGGAGAAGTTCGCCATGACAACCTAGACATCTCCAAGAGGGAGGTGGGGTGATATAGAGCTGTAGTTTGAAAGTACTACAAATGGGCAGGATCCTTGAGGAGCTCACTTCTCGGATCAGTTCTTTGCTACAGGGGCCCTGATTAGTAGTAGTAGGATGGACCGGTGTCAGTTGGTGCGAAGGAGTGCCGGAGTGACAGTTGCAGTGGCTAGTAGCGCCAGAGATTGAGCAACATAAAGCAGAGTTGGCAGCAGTGCATATGGCACAGAGCAGAGGTCAACAACAATGCAGAGGCTTCACAGGGTCAGCGTAAAGACTAGCAGCAGTCAAAACTCCAACGAGATGCATCATACTGAACACCAGTTCAGTAATTTGGGATGCTTTTCCTTTGGTGATGCAGTAGCAATAGTAGTTGGAGAAGGTTGTAGTGTAGATGTAGTTGGCAGTGGCAGTGGCAGTAGCAACACAAATGAAAAATTGAGAGGGAGTTGCAGTACAGATAAGTGTTGACAGTGGCAGGGTCAACAACAGTATAGATGAAACATTTGCGCAGTAGTTGGTGGACAGTATGTCAAACAGTAGCAACATAGAAGGAGATGTTACAGAACAAAGTGATGGTTCAGCAGGGTGCATTGCTAGAGCACATTTGTCGCTAAGAGGGAGTGTTGATTTCTGGTAGCATCGGATGTGTTCTAATTCTCAAAATTTGCAGGGAGGCTTAGACACATGCATTCTCCAATACCCAGAAATCGTTTTGGGAAATTCCACCTGGAGTCAGTTTTATTAAAATAATTAATTATTTCTAATGGGACCTGTTGACCACCATGTGTCAACTACCCATAGCAGTACACCCCCTTTTTTGCAAAAAAAGGGACAGCGCTGGATTGACATGTCTGTGCCATTCGATTGTCATCATCTGCCCGATTATGTTATGTTGTAAACCCAGTCTGCATGTGTAAATTGTAAATAATCTTAGCAGATCTGAGTCATATATGTAAATTGCCTAGGCAAACCTAATTTTCTAGTGATAATCTATGTTCTAGAAGGTTTTTTGTCTCACCGACCTATGGTTGGTAGAGTTTTCCTTCAGCGTAACCCCAAAGTCGGAATGAATTTTGTCATTAGAATCTTAGGGGAATCCTAGTGTGCTTCGAGTCTATGTAAAAGTAATTTGGAAATAATTCTAACTATTTGGTTAGGTTATTACAAATTGCTTGATCTGCTAGATTATATTTGCGTTGCAGAACTGGGTGGTCTATGAGGGTCTATGTCAAATGGGTTTTCCCCTTTAAGATGTAAAATTGTAAAAGTCATGATGTAAAGTGTCTTAGAGGGTTAGAAAATGTTTTAATCCCCTCATAAGTCCTAAGTCCTAAGTCCTAGGTCCTAGGTGATTTTTTCCAAAGGCTAAGTTCGAGGATTCAAAAATAAAAAAATAAAAGATATAAATAATAAAAAATTAAAAAATGACTAAAAAAATAATAAAAAAAAATGACTAAAAAATAAAAAATAAAATAAAATAAAATTTAAAAAATAAATAAAAAATTAAAAAATAAAATAAAATAATAAAATAATAATAAGTCAAAGTTTTGAGAAAATAAATGTAAAGTTTTAATTTTTTAATATATTAAAATGCATTTAAAATTTCGACGGATGAGATTAAAAGGGATTTTGATCCTCATTGACGGTTGAGATTAGTTTGACATGGATCACTTGAACTAGCTTTTGGGAATTTTTCCTTTAAATAGGGTGTTAGGAGTCATTTGAGATCAGATTCGATCTGAGTCGTGTGCTAAAGAAAGCTCTCTTGTAGTCATTTTTGTGCAATAAAGAAAGACTTTGGGGTTGAAAATCTTGCTGGTGTTACTCTTCTGGAAATGCTGTAAGATGTTTTATTTTTGTGCATAATTTTATTTTCAGCCATTGATGATAGCTTGATGAAGATTGATTCAGACATAGGTATCTTGTTTGATCTCTGGGGTTTGAATGATAGTTTAGATTCTGAAATATAATGGTAGGTATCTCCATTTGATCTGGATTTTACTTTTGTTTTCTCCCTCTATGTTAATGGTTGATTTTAAGCTGTGCAGGAGATCTCTTTTTTAGATTAACGGGCGTTCCGGGAAGTTCTCGGTTGAACCAGCCAACTCTCGGATTGTGTTTTCTGAAAGAGCTAGCCAGTTTTGATCCCAGGCTTATCATTTGATTTTTTTTTTTTAATGAATGCATGAAGGGATTTATGAAGTATCTCACATTAAATTTAAATTCTGAAAATATTACTATGGATTATTGACAAATCTGCCTACTTAAGTGTCGAAAATATGTAAATATTGTAAATTTTTTAGCTGGTTTTAGGGTTTTCAGTTTTGTTTCTTGCACATTTTACTTCTCGGCGTTCTGTTTTTGCCATTGCAGGTTGCAGGTATAGATTTTAAAAGTTCTTCAAGGTTTTCCATCAGGCAATCAGGATTTCCATTATGCAATCTGAAGCAGGAAGGGTTTAAAGGTTTCAGTTTCTCTGCCGCTCAAGGAAATTTTTTATTTTCTGACAGAAAAGCTCAATTTTTTTTATGCTATCCGGATCTACAAACCTTTCCGCGAGCTGCCTGGTCATTTTCTGCCATTGCTGTCCAACTTTCTCCATGTTGCTCATCTCACCCAACCCCTCACGCAGCTCTTTCATCATCTGCGTGTTTCCAATCCGAAACCTCTCCACCTGTATATCTATTCCTTCAAAACTGCAGTTGCATCCACCCTCGCCCAGCATTCTCCTTTCCATTCCGCTTGCTCCATTTCCTTTCACGCTAAAGTCTACCCACCTGCATGCTGCCATATTCAAGCTTCACACCCTCGTAGTCATCCTCAAGCTACACGCAGCTCTAACATGCGTTTCCGGCCAGGTCCTCACGCAGCCATATCGACCCTCACGCAGTCCTCCTTCCTCGACTTGCTATTTCCGTCGTGTCTCTCTCAGCTCTCTTGCATTTTCCTCGCTCTATTACGTTCTCTTCCATACGCACATTCAGCCCATACCTATCGCGTTCCTCCTCAAAACTGCTCAGCTCACTGTGTCCTCCCTTTGCTCCACGCATTTCTCTCCCTACGCTGCCTTCAAACGCAGCTTCTCACCGCTGCTCCTCACGCTGTCGCTGCCGTCCAACCTTCACGCCAATAGTCTTCTCCTCATTATCTTGTAAACCTATGTTCACTTGCACATCAAACAACGTCAAATAAAAATATTTGAAAGCCTTTGATTTGATCTCATTTTATGTGTATACGCATATCAGAAATTTTTTATTTATTAGATAGTCCTTTTTTTTAGTTAATATATATATATATATATATATATATATTTTCAATTTCAGTTTTTTTTTTTGTTTAGTTGTTTTAACTTTTCATTAAAAAAAAATATAATAAAAATAAAAATTTCAAAATTAAATTTTTGTTTTCATTTAGATTTTGTTGATGAAAATAAAAAATCTGAAATATTTAAAAATCCTAAAACATTTAAAAAATATAAAACTAAAAAAAAATCATAAATGGCTTAAAAAATATAATGGTTCCTTTTCATTTTTTTTTTTGAGGATCTTACTTTAGATTAGACTTTAGTTTAGATTAGATTTTATTTTTATTTAGGATTCTAGTTTTGTTTTATTTTGACTTAGAATGTTATAGAAATATATAAAAATTAAAAAAATTTGGAAAAGTTTAACTAAAAATTGGAATTTCATTTTTGGTGTCTTTTGTGGTATCTATGTTCCATTTCTCTATAGTTAAGTGCACTCAAATGTTTATTTGAAGTTAACTATGTGAAAGTGGTAACTGGCCAGCATTTAAATTTTGTGATCATTTAAAGCATTTAATTTTTCTGGAAGTTTAATTGCTGGATCTTTTTTAAAGCATTGTGCGTTTATTGAATAACTTGTATCGCTTGGGATATTTGATGATAAATGATTGTTTTACAAGGTTCATATTTCTGCAACATTTGATAAATAATCATTTAATCATTAACTCCATAAGGCACTGGTACATTAATTTCTAAATCAATCAAGTGCTAAATCGCCTTGCTGTGTCTCCCAACCCAATTGGTCCACAGTTGGTCTTCATTCATCCCATAGGGTCTACCCCCTTAGCCTTGGGAGATGGCTTAAACAGAGAGATCGGGGATCATGGTGATAGCCCTGGTCTAACCATTGTCGTGACAATCTGTGCGACAATAGGACCCTAAGTCTAAACATAGGAAATTAAAATAATTAAAGGGTATTAATCTAACTGTGGGTGTAACTTCTAGAAGAATATGAGGATCAAGTCAAAATGATCTAAGCCATTGATTAGAAGGTAATCTAGGCCTTTGGTTGTCCAACAGAAAGATATAAGAAGAGGCTTGAGGGGCACTTGGAGAACATATAGAAGCTCAGAAGTTCGATTTTCTGAAGCAGAGCAGCTGCCGGAGAGATTTTTGATAGTGATCTTTTGCAGAGAGGGGTAGGGATAGTATTCGAAGGGGGATCTTTCCCAATCGGAGAATACTCAGCAGAGAAGGCAGAGAGAGATTTAGCAGTGGCAACGCAGAGCTAGAGAGGCCGGCGCGGGGCCACGCAAAGGCAACGCAGAAGCCAAGAGGGAATCCAAAAATCACTTGAAGGAATCGATTGCAGAAGCCAAAAGCTGGGGTGTGAGTCCGGAAGGTGAAAATCGAATTTCCTAAGCAACAGATTGATCAGATGAAGGGGTAACACTGTCCCCAGAGGATGTGATGCTGGGCGGACGTAGTGATTGCGCAGAGGCATCCCAGGGCAACTCATTTAGTGGCTGGATCAGCTAGGATTTCCAGTGATAGTGTGAGCCTTGAGGTAACCTCACTTTATCTATCTTTCAGCGATATTCTCTGTAACTGGATTGTTGGGAAGGCATCCAGAGATTGTATTCAGAAATTACTACTGCATAATAATAAAACCCTCAGAGCTGCTGCACCGGTTTTCCCGCATTGGGTTTTTCCGGGGACATTTGTCCAAAAATAACTGTGTAGATGTGTGTTGTATTTCTTTCTTGTTCAGTTTCTTGTTTCCGTATTTTATTTAAATGGTGAAGGTTGCAGTGTATTCGTTTCAGTGTTTACTGTAGGAAACAATAAATAATTTGGTTCAGTAATTAACAAATAGGAGAAACGTAATCAGTTGCTGCAGTAGGAATTTGGGCATCCAAATTTTCACAGCTGGCTGCTTGCCGGAAGAGATAACTAGGATAAAAATTCTCCTATGGGGTCACCACTTTTGGTGGGTAACAGTCTTTTTACAATCACCTTTTTTACCATCAGATCCTGTACTGTATTATGTTTTAACATCTTAGCAGAGACAGCATCTTGGAGCTTCCATAACCAGTTTGTTTTCAATGCTTTGCCTATAATTGTTTAAATTTTGAAAATAGTTGAGAATATTTGGCAATATCTGAATATGTTAACTCTATTAAATGCAGTTTTTTTGGTTGTAATATTCCACAAGCAATAAGGTGTTTGTTTTCTTTTCCTAAATTTTGAAGAGCTGAAGTTGTAATTAATCTTTATGGTCCTTATTCCCCTTATTTGTTGGTTATAATGGGAATAATCATATACTGACCTCTTGTGTTTCCTTCTCTGCAGGTTGATCAAATTACTTTTTTTGTGTCCCTGAGCTAAAGTGTTTTAGCTGGCATACATATTTCCATCCATATATGAAGTAACATGCAGATTAGTTGGCTATTCTTATCAAATCTGGGTCTTTCTGGATATCCATTCATCTCTGTTGCAGAGTCACACACATCATGCAATGGAAGTGATAGATGGCTAGAATTTGGCTTATTCACGGATAGTGTTCTTAATCGTTCTGGGCAAATTCGTGTCCCTGGATGCTTGGCTCTTCAAGGGGCTGTGGCATCTGTTGCTCAGGTGACAGGAGGATTTCTTTTCTCGTTGAAGCAGAGGACTTTTGGTCCTGCTGTTACTTCTACAAAATCAGGCTGTTCACAAGATTCCAATTACAGAAATTGTCTTTCCCATAATGGACTTAGGAAGACATGTACAAAATCTGATATTGTTAATGGAAATATATCTAAACTACAGGCAAATCCTGTGTGTAAAGCAGATACACTCTCTGATATCCTTGGGAAAATTATGTCAATCATGGGAGGAAATCTACAGAATGAATATGAGCTCTCTCCATCATATTCTGCGGTGGCTCTTGCCACTGCACTTGTTCCCTCATTTGACGATTCGTAAGTGTAGTTTGGACTCGTCGCTTTGAATATTCTATGGGTTTATGCATTAGATAATGTCTACTTAACAGCCAATTTAAATGCAAAGTACCTCGCATTTAATAGGTTACAACCAAGTTGAATTTTTTTTTGCTAATTATTATTGTGGTTGATGGTTGAAGGTCTTCCAAGTTATTGCCCATTCCAGTTGAAGATACAAATAAGGAAATTAAGAAAGAAAGGCATGAATCTTTACGAAGTTTCTGTGAAGTTCAGGGTCATGAAGAATGGGATAAGCTTTACTTGTCTCTGAGAAAAGATGGTTGTGTCAGTGATGTAACAGAGCCCAGGACTGGAATAAGATTTCCAACAGCTCTTATTAGTCACGATTGTGGAAGAAGCAACAGAAGTCCAATTTCCCAGGTTAACTCTACATCCTCCAATCTTCTTTTCTGCATTCACATGTTCTATCCATAACATTACAGTCATCTGTGCTGTGCTACCAATTAAATTAGTTTTTGGAAATCCTTTCTAGGAATATAAATAAACTGATAAGAGTATGCTGACTTGAAACTAATAGCAAATGGTGAACTTTAATTGGTGTGAACCTGTGATGTCTTTTCTGACTCAAATTCAGGCATGTCACAAGATGCCTTCCTGTTGAAGTCAATAAGAGATAGTAGATCTCTGGTGGTCTCTTTACCAAAACCTAATTGAAATAAAATAAATCTTCAGTTTGATAGCAGCCCTTAAATGATAAACAAGAAAATGTTCACATACCATAATTCACAAAGATACCATAACGAGAAAAAAAGGGGTGAATTCTTTGCAGGGGCCCTTAAAGTATAGATGAACTTCACTTGAATGAGATGATTTCACAGAGATGTGGTGTATGTATACCACTCCACTATGGTTAAGATGTCAGCCCCAAGGAAGAGACTAGGCTGGTCTTAGCCCAAAGTAGAAAAAATCAATTAGTTTTATACAATAGTGGGTTTAACTACCCGAAGGTTGGCCCATTAAGGGCCTCAACTACCAACATAGTGGACTGTCACATGGGCGCAAGTGAAGATTGGCCATATATTCTCACACCTCCCTTAATCCAAACTGGGAGCAACGTGAAATGATATTACAATACATCATGTTTCCCCACTTAATTGCAGCTCAAATATACCCATATGTGTTTGTAGACAAATGAAGGTGGGCTTTGGAAGAGACTTGGTGAAGATATCTGCAAGCTGATCTCCAGAAGAAACAATGATTGGCACAAGGTTTCCTTGAGCATGAAGGCTATGTTCCATTGAGTTTCCGGGATGGGGAAGTGCGGGGATGGGAAGTCACACTAGGGGTTGTGGGAGCACCCCCAAATTTGAGGAAAATACAGAGGGGATGAGGGGACATCTGGGTCCCTATCATAGGGGTCCCCATCACTAAAATTTAAAATATAAAAATAATAATGATAAAATCTCAACAATAACAATTCATTCCATGCAAATTCATCATTGTGAAATCTAGTCGAAATGCTATAATCTTGCCAATCCCGAAATCTTGAAAATTGTAAAGTTTGTTGAATTATAAATGGGATGTGAAATTCTACTTTCTCCATATGAAGTCTGATGAGGTTGGAACCACTCTCAAACATCCTGAAACAATTAATGGTATGGTTAAAATTTTAAGTAAGAGGATAGAAAAGGTAAAATCTAGGTGGAGCGCTTAAGCATCCCCATTCTAGGGAAGTGGGGGCACTCAGACATCCCACTTCTGAGGAAACATGTCCCCCACACTGGGGAAACATTTTGCCGAGTTTCTCTCAAAAGGGGATGTGGGGAAATGTTTCCCTAGGCATCTCTCCATTCTCGGAGTGTGGGAAATGTGAGGGGTGCGCTCCCCACCCTGGGGGACTTGTCCCCGTGGAAAGCTTCATGGAGGTACTATTACCCACCAAAAGTGGGTGACCCCAAGGAGAAGTTTTTATCCTATTCATCTCTTCCAACCATCAGCCAGTAGCCCCTAAGAGCCACGTCGAAGCCGATGTGACGTGCCATTCATATTTCTGCCACTTGCATCAGTCATATGTCTCCTTGCTCATTTGTCAAGAGCACATATTGGAAGGTGAACTTTCGATTAAAAGGTACTTTATCCATTTTGCAATCAGGCGCTTATGCTTGTTTGTATTTGGGCATTTTGGCATGGATTATGTGGGGTAACTTGGAAGAAAGAAGGATCTTGGCCATGATCTTGTTCCCTCACCTTAAATGGGGGGTTGATTTTCAATCCTAGTCTAGTGGGACCTCTCTTAATGGCCCATAGATTTAGGAAGGGGCACTACGTGGGAAACCATGATTGAGAGAGCATAGCCCCATCTATCCCTATTCCATACTTACCACTTTCCATCTTCTATTACAAGCCCTTATTTCACCTCTCTTCTTCGGGTTCAACTGATCGTTGGTTTGATGGGATTTGGCATCGACGCATCCTTATAATTGGGTAGGGTCTGGAAATGCACCTTGGGAGGTTGATGCAACTAAAAGAAAAAGAAAGAGCATATGATGACAACAAGAAAAACAAAAGAAAAATCAGAATGTAAAAGATGGCCGGGACTTACAAATTAACATGTGGGCAGAAGCCAGGCATGAGCTCTACCTCTCTCATATAGCCATCACCCGGTTCCTGGGCCAATGTTACCCTATCTCATAGAAGACAAGGAACGCTTGCATGCCCGACCCTTGATGGGTGATGGATTGCCCCATCCAAGGGGGCAATAATGGCTATACATCATACAAATCAAGCTCTCATTCCTTGAGCTACGAGTAGTAATACAAGGGAAAATCAAGAAAAAGTAAAAGGTAATATAGAGGGTGGAAAAAACAAAGATCGAGGTAACTCGTGCACCCACGGTTGCTCCCTCCTCACATCTACACACCCAAGATGAGGTACTTTTTAAGTTTGGCAACTCAGTGACAAATTCCAACCATGGGACTAGATTCCTCTTCTTGAGAGAACCAATTTTGACTATTGAAGCACTCAATTTGGATAAGGGAAAGTGTATTTATGAAGAAAAACCCACATATGCACATTTGATCAGGTCGACCCTAAAGCAAATTGGACACCCTTGGAAGCATATAATTTTAAGTGACCTCAAACTCATTTGGACATCATCATCACATATCATGTCTTCTTATTTTTGGAGTTTCTTTCTATCTAAAATCGAAGGTTGAACAGGAATCGCGAATGGTGAACAGGAAGTGCGAAGGTTGAATAGGAACTGTGAAGGGTTAACAGGAACTACGAAGGGTGAACAAGAAGTCTGCGGGTATCTTTGATTGCATTACCTTGACTATTGACACATATTTTATTATGGATTTAGGCTCATTGTACTCTCCGTTGAACATTTTTATGACAATCTAATAGAAGAAGATTTTTCAAAGGGTTTTCCCCCTTGTGGGGTTTTTCCCTGGTTTTTGACCAAACCTGGTGTCTCTTGTTGATGAGTTGATTATCTCCGTTATCATTGCATTTACTGTTCTATCTTCAATTACTATTGATGTTTGGAAAGATTAATTGTTTTTGAAAAGATTGCTAATTGAAGGAGTGAATTGGGCTAAAAGTAATGGAAACAACATAGAGCATTGTGAAAATTAACATGGTATCAGAGCTAAGGTAAAGGAAAAAAGGAGACAAACATTGAAGCAATCATCTTTGGAAAGTTGAAGGAGCCTATCTAATCAAGTCAAGATGTCTTCCTCTTTCTTCAAGGAACATGAGAAGTTGGGTGACTCATCTAACTTTGCTGCATGGAAGATCAGGTTGGAGATCATAGCTAACAACAATGATGTTTTGGAATACATTCAAGGAAAAGTACCTGAGCCTCTGGAGAATGCTTCCGTTACTGCCAAGAACAAGCACAAGAAAGGTGAGTTAAAGGAAAAACAAATTATAGCTGATGGTTTACAAGATAATTTACTTTCATATGTTGGAAATTTGAGAAATTTTAAGGACATGTATGATAAGATAGCTGACATGTATGAAGTCAACAATTTGAATGAAATCATCTCCTTGAAAGATCAACTCAAAGACATGAATATGAACAAGGGAGAGTCTGTGCAATCCTACATTATGAGGATATCTCATCTTAGAGATCAATTGCAAAGAGTTGGAGAAACTGTGCCTGACAGGGAATTGGTGATTGTAACTCTTAGAGGTCTCCCTCCCATTTGGGAAACCTTCATTACTACTATAAGCAACAACAATGCCTTCCCGTCATTTGATGAGATTGTTGGAAAGCTCACTCAAGAAGAATCAAGGATGATATCAAGAGGAAGGATTCAAAAACATGAAGAGGGAGAGTTCGCTGCATTCGTCACTCAAAACAAGAAGAAGAAAGGAAAAGGAGGTCCATCAAATTCAAGAAAGCCTCCTCCTCGAAATGCAAAGAGAAGGAATGATAGAACATCATCTCACATTGAATGCTACAATTGTCACAAGAAGGGTCATTATGCTCGAGATTGCCCCAAGAAGAACAATGGTCCATGCTACAACACTAGAAGCAACAATAACAAGTTTGATGATCGAAGAAGAAGAGATGACTGAAGGAATGATCGTAATGGAAGAGATGAAAGAAGAAGAGATGCTCCAAGTGACCATGAAGAAGATCATCATCCTCAAAAGAAGTCAAGATACTCCAGGTATGAAAGTAATGTTGGCAATCAATTTGAATATATTCTTATTTCTGCCCTTACTAGTTCCTCTCCTCTAGATTCGTGGGATAGTTGGTTGGTTGATAGTGGGGCCACTCATCATTTCTCTGGGTATAAGGAAGTTCTCTCTAATTTGGTAGAGAGGGAGTCAAATTTGAAAATTATTCTTGGAGACAACTCCACTCATCCCGTTAAAGGCTTTGGGTCCATCAAATTCCATTTGGAGTCTGGGGAATCTGTTGTGCTCCATGATGTGATGTATGTGCCAGGATTGAAGAAGAATTTGGTATCAATATCTGCTTTGGAAGACAAAGGGATGAGGGTTGCCTTCATCAGGGGAAAGGTTCTTACTTGGCCTGTTGGATCACCTATGAGAGATGCATTCACATTGGGATTGAGATTTGAAGGACTCTATAGGGTTACTGGAAGACCTCTTCTAGCATTGGTCCATGATACAAATCATCTAAGCGAGCTATGACACCGAAGATTGGTGCATTTACATTATGACGCTCTTCCGAAATTGAAGAAATTGGTTTATGGTATTCTTGATGTTCAAGCCCAACATGATGGAGTATTTCCAAGTTGTGCCAGTGGAAAGAAGATCCTCCATCTCATTCATTCAGAGTTATGTGGTTCGATGCCCGTATATTCTATTGGTGGCCATCTCTATTACATCACTTTCATCGATGACCTTTCAAGAAAGACGTGTATATATTATTTGAAGCACAAGGATGAAGCCTTCGAAACATTCAAGGAGTTCAAATCTTTGGTTGAAAATCAAACAGGGAAGAAAATCAAGATATTCAAGTCTGACAATGGTGGAGAGTACATTTCAAATGAGTTCATCAATTTCTGCAAGAAGGAAGGTATCAAGAAGGAGATGATTGTGCCCTATACTCCTGAACAAAATGGAGTAGTTGAAAGAAAGAACAGGTCTATTGTAGAAGCTGCCTATGCCATGCTCCACAATCAAAAGTTGCCAACGTTCCTTTGGGGAAAAGCTATGAATGCTGCCATATATGTTCAAAACAGGGTGCCTCATCAAGCGTTGGACAACAAGACCCTCGAAGAAGTTTTCACAGGTGTCAAGCCTGATGTTAGCCATCTCCGTATGTTTGGCTGCCTCGTATATTTCCATGTGCCGAAGGAAAAAGGACACAAGTTGGAAGCCACGAGAAAAAAAGTTACGCTTGTTGGATATTGTGAAAATTCTAAAGCTTTTAGAATATATATTCCTGGTCAAAGGAAGGTTGAGATCAACATGGATGTAACATTCAATGAAGATGTTTCCCTTGGAAAAGCAAGGGACCTTCCTTCGCCTCCTCCTCCTGAGAAGAAGATTGATGATATGGATATTTTAGATGGTCCTTCTGTATCTGAATTTGAGACATATATTGTTGATGATCCCATGGAGCCCATGGAGCCATAGATCCTCCACGATGTGATCCTCCTGCCAAGAAGAGGTCACTTTGGCTTCGTGACACATTACAAGATGATGAGAGACGAGTTCTTGTTCGAAGATCATTCAAAGAAAGCAAGAAGCCATGTAGGTACAAAGGATATGTTGCTGCCATGAGCACTATGATTCAAGTTGAACCTCCCACCTTTAATGAAGCCGTGAAGATCGATTTTGGAAGGATGCTATGGCCAATGAATATGAATCAATCATGAAGAATGACGTCTGGGATGTTGCACCGAGACCGAAGGGGAAATCCGTGGTGACTTCAAAGTGGCTATTCAAGATCAAACATGGACTTGATGGTAGCATTGAGAAATATAAAGCAAGGTTCGTGGCCCGAGGATTCTCCTAGAAAGAGGGAGAAGATTATGATGACATATTTGCTCCTATGGCTTCATATACAACCATTCATTCGATAGTTGCTCTTGTCGCAAGTCAAGGATGGACCTTACATTAGATGGATGTGAAGACAACATTCCTCCATGGCATGTTACAATAAGAAGTGTACGTTGAGCAGCCATAGGGATTTGAAGTAGAGGATCGAAAGACACATGTTTGCAAGTTGAAGAAGGCATTGTATGGTTTGAAGCAAGCCCTTAGAGCATGCTACACCTGCATAGACAGTTATTTGGTGAAGTTGGGATTCACAAGAAGCAATGCCGATCCTAAACTGTACTTCAAGGTAGTCCAAGGTATGTCGTTGATTTTGGTTTTATATGTTGACGATCTATTTTTGACAAGTAGTGAGCCCTTGATGATCGAGTGTAAGAGGGAGCTAGCCTCTAAATTCAAGATGAAGGACCTTGGACTCATGCACTACTTTCTAGGCCTTGAGGTGTGGAAAAGGCCTGGTGAGATTTTCCTTTCACAAGGAAAATATGCCGTGAAGTTGTTAGAGAGATTTGGAATGACAAAATGCAAGTCCTTGCGCACACCGTTGGAAATGAATTTTAAGAAGTTATGTGGAGAAGCTACAAGACTTGATTTGGCAAATCCATCCGAGTATAGACAGTTGATTGGGGCTCTGATGTTCTTAGTGAACACCCGTCCAGACATATGCTATGCAGTGAACACATTGAGTCAATTCATGATTGAGCCTCTCCATGCACATTGGATCGCTACCAAATACATTTTGAGATATTTGCATGGGACGATCACCCTTGGTTTGAGATATTTTGCTGGAGATGTTCGACTTCATGGATATACTGATGCTGACTGGGCAGGAAACGTTATCGACATGAAGAGTATGTCTAGATGTTGTTTTAGTCTTGGATCTGACATGATATCTTGGATGAGAAGGAAGTAAAAGTCCATAGCATTAAGTACTGCTGAGGTAGATTACATTGCCACTAGCATGGCTAGTTGCGAAGCAGTTTGGTTGAGGAAGTTCTTTGGGGAGCTATTTGAGTAGGTCTTGTTACCCACTACCTGTGGGTAGTATGGATAGGAGAAAATTTTCTCCTAGATGGTCTTCAATCGGCAACCAACAGCCCCTTTGCTGCCACCGGTTAGCTCGATGTGCCACTATCTTCTCTACATGAGCTAGCCATGTGGTCCCTTGCCCATCTTGTTATGATCGTATGTGTGAAGGTGGGCCTCCCGACCCCAAAGGTATGACTTTTCATTAGTTAGTTGAGTAATTTTGTTTACTTATCATGGACACTTGTGGGCATGGATTGGTGGGGGGATTTGGCAAAAAGAGTGGGCTAGGTTTGTACTCTTGTCTCTTATGCCCAATTCGATGGTCAACCTTGTATTCTAGTCCTATGGGATCTCTTTTATTGGTCATTAGCTTTAGGGCTGGCACTACATGGGAAATTACTATTTTGGTTGCGTGGTCCCGCTTCCCGACACCATATACATCACTTCCTTACACTCATTTGAACCCCATTCATCACTTTTCCCATCCGGGTCCACATGTGTCCGTTGGGTCCACATAGGGGTTAGCCTCCCCTCGCTTTTCCACACTTTGGGTCGGGCTTGGAATGATGCCCGGAGGTTGATGTAGCAGCTAGCTAAAAAGAAAAAAAACATAATTTGGCCACTTACAATGGGAAATGCACCGCAAAATGGAAAAGATGGTCGAGACATACAAATTTAGCACGTGGGCAAAAGCCAAACATGAGCTCTACCCCTCATTCATGGCCATCACCCAGGTTCTTATAGGCCCTAGATGAGGCCCTTTCACACTAAGGAACCCATGATTATCTCAACCTCTAGTGGGCAATGAGCTACACCACCTTAAAAGGGGTATCTACTGCTATATCCTACACTTCATGCTTTCATCCCCTGGAGCCCTGAGCAGTTATAAAGAAAAATCAATCAAAGGCAAAAGGCATATGAAGGGTGGAAAAAAAAGGTCGGGGTAACTCATGTACCACGATTTTCACCCTCCTATGCTCATATACCCAAGTGTGGGCTTCCCTCATCATAGCTACCCTTGTACCATGACATGTGGGTGCGTTCCCTTGATTCCGCCTCTGCTTCATCACTATATCACATGCCACCTACCCATTGATGGATGTACCATGGACATGTCACCGCCTTTAAAGGCTGAAACCACCTAATAGGGTCCTTGGTTAACCCCCTTATTGAGCTTGGAGACACCTGTACATGCCAAAGCCCACTATGGAAGGGCATGCCACCATGAAGTGCCCAATTGATTCCATGATTTGTAAGCTCTTTTACTTGATTACTCTAATGATTTGTTGTATTGGAGGGCAAGGAGATGCATTGGAACTTATGTCGGATTGCAGGCGGGTCTCCATTTGGGGTTTGGTCTCCCTGTACAGGGTACAAGCCTTCCAAAGGGTCACATTGGCACTTGTAGGGTGAGCGTAGAGATCCATGGGCCTCCACCATAGTATACAACACTTCATGGATCCCCAACACCATTCAATGATTGCTTGTGTTCCACCTTTTGGATAAGGATGATGCACCTAGTTCACCATGCCCAACCGACTCCACACTTGCACCATACACTTGGAAAATGTTCTAGGGTCTAGATGAGGATATGTCTCACTGCAGGAGACGAAGGGAGGGCTTATATCATCATCATGGCCCTTATAAATGGTTTGCAGGCATTATCGATCCTCTTGCCCATGAGGATGTCATTGTGCCCCCACATGCACTTGGGAGCACCACATGTGACTTGCTTGGAAAACAAGGAGCCAACCCCATGTCCACTATGTTTGGAGCCTTTTTACTCAACTTGGCACATTTGGACTCCATCAAGTCTCCTCAGTGGCCTAATGAATCATCATATACATTATTTTGCCTTCTCGAGAGGCTTTTCTTTGTATTATTGAACTATATTGGCGTGCTTGTCACCAAGTCATGTCATTATTGAGCATTGTTTTATTATTTGGGGCTACATAAGACAAATTAGGCTATTCGAATCCCCTATTGGATTGTATAAATAGATGAGAGGACGATCCATTTCTCTCATCATCACTTGGATTGGATTAGTATTTCTTGAGATATTTTCACACTTTTTGGTGGGGTGAACTTTTTGGAGTTTCTTGATGCACTATGATGTTTAGATTTTCGCTATTGTCTTTGAAGCTTCTTTCTAATGCGAAATTGATGAATGGATATACTCTCTCTCTCATGTAAGTCAAAATTTTGATGCTATTCTTGTTATCTTACTTGTCAAATGCATATATCTTGTTATCATTATTCTTGTATGGGTTAATGTAATGTGAAATTCTTTTGGGACCTTGAATAAGTGATTAAATGCATGCCTTGAGCTTTGAGGGATTGGGTGAATGTTCTTAGAAGCACCTCTTAGGTTGAAGATGTCGAAACTTTGTCTCCTTCGCAAATTCGAAATATAAATCCCTATTTACCTAGTTGCTGCCCTTGGAGAGGCTAGCAAAGATCAATTAGGGTTCCTTAGCTCACGAAATTTCTAAATCTGTGTATCTTGACTCCATTAAGCCCAAGAAATAAGGCATTGATCCTTGTGTCCCTTTAGTGGTTAAATTTACCTCTCTTTTCTTCACTTTTCCAAATTCTAGGCCTAACCCTAGAGGGTCACCTAGGGCATCCAACAAATTTTATTGTAGCCATTCAAACCCCTTGTTTTTTGATCCACTAATGTGCTGGGTTTTCCTCTGAAGGTCCTCCAAGTTTCAAGCAAATCCAATGGTGGAATCCCGAGATATAGCAAGCCATAGCCATAAGACCAATTCTTGCCCTAGGTTGATGTGGGTTAGCGTCTTCACTTGGATCATTGCATTCAAATCTCAAAGGAAAAACTTGTCTTTTGATCCTATTCTTTCCCCTAATCAGGTCAAGTCCCTTCTTGGTTGATCAAATCCATATCCTTGACCTAGTCTGGGTTCACTTGGGTTCTTTGGGGTCCCACAACTCTACAACTCAAATTCTACAAGGATTGCATAGAATCCATTTCTCCTTAAAGATCCTTAAGTCTAGGGAGTCCCTTATCAAGGCATATCCTCTAAACCTAGGCTCAAGCATCCTCTTGGCCCTTCCTAGAGAGCCCATCACCTTGATTCTTAAGAAAGTAAGCCATATAATCGAGTCTCTCTTCTAAATAGGTCCTAGGAATCACCTTCCATCCATTGATCTATTCATCCTTGTAATTCCTTTCATATCGGGACTCCTCCCATTGGTGAAAGTCCATAAAGTGCAGGGAGCCTTAGTTGAGGTGACAGTGGGCTATTGCTCCATTGTTGCCCCATACCTAGTAGTTGCTCTATAGGATCCCCTCCTAGGACCCCTGCTAGTTTGAGCGGTAACAGGTCCTAGACACTACAGTGATATATTGAGGCATCAAGAGTGGGATCCGTTTGGCATAGAATCCCATATTTCATCACAAGTCCAAGCACATTGAGATTCGATATCATTACATTCGAGACATGGTGCAAAGAGGAGTCGTTAGACTCCATCATATATAGACAAATGAACAAATTGTAGATATTCTCACTAAGGCTTTACTGAAAGGGAAGTTCTTGGTCTTTAGAGAGCAACTTGGATTGATGGATGTGACCCCTCTGATAAGGGGCATCACTGATCGAGAACACTGAGCCGACTCTTCCCCCTTGTCTGAGCTCCCAGGGTGAGGAATTGAGATGGAGGGCTCTTGGGGTTGAGGGATCTCTGGACAATAGGGTCATAGATGTTGCCTCCCTATTTGTCACCGACAGGTTCTGAGATGTTAGCTCCCATATCTTGGTCTATGCAGAGTATACCCCAGTTGACATCATACTGACAATCTAGGCTTGTTGGGATTACCTCTCCCCGTTTGGCCAACGGGTTGAGAGCTTAATTGGGGTTGTACAACCCAAGTTGATTATGATGCAGGTGTTCTACCACATGACTCTTGAGGGTCATTGTTGGGAAGATCAGTGGGCAATAAGATGGGTTGAGATGTGCTCCCCTATATCACCTATTGCTCGATATGGGGTTGTAGATTTTTAGCTCCCCCATGAGATTCTGGGTTGAGATGTGCTCCCTGATGTAGTTTCAGGTTGAGATGTGCTTCCTGATATTGTTTTTGGATTGATATGTGCTCTCCGACATTATAGAGGGTGGTAGCTAATGCTCCCCGATTCTTCTTCTTTAGATTTGAGAATGTTTCAGCAGATAGAGTTGAGCAGAGATGGGACATGATACACATGACATGATGTAGTTGGAATTTCTCCCTAGATGAGAGGAAATGTTAATTTTGGCAGCTTAGTGACAAATTCCAACCATGGGACTATATTTCTCTCTTCGAGAGGACCAATTTTGACTATTGAAGAACCCAATTTGGATAAGTGAAAGTGTACTGATGAAGAAAAGCCCACATATGCACATTTGATCAGGTCGACCCTTTAGCAAATTGGACACCCTTGGAAGCATATAAATTTAAGTGACCTCAAGGTCATTTGGACACCATCATCACATATCATTTCTTCTTCTTTTTGGAGTTTCTTTCTATCTAAAATTGAAGGTTGAACAGGAACTGCGAACGGTGAACAGGAACTGTGAAGGGTGAATAGGAAGTGCGATGGTTGAACAGGAACTGCATAGGGTGAACAAAAACTGCGAAGGGTGAATAGGAAGTGCGCAAGTATCTTTGATTGCATTATCTTGACTATTGGCACATATTTTGGATATTGGTTGGTAGATTTGTTGAACAAGTCAAAACTTTGACTTTGATTATTATTTATGGATTTGGGCTCGATGTACTCTTTGCTGAACATTTTTATGACAATCTAATAAGAGAATATTTTTCAAAGGGTTTTCCCCCTTGTGGGGTTTTCCCTTAGTTTTTGACCAAACCTAGTGTCTCTTGTTGATGTGTTGATTGTCTCCTTTATCATTGCATTTACTGTTCTATCTTCAATTACTGTTGATGATTGGAAAGATTAATTGTTATTGAAAAGATTGCTAATTGAAGAAGTGAATTGGGCTAAAAGTAATTGAAACAACATAAAACAATGTGAAAATTAACTGTACTCTATCATATCCTTTCCCTTTGACCATGGAATATGGTCATTAAGTCTTTTCCCTTCTGTTCCATCATTATTCACATGGCACTTATCGATTGAGGGGTGGACCAAGGACATGTCACTTCCCTTTGGGGGTTGGGAACACCTAATAGATAGTCTATTAACTATTCCTAGATAGGGAAGTAACACCATTATGTGACTAGGGCCTTGTTGTCGCACAGAATGTCTAGGCACCGCGACAACCCTTAGATCGGAGGTTGTCACCCTGATCCCCAATCTCTCCGTTTAAGCTGTCTCCCTACAACAGGCTAAAGGGGATAGACCCTATGGAAAAATGGAATGAAGAAGAACTAGTTGGAAACCAACTAGTTCGGGAGACGCAAGGCGATCAAGTGCTTGATTAAGATTTAGAAAGACTTAGGATTTGATTAGATTTTAAATGATTGATACCAGTGCCTTATGTAGTCAACGATCTTGCTAGGGAAATTAAGATCAAGTAATCGATTAACAACTGCTGCTGAGATGAATGACTATCTTATATGAAATGCAGATCCTAAAACTAATGTGAGATGCAAGAATCTTGGTTAATTTTAGTTTAAATGCCTATTTAAATCTGAACCCTTCAATCCTTTCTGTGTCGAGTCTGATTTCGTAGTAATTGGTAGAGAGAAGATCAGGAGAAGCACACTAAGGTGTGATTAACGATACCTCTCCTGAACTTCTAATATACAATGTGGCTCTGACCACTGCAAGGTCATTGTTTTAAGTACTATTAAAACAGGCTTCTCAAGAAAAGACGGATGGAGATCTATCTGTCTATTGACCAAGCTTATTGTTGGAAGTAAATTTTATCTATGCAAAATTAACTTATATGCAAATGCACCGGAAGATGAGATGAAGTTTGAGTCGAGGATGGGAAAACACTTATGCCGCAAAAGCCCTCAATTACCCAAATGAAATGCTCGCCTTTTTTTTAGATGAAGACTTAGAAAATAAACTCTTGAAGATATTATAGTTAAAACAACAGCTTATTTCAAATCTTCTTGATACAATTTAGCTCAAAGAGAACAAAATTCAATATCAATGTCAACAGATTTTCACAAATATGCTTAGCTTAGGAGACAAAGATGCACAATCTATTGTAATTCCATGACAAGATTCTTTAATAAATGCTTGAAAATATTTGCCAAATGTCTAACATGTAATGAGCATTAAATAATTCAAGCAATGACAATGGATTTTAATAGATGCAAGATATTCAACAGATGCACAATGTTCTAGCAATCAAATTTCAAGAGATCCAAATACTTTAAACAACCACGAAATTTAAATGCTAACCAGTTTCGATCCTAGATTTAAGATGATTTTCGTTAACTGCCCAGATCTAGATTTAATTAACCTTTTCAAATAGTTAGTATGGTTTAAAACAATTATTGCACCTCGACCATAGAAAAACATGTATTTAATAACATTAAGGAACTTCAAATTTAAATCTTAATTATTCCTTAGGCAATAACTAAAGGAGTAAAACAAATCAATGGGTTAAAAAATTGAAATTTTTAATGGGCCATAGGCCACATTAAAAATTTTGATATTTAAGCGAAAACCCCTTCAATATATTTTAAACTCCTTAGTCACCAGAGCTTTTTTAGACTTTTGAAATTTTAAAATGTTTTAATGTTTTTAAGATATATATATATATATATTTTTTTTAAATGTTTAGAACTTTTAATTTTGAGAATTTTAATTTTTTATGATTTTTTAATGTTTTAAATTTTTATTGATTCTTTTTTTTTTTTAAAGGTCAATCAAATATCAAAAAGGTTGATTTTTTAAAAGTTTTCTAATTTTTAATTTTTGAAACTTTATATTTCTTAATCAAAATCAAAATCATAAATAAATAAAAAGGGAAACCTGAAATCGAAACTAGACAAAAATGAAAATAAAAAAAATCAAATCAAGAAATAAAAAGATTAAATCTAAACTTATTTCAATGGAAACTGAAAAAAAAATTATAATCCTAACTATATACAAACCTAAACTAAATGAAAAAGAAACTAATGAAAATAAAACCTAAAAACTAAACTAACACACACATACATGAAATAAATTTTTTTAAATGTTTTATTGTTTTGCAGCTGTTGTGTGCAGGTTCTGATGGCGGAAGGAGTTCGAAGTTGGAAGAAGAGCTCGACGGACTAATAGAGGGGACAACGGAAATGAGGAAGCAGCAGGTCGAGGAGGAAGCGCGGGCTAGTAGCGAGAAAGGGTTTTGGAGCAACGAGGGAGAAGAGGAATAACGCAGGTTAAGGCAATGGGAATGGAATTCGAGGAGCAGAAGAGGCAACACGCAGGTCAGCAACGAAGGAGGATAGGAATGCGGAGCTGTTGCGGATCAAAAAGAAGGGGAAGCGATGGGTAGCAACGGACAGGAGAAAAATTGCGGGTTTCTCTGGCAGCGTGAATGAGCAACTGAAGGTAGCCACAGAGAAGGTGCAGCGAGGGAAGGGAAGAGTGACTGCGGTTCAGGTAGCGGGATGGAGAATAAGGTTGCGTAAAGGAGGCAATATGCAGGTTTTGATCTTGTGTTTGTAGGAAAGATGCTTGGACGGGCAATGTAAGGAGAGATCTGCATGAGGGCTGGAGAAGATTGCGTGAAGGATAGAGCGATGGGGAGCCAGATGAGGACAGTAGGTGAGGGAAATAAAACTCGAATTGCAGGCAGAATGGCAGCAACAAATTTGATGCAAGAGGATGAGAAAATACAAGGTTTGGTGGCAGTGATGGAAGGTAGCGAAGGTCCTGTAATTTTTTTTTTTGAAATTGCACAGTGAACCCTAAGACCAAGCAACAAATCGATTTGCAAAATGGTGGCCTAGAAATTCTTTAAATCACCAGAATCTCTAAAAAAATTCCAACAATCTTAATTTAAAATTTTAAGTCCTTCTGCTTCAGATTTCTTAATGAAACCCTCACGAAAATTTCCAGATCTGAAAATAAATAAATTTAAACCCTTGGATTGTGAAATCTGGATATGATCCCTGCCAAAATGATGCTGATGGACCCCCAGAGATCCAAATCTTACCCTCCAGGGCCTAGATTTGGACTCTGCACGGCTTTCAGCGTTAGATCTGCAGCTACAGGACAACAAGAAACGCCCAAACGATATATACATTGACCCAAAAAACTAAAACCCCGAAAACCCAAGTTAGAAAACTGAAAATAATTACAGATATACATACATGAATGGAAGATTTATCAAATCTAGGGAGTGTGAGTCCAACTCCTCTCGCAGATCTGATAATTTGAGGCTCTCAATAGCCAGATCTATCGATTTAGCACAGAAAAATTAAATTTTTTGAATTTTAGAGGAGGTATTGAGCTCAAAACCCTTCATGCATCACCCATAAAAAATATCTTATGATAAACCCGAGATCAAATTTAAGCTGGGCTCTTTAGAAAACACGGATCGGGAGTTGGCTGGTTCAATCGAGAATTTCCCCGAACGCTCGATGATCTAAAAAATCAAGACTTTCCTGCAAAACTCAATTCAACCATCAACATAGAGTGAGAAAACAATAATAAAATTCAGGTTTGATAGAGATACTTGCTATTATATTCAAAACTTAAATTATCATTCAAACCCCAGCGACTGAGCAAGATACCTGTATTCAAATCACTCTTCAGAAAGCTATCATCAATGGGTAAAAAGAAATATATGCATGAAAATGACACATATTACAGTGTTTCCACGAAGAGTAACACCAATAGAAATTAATTCCAAAGTCTTTCTTTATTGCTCATAAAAAGATTACAAGAGAGCTTTTCGCTTAGTACACGATCTAGAGATCAGATGATCTCACTGACAAATGACCTCCTATTTAAAGATAAATCCTCTAACAGCTAGTTCGAGTGTTCCTTGTCAAAGCAATTTCGACCGTTGATGAGGATTAAGATTTCTTTTAATTTCATCTGTCAAAATTTTAAATTATTGAAGAAATTCGCATTTTCAATTAAATGAATTTTAATTAATTCGAAAATTAAATTTTTGAATTAATTTCCTCAAAATTTTGACTTTGACTGAACCCCAGGGACCAAAGGCTTAAAATTTAGCAAAATAATTAATTTACCTTAGTCCCGAGACCTTTTAAAATTTGAATTTTAAAGGACCCATGAATTTTGACTTTGGAAAATTTAAATTTACCTAAGACCTATAATTAATTAAATTTCTGGCTTGGGATTTTAATTAAATTTTTGGCGAGAAAATTTAGTTAATTAACCTATGAGGGGATAAATTATTTTTCCAACCCTCAAGACACTTTACATCATGACTTCACATTTTTTACATCTCAAGGGGGAAAACCCATTTTCAAAAGACCCTCACAGACTACCTAGTTCTGCGACACAAATATAATCCAGCAGACCAAGCAATTTGTAATAAAATAACCTAACCAAATAGTTAGGATTATTCTCAAATCACTTTTACATAGACTTGATTTAAAACACTAGGACTCCTCTAAAATCCCAGTGACAAAATCGACTCCGGCTATGGGGTAAGGCCGAAGGAAAACTCGTCCGACCATCCGAGAAGACAAAAAACCTCCCGAAATGTAGATCGTTACCAGAAAAATAGGTTTACCTAGGCAATTACATACACAACACGGATTTGCTGAGATTATTTACAATTTACACATGCAGAAAGGGTTTACAATATAACATGATGATCAGGCTGATGATGATAGTTGAACGACACAGACACGTCGATCAGGCGCTATCCCTTTTGCAAAAAAAGGGGGTGTACTGCTATGGGTCATTGACATGTAGTGGTCAAAAGGCCCCAATTTCGGAAGAGAAGCCTGATATGAAATCTTGTTTTGCCCATTTCTTTTAACTCATCTCTTCCCTGTCTCTTGGGTATACAAAGAAAGGAGGATGCAGATCTCACGTGGGAAAGAGGACGCAGCTAGGGCGGCATTGGAGGAGGACACAGTTAGGGCAGCAAGGATGCAAGAAGGTGCAACAAGTTGTTTAGGCCTGCGTTGACCATCATATTGCCTCCATTGATTGCAACCTTGTGTGGGCAACCTCTCCTAGGCTAGCCGAAGAGCTGAACAAGTCTGCATTCACTGTTTGAGGGCACATTTATGACAACATTGAATGGTTAGGGTTGGCTGCAGTATGTTGTAGCATTCACTACTGTTTTGACAATCTTACTTTGACTGTTTTGCGCTGCCACCACTTCTGTTGGAGACCAAGTTCTCCTAGGTTGTCTTGAGGACATTTTGGGAGGTGATTGATCCCTTTTGGTATTGCTGTTCAAGGCTTTCATTACTGCTGTTGTAAATCATTGATTAGTGATATTGTACTATATCTCTCTCTCTGCTGAATTATTGAAGATAAAAGAAAATTTGATCAAAGGGTTTCCCTGCATTAGGGTTTGCCCCTGGCTAGCTGCCACATTTAGTGTCTCTTGTCTTGGCTTGTTTTCTGTCGACTTTTTAATGTTCTATCTACACTTTACTTTATGCTTATGTGATTGCTAAACAGTGGCTAATAAGAAGAAAAGAAGTAAACTGCTCTAAACATAGAACATACCATAATTTAACATGATTTCAGAGTTGAGGTGAAGACGAAGCCCAAGCAAGAGCAAGAGCAAGAACAATCACCGAAGGTTGTGGAGCTATTTTAAAGAAGTCATGGGGTCCTCAACACACTTCCCTGTTGAAGACAAACTCCGTGAGAAGTCTGACTATCACGGATGGAAGATGTTTCTCGATCTAACATTAGAAGAGCAGGAAGTGTTGGACCATGTGAGAGACAGGATTGTTGAGCCTCCATCAAATGCATTCGTTGCTGCTAAGAACAAATGGACCAAGGGAGAAGTGAAAGCAAGGAAGATCATCTGGGATTCTATCGACAAGCGCCTAGTGGCCTATGTTTTCGAGCTGAACACCTCCAAGGAAATATATGATAGACTGGTGAGTTTATTTAAAATTAATGATGCAAATCAAGTTTTGTTCCTTAGAAATAATCTGAAGGAAATTAAGAAGGGCAAAGATGAGAGTATGCAAGCATATTTCTTAAGGATCACCGAAATCAAGAATGATCTCCTATGTATTGGGGAAGTAGTTCCTGACAGGGAAATGACACTCACAACTCTTGGAGGACTACCACCTGAATGGTACATATTCAAGACTACTCTTCTCAACAATAATGTAATTCCTCGATTTGAGGAATTGATGGTGAGATGTATTCAAGAAGAGACAAGGATGGAAGAATAAGAAATGCCCGCACTTAAAGGCCATCCCTCTGCCTTTTCTTCTCATGCTAAAAGAAGAAACAATTTTGGGGCTAAATCCAAAGGAAAGGCTGGACCAAAAGGTGGAACAAAAGGTCGATGTTACAATTGCAACAAAATGGGCCACTATGCGAGGGAGTGCCCTAATAAAAGGGACTCACACCATGACGATTATCAAAATCACTCTAAAGACAATCAAAGGAATGGCAGGTCCAATGGCAGAGGTAAAAGAAATGCCGAAAATCAAGGAAGAGGACAACCCTTCAAGAAGGCAAGAAACTCCAGGTATGAATCTAACGTTGTTAACAATAAGCTAGATGAATATTATCTACCAGCAGCCCTCTCTACTACTGCTCCCCCGAATTTGCTGGGAAATTGGCTTATTGATAGTGGTGCCTCAAGGCACTTCACTGGTTACAAAGAAGCTCTCTCTAATCTAATAGACAAGGAGACCAACCTGGAAATTGTCTTTTGGACCACTCTAACACAGATTCATATTAATACACATTAATATTTTATTTTCCCTAAGTTTAGACTTAGGGACTCCATTAAAAATATTAATTATTTTAATATCTCTTGATCTGTTTAGAATCTGCCGAAACCCTTTCAAGGTATTGGAGATCTCATGTGCCCCAACCTATCCACCAAATTGTGTGGCTAGAGCACATTCAATGCTACCCTAAGTCAACACTCCCTCTTAGCGAGAACTGTGCTCTAACAGTACTCCTCATTGAGTATTACTCTTATCATCTGGCATCGGTACCTGTGTTGATGTCAGGCCTTCCTGCCCAACATCCTCTGCACTGCTGCAACCTGTACTGCTGCCCATGGTTCTGCCACTGCCACTGCTGCATCTGTACGACAACTCCCTCTACATCCGTGTTGCTGTTGGTCCTTCCTCCCAGCACTGCATCTCCTCTCATCATGCTGCATTGTGTTGCCCACTGCTACACTGCAACTTAGTTATTGAGAAGTAAGTAACTGATCTCCCAACTTACCTCCTTGTTGGGCTAGAAACACCCACTGATGCTGAAGTTCCCTCTGCTGCTGATAAGTGCACGCTCTCTGACCTCTGCGCTGCTACAACAACTCCCTGCATCTCGCACCGTTGCACACCTCTTTGTGTCTTCCTGCACTAGTGCAACACTCCTGCGCCTCTTGCACTGTTGTAGCCTGCTAGCTCTGTGCTGTCTCGGGACTTTTGCACTATATCTCTCTCTACCACTCCATCCGCATCTATCTCTACCCACTCAGCCAATCCTGCTACTCCTCGACGGGGCTCCCATAGCAAGGTCTAATCCAAGAGGTTGGGTACCTTGAGGATCTGCCCCTCATTGCCTGTAGTCCTCTTGACTACAACTCGATGTCTCCCCACTTTCGCTTAAGTGGTGTGTGTGCACTCATTGCATAGTCATCGTCTGTCAAAACTTCCTTCTCTGCCCGTGCTGGCGCTGCCTTAGTCTCGGAAGACTCTCCCTTACTCTTCTTCCTTGGACACTAGGTCGCATAATGATCCAACTCCCCACAGTGGAAGCACTTGATCTTGGAGAGATCTTTCTTCTTTCGTTTTTCCTGCTTTCCCTCAGATGCTAGGTCCACATCTTCCTCCTCCTGCTTGACTTTGATCCCCTTACTGCTGCTACCTGTCTTCGACTTCCGTCTGATCTCTTCCTGGCGAAGAGTTGCCCACATCTCGTCCCAAGGTGGGAGAGTCCCTCTGCCCAGGATACTTTGGACAAATACTTCCCAATCTTCTGAGACAACATTCAGGGCTGTCCTCACCATAAGCTCCTGATTCGGTGTCGCTCCTATAACAGTCAACTGGTCTCGGATCTCATTCAGTCCTCCAAGGAAGGTGTCAATCGATTGTACCTTTTTCATTTGATACGACCTCATCTGATACTCTAGCAACGTTCTTCTCTGCACAGAAGTATGCTGATATGTGGTACCACATGATCCTTGACCCCGTCAAGGATAATGCACTTGGCCCTCACCATCGCCTCCTCGTACCTGCCATTATCACTAGGGTCGACTGGGACAGCTATCACCTTCAAGGTGAAGTTCTTGAAACGATTCCTGTCAAGCACTGATAAGATTTTGGCTTTCCAAACTGCGAAGTTCGATGCTCTGTCTAGTCTATCCTGGTCTCTTAGCCTGTGTAGTGCCATGATGCTCCTCTACTTCCCTCTTGGAAGTTCTTTGTTTGACTCCTTTGAGTCTCTACTTCCGTCTGGAAGTTCTTTTCTGGACTCCCTCTGAGTCTTGATTTCCCTCCTGGAAATCCTTCTGCTGCTTGTTGAGATGCCCCCTACTCTGATCGCCTTGTGCAGCTGCACTTCTGATCTGGGTTACTCGGCTAGAAACCCTCGGTAACAACTCCTCTGGCCCTCCTCTATCAGGTATTGTTCTGACTATAGTACCTCACTAGCTCCACTCTGCAGTATTCCTGCAGCCTTCTAGACCCCAGCAATTGCCTCTATGTGAACTGCGTCAGCCCCTCTCTGCCTCACGCTGGCCTTGCGTCACCCTGGATGGGTCTACATCAGCCTTGGGATGCCTTGCGTCAGTCCTCTGATCCTCTGCGTCAGCAACACTAGCCTCTCTGAGGCTCTGCGCAGCTCTCGACTTCCTTTGCGTGGCCCTGGTTGGCTCTGCGTCACACTCCTTGGCTTCTGCATTGCTAGAAACAACTTCTGTCACCTCAAGATAACTGTTTTCTGCTGCTATTTCTCCGCTCGGCTAATGTCTTTTAGTCATCCTATGATCTACAATCAGGTTCTGATACCATGTTGAAGTTTCTAAGTTTACTTAGTTAGAAACCCTCCATGCACTTTATCTGATTTATTCCTACCTACTTGTTATTTTCCTTAACAAGTTATTTACAATGTAAATACTGAAAATAAACACTAGTGCATGCTCAACATATTACAGATCAACAACTAAAAGAAACAAGAAGAAACACACCACATGACACCATTATTTTTGGACTAATGTCCTCGGAAAAACCCAATGTGGGAAAACCGGTGCAGCTATCTGAGGGTTTTCTTATTAAGCAACATTAGAGTACAATTTGGGTGCCGAAATTAGCCTACCCAATAGAGAAGTTCCTTGGCAGTAATATCTTTCGGTTTTTGACAAATATACTGGCTGAAACCCCGGATAATCCTTCTGGTAGCTACTCAGCACCAATATGCCAGAAACCCCAGCGTATGCCCAATCTGGACTGCGTCAGCCTGTCCTGGCCCAGCGTTGGCCTTGTGTTAGCCTATCTTGGCTTGCATCAGCCCTAGGAGGCCCTGCATCAGTGCTCTGAGCCTCTGCGTCAGCTACGTTGGCCCCTCTGATGCTCTGTGCAGCGCTTAGCTGCCTCTGCGTGGCCTTGCTTGAGCACTGGCTACTCTTGCGTCTCTCTCTCTGGTTGCTTTGCTGCTATCCCGACACTATCTCTAACTCTCTGTACTCAATGCCCCTCAGCTGCTCTCCCGATCATTGATTCTATCTCTCTTAGCAAACACCTCTCTAGAGAATAGAATGATTGATCGTTCTGGTGTACTCTCCAAGTGACCCTCAAGCCTCCTCTTATACTTTTCCTGTTGACATATCAACGACCGAGATTAAGTCCCTAATCAACGGCTAAGATTAGATCTGGCTTGATCTAATGTCTTTTGGACCACTCTAACACAAATTCATATTAATACACATTAATATTTTATTTTCCCTAAGTTTAGAAATAGGGACTCCATTAAAAATATTAATTTTATTTTAATATCTCCTGATCTGTTTAGAATCTGCCCAAACCCTTTCAGGGTATTGGAGATCTCATGTGCCCCAACCTCTCCACCAAATTTTGTGGCTAGAGCACATCCGATGCTACCCCAAATCAACATGAGTATGCATCCAATGAGTTCAATGACTTTGGCAAAGAAGCTGGCATTAAGAGGGAGACTACTACACCATATACTCCTGAGCAAAATGGTGTGGTGGAAAGGAAGAATCGTACAATTATGGAAGCTGTCTGTGCTATGCTCCATGATCAAAGACTTTCGAAGTTTCTATGGGCCGAAGCTGCAAATACCATCGTATATGTACAAAACCGATGCCCTCATCAAGCATTGGGTTCCAAGACTCCCGAAGAGATGTTCACTGGTAAGAAACCTGACATATCTCATTTTAGAAATTTTGGAAGTCCTGTATATTTTCATGTGCAGAAGGAGAAAAGGAATAAATTGGGTGCATTTGAAAAGAAAGGAATCTTCGTGGGCTATAGCAAAAATACCAAGGGCTATAGAATCTATGCGGTTGGTCAAAGTGAAGTCGAGATTAGCCATGATATCACCTTTGACGAAGATATGGCTTTTAGCAAAGTTGACAATCTTCCTACTCTAAGGGGATCTAAAGACGTTGACACCAGGGAACCGGAGGAAAAGGAAGATGAGACGATCCTTGATGTGGAAGAACCTATGGATCCTATTGATCCCCCTCTGCAAGAGCCCTCCTCTTCTAGAAAGAGGCCTTCATGGCTTAGGGGGACACTTGATGATGCTGAAGGGCACATTGCACCTAGGGGAACCTTCCGAGAAAGTAAGAAGCCGACCAGGTATCAGGGATACTTGACCATCATGAGCATGATCATCCAAAATGAGCCTTTGTCATTCGCAGAAGCTGCCAAGCATCAAGTATGGAAGGATGCTATGACTGAGGAATATGAGTCCATCATGAAAAACGATGTCTGGGATGTGGTTCCCAGACCCCAGGACAAAGCAGTTGTCACTTCGAAATGGTTTTACAAGATAAAGCATGCAGTTGATGGAAGTGTGGAAAAGTATAAGGCTCGTTTTGTCGCTCGTGGTTTCTCTCAAAAGGAATGTATAGACTATGACGAGATATTTACACCCGTTGCTCGATATACCACCATCCGCTCGATCATAGCCCTTGCTGCTTCGCAAGGATGGAACCTACATTAGATGGATGTCAAGACTGTGTTCTTGCATGGTTCGATCAAAGAGGAAGTCTATGTGGAACAACCTGAAGGATATGAGATTCATGATCGAGAATCTCATGTGTGCAGGTTGAAGAAGGCCCTCTATGGGCTGAAGCAAGCACCCCGAGCATGGTATGAAAGGATTGATAGCTACTTGATAAAGCTGGGATTCACTAGGAGTGAAGCCGACCCTAACCTTTACTTTAAGGTTGAAGATGACTATCCTCTCATACTGGTGTTGTACGTTGACGACCTCTTTCTAATAGGGGCAGACCCTCTCATTCACAAATGTAAGAGGGAGTTGGCTTCTAAGTTTGAGATGAAAAACCTAGGACTGATGAACTATTTCCTAGGACTTGAAGTCTGGCAGAACCCAGGGGAGATTTTCCTATCTCAAGGAAAATATGTGGTGAAGATATTGGAGAGATTCAGTATGGTGGACTGCAAGCCCATAACTACCTCGATGGAGCTTGACTTCAAGAAGTTAAGCAGTAGTGCTGCCAGCCTTGTTTTACGAAATGCTACAGAGTATCATCAACTCGTCGGAGCATGGATGTTCTTGGTGAACTCCCGTCCGGATACATGCTTTGCAGTCAACACGTTGAGTCAACATATGGTTGAGCCTCACCACACACATTGGATTGGTGCCAAGAATCTTTTGAGATATCTTCGTGGCACAATCACTCATGGGTTGAGATACACTGCGAGAGATGTGAGACTACTTGGATATACCGATGCTGATTGGGCAGGCAGTGTGGTGGATCGAAAGAGCACTTCCGGGTGTTGTTTCTCTTTGGGATCTGTCTCGATATCCTGGAAGAGCAAGAAGCAGAAGTCGGGGCTTTGAGCACCGTCGAGGCTGAGTACATTGCTGCTAGGATGGCCTCTTGTGAGGCGGTCTGGTTGCGAAAGCTCTTCAGTGAACTGTTTGGATTTACATTGGGTACACCATGATCCTGTGTGACAACCAGAGCGGGATTCGTTTATCAAAGAATCCCGTATTTCATGATTGCTCCAAGCATATCGATATCAGGTACCACTATATTCGGGATATGGTGCAGCGGGGAGCAATAAGGCTCCAACATTTCGGTATAGATGAATAGGTCGCCGACATTTTGACGAAGCCCTAGGGAAACGTCAAATTCTTGACTTTTCGAGAACGACTTGGTGTCGTTCAGAGACCCTCTTATGAGGGCCGAGTATGATGTATTGAGCTTTGGGAGCTCCATGGGGGCGCGGGGTACTTCTTGGAGCGACATGCGACCACAGGGTGACTCACCATCCCTTGGTGGTGCACTACGTATAGGGTGAAAGGTTCAACCTTCCCCTGTGACACCTTGTGGCAACTGTAGGACATGATTATTAGTTCTCCTGTGGGCGAGGATGATTAGTTCTCTGTGGCGACTGTGGGACAGGATGATTAGTTCTCATGTGGGCCAGGATGATTAGTTCTTTGTGGCGATTGTGGAACAGAATGATTAATTCTCCTGTGGGCCAGGATGATTAGTTCTCCTGTGGCGACTGTTGGACAGGATGATTCGTTCTCCTCTGGACAAGAAGATTAGTTCTCCTGTTGAAACATCTTATCTATGCAGTCTAGGACTCATGGGAAGTACCTCTCATCTGATCAATGAGCAGGGAAATGGGGTTAGGGACCATAGTAGTACTATCGATGGACGCATCGTTGTATCTATCATATTCCTTATGCTAGTATGACCTCCATTTATTTGGGATCAATGATATTGATCTAGGATTAGTGAGAGTGGTATGACACACTTTGAGACTGACTTCGGGTCAGTGGAGGATGGTATGATACATCCTCGATCATTTCTTCTTCTTCATAGTTTGAGCAGAGCAGAGCAGATTAGGGCCAAGCTGTGCAGGGTAGTGCATTTGATGGCTGGGATAGTAGCGACAGTCAGATGGATTGCAGATGGAGTTCTCCCTAGTTGAGAGGGAGTGTTAAAATTGGAAACTAGGGCCAAACTCCATGTGGGTCACCTCATTTATTGCAGCTGATATTTTTCCTAGATTCCTCTTGTCGAGAGGTGTAGGATTGATCTAAAGATCATCCGATTCCGACAAGTATTTATGGAGATATGAATTTATTTGTAATTACTTAGACAAATTGTCAAGGTTGGCCAGCAATTAGGTGTGTGGCACTCTTGCCCTGTATTGCATATAAATAGAGGAGAGGTTGAGTCATTATCTCAACTCAAGTCATCCTCTCATCTCTTCCTTGTCTCTTGGGTATACAAAGGAAGGAGGACGCAGATCTCATGTGGGAAAGAGGACGCAGCTAGGGCAGCATTGGAGGACGCAGTTAGGGCAGCAAGGACGCAGGAAGGTGCAGCAAGTGGTTTAGGCCTGCGTTGACCAGCATATTGCCTCCATTGACTGTGGCCTTGTGTGGGCAGCCTCTCCTAGGCTAGCCGAAGAGCTGAACAAGTCTGTGTTGACTGTTTGAGGGCACATTTATGACAGCGTTGACTGGTTAGGGCTGGCTGCAGTATGCTGTAGCATTCACTGCTGTTTTGACCATCTTACTTTGACTGTTATGGGTTGCCACGACTTCTGTTGGAAACCTAGTTCTCTTAGGCTGTCTTGAGGACATTTTGGGAGTTAATTGATCCCTTTTGCTATTGCTGTTCAAGGGTTTCATTACTGCTGTTGTAAATCACTGATTAGTGATATTGTACTATCTCTCTTTTTCTGCTGAATTATTGAAGATAAAAGAAGATTTGATCAAAGGGTTTTCCGGCATTAGGGTTTGTCCCTGGCTAGCTGCCACATCTGGTGTCTCTTGTCTTGGCTTGTTTTCTGTTGATCTTTTAATGTTCTATCTGCACTTTACTTTATGTTTATGTGATTGCTAAATAGTGGCTAGTAAGAAGAAAAGAAGTAAACTACTCTAAGCATAGAACATACCATAATTTAACATTTTCCAATCTTCTATCTTTTGGCTAATTATTTGCATCAATATTATTTCTCATTGAAATGTGTTTATATTGATTGTGTGAGTGCTGGTTCATTCCTTTTCAGGTGCTTGTTGGTATTGGTTCTCGGTGCAAAACAGTTGCTAAAGTTAAATCTCTAAAAATATATGCTTTTGGTTTATGTAAGTACCTACATTATTTCTTCTATTGAAACATCGTAAATTTCTATGATCGGAATAATATCTTTGATGTCAGTTAAAGATTATTATATTTGTGTATCTTTGTTGTCAGATGTTCACCCCAATTCTGTATGTAAGAAACTAGGTGAAAGGTATTCTAACTTGCCGTTAGAAGAGCTGAAGAATCACCCAGATCTTTTTGAAGACCTGCTGAGGTATGCTGTTTTTGGTGCTAATACTTAGTCTATAAAAGCTCCTTGAACTTTTTATTTTGGAAATATTGAATTATTGTATTTCATCATATCATAGCCATATTACAAAGAGGTATTATTTCCTTTGAGTACAAGTAACCATGTGTAAGATGAATACAAGTGTGAAACAAGAAAATGAAAATTGAATTGGCAATACATTCAGGGTTGCAAGGGGAAAGGTATTGTTTTTTTTTGTGCTACAAAATGCACCGCTTTATGTGGTTTTCCAGCATCTTTTCATTCCTAGAATTTGGTTGTATTGCATTTGTCTTGCACAAAGACAAGAGTTCATCTTTAGACCCTACAGAATTTCATATATCTGTATGTTGAATAGTGTTGCTATGATAGCTTTGTTTTCACTTTTCTGTCTTTACACTCAATAGTTTTTGTATTTCTGCTCATGCTTTAGGATATGTGGTTATCCTGTTCATTTTCTTTTCAATAAATTTTCTCGTTTATGGGAGTTCTTTCAACCATTATTTATCCTTCAAAAATCTTTTAGATTATCCTATGTTTTTTTTGGATTGATTACATTTAGATTTTTAACATGCACCTCTTCGACATGACACATTCGATAAACACATATCTTGATACGAATCCAACCTAGAGGCACAAACATTCAAGCTAACGTTGTTTCCATAATTTTTAGTCAGTTCTTTCATTTGATTGACATGAGCAACAAAATTCATGAAATCAAATCATAGAAATATAAATACTGATAAAGGGACACTCATCTTTAATCAAGAGTATGTCCAGCATGTTGGTTGCAAGCAAGATATTATCCACCCAATTGTAGGGTTCTGCTGTAGATTCCACCTCAACAATCTTCTTCCTAATCTTCTGCTGTAGATTCCACCTCCAAGTTAGGCAATGGGACAATAAGGGTGAATGATGGCTAATGGAATGAAGATTTCACTCACGTCCACCCATAATATCTCTTGACGCACCCACTTCCATAATATTGGGTACTTTAGGCCTCACAGTGAGCATTCTACCAGCTATGGGCCTCTTCTTATTTGCTAATGACAACTTAAACATGTGAATCCCCTTTTCTTGTACATGGTCCTTGTTGCCACAAAATCTAGCAGGCCTAGTGAGGGGACTCACAAGGCAAGGGCCAAACCCTGTAGCAACAATGAGGGAGAAGGCCATTGTCACCTCAACAATCTTCCTCCTACTCTTTGGTGGAATTTCACCTCAAGGGAGGCTTTCCAATACTCACCAATAAGGATACTTTAAGTTTATGGCTCAAGGTGATGAATATAGATTAGGTGAAGATACTCTATGTTGGGCAAGGCTCAATTCTTCTTGATAAAGGAGCAATGCATCATGCACCTAGGATAGATAACGACTTATATAATCTAGGGCTTCTTGATATGCAACAACAAAGAAATACCTAGACACATAAAAAGTAAAAAAAAAGGTTTGCTAGAAAATTAGGTCAACAAAGAAATGGAGCAAACCCTTAAAATAGGCCTCAAGTTGAAGCTAGGCTAGGGTTAGTGAATCCAACACAAAATTATCTAGGAAATGATGATGTCTACTGCTGCCTTGCTTGCACATCTAAGTTAATGTGGGAAAAATCCTCAACCGCACAGGGTGTGTTCTTGGTGGCTATTAATTTTTGTAGCATTGGAGGTGTTCTAGTCTCGAAACTTTGTGAAGAGACCAAAACACATGAGATCTCCATAACCCATAGATCATTTATGGAAATTCCAACTAGAAGTGTCTCAATTAGATTATTAGCCTATTTTTAAATATTTCTTGAGTCTAACCTTAGGAAGTTTGGTTAATTAATCAATATTAATTGAGATAGGGTGTGAATCATTTAGAAACTCACATGGATCGACAGGGAAATAATCTGGGCCCTTGATTAAGTTTTAATTTTCGCTGTTGGAGGTCCAACAAAATATTATAAGAAGTCGATGGGTAGATGGAGAGTAGACTTGTGAGAACCATAAAGAGTTCGATTTCCTTGGAGAGTTCGATTTTCCAGAGAGCCACCAATGCTGGAAGAATCCGAGCTTCAGTAGGGAAGCAAAGATAGAGAGGGGCAGGGACAGTGATCCAGAGGAAGTTTTCCAAATTCGGAGAGGCAACAACAAGAGGTTGATGCTGATTTGGGGTAGCATCGGATGTGCTCTAGCCACGAAATTTGGTGGAGAGGTTGGGGCACATGAGATCTCCAATATCCAGAAAGGGTTTGGGCAGATTCTAAACAGATCAGGAGATATTAAAATAATTAATATTTTTAATGGAGTCCCTAAGTCTAAACTTAGGAAAATAAAATATTAATGTGTATTAATATGAATTTGTGTTAGAATGGTCCAAAAGACATGGATCAAGTCAGATCTAATCTTAGCCGTTGATTAGGGTCTTAATCTCGGCTGCTGATATGTCAACAGGAAAAGTATAAGAGGAGGCTTGAGGGTCACTTGGAGAACACACCAGAGTGATCAGTCATTCTATTATTTAGAGCGGGGTTTGCTAAGAGAGATAGAATCAGTGATCGGGAGAGCAGCTGAGGGGCATTTAGTATAGAGAAACAGAGAAGGCAGAGAGTGTGCCGGGAGAGTAGTGCAACAGCCAAGGAGAGTGACGCAGAGCCAGCAAGGGCTCATGCAGGGCCACGCAAAGGCATCGAAGTGCTGCGCAGAGCACCAGAGGGGCTAGCGTGTCTGATGCAGAGGCCCATAAAGCTGACGCAGGGCCTCTTGGGGCTGACGCAGGGCTAGCATGAGACAGAGAGGGGTTGATGCAGTCCAGATTGGGCAGACGCTGGGGTTGCAGAGCAGTGTTGTGTTGAGGAACTGCCAAAAGGATTTTCCAGGGTTTCAGCCAGGAGATTTCTCTCAAACTGTGAGGTATAGCTACTAAGAAAATTCTCTGTTGGGTAGGCCAGTTTCGGCACCCATATTGTACTCTGATATTGCTTAATAAGCAAACCCTCGGATACCTGCACCAATTTTCTCGCATTGGGTTTTTTCGGGGACATTGGTCCAAAAATAATGGTGTCATGTGGTGTGTTTGTTCTTGTTTCTTTTAGTTGTTGATCTGTAATATGTTGAGCATGCACTAGTGTTTATTTTCTGTATTTACTTTGTAAATAACTTGTTAAAGAAAAATAACAAGTAGGTAGGAATAAATCAGAAAAAGTGCATGAAGGGTTTCTAAACTAAGTAAACTTAGAAATTTCAACATGGTATTAGAGCGTGATTGCAGATCACAGGAGGACTAAAAGACATTAGCCGAGCGGAGCAATAGCAACAGAAAACAGCTGTCCCGAGGTGACAAAAGTTGTTTCTAGCAGCGCAGAAGCCAAGAAGTGTGACGCAGAGCCAGCTAGAGCCACGCAGAAGAAGTCGGGAGCTGTGTAGAACCTCAGAAAGGCTAGCGTTGCTAACACAGAAGGCCAGAGGGCAGACGCAGGGCATCCTAGGGCTGACGTAGATCCATCTGGGGTGACGCAGAGCCAGTGTGAGGTAGAGAGGGGTTGACGCAATTCACAGAGAGGCAGTTGCTAGAGTCTAGAAGGCTGCAGAAATACTGTAGAGTGGAGCTAGTGAGGTACTATAGTCAGAACAATACCTGACAGAGTAGGGTCAGAGGAGTTGTTACCAAGGATTTCTAGCCGAGGAACCTAGATCATTTGACGCGCACAATATCTCGTTAGAAAGATCTATCCGAGAACTACAACTTTGGGAAGAGCAACATCGGTCCATGGAATCATGTTGCTCCCAATTTTCCCAAAAAACGTCGTTTAGGGCCTCAAAATGACTCTGGAAGTTCAAGACCCGAAAAACTGCTAAAAATAGTAAACTGTGTAGAATTAAGGAAACTGAGAAGCTGAAACAAACAATGGTGGGGGTCCAAGTGGACTTGGCAGGTGGCCACCAATATCCATCTGGATCATTATCGTTTTCTCGCTCTACGTTAATGGTTGAATTGAGTTGTGCAGGGAATTCTTGATTTTTTAGATCATCGGGCGTTTGGGAAAGTTTTCAGTTGGACCAGCCAACTCCCGACTAGTATTTTCTGAAGAGCCCAGTTTGATTGAATCCCGGGCTTATCATAAGAACTTTCATTGTTTATGCATGAAGGGTTTTGGGCGAAGCACCTCCGTTTAAATTTTAAATTTTAAATTTTTTTTTGTGCTAAATTGATAAATCTGGCTTTTAAGAGCCTCAGATTATCAGATCTGGGAGCGGAGTTGGACTCACACTCGCCAGATTTGGTAGATCTGCTACTCTTGTGCATAGATCTGTAATTTTTTTTATTTTTCTGACTAGGTTTTCTGGGGTTTCAGTTATATTTGGGTTGTGGGTCTTTTTGTTTTTAGGAATAAGTTGCAGAGTTGAAGGCGGAGTTTGATTTTGAAGCCAGATCTAGGCCCTAGAGGGTAAGATCTGGCCTCAAAACCAGTTTCTGTGGGGCATTATTTTTGCAGTCCAAGGGTTTCTTAGATTTGTTTTATTTGGAAATTTTATAAGGGTTTCAAAGAAATTTGAAGAAGAGCGATTTAAAAAATTTAATTAAGATTTCTGAAATTTTTTTTAGAGGTTCTGGTGGAAGTTCTAAGCCACCATTGGCTGCCTGGTGTTTCCTGAACATAAAAGTTTCGAATTTGTTTCTACTGGGCTTTCTGGAAAATTTCGAAATTTTTATTGTCTGCGTTTGGAGAATTTTTGGGTCTCTTTACCCCTGCCTGCCTTGCTCCTTGTCCCCATTGATTGCAGATCTCCTCATCGACCCTCAACCCTTTATGCAACTTCCTTTTGCAACATTTTGCAAAGCTGCAAACCCTTCTCCAACGACCTTTTTCGTCTTGTGTCACTCTCCGTCCAACTTCTCACTCTGTTCGCGTCGAGGTCCACCTCTCCACGTTGCATTAACCTTTCCGCTGTCAAATCCATCCACGCTACCCGCAGCTCATCCCTCGCTACTCCTCTCTGCCTGTGTGTAGCTTCAGCTTGGTAAACCCTCCATCGTGAACCTTCCACGCTACCATAGCTCCGCTGTCATCCCTTTCTCCCTCCACGCAAACTTGCATATCTGTCTCGCTGCCAGTCCATCCCCACGCAGCAAGCTGCTCCATTTCCTCACGCAGCTGCCCATTCACTGTTCCTTACCCTCGATCTCCTACTGCTGCTTCGATCCTTCCTCTGCGCGTCTAGTCCCATAGCTCCTCTCACTCGCTATCGAAGCTGCCTAGCCAACCTGCAAAAGACAAATAACAAATGCTTTCGATTTGTTTTTATTATGTATGATTGTTGGCTTACGTTAGGAGTTAGGGTTATATTTTAAATTTTGATTTTGTTTTGATATTTTCATCTTTTTGATTTAAGGCGTTATTTTGTAATTCATGATTTTTGTTTTCTATTTTTTTACTTCAAAACTCTAAAACTTAAAAATTTAATTCTTTGACTTTGACTCTTTTTATATTTTCAAATTTCATTTTGATTTTGATTCTTCTTTTCTTAAAAAAAAAAAGATCCTAAAAATTGTAAATATCTAAAAAAGCCTAAAAAGTTTATGCAGCTAGGGTATAAATCGAAATTAATTTTTATACTTAAAGATTTTTTAAATTTTTATGTGGCCTTTGGCCCATTAAAAAATTTAAAAAACTATTAAGCGAGTTCGATATGTTTTGGTCACTTTTAAAATTGAAAATCTTTTATTGATCATTTACCGCATTTAGTCTTGCTTAGCGTATTGAAAAATTCACCTAAGGAATAATTAAGTTGTCAAATTTAAAATTTCTTCTTGGTGTCTTTTTGTGCTAAGGCTAAGATTTGAAAGAAAACTTTTGTGGTATCAGCATTTCCTTTTCACTATAGTTAAATGTGCTTAAATTTTTATATCTAAAGATTAACTATTGGAAAGTGGTGAATTTCCTAGATTTGGGTCACTAAGCATAATCATTTAATTTTTAGGGTCTAAACTGGTTAGCATTTAAATTTCGTGGTTGTTTTGAAGTATTTGGATCTCTAGAAATTTAATTGCTAGAACATTGTGCATCTATTGAATATCTTGCATCTATCTATAGTTATTGCTTGGATTATTTAATGCTCATTACATGCTAGACATTTTGCAAATATTTTCAAGCGATTGTTAAAGATTTTTATTGTGGAATTGCAAATAGATTTCATTTTCCTAAGCAACAATAGCTAATCAATTACTTGGTTTTCATTTTACCTAGCAAGATCATTAACTCCATAAGGCACTGGTATTAATCATTTAAAATCTAATCAAATTCTAGGTCTTGCTAAGCCTTAATCAAGTACTTGATCGCCTCGCTGTGTCTCTCGAAATGGTTGGTTCCCAACCAGTTCTTCTTCATTCCATTTTTCCATAGGGTCTATCACCCTTAACTTGCTATAGGGAGACAGCTTAACGAAGAGATTGGGGATTAGGGTGACAACCCCCAATCTGAGCGTTGTCGCAGTGCCTAGACATTCTGTGCGACAACAGGCAGGAAGGCCTAGTATCAGCACAGGTACTGATGCCGGATGATCAGAGTAATACTCAGTAAGGAGTATTGCTAGAGCACAGTCCTTGCTAAGAGGCAGTGTTGATTTGGGGTTGCATCGGATGTGCTCCAGCCACGAAATTTGGTGGAGAGGTTGCGACACATGAGATCTCCAATACCTAGAAAGGGTTTGGGAAGATTCTAAACAGATCAAGAGATATTAAAATAATTAATATTTTTAATGGAGTCCCTAAGTCTAAACTTAGGGAAATAAATTATTAATGTGTATTAATATGAATCTGTTGTGTTAGAATGGTCCAAAAGACATGGATCAAGCCGGATTTAATCTTAGTTGTTGATTAGGGACTTAATCTCTTCCGTTGATATGTCAACAGGAAAAGTTTAAGAGGAGGCTTGAGGGTCACTTGGAGAACACACCAGAGTGATCAATCATTCTATTCTCTAGAGCAGGGTTTGCTAAGAGAGATAGAATCAGTGATCGAGAGAGCAACTGAGGGGCATTGAGTACAGATAAATAGAAAAGGCAGAGAGTGTACCGGGAGAGCAACGCAGTAGCCAAGGAGAGTGACGCAGAGCCAGCAATGGATCACGTAGGGCCACGCAGAGGCAACTAAGTGCTGCGTAGAGCACCAGAGGGGCCAACGTGTCTAACACAGAGGCCCAGAAAGTTGATGCAGGGCCTCTTGGGGCTGACGGAGGTCAAGAAAGGCTGACGCAGGGCCAGCGTGAGACACAGAGGGGCTGACGCAATCCAAATTGGGCAGACGCTAGGGTTGCAGAGCAGTTTTGTGCCGAGGAGGTGTTGGAAGGATTTTCCAGGGTTTTAGCCAGGAGATTTCTCTCAAACTGCGAGGTATAACTGCTAAGGAAATTCTCTATTGGGTAGGTCAATTTCGGCACTCAGATTGTACTCTGATATTGCTTAATAAGAAAACCCTCAGATAGCTGCACCGGTTTTGCCGCATTGGGTTTTTCCGGGGACAATTGTCCAAAAATAATGGTTTCATGTGGTGTGTTTGTTCTTGTTTCTTTTAGTTGCTGATTTGTAATATGTTGAGCATGCACCGGTGTTTATTTTCAGTATTTACTTTGTAAATAACTTGTTAAAGAAAAATAACAAGTAGGTAGGAATAAATCAAAAAAAGTGCATGAAGGGTTTCTAAACTAATTAAACTTAGAAACTTCAACAGTTGAGTTATTCCCAGTAAGGCAGTGCAGAGGACTGCGTAGTCAGCTTTAGAGGGCAATTAGATTTAGTTGGGGAAAAATCGATTTAGCTTTTAGAGGCCTAGACAAACTTCCAGAAGGCCGAAAATGGTTTTCCTCAATAGAGAGCCATATCGACTTGATCAGAGGCAATTCTGGGCTAGACGTCCAAGGCTCTGCGTAAGCACTGTGCGGAAGCCAACGTGAGGGGTCCAGGAGGACGAGTTTCTGAAGCTAATTTGTGCCAAAGTTGCTTCTGGAGGAAGGGAATTTCCCTCAGATAATTTTGGCCAGATTTTCTTCCTGTTTGGATTGCCAGTTGGGCATCCATAGATTTGACTGAAAATTTCACTGCTGCATAATAATAAAATCCTCAGCTGCTACATTGGTTTTCCCAAGTTGGGTTCTTTTGGGGACATTTGTCCAAAAATAACTGTCATATTTCTATTTGTGTGTGCTAGATTTTCTTAGTTTCCAACGCTATTTTCTTCCGCAATTTTATTTGTGAAGGTTGCAGTGATTTATTTGATATTTGCCACAACAAATAAATTGTTAATTAATTAACAATTAGAAGAATTTATTCCAGTTGCTGCAATAGGATTTCAGTATTGAAATTTTCACATGGTATCAGAGCAAGGATCGAATCAGTAGCTCAGAGACGAAGAGGGAGAAATTTGTTGTTCAGAGGGAGCAACAGTGTAATTTTTCCAGGGACTGTGCAGACCCTAGCCAGGCAGCACCAATGGTAGAGCATAAATTCGATTTCTAGTTGTGACATGCAGGAAAAGTTCGAATTGCTTAGACAAAACTCTAATAGACAGATGTAGAGCGGGAAGTAATTCTAGAGATCAGTGCAGTGTGAAAATTTGCTGCAATAATTGATTTATTTCTCCTACTTATTTATGATAAGTTATTTACCAATATTTCAGTAAATACCAAAATAAATTCAGTTGCAGACTTCACAAACTAGATCTGAAAATTAAACGGCAAGAGAAACATCAACATATGAACAATCACATTGACACACTTGTTTTTGGACAATCGTCCCAAAAAAAACCCAATGTGGGAAAACCAGTGCAGCAGATCTGA
This sequence comes from Pinus tabuliformis, assembly GCA_031772625.1. NCBI lineage: Eukaryota > Viridiplantae > Streptophyta > Pinopsida > Pinales > Pinaceae > Pinus > Pinus tabuliformis. Next base: position 1,890,532,075 of record CM062817.1, on the reverse strand, counting down.
GGATTCTTATTATTGGCAGTAAATATCTGAATACAATCTAGGATGCTCATCTAGCTATCCTTTACAGAGAAAATACCAACGGAAAATCTGAGTGAGTTTTACATTACTTTGCCCGGTTGAATTCCGGCTGATCCGGCACAAGATTGGCTAACCCCGACTATTTATGCGCTGGCTCTGCATCAACCTTGCTTCACCTTCTTTGCCTTTTACATCAGCTCTCCCGGCTGTTTCGGCAGTTCCTGACAGTTCCTGACCGTTCCAGTTGTTCCGACAGTTTTGGATTCTGCGTGACAGGCAACTTTTCTGCTCTACGCTGGCTCTTCTGGCTTTGCCTCAGGACTGCGTGGGCCTAGATTGGCCCAGCGTCAACTCTCCCGGCTACTGCACTGCCTCTCTGCAAGCTCTCTCTGCGTCTCTGTTCCGTATTTTCTGGAAAGTCCTTCTCCTAGATTCTCTCTGCTCCTCAGTTGCAAGATCTCCCCAGTCGATTTTCCTCTTGAGGACTTCTCACCTTAGAAAATCGGTTTCCTCAATTCCAAATGAACCCCAAGCCTCCATTTTATACATTCCCTGTTGAGTCTTCAACAACCGAGATTAAGTCTTTAATCAACGGTTAAGATTAAAACATGACTTGATCCGCCTTCTAGATCATTCTCACCCATATTTTGATTAATACCTATTAATATTTTAATTTTTCTAAGTTTAGACTTAGGAACTCCATTAAAAAGATTAATTATTTTAATAAAATACAATCTGGGTAGAATTTCACCAAACATTTTCTAGGTTCTTTAGAATTCATGTGCCTTAGCCTCTCCACCAATTTTCAAGGCTAGAGCACTTGTGATGCTACCGAAAACTAACACTCCCTCTTAGCGAGGAAAGTGCTCTAGCAACAATGTCTACCTTCATACTGCTCTGCTTTTGAAGCATCTCCTTTCTGCACTGCTGTTGCCACCAACACTGTGCTACTGCTGTTATTGCACTGTTTCCATGACACTGCCATTACCATTGCTGCATCTGTACTACAACTCCCTCTCAAATGCTACATCATTCTATTGAAAGGGATTTTCCAACATACCAATCTGTTCCCGAAATTGAACAAACTTGGCTTTTCCTAGAGCCTTGGTGAGTATGTCTGCCACCTGATTTCCTGTGGGAGTGTACTCCAACTGTACCACTCTACGCTGAGCACAGTCTCTGATAAAGTGACACCGAATATCGATGTGTTTGAAGTGATCATAAAATATTGGATTTTTAGAGAGCTTGATACAACTCTAATTATCACAGATGATCCTTGTCCCTTACATCCTTCTCCTGAATAGATTTAGAAGCAGTTCCCTGAGCCATATAGCTTCACGTGTTGCTTTGCTAGCTGCCATATATTCAGCTTCAACAGAGCTCAGAGCTACAAACTTCTACTTCTTACTGCACCAAGAGGTCATCCCAGATCCAATATCGAAGCAATACCCAACGGTACTTTTCCTATCTACTGAACTTCTTGCCCAATCTGCATCAGTGAATCCACTGATTTCGATATCATTGCCCTTGGTGTACCTTGTTGATTTGGGGTAGCATCGGATGTGCTCTAGCCATGAAAATTGGTGGAGAGGTTAAATCACATGAGTTCTCCAAGACCCAAAAATGGTTTGGGCAGATTCTAACCAGTTTGGGAGATATTAAATAATTAATATTTTTAATGGCATTCCTAAGTCTAAACTTAGGAAAAATAAAATGTTAATGGGTATTAATATAAAACTAGGTTAGAAGGTTCCAAAAGTCATGGATCAAGCCAAATCTAATCTTAGTCGTTGATTAGAGATTTAATCTCGGCTGTTGAAGGACCAACGAAAAAAGTATAAGAGGAGACTTGAGGGTCTGTTGGAAGAGACAGTAGAGTGATCAGTCATTCAATTTGCTAGAGTGGTGTTGCTAAGCAAAGTCGAGTTAGTGATGAGAAGCGAGGGGCAGTGAGTACTAGACAGAGAGGCAGAGACTGTGTCGAGAGACCAGCGCAGAGGCAGAGAGCGAGAAGCAGCAACCAGAGCAGGCCACACCGAGCCTAGCAGAGATAGTGCAGAGCCCAGAGGGACTGCTTCATCCACGCAGAGGGCAGAGGGAGTGATGCAAAGGGTCCCAGAGGTTGCATAGTGCCTCAAAGGGCTGATGTAGAGAGATTTGAGGTTGACGCAGAGCAGCAGGAGGCCGACGCAGAGGTTAGAAGGTTAGAAGGGCCAACGCAGAGCTTCAGAGTCACTGGAGAGGGTTGTGGGATAGGTTTTCTGAATACCCGAATAGAGAGGTATTGCTGCCGTGCATTTTTCTCTATCGGGTGAGCCGGTTAGGCACCTAGTTGTACTCAAAGAAATACTGCATAATAATAAACCCTCAGAATAGCTGCACTGTTTTCCCGCATTAGGTTTTTCCGGTGACATTTGTCCAAAAATAACAGTGTCACTTGTATGTTTGTTTTCTTTCAGCTGTTGATTTGTAGATGTTGAGACTGTATTGTGTTTATTTCGTTATTTATATGTTTTAAATAACTTGTTCAGAATTTACAAATAGAAGAAATAAATCAACAGAATATAAATTAATTTTCTAACGGATAGACTTAGAAAATTCAAGATGGTATCAGAGCGTGGTTGCAGATCACAGGAACGATGAAGGCATTAGCTAAGCAGAGCATTTGCAGCAAAATCAAATGTCCCGAGTGACAAAAGCTAATCCTTGCAGAAACGATAGATGAAGGGTTGATGCAGAGGGACTGCGTCATTAGTGTGGGCCAGATAGAGGTCAACACAGAGGTTGACGAGGGCAGAGAAAAGCTCACGCAGAGACCAGGAGGGTTGATGCAGTGGCTGAGGGAGTTGTTTTTGCCAGTGTGAAGATTGCGTAGAGCCTAGAGGCTCATTCCTTCAGTTGTTGGGGCATAGGAAGCTGTCGGCAGTTTGCGGAGCGAAGCTGGTGGGGTATTGTGGTGAGAACAATACCTAACAGGGTAAAACCAAGGTAGAGGGAGTTGTTGTCGAGGCAGATTCCTAGCCAAGGAATTCAGATCATTGTTGCGGGTGCACAAACGATCGGAGAGGGTCAACTTGACGATAGGTAGAAGGATTGCAGGAGGGAAATCGAGACTCAGAGGGAATCCAGCAGAGAACTTCCAGGCGAGAAGTAGAGAGACTCAGTAGGAGTCAAAAGGAGAACTTCCAGAGGGAAGTAGAGAGACTTGGAGGAGTTGACGGAAGAGCAGAGAGATGGCTGTGAATGGGTTGAGAAATTAGGACAAGATGGACGGAGCGTCCAACTTTGTGGTTTGGAAGGCCAGGATCTTGTCCATTGTAGACAGAGATTGCATCAAGGGCTTTGCCTTGAGAGTAATGGCTATTCCAGTTGACCCAGTAGCTAATGAGAAGTATGAGGAGACAATTGTTGAAGTTTCTAAGTTTATTTATTTAGCATTTTAGAAACCCTCCATGCACTTTATCTGATTTATTCCTACCTACTTGTTCCGTTGCTTAACAAGTTATTTACAATGTAAATACTGAAAATAAACACTAGTGCATGCTTAATATATTACATATCAACAACTGAAGGAAACATAAACAATCACACCAAATAACACCGTTATTTTTGGACCAATGTCCCCGGTGTTAGCGCTTGAATTTGCCTCAGGCTGAGGAAGACGAAACTCAAGGCAACATCAAACCAAGCTCAGCCTCGTAGCTAGCCCTACAAGGACAAGAGAGGGCTCTCTCCAGGTCTATCTCGGCAAAAGGTCTTCAAAGGGGCTGAGATGACCGATATGAATACTGATTTTAGGCTAGTAAATTGATAAAGATAGTTTGATTTAAGATTTTTAGGGTTTTGTTGGAAAACAGGGAAAGGCAATTTTGGGTGCAGGGATGTGACACAGTTTTTGCAGAGGTCTTTTTGGGGCAAGGTAGGCAATCGTCCTGATGTCTTTAAAGGAATTGAATGGATAGATATGATTGGTGAGGAGCTAAGGAGAGTGAGAAACTTTCAGGAGTTCTCCTTAAACAGATGAAAACATAGATATTAAACAAACTTAAAGGCATAGCATACAAGATTATGAATTCTACCTCAACACTTCATTTGTTTAATTTTCAGAAGAGAATAGTAGGAAAATGATACACATAAAAAACTTACAAGTACATGAGAGAAACACACCATCAACACAAATAACCACAGGAATCCCAAATAGTGCTGCAAAACCCTGGTCTTTCCTTTGCCAAAATTGCAGAGATACAATGTGTAATACAGTCTAAGCTTATCCCTCAAGAGTCCAACCATGAAAATGACTAAGAAAGTACATAATATAGGCAAGCTAACACATTTCCTTGCCTCTAGGGGTCGAGCTCATCATCCTAGGAGCTGTTTCAACCAATTCTAAACTGAGCACTACAATCTAGGCAGTCAAAACAACTTGCCTCTATAAGTTAAGAAACCAATTCATTCATTAATTTTTTGCTATTTTATGAATGAATCTTCTAGAATAGGTAAAAAAGTGTCATGTCATCATGAAAATACATTAGTTACATCAAAGAGGGTGAAAAATCCCATGAAAAGTCAAAACTAGTCAAAAGCTGCGTTGTCCTGAGCTGTAGATGAAAAACTGGCAAATTTCCCTGATGCGTAGCGCGCCATTTCTCTACGCGTAGCGCACCTTTGAGCCCACTTTTGGGGCACTTCCCAGCATCCAAATGAGGCTCAAGTGGGCTTGTTGGAAAGGTCTGGATGTCTACTCTCCAGCCCAAGTGGAATTTCTCAATTTGGTGCCCATTTGCCCCTCCAAAATGCAATCTCCCAAGACTGCTTCCTGTGTGTCTAAAAAGTGGCAGAAGGTCATTTTTTGCTTGTTTTTTGACCTTTTGGGGGCCCAAACCTCAATGAAATGTCTTGGCAGTGGTTAAGCAAGTGTAATTTGACATGACAAATCCAAAAATGCAGAGTTTTTGTGAAATGGACCTCCCCATCTTCAGGGTAGCGCGCGACGCGCTACGCGTTGAGGGCAAAAACCTGTTTTTAGAAAAAAAAAATTCAAAATTGACCAAAATTGCTCCAAATTTTCTGAATTTTGAGCTGGGGGTGTATCATTGAGCACCATGCTCCTTCAAAGAGGCTTCGGCCAAAATCTGAAATGGATCGGGCCTTTTCCTACGTTTTAGTGCCTTGGCCAATCGTCCTTTGAGTACCTTCATTTTCGCTTTGCACACATGCATGCGGGCCCAATAATGATTCTTCATGTGGCAGAGCATATCTTTGTCCCTGTTTGCCTTGGCTAGCAACTTCTCTAAATGAGTGTTCACCCGGATGAGCATAGACCCTTGCGCAATAGGTGTCAAATCACTGGGTCGCTTGCGGGCCAAGTTTTGGTCTTCTCGGATTCGCCGCAACTCATCAAAAGTGTGTTCATCTTCTAACTGCTTGTTACGCTGCTCCAAGTAGTTGATTGTCCAATTGGCCGTTTCCAATTTTTGTTGCAACAAACAATTTTCAGCCTTCTGTTGTTGAATGATCTCCTTTAGCTCCGAGCTAGGAGAACTGATGTCAAGGTCAATAATGTCTATGTCCGGATCACCTGATGGTCCCTCATCAATCATGGGCTGCTTGCCCCTCTCCTGTACCTGTGCTGCTGTCGAAAGCGAGGCCCCTTCCACCTGATGTGGAGATAACACTCGCTGTGCTGATGAAGAAGGCGAGACCCCTTCCACCTAGTGTGGAGATAATACTCGCTGTGCAGATGCAAATAAGGCCCTGTGGCCTCTCTGATATGTAACACATGCTGGAGTGCTGACATGCTCGGGTTCTGGAATGTGAAACTGATGTGAAGGCCCTCCCTCATCATGGACAATCTCAGGGGGTGGCTGTGGCACCGTGAAGAAGTCGCGAGAGATGAAATCCTCCCAAGCAATACCCTGATGTACCAACTGATGCATCACTATGATCTCGATCAGTGCATAATGATATATACTCTTGTGTTGTTGTGCGGGGTTCTTCCTTTGCACTAAGGGCACCATCCTCTCTATATTTCGGCACATGAAAATGGAATGTTCATCATTCGTACCCGGGTGAAATGCATCAACAAACGGATATGGTACGAATATAAACGTGAAAATCTGCCCTCACAAGTGAAATAGCGCATAATGAGCCTCATCTAGGGTGCATACTCATCCCTTAGGAATCCGAAGGGAAAAACAACAGTTAGGTGTCTCATACACCCGGGTTTGATATATGGTTCATAATGAAATCTGTCTAGTTGCTGGCGCTTGTTCCACTCCTCCCCAACATTTGGTATCCCGGTGGCTTGAGCAACAATTTTGGGTGATAGGGTGAAGTCCACTCCTGCAAGGTTCACCTGACCATTGTGCAAATGTAGGACAAACAAGCGGACTAGTTCTCTGTGATGTTGAATTTGCGAGATCCACTCACAATATCCAAAGCATGATTGATACTGAAAACATGTCATTGCAAGTGGACAAGCTTGCAACTGAGCCAAAGAAGTGGGCTCCTCCCTGACATGCCGACCACCTTTACCACCCTTATGATGCCTCCTTGGCACTTCTATCTCCGGTGTCGAATCACTGTCATAACTCCGCTCATAATCTGATTCGGTTTCTGACATGGTTTTGAAGGCAAGATGGCTGAAATGTATTGCTGACTTTGCACCCAATTAACTGATGTTTGACTTTTTCAAATGCTGTCACCAAGGGGACATAAATACAAGGGGATTGTTAGGGAAAGGGGAACATGGGGGAATTAGGGACAATAAACATAAATAAGGAATTTAGGGAAGGCAACATGGGAAATCATAATATTGTGGGATTTTAAGGTGAAGTAGGGTTTGGGAATTTAGTAGGTTTTAGGGATTTTAGAGAGGAAGATTATAAAATTTTATGGGAAAATTTGAAGGAGAATGTTGGTGAAGATGAGGGAAAAGAGGGATAAAAAATGGGCAACCTTGGACAGCAAAATACTTTGAAACCCTAGCACAACTAAGTCTTTAAATTTACCACAACAATGTAGGGTTTTAACTTCTCATTTTCATGGCATTTTTAACATATTAATTTCTCATTCATCTTGCAAAACCAAAACTAGCCATGGAGGAGAGGCCTACCTGAAATTTGCTTGAGAGAAAAGAGGATTTGGTAGCTTGCTGGCAGTTTATTGGGCGAAAAACCCAACGCGTAGCGCACCTTGCCCAACGCGTAGTGCCCCTCTGGTACGTAGCGCCTGAGTAAAAATGCACTGGAAAAGTCGCGCTGATGCATAGCGCGCCTTAGCTGATGCGTAGCGCGCCCCTGAAACTGCCCAATTTGCTCAATGACTCTTGAAATCGCCTTTGCAAGGATTCACTTGGCTTGTGAGAGGCAAATGAGTTGCTAATGAAGAGTGATGTGCTTTTATAGGCTCCTTTTTGATTTTTATTTTCCCAAAACCCACTTTATAATGTTTGAGTGTTGACACTTTTTGAATTAATTGGCTTTGACTTCTAGTTTCCCTTTTTTGAAAAAAATTGGTTGAAATGATGATTTCTTTTGAAAATTTTTGCAGGGATGGCTTCTGAGATGCTTTGGCGAAGGAGACCAAGGCTGCACTTCAACATTTGGAGAATTTGAAATTTTGACAATTTTTTACAAAAACGAGATAATGACCTTTGTTTTTCAAAAACAGAGTTTTGAAAACAAGGTGAAAATTTAGCTGTACAATAATGAGAATTATTGAAATGATGTTTTATGAAGGACATCCCTCTGGCCTGCTGGTCCTTTATGACCTCTCAAGACAAAAATTGACTCAACCCTAGACCTAAGACCTCGAAACTTAAAACAAGATGAATGACCCTTTGAAGATTTTATTTACTTAAACAAACCTGAACCAGCAGTGCCAAACAGGAGGGGAATAAAAGACACAAACTCCTCCACCAGAGTTATGGCATGCCTAACGGAATGCAACATGATCACACTAATGGGACACCTAATCATGAAATGCAAAGAGCTTTGATCTCTGGTGGAGGGCTATTAGACCGACTCTAACACCCAGAAAAAACCAATGTGTGAAAACCGGTGCAGCTATCTGAGGGTTTTCTTATCAAGCAATACCAGAGTACAATATGGGTGCCAAAACTAGCCTACCCGACAGAGAATTTCCTTGGCAGTAATACCTCTCATTTTGAGACAAATCTCCTGGATGAAACCCCGGATAATCCTTCCGGCAGTTCCTCAACTCCAATTTGCCCCAGAAACCCTAGCGTCTACCTTTTTGGATTGCGTTAGGTCCTCTCTGCCGAACGCTGGCCCTGCGTCACCTCGGATGGGTCTGCGTCAACTTTCTGGCCCTCTATGTCAGCAACACTGGCCTCTCTAAAGCTTTGCACAACTCTCGACTACCTCTGTGTGGCCCTGCATGAACTCTGGCCGCTACTGCGTCACTCTCCCCGGCTACTTCTTTGCTCTCCTGGCACTATCTCTGCCTCTCTGTCTCTCTGTACTCAATTCCCCTCAGCTGCAACTCCGATCACTTATTCTATCTCTCTTAGCAAACCCCGCTCTAGAGAATAGAATGACTCATCACTCTGGTGTACTCTCCAAATGAGCCTCAAGCCTCCTCTTATATTTTTCTCGTTGACATATCAACGACCGAGATTAACTCCCTAATCAACGGCTAAGATTAGATCTGGCTTGATCCATGTCTTTTGGACCATTCTAATATAGTTTTATATTAATCCATATTAATATTTTAATTTCCCTACGTTTAGACTTAGGGACTCCATTAAAAATATTAATTATTTTAATATATCCTAAACTATTTAGAATCTGCCCAAACCCTTTCTGGGTATTGGAGATCTCATGTGCCCCAACCTCTCCACCAAATTTCGTGGCTAGAGCACATCCGATGCTACCACAAATCAACAGCAATGGCCAAGGCAAAATGCATTATCCTTGATGGGGTCAAGGATCATGTGGTCCAACATATTGTCGAGAAGGAGATGACAAAGGAGATGTGGGACACCTTCAAGACATTGTACCAACATACTTCCGTGTGGAGGAAGATGTTACTTGAGAATCAGCTAAGGTCATACCTCATGCAGAGGGGAGATCAGATAGATTTCTTCCTTGGTCGGTTGAAGGAGATCCGAGACCAACTGACTTCCATAGGGGCCACACTGGATCAGGAGTTGATGGTGAAGGCCACACTAAACGCAGTCTCTAAGGAGTGGGAGACATTTGTCTAGAGCATACTGGGCAGGGCGAATCTTCTAGATTGGGAAGAATTGTGGGCGACTCTTTGCCAAGAAGAGATCAGACGGTTGACCAAGACGGGAAGTAGCAGCAAAGGAGTCCAAATCAAGAAGGAAGAGGAAGAGGAGGTGGCTCTGGCATCTGCGGGAAAGCAGTAAAGAGGAAGAATCCAAGGTCAAGTGCTTCCACTATGGGGAACTGGGTTATTATGTGAACCAGTGTTCGAGGAAGAATAAGGGAGAGGCTTCTGACTCTAAGGCAGCGCCAGCGAAGGCGGAGAAAGAAGTCGAGGAGGATGACGATTGTGCCATGAGTGTTCATTTGCCTCTAGAGAAGATGTGGGGAGACATCGAGCTGTAGTCAGGAGGACTAGAGGCGATGAGGGGCAGGATCCTTGAGTTACCCAAACTCTTGGATTATACCGTGCTACGGGAGCCCCGAAGAGAGAGTAGTAGGACTAGCGGATGTGGGTAGAGACAGATGGAGATGAAGCAATAGAGGGTGCTACAGTGCAGGAGTCCCCGGGCAGCACGAGGCTAGCAGGCTGCAATAGTGAGAGAGGCACGGAGAGTGTTGCACCAGTGCAGAATGGCACAGAGAGGTGTGCAACGGTGCGAGATGCAGGGAGTTGTTGCAACAACGCAGAGGTCCGCAGAGGAAGCACTTGTTAGAGGCAGAGGGAGCTTCAGCATCGGAAGCGTTTCTAGCCTGACATGGATGTCAGAAGTTGGGTGGATCAGTTACTTACTTCTCAGTAACTGAGTTGCAGTGTAGTAGCAGTTGGCAGTAGCGCGATGTAGCATGATGAGACGGGGTTGCAGTGTTGGGAGTATGGACCAGCAACAACATGGATGCAAAGGGAGCTACTGTACAAATGTAGTAGTGGAAGTGGCAGAGCCATGGGCAGCAGTACAGGATGCAGTGGTGCAGAGGATGTTGGGCGGGGAGGCCTAGGATCAACACAGGTACCGGTGCCAGATAATTAGAGTGATGCTTAGTGAGTAGTATTACTAGAGCACAGTCCTCGCTAAGAGGGAGTGTTGATTTGGGGTAGCATCAGCCATGAAAATTGGTGGAGAGTCTAAAGCACATGAGATCTCCAAGACCCAAAAATGGTTTGGGTAGATTCTAACCTGTTTGGGAGATATTAAAGTAATTAATATTTTTAATGGAGTTCCTAAGTCTAAACTTCGGAAAAATAAAATATTAATGGGTATTAATATAAAATTGGGTTAGAAGGTTCCAAAAGTCATGGATCAAACCAAATATAATCTTAGCCGTTGATTAGAGATTTTAATCTCGACCGTTGAAGGACCAATGAGAAAAGTATAAGAGGAGGCTTGAGGGTCAGTATGAAGAGACCCCCGAGTGATCAGTCATTTGATTTGCTAGAGCGGGGTTGCTAAGCAAAGTCGAATGAGTGATTCGCAACGAGTACAAGACAGAGAGGTAGAGATAGTGCCGAGACAACAACGTAGATGCAGAGAGCGAGAAGCAGTAGCCAGAGTAGGCCACGCAAAGCCCAGCAGAGATAGCGCAGAGCCTAGAGGGACTGCGTCATCCACGCAAAGGGCAGAGGGAGTGACGCAGAGGGTCCTAGAGGTTGCGCAGTGCCTCAGAGGGTTGACGCAGAGAGGTTTGAGGCTGACGTAGAGTAGCAGGATGCTGATGCAGAGTCCAAAAGGGCTAGCACAGAGCTTTAGAGTCACTAGAGAGGTTTCGTGGGACTGGTTTTCTGAATACCCATTTCCGAATAGAGAGTTATTGCTGTCGTGTTTTTTTCTCTGTCGGGTGAGCCGGTTAGGCACCTAGTTGTACTCAAGGAAATACTGCATAATAATAAACCCTTGGAATAGCTGCACCGGTTTTCCCGCATTGGGTTTTTTGGGGACATTTGTCCAAAAATAACGGTGTCACTTGTGCGTTTGTTTTTTTTCAGCTATTGATCTGTAGATGTTGAGACTGTATTGTGTTTATTTTGTTATTTATATGCTTTAAATAACTTGTTCAGAATTTACAAGTATAAGGAATAAACCAACATAATATAGATTAATTTTCTAATGGATAGAGTTAGGAAATTCAACATACCTTAATCCAAAATTGACTATTCCACGCACATACCTGAGATTGTGCTTTGCTGCTGCCTAGTGCACCCTTTCTGGTTCCATAATGAACTGACTAAGGGTGTTGACAACATAACACAAGTCTGGCCCGGTGTTGACCAGATACATAAGTGACTCAATGAGTTGTTTGTATAAGGTGGGGCCCACTTCCTTGTCTTCCAAAGCATCTATTTTCTTCCAATTGGTAATCACGGGCGTAGCCATAGGTCGACAATCCTGCATTCTGAATCTTTTCAAAATTTCTGATGCATATCTTCCTTGGCCAAGAAAGACCTCACCATCCTGCTGCCAAACTTCCAATCCCAGAAAATAGTGCATTACCAAAGCCTTCATATCAAACTCAGTTTCCAGGTTCTTCTTACAATCCTCTATGAGTCTAGATGATCCTGTCAAAAATAGATCATCCACATACAATGCCAGAATCAATGGCTCCCCTTCTACCTTGGCATCCACCCATACTTGGTGTTGTACGACTTCTTGAAAATCAGAGGGTTCTTCGACCTGAGCTACTAATGCTTTGTACTTGTCCAATTGTCTACGTTGCCTTTTCTCGACTCTAGGAGCTCCAACGAATTCATCTGCATCCCTCAGAGTCTGTCGTGCTTCTTGGCTAGTTCTTCCACTAGTGGTGGTAGGTTTCATCTATTCCACTTCTTGTACCTACTGTGACACTCCTGGCTCCTCTTCTCTTGAGGAGATGCTAGTGCTAGTTATCGTGCTTGAACCAGGTGCTTGTCTTCTTTCCAGATCTAATCCCTATTGCTGGACTAGAGGAGCATCTTCATCCTGTTCTTCAAATGGCATCTCACGAGATTTCCTAAAGGCTCTATCTTCCATGAACTTTGTATCCCGCCTTACTACAATCTTTTTGCTGCTCAGAATGTAGATCTGATACGCCTTTGAAGTCTTGATATAACCTAGTAGATACCCAACTTCTGCAGTTTGCTCTAACTTGCTCCGCTTCTCTTATGGAATATGCCAATAAGCTACACTTCCGAATACCTTGAGGTGACTTACTTCTGGCTTCTTTCCTGTGAAAACTCCCTTTGGTGTCTTCTTTCCTAAAGCCCTGTGAGGAGTCCTGTTCTGAATGTGTATAGTCGTGCTGCATGCTTTTTCCCATAAAAACTTGGGTAGATTCTGATCATATAACATCGCCTTTGCTGCTCCAACAATAGTTCCGTTCTTCCTTACGCGACTCCATTCTGTTCTGGATTATAGGGTGCTGTCCATTCTCTTCGGATCCCTTCTCTTGCACATAAATCGGTGAAGTTCTTATCTGTTTTTTCTCCGCCATTGTCTGAGCGCAATATCTTGATATTCCTTCATGTCAGGTTTTCCACTAGAGCCTTAAACTCTTTAAACCGATCAAAGATCTCATCCTTGGTTCTTAAAAAATAGATCCAAGTTTTCCTAGAATGGTCATCTATGAAGGTAACAAATTACTCAGCGCCACTGATCGTCCTTGTAGACATCGGACTGCAAATGTCTCTGTGTATTAACCCCAATACACTCTTAGCTATATTGTTGCTTTTGGAATATTCTACTTTGGCGTACTTACCTAGCACGCAGCCTCTGCATGTATCATCATGCTTGGTAGTAAGCACTGGAACTCCCGTAACAGTTTCCTTGAGCATTTGTAACGCCTCATGATGTAAGTGTCCCATCCTGCTATGCCACAACTCATTTAATTCTTTTTCTCTGTCGACATTATTGCTTATCAATGCCATAGGAGACTCGAGTTGCAACTTGTATAATTTGTCGCTTCAAGTTCCAATCTGGGCCCTCTTTGTCAACCTTGGATGCTTGACATGTACTCTATTACCAATGAAGTATACATCATATCCATTATCTTGTAATTGGGAGACAGAAATCAAATTCATTCCCATACCTGGCACATGCAGTACATTTGTGGCCCGAAGATTATCTCCTGCTGCTGTTTGGAATATAACGACTCCTTTTCCTACTGGGGTGCACTTAGTCTTGTTACCCATTGTGATTTGAAAGTTCATCTGTTCCTCTTGATAGCTCGAGAAATATTCTCGTTCTCCAGTCATATGAGCTGAAGCCGCGCTATCAATTTGCCAATCCTCGGCTGATGCAGAACTTGATAGGCAAGCAAACTCCTCTTCCAGCCTGGAAGCTAATTTGGAAATATTTTGATTTGTTGGAATTTCTAAGTCTATCCGTTAGAAATTCTTTGTGTACTATCTGATTTATTTCTTCCTACTTGTTCAGTTACTTAACAAATATTTACCATGAAAATACTGAAAATAAATACAAGTACAATATCAACACATACAGATCATAAACTAAAAGAAACAAGCACACAAGTGACACCGTTGTTTTTGGATTAATGTCCCCGGAAAAACCCAATGCGGGAAAACTGGTACAACTATTCAAAGGGTTTTATTATTATGCAGTTTCAGAATACAACCAGGGTGCCAAAAATGGCTCACCCAACAGAGAATGCCCTCGGCCGTAGTACTTCTCAGTCGGAGATAGATATTCCGGCTAAATCACCGGATGAATGATCCCACAGTAACAATACAACTTTTTTTGCTCTGCGTCACCCTGATAGGGACTGCGTCACCCTATCCAGCTCTCGAGCTCCAATCTGCCGGACGAAATCTCCCAGCACTACCTCTAGGGTTTGCATCAGCCTCTCTAGCTCAACATCAGTCTATATCACTCAGTGTCAGCCTCTCAGGGCTTTGCGTTAGCCTCTGGATCCTCTACGTCTCACACGCTGGAGCGTCAGCCTCTCGGGTCTTTGCGTCAGCCTTTGGAGCCTCTGTGTCTCACATGCTGGCCCTCCTCAGGCTTTGTGCAGCTCCTAGCTGCCTTTGGCTGCCTTTGCGTAGCCTCTAGATGGCTCTGCATCAAACCTCTCCCGGCTTCTGCGCTGATGCTCCTGGTACTAACTCTGCCTCTTTGTTATGTATTCACTGCCCCTCAGCTGCAACTCTTATCACTCACTCAATTTCCTCAGCAAACCCTGCCCCAAAAAATCGAGATCTTGATCTCTCTCGGTGTGTCCTCCAACTGACCCTCAAGCGTCCCCTTATACTTTTTTCATTGGTTCATCAACGACCGAGATTAAATCTCTAATCAACAGCTAAGATTATATTTGTTTTGATCCATGACTTTTGGACCATTCTAACTCAGGTTTATATTAATTCACATTAATATTTTATTTTTCCTAAGTTTAGACTTAGGAACTCCATTAAAAATATTAAATATTTTAATATCTCCCAAATTGGTTAGATTTTGCCCAAACCATTTATGGGTCTTGGAGATCTCATGTGCTATAGCCTCTCCACCAATTTTCGTGGCTAGAGCACATCCCATACTACCCCAAATCAACACTCCCTCTTAGCGAAGACTGTGCTCTAGTAATACTCCTCACTGAGTATCACCTTGATCATCCAGCATCGGTCCCTGTGCTGATGCTATGCCTCCTTGCCCAACATCCTCTGCATTGCTGTATCATGTACTGCTACACATGGCCCTGCCACTGCCACTGCTGCATCTGTACGACAGCTCCCTCTGCATCTGTGCTGCTGCCCATGGCCTTGCCACTACCACTGCTGCATTTGGACTGCATCCCCTCTCATCATGCTGCATCATGTTGGAATTTTTAAGTCTAACTGTTAGAAATCCTTCCTGTATTTTCTGATTTATTTCTTTCTACTTGTTCTGTTAATTAACAAGTTATTTACCATGTAAAAACTGAAAATAAATACAAGTACAATCTAAACACATTCAAATCATCAACTGAAGGAAAAACAAGCACACAAGTGACACTGTTATTTTTGGACTAATGTCCCCGGAAAAACCCAATGCGGGAAAACCGGTGCAACTATCTGAGGGTTATATTATAAGCAGTTTTAGAATACAATCTGGGTGCCAGAAATGGCTCACCCAACAAAGAATGCCCTTGGTAGTAGTACCTCTCAATCGGAGACGGATATCAGGTCCAATCTGCCCCACGAAATCTCCCAACGTCAACCTCTAGGGTCTGCGTCAGCCTCTCTAGCCCAGCGTCAGCCTATCTGGCCCAGCGTCAACCTCTTGGGGCTCTGCGTCAGCCTCTGGAGCCTCTGCGTCTCCCACGCTGGCCCTCCTCAGGCTCTACGCAACTCCTGGCTGCCTCTGCGTGGCCTTTGGCTGCTTCTGTGTGGCCTCTAGCTGGCTCTGCGTCAACCCTCTCCCGGCTTCTGCACTGATGCTCCCGGTACTATCTCTGCCTCTCTGCTACTGCATTCATTGCCCCTCAGCTGCAACTCTGATCACTCCTTCGATTTCCTCAGCAAGCCCTACCCCAAAAAATTGAATTCTTGATCAACTCGGTGTGTTCTCCAAGTGACCCTCAAGCCTCGTCATATACTTTTCTCGTTGACAATTCAACGGCCGAGATTAAGTCCCTAATCAACGGCTAAGAATAGATCTGGCTTGATCCATGACTTTTGGACCATTCTAACTCAGTTCTATATTAATTCACATTAATATTTTATTTTCCCTAAGTTTAGACTTAGGGACACCCTTAAAAATATTAATTATTTTAATATCTCACAAACTGGTTAGATTTTTCCCAAACCATTTTTGGGTATTGGAGACCTCATGTGCTTTAGCCTCTCCACCAATGTACGTGGCTAGAGCACATTCGATACTACCCCAAATTAACACTCCCTCTTAGCGAGCATTGTGCTCTAGTAATACTCCTCACTGAGCATCACCCTGATCATCCGACATCGATCCTTGTGCTGATGCTAGGCTTGCTGCCCAACATCCTCTGCACTACTACATCATGTACTGCTACCCATGGCCCTGCCACTGCCACTACTGCGTCTGTACAGTACAATGTTACTTGGGAGCGGGAGCGACATTTTCAGAAGCCCCTGGTTTGGGAGCGAATCGCGGAGCGTTTTTTATATAATATATATATATATATTTTATATTTTGATACATATATGTCAACAAAAACATGTAGAATAATGAATTAGATATAAAAAACATAAAAAAAACATAGATTGAACCATACAACAACAATCATCTAGAAGTTATAATCTTCATTAACCCACGTCCACAAGTTAGTAACATAGTAACATACAACATATTGAGTCTCATGATTCATCAATCTTAAAGTTTCAAGCTTTCAATATTCAATATATAACATTTATCATCATTGATCACCAAAGTTGTACTTGTAAGCTATGTGTAATCATTACAACAAATAATATCTAACATGAAATGAAATGCTATAAAATGAAATGAAATGAAACAATTTTCAACTTTCATGAAGCATCATATTCATAATTCATTACTAATGAGTTATAATTGCCAACTTCAAACTTAAATTGTCATATATTGTTTAAAAAAATATCATAATAAATATGAAAGAGTCAATAGTTATAAAAGCTACTAGAAACTAGAAAAGAGAAGTAAATATGTTATCTATTTCTTATGCTTGGGCCTCTTGCCACCACGAGAAATGTCTAATTTTTTTAGTCTTGTTGGAAAATCAGGATCTTTGTCATTAATATCACCCTCTAAGCATTAATATCCAGAGGTAAATTTGTCATTACCTCTGTATCTGTAGGGATCTTTGTCATTAATATCACCCTCTAAGCATTAACATAAGATAGAACAATCATAGCATGTCAAGTAAAGATTTTGTTTGAGTGATGCATACATTTTTAGGAGGGTCATGATAGAGGAGTTCGACAATCAATGTCACTAACATCAAGGTACATAGAGGGATTGGTGTTCTTGATTAAATACGAGTTCCACACCCTAATACATGACAAAAGTCAATGGAAACATTGCAATCCCCCAATCCTGAAAAACTGATAAGTCTACTAGAATTTGAATGAAATCTAAAATTCTACTTTCTCCATATGAAATCCAATGAGGCTGAAACCACTCTCAAACATCCCGAGTCATTTCATGGTAATGTTAAAAAATTAAGCAAAAGGATGAAAATGAATATTAAGGAGAATGTCACTTTTACTTTAAGAATTTAAGAATTTTACATTACCATGAATAGCCTATCAATACTAGGGCTTAGACTTGATCATTAAGCTGCCCCACTAAAAAATTATTTGTTTCATTAAAAAAAAATAGCATTTCAAACATTACTACAAAAGAAAATTGCAAAAAAGGAAAAACGCTCCCGAAATCGCTCCCAAAAAGGTAGGGAGCGAAATTTTTTTTAGGGAGCGCGCTCCCGACCTGCTCCTGAGTCGCTCCCACCCGGAGTGCGGATTGGGAGCGGGATCCGGGGGGGGGGGGGGGGGGCGCTCCCCCGCAACATAGGTACAATAGCTCCCTCTGCATCTGTGCTGCTGCCCATGACCCTGCCACTACCACTACTGCATCTGCACTGCAACCCCTCTGACATCTTCATCAGGTTAGAAACACTCCCACTACTGAAGCTCCCTCTGTCACTCCATTCGCATTCGTCTCTACCGACATCCGCCAGTCCTGCTACTCCTCTTCGGGGCTCCCGTAGCAAGGTATAATCCAAGAGGTTGGGTATCTCGAAGATCTTGCCCCTCATCGCCTATAGTCCATCTCACTACAACTTGATGTCTCCCCACCTCTTCTCTCGAGGTGCATGTGCACTCATGGCACAATCATCATCTGTCTCCACTTCTTTCTCTGTCCTTGCTGGCGCAACCTTGGTCTCAGAAACCTCTCCCTTGCTCTTCTTCCTCAGATAATGTCTCGCATAGTGACCCAGTTCCCCACAGTGGAAGCATTTGATCTTGGAGAGGTCCTTCTTCTTCCGTTTCTCCTGCTTTCCCTCAGATGCTAGGGTAGCATCCTCCTCTTCCTCCTTCTTGATTCTGGCCCCCTTGCTGCTGCTTCCTTCCGGTTAGCCTTCTGATCTCTTCTTGATGAAGAGCAGCCCACAGTTCCTGCCAATCTAAAAGGGTCGACCTGCCCAATATGCTCTGGACAAATACCTCCCAATCCTTTGAGATTACGTTCAATGCGGTCCTCACCGTCATCTCCGCATCCGGCGTGGCCCCAATGGAATTCAGCTAATCCCGGATCTCCTTCAATCGACCGAGGAAGGTTTCTATCTATTCTCCCTTCTGCATCTAGTATGACTGCGACTGATTTTCTAGTGGCATCTTCCTTTGCACGAAAGTATGCTGATACAATTCCGTCAGGGCTTCCCACATCGCATTTGCTGGGTCCTTTTCAGCAATATGTGGTACTACATGGTCTTGACCCTGTCAAGGATGATGCTCTTGGCTCTCGCCATTGCCTCCTGGTACTTTTCGTTCTCATCCGGGTCAACTGGGATCGCTATTGTGTTCAAGGCGAGGTGCTTGAGACGATTCCTGTCTAGAACGGACAAGATTCTGGTCTTCCAGACTATGAAGTTTGAGGCTCCGTCCAGTTTGTCCTGATCTCTTACCCCGTTCACTGCCATTTCGCTGCTTCTCTTTCGACTCTTCCGAGTCTCTCTACTTCCCTCTTGGAAGTTCTCGGTGTGACTCCCTTTGGGCCTTGATTTCCCTCCTGGAAACCCCTCTGCCAATGTCGAGATGCCCCCACTCCGATCGTTAGTGTAACTGCACCACTGATCTGGATTTCTTGGTTAGAAATCCTCGGTAGCAACTCCCTCCTCCTTGGTCTTTCCCTTTTAGGCATTGTTCTGACCACAACACCCCACCAACTTCACTCCGCAACTTACTTATAGCCTCCTATGCCCCAGCGAAACTGAAGGTTAGAGCCTCTAGGCTCTTCGCAATCCGGGCACTAGCAAAATCTGCACCTTCTGGCCATGGGTGTCAATCCTTCCTCACTGAGAAAGATGACTGGGTACTGCGTAGGTCAGGTCTGCTCCTCTCTGCCACTACATTGATCCTCCTCCCAACTTGAACTGATGATGCAGGCACTGCGTCACCCCTTCCTTGCTGCTTCTCCACTAGGAAAAGCTTCTGTCACTCGGGATAACTGTTTCTGCTGCTGCTGCTCTGCTTGAATGATGCCCTCAGTTATCCTATGATCTGCAACCATGCTCTGATACCATGTTGGAATTTCTATGTCTAATTGTTAGAAATCCTTCCCGTACTTTCTGATTTATTTCTTCCTACTTGTTCTGTTAATTAACAAGTTATTTACCATGTAAAAACTGAAAATAAATACAAGTACAGTCTCAACACATACAAATCATCAACTGAAGGAAAAACAAGCACACAAGTGACACCATTATTTTTGGACTAATGTCCTTGGAAAAACCCAATGCGGGAAAACTGGTGCAGCTATCTGAGGGTTTTATTATTAAGCAGTTTCAGAATACAATCTGGGTGTCACAAATGGCTCACCCAATAGAGAATGCCCTTGGTAGTAGTACCTCTCAGTCGGAGACAGATATCAGCCCTAATCTGCCACACGAAATCTCCCAACATCAACCTCTAGGGTCTGCGTTAGCCTCTCTGGCCCAACGTCAGCCCGACGTCAGCCTATCTGGCCTAGCGTCAGCCTCTCGGGGCTTTGTGTCAGCCTCAGGAATCTCTGCGTCTCCCATGCTGGCCCTCCTCAGGCTCTGCACAGCGCCTGACTGCATTTGTGTTGCCTCTGACTACTTCTGTGTGGCCTCTGGTGGCCTCTAGCTGGCTCTGCGTCAACCCTCTCTCGACTTTTGCGTTGATGCTCTTGGTACTATCTTTGCCTCTCTACTACTGCATTCACTGCCCTTCAACTGCAACTCTGATCACTCCTTTGATTTCCTCAGCAAGCCCTGCCCCGGAAAATCGAATTCTTGATCAACTCGGTGTGTTCTCCAAGTGACCCTCAAGCCTCCTCTTATACTTTTTTCGTTGACAAATCAACGGCCGAGATTAAGTCCCTAATCAATGGCTAAGATTAGATCTGGCTTGATCCATGACTTTTGGACCATTCTAACTCAGTTTTATATTAATTGACATTAATATTTTATTTTCTCTTAGTTTAGACTTACGGACTACATTAAAAGTATTAATTATTTTAATATGTCCCAAACTGATTAGATGCTGCCCAAACCATTTCTGGGTATTGGAGATCTCATGTGCTTTAGCCTCTCCACCAATTTTCATGGCTAGAGTACATCCGATGCTACTCCAAATCAACAGATCATGCTGCCCATAGCACTGCCACTGCTAACCGCTGCACTGCAACTCAGTTACTGAGAAGTAAGTAACTGATCCTCCCAATTCTGATATCTCTTTCAGGCTAGAAACACTCCCGATGCTGAATCCCTATGTTGCTGACAAGTGCTCCCTCTACTGACTTTTGCGCTGCTGCAAGAACTCCATGCATCTCGCACTGTTGCCTCATGCTGTCTCGAGACTCTTGCACTATAGCATCCTCTGTCACTTCATCCACATCCGTCTCTACTAACATCTCTGTCAGTCTTGCTACTCCTCTTCGAGGCTCCCATAGCAAGGTATAATCTAAGAGGTTGGGTACCTCGAGGATCCTGCCCCTCATCACCTGTAGTCCGTCTGACTACAGCTCGATGTCTCCCCACCTCTTCTCTCGAGGTGCATGAGCAGTCATGGCACAATCGTCATCAGTCTCTACTTCCTTCTCTGCCTTAGCCGGCGAAGCCTTGGTCTCAGAAGCCTCTCCCTTTCTCTTCTTGCCAGGACACTGGTTCGCATAGTGACCCAGTTGCCCACATTGAAAGCACTTGACCTTGGAGAGGTCCTTCTTCTTTCTTTTCTCTTGCTTTCCCGCAGATTCGAGAGCCGCATCTTCTTCTTCCTCCTCCTTAATTTTGACCCCTTTTCCTACTCCCTCCTTGGATACCCGTCTGATCTCTTCTTGACGAATAGCTACCCACAATTCCTCCCAATTTGAAAGGCTTGTCCTGCCCAGTATGCTCTCGACAAATACCTCCCAATCCTCTGAGACTGCGTTCAATGCAGTCCTCACCATCAGTTCCTAATCTAGTGTGGCCTCTATGGAAGTTAGCTGATCACAGATCTCCTTGAATCCATTGAGGAAGACATCTATCTGCTCTCCCTTCTGCATCTGATATGACTGCAACTGATTTTCAAGTAACATCCTCCTCTGCATGGAAGTATGCTGGTATAGTTTCTTCAGGGCTTCCCACATCTCATTTGCCGTTTCCTTCTCGGCAATATGTGGCACCACATGATCCTTGACACCGTCAAGGATGATGCACTTTTCCCTGGACATTGCCTTCTCGTACTTGTCATTTTCAGCTGGGTCAATCGGGATTGCTATAGTTTTCAAGGCGAAGTGTTTGATGCGATACTTGTCTAGAATGGACAAGATCCTGGCCTTCCAGACTACGGGGTTTGAAGCTCTGTCCAGTTTATCCTGACCTCTTAGCCCATCACTGCCATTTCACTGCTCCTCTTTCGACTCTTTCAAGTCTCTCTACTTCCTATTTGGAATTTCTCGGTTTGACTCCCTTTGAGCCTTGATTTCTCTTCTGGAAATCCCTCTGCCAATGTTGAGATGCCCCACTCCGATCATTTGTGGTACTGCACCACTAATCCAGATTTCTCGGCTAGAAATCCTCAGTAGCAACTCCCTCCTACTTGGTCTTGCCCTGTTAGGTACTGTTCTGACCACAATACCCCACTAACTCCGCTCCGCATTGTACCCACAGCCACCTATGCTCCAACAGTCTGAAGATTAGAGCCTCTAGGCTCTGCGCAATCTCGACACTGGCACAATCTGCACCTCCTGGTCACAACGTCGATCCTTCCTGACTGAGAAAGATGACGGGGCAATGTGTAGGTCAGGTCTGCTCCTCTCTGCCTCAACGTTGATCCTCCTTCTGGCTTGAATTGATGGCGCAGGCTCTCTGCGTCACCCCTTCCTTGTTGCTTTCTGCTAGGAACAACTTCTGTCACTCGGGACAGCTGTTTCCGCTGTTGCTGCTCTACTCTATTGATGCCTTCAGTTATCCTGTGATTTACAACGACGCTCCGATACCATGTTGGAATTTCTAAGTCTATCCATTAGAAATTCTTCCTGTACTATCTAATTTATTTTTCCTACTTGTTCAGTTACTTAACAGGTTATTTACCATGTAAATACTGAAAATAAATACAAGTACTGTATCAACACATACAGATCATAAACTGAAAGAAACAAGCACACAAGTGACACCGTTGTTTTTGGACTAATGTCCCTAGAAAAACCCAATGTGGGAAAACTGGTGCAGCTATTTAGAGGGTTTTATTATTATGCAGTTTCAGAGTACAACCAGGGTGCTAGAAATGGCTCACCCAATAGAATGCCCTTGGTCGTAGTACCTCTCAGTCGGACAGACATTCTAGCTAAATCACCGTGTTGACCACTACCGGTCAACTACCCATGCAGTACACCCCCCTTTTTCTTTGCAAAAAAAAGGGGCAGCACCTGATCAGCGTGTCCGTGCCATCCTGCAGTCATCAGCAGCTTAATCGTTTTGATTGTAAACCCAGTCTGCATATATGAATTGTAAATAATCTTAGCAGACATGAGTCATGTATGTAAATTGCCTAGGTGGACGTAACTTTCTGATGGTAATCTACGTCCGGAAGGTTTTTCGTCTCACCGATCCATGATCGGCAGAGTTTTCTTCAAACCTGACCCCAAAGCCGGGATGGATTTTGTCATTAGAATTTTAGGAGAATCCTAGTGTGTTGATCTGCTAGATTATAAGCGTGTCGCAGAAACTAGGTGATTTGTGAGGGTCTGTATTAAGTGGGTTTGTCCCCTTGAGATGTAAATTGTAAAAAGTCATCATGAAATGTGTCTTGAGGGTTGAAAATGTTTTAAATCCCCTCATGTGTCCTAAGTCCTAGGTCCTAGGTGATGTTTTCGAAGGCTTAGTTCGATGATCCATTTTAAAATGAATTAAAAATAAAAAAATAAAAAAATGAAAATATAATAAAAAATTAAAAAAAATAGAGCAAAAACCCTAACTAATAAAATAATAATATTTTAAGTGAATGAATGCAAAATATTATTTTTAATAAATCGACGGATGAGATCAAGAGATGTCTTGATCCTCATCAACGGTCGAGATCATTTCGACATGGATCACTCGAACTAGCCGTTGGGATCATTTCCTTTAAGTAGGGTGCTAGGGGTCATTTTCAGATCATTGAAGAGGAATAAGATCTGTGAGTCTGGTACTGAAGAAGCTCTCTTGTAAATCTGTTTCTGGTTAATAAAAGAAGACTTTGGGGTCCATATCTTGCTGGTGTTACTCTCTTGAAATGCTGTGAGATTGTTTAATTTTCTGCATATCTTATTTTCAGCCGTTAATAATAGCTTATTGTAGAGTATTGTGAGCACAGGTATCTTGTTCACTTGCTAGGGTTTGAGTGTTGTTAGGGTTTCTGAAGTAATGGCAGCTATCTCCATTACTTTTTGAGATCTAGCAGCATTTTTGCCCTCTTTACTGATGGTTGTTTTGAGCTGTGCAGAAAACCCTTTCTGAAGGAAATTTGTGGGCGTTCGGGGAAGTTCTCGGTTGAAACAGCCAACTCCCGCAAACATTTTTTGCTGAGCCCAGTTGGATTTGATCCTGGGTCTATCATTCGGTTTATTTTTCTAATTTGCATGAGAGATTTTCTGAAGTTCTTCACAGTGAAATCCTAAAATTTCTGTTTCTTTAAAATATTTCCGTGCTTATTGTTGAATCTGGCTGTTAAGGGGCCAAATCTGTACATTAATCAGCTGTTCTAGGGTTTCAAATTTTTGCTTTATGTAGATTTAAGATTAGGGTTTTATTCTTTTTCCTTTTTGTCTGTTTTGCAGCTGCTCAGCCAGCAAATTCAAGCCACAGGAAAATACCTAGTGCTGAGCCAGCTTGCAGTGAAAGCAATATTTGCGTGGCCATCAACAAAAATTCATTGCTACATCGATTCTGTTCATGCAAAAATTTTGTTCTGGGTTCATTTTCAAAGACCGGTATCGAAACTGTAAGAAGGTTATGGCAGGCAGATTGAACGCACATCCTGAGGCCATCATTATTACAAGAGCAGTTTGAAAATTTGCCTCTGCGTCAGCTGTCGAAAGGTTCCAGGCGAAAAATCAAAAGAATCTCCCACGCATTCTGAATATCATCAAATAGGCTGCCGACAGTTAAAGCTACGTATGTCAAAACGTTGGCACAAACAAACGCCAGGTCTAAACTGAAGATGTCCGACTCATTCAACGCAGAACTGGATCAGATTCAGTCGACACTGTTCCTCAGTTCACGTGGGGCTGACAAATTTTCGAATTTACTGTGAAGAAATTTCTGGATACGTGACAAACTTTGGCTTCCGTCGAATGCAAAAGGTAAAAAATCGGGACGCGTCATTGCAGTTGGTCAGGTAAGCTTCGAGCTGATTCATGTTTTATCCATCGCTGCCGTCTGCTATCATTTTTTTTTACGCATCTGCCATCGATCTATTGCAGGAAAACGTCAACCGATTCAAGTTTTTTTTTCTATCGTGATTTTTATTTGCGCATTTCCTTTTGTTTGATGCCGGATTCGCGATTTCTTTTGGACTGTTGCATTCTTCATTAAATTTTGGAAAATCCGTGGCTCGGTGTGTATCGAAGCCGTAGGGCTGTAATATTTCCAAAGTGCCCAGCGTTTTCCCGTGGGTCGTTTAGGGTTCTGTCATGCTTGGTTCTATTGCGTCGTTTCTTCTTCCTGCCTGAGGTCTGATTTGCGTATGTGCGGACAAGGGAACTCATATTTTGGTTTACGTTTGGATTAATACCTAGGTTCTATCACATTATATGATGCATAGCAAAGGTTGAGCGTAGTTTTAGAGTTCGATTTTGATTTTTTTTTTATTTAGTTTGAAAATAGTTCCATTTATAACTTTTTTTTTGCATAGTTTTTTTTTAGGAATAAATTTTAGTTAAGTTACATTTAGATTTAATGTTTTAGATTGTAATTAGATTTTAATTTTTTTTTTTTTTTAAGTTAAGTTTTATTTAGATTTCAATATAGTTTTAGTTTTTGCTTATAAAAAAAAAAAAAAAATTCGAAAAAGTATAAAAATTTGTGGAAAATTTTCTTCGTCAGATCCAGTTGCTTTCACGTTATATCTTTTATGCTGAGATCTAAAATTTTCAAGTCGAGATACGAATACGATGGCTGGTTAATAATTCATGATTCTCGTGGTGGTTTAAGGCATTTATCTCTTCAAAATTTTCAGTTACCGGATATCGTTTTGGTCATGTGATTTAGCTGATGACAAATGATTGCTGTTCACGGTTTATGTTTCTATATCATTTAACAAGTAATCATTGTAATAACAATCTTTTAAGGCACTGGTTTGCTAAATTAATCAAATCATTTTTCGTGTCTCGTGTCTCCCAACCAACTGGTTGACAGTTGGTCTCATCATCTCACAGGGACTACCCCCCTTAGCCGCGGGAGACAGGCTTAAACGGAGGGATCAGGGATCAGAGTGACAGCCCCCGGTCTGAGGGTTGTCGTGTCAATCCGCGCGACAACACACCGGATGAACGATCCCACAGTAACAATACAGCTTCTGCTGCTCTGCGTCACCGTGATAGGGACTGCGCCACCCTATCCAGCTCTCTAGTTCCAATCTGCCCCACGAAATCTCCCAGCGCTGCCTCTAGGTTCTTCATAAGCCTCTTTGGCCTAGCGTCAACTTATATGGCCCAGTGTCAGCCTCTTGGGGCTCTGCGTCAGCCTCTAGTTGCCTCTGCGTCTCGCACGCTTGTCCTCCTTAGGCTCTGCACCACTCTTGGCTGTCTCTGCGTGGCCTCTAGCTGCCTCTGTGTAGCCTCTAGCTGGCTCTGTGTCAACCCTCTCTTGGCTTCTGCGCTGATGCTCCCAGTACTCTGCCTCTCTGCTATGTATTCACTGCCCCTCAGCTGCAACTCTCTGATCACTCACTCAATTTCATCAACAAACCCTGACCCAAAAAATCGAGTTCTTGATCCTCTCTCTAGGTGTCCTCCAACTGACCCTCAATCCTCCTCTTATACTTCTCTCGTTGGTTCATCAACGATCGAGATTAAATCTCTAATCAACGGCTAAGATTAGATTTGGCTTGATTCATGACTGTTGGACCATTCTAACTCAGTTTTATATTAATTCACATTATACTTTATTTTTCCTAAGTTTAGACTTAGGAACTCTATTAAAAATATTAATTATTTTAATATCTCCCAAACTAGTTAGGTTCTACCCAAACCATTTCTGGGTCTTGGAGATCTCATGTGCTATAACCTCTCCACCAATTTTCATGGCTAGAGCACATCCGATGCTACCCCAAATCAACATGATCCCTACTGTTCTCCATGCCCTTATTCTTGGCTTCTATCTTGCCTGAACCTTGCTCTGATACCATGTGAAAATTTGCTGTAATAATTGATTTATTTCTCCTACTTATTTATGATAAGTTATTTACCAATACTTTAATAAATACCAAAATAAATTTAGTCGTAGACTCCACAAATTAGAATAGAAAATTAAACGGCAAGAGAAACATTAACATATGAACAATCACTTTGACACATTTGTTTTTGGACAATCGTCTCCGGAAAAACCCAATGTGGGAATATCGGTGCAACAGATCTGAAGATTCTTATTATTGGCAGTGAATATCTGAATACAATCTAGGATGCTCATCTAGCAATCCTTTACAGAAAAATTACTAGCTGAAAATCTAAGTGAGTTTTACCTCACTTCACCCGATAGAATTTTGTCTGATCTAGCACAAGACTGGCTAAACCCAGCTATTTCTGCGTTGGCTCTGCGTCAGCCTTGCGTCACCTTCTTTGCGCTCTGCATCAGCTCTCCCGACAGTTCCCGACTATTTCGATAGTTCTCGATTTTGCGTGACAAAGAACTTTTCTGCTTTGCGTTGGCTCTTCTGGCTCTGTGTCAGGACTGCGTGGGCCTAGACTAGCCTAGCGTCAGCGCTCCCGGCTATTGCGCTGCCTCTCTGCAAGCTCTCTCCGCCTCTCTGTTCTGTATTTTCCGGAAAGTCCTCCTGGATTCTCTCTGCTCCTGAGCTGCAAGATCTCCCCAATCGATGTTCCTCCTGAAAACTTCTCACCCTAGAAAATCGGTTTCCTCAATCTCTCTATGTGTTTCCAAGTGAACCCCAGGCTTCCATTTTATAATTTTCTTGTTGAGTCTTCAATGGCCAAGATTAAGTCTCTAATCAACAACTTAGATTAAAACATGACTTGATTTGCCTTCTATTGTACCTGTTTCCCATAGGCAGTCCTTGGCTGCAAAAACTACGCCAGGAAACCAACTCAACCAACCTTTAGGTTCAAGCTGGCCCTTGAACCAGAGGGGGCTCCCTTAGTTGTTACGAGGCTTTGTTTAACGCTATTCACCTGTCACTGAACAACATCCTTTGACGCACAATGGCCAGATTTATGGTTTTAATTAGGGGTGGTTGGCGATCAATGACAATCCCTAATCATGATTAAAGGCCTCTCTCACAGGGTCCCTTCTGAAAGTGTTAGCTTCCAGCCTGACAGAATGACTTAGCTTTTTCAAGAATTATGGTAAAAGAATGTAAGGGGATTCCTAATAATTGAGCAGTCAAACTGACTACTTAACAACTAGGGAAATTTGGATGCGTGTAGAAGATTTCTACAGCCCAACAAAACATATTCAGAGTATTCAAGAAGGCCAAACTGAAACCAATTCTAAGAGGAGCTATTTCAGACAGATAGTCCAATAAGCTAATCTCTTTTAATGGCTGTCAGAAAGCACAAAACAAAACCAGTTAAAGAGGAGTTATGATGAACAAACAATCCAATAAACAAATCTCTTTCTAAAGATAATGATTTTGCAGACCTTCCTATAAACACTTTTATCATGTGTAGAAATAAGATATGAAAAACTGGAAAAACATACTCAAAGCACAAAATTCTGTCAAAACTAGAGCCGTAAGGCTTTCATTAGAAAAACTACAACAAAAGCCTTATTACAGAGTGAAGAGTCTTGGCATCAAAAGCCAACACCAATTACTTCAATTGATGAAGTATTTATACAAATTCTAAACCAATGTTACTTGGGAGCGGGAGGGAAAGTAGGGAGCGGGAGCGAAAACGGGTGCGGGAGCGACATTTTCAGAAGCTCCCAGTTTGGGAGCGAATCCCGAAGCGTTTTTATATATATATATATATATATATTTTTTATATTTTGATACATACGTGTCAACAAAAACATGTAGAATAATGAATTAGATATAAAAAACATAAAAAAACATAGATTGAACCATACAACAACAATCATCTAGAAGTTATAATCTTCATCAACCACGTCCACAAGTTAGTAACATAGTAACATACAACATATTGAGTCTCATGATTCATCAATCTTAAAGTTTCAAGCTTTCAAAATTCAATATATAACATTTATCATCGTTGATCACCAAGGTTGTACTTGTAAGCTAAGTGTAACCATTACAACAAATAATATCTAACATGAAATGAAATGAAATGAAACAACTTTCAACTTTCATGAAGCATCATATTCATAATTCATTACTAATGAGTTATAATTGCCAACTTCAAACTTAAATTGTCATATATTGTTTAAAAAAATGTCATAATAAATATGAAAGAGTCAATAGTTATAAAAGCTACTAGAAAAGAGAAGTAAATCTATTATCTATTTCTTATGCTTGGGCCTCTTGCCACCACGAGAAATGTCTAATTTTTTAGTCTTGTTGGAAAATCAGGATCTTTGTCATTAATATCACCCTCTAAGCATTAACATAAGATAGAACAAGCATAGCATGTCAAATAAAGATTTTGTTTTGAGTGATGCGTACATTTTTAGGAGGGTCACGATAGAGGAGTTCGACAAACAATGTCACTAACATCAAGGTACATAGAGGGATTGGTGTTCTTGATTAAATACGAGTTCCATACCCTAATACATGACAAAAGTCAATGGAAACATTGCAATCTACCAATCCTGAAATCCTGAAAAACTGATAAGTCTGCTGGATTTTGAATGAAATCTAAAATTCTACTTTCTCCATATGAAATCCAATGAGGCCAAACATCCTGAGTCATTTCATGGTAATGTTAAAAATTTAAGTAAAAGGATGAAAATGAATATTAAGGAGAATGTCACTTTTACTTTAAGAATTTAAGAATTTAACATTACCATGAATAACATTTCAATGCTAGGGCCTAGACTTGATCATTAAGCTGCCCTACTCAAAAATTATTTGTTTCTTTAAAAAAAAATAGCATTTCAAACATTACTACAAAAAAAAAATTGCAAAAAAGGCAAAACCTCCTAAAATCGCTCCTGAAAAGGCAGGGAGCAAAATTTTTTTTAGGGAGCGCGCTCTCGACCCACTCCCGAGTCGCTCTTGCCCGGAGCGTGGATTGGGAGCGGAATCGAGGGGGAGGGGGCGCTCCCCCGCAACATAGTTCTAAACTAAAATATCTTGAAAAAAGATCAAGATTTGTTTACAAATATCTTAAACTATTTTATACAAATAAAACTGAAATATAGGACATTAAAAACTAATGTATCTACTTGGCACTATCATTATGCATTGCTGTTTACAAAAAAGAGAAATTCGAATTGAATTGCAACTCTTAGTTGATGAGGTGGCCTAATTGTCTTTGAGCATTTTCCTCCTGAAATCCGGCAAAATAGGTTCCAATCATGCCTTTGTATATATCAATCCGAGTTAGTTCTGTAAAAATTGAGAGAGGTTATTATAGATGAATATGTTCTTGAGATAAACCTCTTTTAGTTTCCCAAAATTCGGCTCCAGTTGTGAAAAACCTTTCTCAGTTTCCCGAAATTCGGCTCCAGCTGTTCACAATACTTTCTACAAAAAGATGTCTAAAAAGGAATTTACATAGTCCGAAAATTAGGCTGTGAAGATGTATTTGTATCTCTGATTATGTAATAGCTGAGTAAAATCTGAAGTAGGTTATTGTACTTTAGCATCTTAGGAACACAAACTTCCTTCAGTTTCTTAAGAATCATATCTGATTATACACAATAGTTTCCGCAAAAAGGTGCCTTAAATAGGACATTGCACAGTCGGAAAAATAGGCTAAACATGATGAGAGTGTATATACCAACCCCTGACACCTGTGTGAAAAGTGAGATAGGCTTTTGTATTTTGGAATCTTATGAACCAAAACCTCTTCCAGTTTCCAAATATTCATCTTTGTTTAGTCACACTATCCTCTGCAAAAAGGTGACTAAAACAGGAAATTTCTGGAAAACATTCCTTCAAAGATGCATTTGCATCTCCCAATCCATAATAGCTGTTACAAAACTAAGAGAGGTTTTTGTACATGAGGATGTTATCAACAAAAACCTCTTTCAGTTTTTGAAAATTCGTTCTCAATGGTTTGTAAACCATGTTTGAATTTACTTTATTACATAATTTAATCATGTTTAAATGCATGATTAACTAAATCAACCAGCTAATGAAACTTAAATTTACATTTTGAGGGCACATTTACTCTTGCAGACCCATTTATTATTTCTAAACTACTAAAACTTATTATATCAGCAAATTTAAATTATCAAAACTAATCATGTTACAACACCTTCTAGATCATTCTCACCCATATTTTGATTAAAACCCATTAATATTTTAATTTTCCTAAGTTTAGACTTAGGAATTCTATTAAAAATATTAATTATTTTAATAAATACAATCCGGGTGGAGTTTCACCAAACAATTTCTAGGTTCTTTAGAACTCATGTGCCTTAGCCCCCACCAATTTTCAAGGCTAAAGCACTTCCTATGCTACCAAAAACTAACATGCAACAGAATTGTTGCGCAGATTCGAGCGAAAGAGGAAGAGAAATAGCACACGCAAGGGAAATTTCTCTCAGAGGGCGTCTAGACCAGAAACCCGATTTTTCCAGTTGCTAAGCATTAGTGGTTGTGAGAAGATCTTCTCACTCCAGAAGGGAGTGTGAGTTGCAGTTCAATAGTTGAGCAAAGGAAGAGGGAGTTTTCAGATCAAATTTAGAGATGGCCACAACTGGGCTTAGAGATGAGGATAGGTTGGAGGTAGCCTCCAACTACGTCATGTGGAAGGCTAGAATGTCCTTCCTTCTAGATAAATATGGCTTGAAAGCCTACGTGGAAAATGTGGTGGCACTGCCAAGGACGTAGATTAGCTGAAGGAGTATAAAAATGAAATGGCGAAAGCGAAGCAGATGATTTTGGATGGAGTCTGAGATCATATAGTCTTGCATGTTTCTGGCAAGAATACTGCTAAGGAAATGTGGGATGCTCTCTCCACATTATATCAGAGTTCTTTCGATTAGTGAAAGATGTTTCTCTAGGAGAAGCTAAGAAGTGTTAGGATGCAGAAGGGAGAAGGCATAGATCCCTTCCTCACGAGGATTCAGGAGGTCCGAGATCAACAATCAGCCCCTGAGGAGGCGCCCCAACCCACAAAGCTTGTATGATTGGCACTAAACAGTGTCTCGGAGGACAGACAAGTATTTGTCCAAAGTATTATGTGTAGGGATACTTTGCCTGGATGGGACACGATGTGGGTCAATTTACAAGAGGAAGAGTTGAGGCGAGCTCTGCTAAAGAGAACCATCAACGATAGTAGTAGCAAGGGCATGAAGAGTGATAAGGAAGAGGAGAATGTGGCCCTATCATCGAAGTGTCCCAGTCAAGGGTAGGGGGAAAAGAAGAAAAAGGAGGACCTTGTGAAAATTTCTGAATCTAACAAACCAAAAATCCTACTACAGTAAACTAATTTGCATTACCTACTTGTGTTTTTTAGTTTAACAAGTTATTTTCAGAAATATTCGGAAAATATTATGCAAGTACACTGCAACCTACACCAATATACAAATCAAGTACTGAAAAATAAATGAGACAATCACACAAAGGACACACTTATTTTTGGACTAAGCGTCCTTGGAAAAACCCAATACGGGAAAACCGGTGCAACAACTCTGAGGGTTTTCTATTATTAAGCAGTAGTTCTGAATACAAATGCTAGTTGCCCTCCCGGCAAACCAGTGACAGAGAAACGCAATGGCAGAAAACTTGAGTGAGTTTTACCTCGCTTCACCTGATAGATTCTAGTTGATCAAGCAACAAAACTGGTTGTCCCCAGCTACAACTGCGCTACCCCTTCGCAGTAATTGCGTGGGCCTGTGTGGATCTCTCTGAGGCTTTGCGTCCGTTCTTCTACCCACTGTGTCAGCTTTCCTAGCTTTTACGACAGTTCCCGGTAGTTTCGACTCTCTACGTGGAAGGCAACTTTCTCACTCTGTGCTGGCCCTTCTGGCTCTTCGTCAAGGTTGCGTGGGCCCAGACTGGCCCAACGTTAGCTCTCCTGGCTACTGCATTGTCTCCACAAGCTTCTCTTTGCCTCTCTGTCAGTATTCCCGAACTATCCCTGCCCCTTAGCTACATGATCTCCCCAATCGATTTCCCTCCTGAGAACTTCTCACCTCAGAAAATCGATTTCCTCAATCTCTCTGTGTATTATCCAACTGACCCCAAGCTTCCTTTTGTAATTTTCCTGTTGATCTAATCTCTAATCAACGACTAAGATGAAATTAGACTCGAGCCTCGTCTCTTAGAAGCTTCTCACCCATATTTTCATTAACACCCATTAATATTCTAATTTTTCTAAGTTTAGACTTAAGAACCCCATTAAAAATATTAATTATCTTAATAAAATACAATCCGGGTGAAATTTCTCCAAACGATTTGTGGGTCTTGGAGATCTCACGTGTTCTAGCCGCTCCACAAAATTTCGGAGCTAGAGCACCTCCGATACTACCCAAAAATCAACACTCCCTCTTAGTGAGGAATGTGCTCTAGCAATACTTCCCAGTAGAAGTATCACACTGATCCACGACATCGGTCCTTTGCACTGCTGATGCTTGGCCTGCTGCCCATGACACTGCCACTGTCATTGTTGCATTTGTACTATAGCTCCCTCTCAATATGCTACATCATGATGCCCATAGCACTACCATTGCTAACTGTTGCACTGTAACTCAGTTGTGAGAAGTAAGCAACTGAAAAGCCACCCAAAAGTTGACATGTTGGTCAGTCTGGATGCCCTGTGACGCTGAAGCTACCTCTGCTACTAATTTGTGCCGACACTCTGATGCTATTGCGCTGCTGTTGTATTTGCTTTGTGCCTCCCGCACTGCTGTAATACTGCACTGCGCTGCTGCTGTATATTTTTTGTGCCTCCCACACTGCTGCAACACTCCACTGCGCTGCTTCAGACCCTGGCACTCCAGTGCTGCCACTGTTGCTCCATAATCCCTCGCAGCAACTGACTCTCGTCATTCTGCTACAGTCATTAAGAGCTCCTGTAGTCATATGTGATCCAAGAGTTTGGGCATCTCAAGGATCTTGCCCTATCTGTAGTCCTCCCGACTACAACTCAATATCGCCCCACCTCTTCTCTAGAGGTGCATGAGCACTCATGGCACAATAATCATCATCGCCTACTTTGTCAGCTTGCGCTGGAGTAGTCTTTGAGTTAGACTTCTCTTCTTTGCCCTTCTTTTGAGGACACTGCGTGGCGAAATGACCCATTTCTCCACATCTGAAGCATCTAACTTTGGATATGTCCTTTCTCTTTCTTTTCTGCTGCCCTTGCTGTCCCGCTGATGCAAGAGACGCATCCTCCTCTTCCTCCTTCTTGACTCTGATCCCTTTGCTGCTGCTTCTCGCCTTGGTGAAACGTCTGATCTCTTCTTGTCGAAGAGCTACCCACATCTCCTTCCAACTGGGAAGAGAAGCCTTGTCGAAGATGCTTTGGACAAAGGTTTCCCAGTCTTCAGTGATTGCATTTAGGGCAGTCCTGACCATAAATTCAGGATCTGGTGTAGCCCCTATGGAAGTTAGCTAGTCACAGATCCCTTGCAACTTGAGAAGGAAGGGATCGATTTCTTCTCCCTTTTGCATCTGAAACTGTCTCCGTTGACTCTTAAGAAACATCTTCTATTGAAAGAAAGTTCCCTTGTACAAGGTGGTCAAGGCCTCCAACATTTCCCTTGCCATTTCTCAGCAATATGTGGGATCACATGATCTTTGGCACCATCCAAGATCATGCACTTTTCTTTTGCCCGAGTCTCCTTGTACTTCTTGAGAGGATCAACATCAACCGGAACAACAACTGTCTTCAAGGCATAATCCTTGATTCGATTTTTATCCAAAATTGCCA
Source organism: Pinus tabuliformis (assembly GCA_031772625.1). Lineage (NCBI taxonomy): Eukaryota > Viridiplantae > Streptophyta > Pinopsida > Pinales > Pinaceae > Pinus > Pinus tabuliformis. The sequence goes on along the minus strand of CM062817.1, from coordinate 1,890,497,505 downwards.
GGATCCTGGCCTTCTAGATGACGCAGTTGGATGCGCCATCCAACCTATCCTGATCCCTCAGTCCATTAACGATCATCTTTGTTCAAATGAATGTCGAACTGGTTCTCTTCTCCTTCTTTCTCTGCTGCCCCAACAAAACTCGGATCTAGATTTCTTTGGTGCTAGAAATCCTCTAAGGAACAAGCTCCCTCTAAATTTCTATTTCCTTCACGGAAATTCTTTTGCCAACCACTGTCGAACCACTCCTCTTTGATCTCTCTTTGCTGCTGCTTAGCACTGGATCTAGATTTCTTGGCAAGAAATCTTCCAAGGAATTGATTCCCTCTACCTTGCTTCTGCCCCACTAGGTATTGTTTTACACCAACGGAATCAACACCCCACTAGCAACTCCAGATGAAGTCTGCTCTGCACCTCTAGCCACAACTGGAAAAACGAGACTCAACAGTCTTTGCGCTAACCCAAAAACCACTGCGCTGCCCTCTGCAGCAACAACGTCACCCAATCAGGCTGGCGCAGGCTTTGCGTGAGCCTCCCTTGGTGACTGCGTCACCCCTCCTCTGCTCTCTCAGCCAGAAACTGCATTGTCTCGCAGGACAACTGCCTTCACACAAATTTTCTTCTATCGTTTCACCGATGACTTTAGTCCTCCTTGATCTGCAACCGCTCTGATACCAGAAATTCTACTACAGTAAACTGATTTGCATTACCTACTTGTGTTTTTCAGTGTAGCAAGCTATTTTCAGAAATATTCAGAAAATAGTATGCAAGTACACTACAACCTACACTAATATACAAATGAAGTACTGAAAAATAAATGAGACAATCACACAAAGGACACACTTAGTTTTGGACTAAACGTCCCCGGAAAAACCCTATGCGGGAAAACAGGTGCAACAACTCTAAGGGTTTTCTATTATTAAGAAGTGGTTCTGAATACAAATGCTGGTTGCCCTCCTGGCAAACCAATGACAGAGAATTGCAATGGCTGAAAACCTAAGTGAGTTTTACCTCGCTTCACCCAGCAGATTTTGGCTGATCCGACAACAAAATTCGCTGTCCCCGGCTACAACTGCACTGCCCCTTCGCAGTAATTGCGTGGAGCTCTTTGAGGCTCTGTGTCAGCTCTTCTGCCCACTGCGTTAACTTTCCCGACTGTTTTGGTAGTTCCTGACAATTCCAACTCTCTGCATGGAAGGCAACTTTCTCCTTGTGCGCTGGCCCTTCTGGCTCTGCGTCAAGGCTGTGTGGGCCTAGATTGGCCGCGCATCAGCTCTCCTAGCTATTGTGCTGCCTCCATAAGCTTCTCTCCGCCTCTCTGTCAGTGTTCCTCAACTATCCCTGCCCCTCAGCTGCAAGATCTCCCCAATCGATTTCCCTCCTGAGAACTTCTCACCTAAAAAAATTGATTTCCTCAATCTTTCTGTGTGTATTCTCCAACTGATCCCAAGCCTCCTTTTATACTTTTCCTATTGAGAAATCAATGATCGTGATCTAATCTCTAATCAACGGCTAAGATTAAATTAGATTTGATCCTCGTCTCTTAGAAGCTTCTCACCCATATTTTCATTAATACCCATTAATATTTTAATTTTCTTAAGTTTAGACTTATGAACCCCATTAAAAATACTGATTATTTTAATAAAATACAATCTGGGTGGAATTTCTCCAAACGATTTCTGGGTCTTGGAGATTTCATGTGTTCTAGCCTCTCCACAAAATTTCGGAGCTAGCACACATCCGATGCTACCCAAAAATCAACAGACCTATCAAGGGTCAAATGCTTCAGATGTGGTGAGTTTGGTCACTACAACATGTTGAAGAAAGTGTAACTAGGTTCGGTCTTCATAAATGTAATTTTGATCTTTGTACTTGTAAAAGAAAAGAAATATTATTTTTGTAAATTGTAAAAATGAGTTTCTTGCTCATTGCATAGGTCTAACACGTGTTGAAGTGCTATAGGAAAGTCAAAGAGTCAAAGAAAATATTGAAGAACCCTTCTTGGGCATATATCAAATGTATATGAGTCAACCTAGTGTCTAGATCAACCCTCCAAAGACAAGCACAATCCTCTTGAAGAAGTCGGCCAGCAAAACGATGTAAAAACTAGTCATGTCGGCTCAAGAAAGGAGACACAACAATTCACTGTCATGTCGACTTAATATATGGGTCGAACCACTATAAATACCTAGCTAGGGTCACCATAGAAAACACAGGAAAACTTAGACTCTCTGTAATTTCGTATGGGTACAGGAAGCTCAGAAATCTCGGACAAGTACAGGGGTGCAGACATCTCAGATAAGTGCAGTGGGATGGTATTTTCAGATGAATGCAGTGGTGTTAAGTTATGGTATGTTCTATGCTTATAACAGTTTACTTCTTTTTCTTATTATATTCCACCGATTAGCAATCACATGTACATAAAGTAAAGTGCAGATAGAACATTAAACGATCGACAGAAAACAAGCCAAGACAAGAGGCACAAGATGTGGCGGCTAGCCAGGGACAAACCCCACAATGTGTGGGGAAACCCTTTGATCAAATCTTCTTTTATCTTCAATGATTTAGCAGAGAGAAATAGTACAATAAATCTGATTCATATCAGCAGTAGCAAATCCTAGATCAGCAGCATCAGCATTAGCGGCTTCATTATCAAACTAGGGCAGACCATATCTCACAAACCAACCGTTGCATTGACTTCATTCCACCACCAAAAGTTTTGGCTTCCATAGGAGGTTCAGATGAACCTACAGCGCAGTTCAGATGAGGAGATCTTCTAGGCCACGCAAGTCAATCTTTACTTCTGCAGTTACATCGTCAGTTTCAGCAGTTTCCAGCTTCAAACTAGGGCAGTCGATATCTTGCAAACCGTTCATCGGATTGACTTCATTCCACCACCAAAAGTTGTGGCTTTCAGAGGAGGTTCAGATGAACCTACAACGCAGTTCCAAAGAGGAGATCTTCTAGGCCATGCAAGTCAATCTTTATTTTTGCAGTTGCAGCTTCAAATTCAATAGCTTCCTGCTTCACATGTGTGAGAGAGAGACCCATTTCAGCGCAGTAGAGAAGAGACTCATTTCTGCGTAGTAGAGAGAGAGAGATGTGATGAGATGAGTGAGTCCAAATGAGGAAAAGTCCTCTTATATTTATACACAACGTTGGTGGGTGAATAGATGCGACTGTTGGGCTTCTGAGCCTACATGAGTTGTAGGTCGGCTTGATAATAATTCCATAATCAAAATAAATTCATATCTCCATGAATACTTATCGGAATCGGATGATCTTTATATCAATCCTACACCTCTCGACGAGAGGAATCTAATAAAAATATTATTCGCCATGAATAAGATGACCCACATGAAGTTATGCCCTGGTTGCCAATTTTAACACTCCCTCTCAACCATGGAGAACTTCATCTGCAATCTGTCTATCGGTCGTTACTATTCATCCATCAAATGCACTGCCCTGTACAACCTGACCCTTGCCCTGCTCTACTCTATTCTGCTTGTTCTGCTTTGTCTTGTTCTGCCCTGCACTGATCTGTACTGTTTTGCTCTGTTCTGCTCTGCTCTTGCATTGTTCTGTTCTGCTCTGCTTTTGTCCGAATTATGAAGAAGAAGAAATGATCGAGGATGTATCATACTGACTCAAAGTCAGTCTCAGAGTATGTACCACTGGTCCTAGACCAGTCTCAACCAACCCGAAGTCAGCGTCATAGTGAGTACAACTCCACTGGTCCTAGACCAGTATCATCCTCCACTGACTCAAAGTCAGTCTTAGAGTGCGTACCACTGGTCCCAGACCAGTCTCAGCCGACCCGAAGTCAGCTTCATAGTAAGTACCACTCCTACCACTGTTCCCAGACCAGTATCGCAATCTCAGAGAGTGTACCACTGGTCCCAGACCAGTCTCAACCGACCTGAAGTCAGCGTCATAGTGTGTACCACTCTCACTGGTCCCAGACCAATATTGCACTGACACGAAGTCAGTCTCCGAGTATGTACCACTGGTCCCAGACCAGTCTCAACCGACCCGAAGTCAGCGTCATAGTATGGTACAACTCCTACCACTGGTCCCAGACCAGTATCATTGATCCCAGATCAATGGAGGTCATCCTAGCGTAGGGAGTACGGTAGATACAACGATGTGTCCATCGGTACTACTATGGTTCCTAACTTCATTTCCCTGCTCATTGATCAGATGAGAGGTACTTCCCATGAGTCCCAGACTGCATGGGTAGGATGCCTCGACAGGAGAACTAATCAATCCTGTCCTCACAGGAGAACACATCAATCCTGCTACAATCGCCGTGGAGAACACATCAATCTAGGCAGCCATGGAGAACACATCAATCCAGGCGTCACAGGAGAACTAATCATCCTGCTACACAGGAGAGCGAATCATCCTCTTCCACAAGAGAGCGAATCATCTTGTCCCACAAGAGAGCGAATCATCTTGTTCCAGTGTGCACCACCAGGGGAGGGTGAGTCACCCTGTGGTCATATGTTGCTCCAGTAGGAACCGCAAGCCCTCAGAGCTCCTAGAGCTCAATGTATGCAACATGCAGGACCCTTGTACAAGGGTTTCTTGCCGACTCCAAGTCGTTTGGGAAAATCACAGATTAGATCTTTCCTCGGGGCTTTGACAAGGTGTATCAACCTGTACATCATCTTAATGTTATGGAGCTTCCTTGCTCATCGACTTACCATATCCCAGATGATGTCTATCTGCTGGAGCAATTGACGAATACAGGATTCCTCAATAATTGAATCCCACCTCTGGTTGTTACAGAGAATCACAGTGGTATCCAATGTAAATCCAAACAGCTCATTGAAGAGCTTTCGCAACTAGACTGCCTCACACGAGGTTATGCTAGCAACAATATATCCTGCTTCGGCGGTTCTCAAAGCCACCAACTTCTGCTTCCTGCTCATCCAGGATATCGAAGCAGATCCCAAGGTGAAACAGTACCCGGAAGTGCTCTTACGGTCCACCACACTGCCTGCCCAATCAACATCAGTATATCCAAGTAGTCTCACATCTCCGGCAGTGTATTTTAATCCATGAGAGATTGTGTCATGAAGACATCTCAGAAGATTCCTGGCATCAATCCAGTGAGGCTCAACCAAATATGAGCTCACAATGCTAACTGCAAAACATATGTTTGGACGAAGGTTCACCAAGAACATCAATGCGAATGAGTTTTTGAAACTCAGAGGCATTTCCCAAGTCTGGTCCGACATCACTACCATATAACTTCTAAAAGTTAAGATCCTCGAGGTAGTCACAGGCTTGCAGTCCATCATACCGAATCTTTCCAATATATTTACCACATATTTTCCTTGAGATAGGAAAATTTCCCTTGGCTTCTGCCACACTTCAAGTCCTTGGTCCTTCATTTCAAATTTAGAAGCCATCTCCCTCTTACATTTGTGAATGAGAGGGTTTGCACCTGTTAGAAAGAGGTCATCCACATACAACACCAGTATGAGAGGCTTGTCATCTTCAACCTTAAAGTAAAGGTTAGGATTAGCTTCACTCCTAGTGAATCCCAACTTCATCAAGTAGCTATCATACCATGCTCGAGGTGCTTGCTTCAGCCCATAGAGAGCCTTCTTCAACCTGCATACATGAGATTTTCAATCATAAATCTGAAATCCTTCAGGTTGCTCCACATAGACCTCTTCTTTGATAGAACCATGCAAGAACGCGGTCTTAACATCCATCTGATGTAGGTTCCATCCTTGTGAAGCCACAAGGGCTATGATCAAGCGGATGGTCGTATATCTGGCAACAGGTGCAAATATCATAGTCTATACCTCCCTTCTGGGATAAACCATGAGCAACAAAATGAACCTTATACTTTTTCATACTTCCATTTGCTGCATGCTTTATCTTGTAAAGCCATTTTGAAGTAACGATTGTCTTGTCCAGGGTCTGGGAACTACTTCCCAGACATCATTCTCCATAATAGACTCATATTCTATGGTCATAGCATCCTTCCATAGTTAATGCTTGATGACATCTGAGAATGATGAAGGTTTATTTTGTATGATCGTGCTCATGATGGTCAGGTATCCCTGATACCTGTTAAGTTTCTTACTTTGATGGAAGGTTCCTCAGGGTGCAACATGTCTTTCAGCTTCATCAAGTATCCCCCTAATCCATGAAGGCATCTTCCTAGAAGAGGAAGGCTCATGTGGATGAGGATCAATCGGATCCATGGGTTCTTCTACATCAGGCATTGATTCATCATCCTTTTCTTTCGGTTCCCTGGTGTCGGCTTCTTGAGAGCTGCTCAAAGTTAGCAGATTGTCCACCTTGCTGAGAGCCATATTTTTGTCAAAGGTGACATCATGACTAATCACGACTTCCCTTTGACCGGTGGTGAACATTTCTTCAAGAGTTTAGGAACCCAATGCTTGATGAGGGCATCGATTTTGTATATATACGGCGGTGATTGTAGTTTCAGCCCATAGAAACTTTGGAAGTCTTTGATCATGTAGCATGGCCCGGATAGCTTCCATCATCGTGTGGTTCTTCCTTCCCACCACACCATTCTGCTCAGGAGTATGTGGTGTAGTAGTCTCCCTCTTAATGCCAACTTCACGTATGCCTGAGTAAACCAATTGTAATATATCGGAGGTCTTGCTTTGGCTTGAGGGGAATAGTCCCCTTTTGAGCTTTCCTTTGGCACATCTCGGACATACACCTTCTTTCTCTACTTGGAATTCGGGCATCCCTATTACCATCTTTCTTACATCGGGTAGAGCTTTGTAATGAAGGTGGGCAAACCTCCGATGCCAAAGTTCGGACTAAAGAGTTGTGTCACAAGACATGACACCAGGGAAAATTTTAAGAACCCCCCCTAAATTTATAAATATAATAAATGGGCGAATCTCCATGGTATATAGGAAAAATGGAAGGCGATTTTATCAATAATATAATATTTATATATAATTTTTTGGCGAATCTTTCACCAGGCATGGCGAATATTTTACTCAATTATAAAATCTTGTAAGATCTTGGCGAGTCTTTCACTAAATAATAAAACTTTGTAAAGTCCTAGTGAATCTTAGCATAGACTACATGCTGGTTTAATTCCCCCATTTAAATAGGCTACATTCCAGGTGAATACCATGGGTCAATACCATGTGCCATTTTGGTGAATACCATGGGTCAATACCATGTGCCATTTTTATTTTTATTAATTCTAATATTAGGGTTAATAATGGTTTTTTGCATGGTATTAATAACAATCTAGTCCATGGTATTTGTCCCATAGTATTTTGGCCATAGGTTTCACCTAAATAGAACCCATTTTTTGAGTGTTTGTAAATATAAGGTGACTTATGGAGTAAATATAAAAAAATGTTTTATTTGTTTACCATACCTCTCATTTATTTATATTTTTATTAATTTACCATACCTCTTTTACAAATATGGTATTTGGCCCATAGGATTCACTTAAATAAAACTTTTTTCTTGAGCCTTCATAAATCGAACGAGGGTTATGGACTAAATATAAAAAGAGGTTTTATTTATTTACGATACGTCTAGTTTATTTATATTTTCATTTATTTACCATACCTTTTGAGTAAGTATAAAAAGACGTTTTATTTATTTACCATACCTCCACTTTACTTATATTTTTATTTGTTTACACCCTTACATGTATATAAGGTGACTTATGGAGTAAATATAAAAAATATTTTATTTATTTACCATACCTCTCACTTATTTATATTTTTATTAATTTACCATACCTCTTTTATAAATATGGTATTTGGCCCATAGGATTCACTTAAATAAAACCTATTCTTGAAAATGGGCGAATGGATTCACTTAAATAAAACCTATTCTTGAAAATGGGCGAATGGAAGGTTGTAAGTCATAATTTCAAGGGCTAAATTTACCTTTTTTACCCTCTCCCTTAAAATAAGGTGGGCTATTTGAGGTGATTTGTAAAAATGTACTATGATACAAAATATTCGCCCACTAAAAATTTAAAACCCCTTAATTTCGCCAAAGGGCGAACATTCACCCCTAAAATTATCCTTGCATGACACCTAGCGGACTTCCATCGACCTGATATAATGAATCAACACTAAACCCAAGAGTAAAGGCATCTTTAACATCATTTTTCCATATACATACCTTGCCATGCTGAAGGTTACCTTGTAGCCTTTGTCTTCCATTGCCAAGATGGACACTAGGTTCCTTTTGAGGTCAGGTGCATTTAATACATCCTAGAATTTCTAGCCTTCTTGAATGCTTGTCCTCTTCCTTGATTCCCAGCTCTCCTTTTACCTTTGCTGTTGAATTTGTCATTCCTTTGATTGCCATCAGAGGGATTTCGAGTTGCACCACTGCATACTGTACAATGCAACTCTAATCATGATTATCATCACGCTGCCCATGTCCATGATTTTATCCATCATAATGCTGCTCAAACTAGTGTGCATCATCATCATGCTATCCTATATGTCCATGATCTCATGTTGACCTTTATGTCCATGATCTCATTCATCATGATGCTCATGATCTCATACATAGTGACTTGCTTTATCGCAAATGTAACATCGTCATTTTCTTCTAGCTTATATGTAAGAAACAAAACTTGATTTGCATCATTAACTTTAAATAAACTCACCAGTCTATCGTAGATTTCCTTGGAGGTGTCCAGTTCAGAGATGTAGGCTACCAAGTGCTTGTCGATAGAGTCCCGGATGATCTTCTATTGTTTTGACTTCTCCATTTTTTCATTTGTTCCAGGCAGCAGCGGATGCATTTGATGGAGGCTCAACTATATTGCCTCTCACATGATCCGACACTCCTTGATTCTCAAGGGTTAGATCGATAGACATCTTCCATCCGTGATAGTCAGCTTTCTCACGGAGCTTGTCTTCAGCAGGAAAGAGTGTTGAGGACCCCATAGTTCTTTTAGGATAGCCTTGCCAATATTCTCTTCGATGATTGCTCTTGCTCTTACTCGGGCTTTGTTTTCACCTCAGCTCCAATACCATGTTAAGTTATGGTATGTTCTATGCTTATAACAGTTTACTTCTTTTTCTTATTATATTCCACCGATTAGCAATCACATGTACATAAAGTAAAGTGCAGATAGAACATTAAACGATCGACAGAAAACAAGCCAAGACAAGGGACACAAGATGTGGCGGCTAGCCAGGGACAAACCCCACAATGTGTGGGGAAACCCTTTGATCAAATCTTCTTTTATCTTCAATGATTCAGCCGAGAGAAATAGTACAATAAATCTGATTCATATCAGCGGTAGCAAATCCTAGATCAGCAGCATCAGCATTAGCAGCTTCATTATCAAACTAGGGCAGACCATATCTCACAAACCGACCGTCGGATTGACTTCATTCCACCACCAAAAGTTTCGGCTTCCAGAGGAGGTTCAGATGAACCTAGAGCGCAGTTCAGATGAGGAGATCTTCTAGGCCATGCAAGTCAATCTTTACTTCTGCAGTTACAGCTTCAATTTCAGTAGTTTTTGGCTTCAAACTAGGGCAGTCGATATCTTGCAAACCGTTCATCGGATTGACTTCATTCCACCACCAAAAGTTGCGGCTTTCAGAGGAGGTTTAGATGAACCTACAACGCAGTTCCAAATAGGAGATCTTCTAGGCCACACAAGTCAATCTTTACTTCTGCAGTTGCAACTTCAAATTCAATAGCTTCCGGCTTCACATGTGTGAGAGAGAGACCCATTTCAGCGCAGAAGAGACTCATTTCTGCGTAGTAGAGAGAGAGAGAGATGTGATGAGATGAGTGAGTCCAAATGAGGAAAATTCCTCTTATATTTATACACAACGTTGGTGGGTGAATAGATGCGACTGTTGGGCTTCTGAGCCTACATGAGTTGTAGGTCGGCTTGATAATAATTCCATAATCAAAATAAATTCATATCTCCATGAATACTTTTCGGAATCGGATGATCTTTATATCAATCCTACACATCTTTATATCAATCCTACACCTCTCGACGAGAGGAATCTAATAAAAATATTATCAACCATGAATAAGATGACCCACATGAAGTTTTGCCCTGGTTGCCAATTTTAACAAGTGGTTTAGAATCTCAGATGAGGAGAGTAGTTCTATGTTTCTCGAATGGTCATCATGATCATTATCGTGGTATAAAAAGTGTCAGCATAATTGGTGATGAAGATCTTGGTGCAAGGGACTCTTAGTCATACACACTTGACATTATTCTCTATACATAGTCACAGTCTGGCATGATTGTCAATCTTTACTTCTGCAGTTGCAACTTCAAATTCAATAGCTTCCGGCTTCACATGTGTGAGAGAGAGACCCATTTCAGCGCAGTAGAGAAGAGACTCATTTCTGCGTAGTAGAGAGAGAGTGAGATGTGATGAGATGAGTGAGTCCAAATGAGGAAAATTCCTCTTATATTTATACACAACGTTGGTGGGTGAATAGATGCGACTGTTGGGCTTCTGAGCCTACATGAGTTGTAGGTCGGCTTGATAATAATTCCATAATCAAAATAAATTCATATCTCCATGAATACTTTTCGGAATCGGATGATCTTTATATCAATTCTACACATCTTTATATCAATCCTACACCTCTCGACGAGAGGAATCTAATAAAAATATTATCAACCATGAATAAGATGACCCACATGAAGTTTTGCCCTGGTTGCCAATTTTAACAAGTGGTTTAGAATCTCAGATGAGGAGAGTAGTTCTATGTTTCTCGAATGGTCATCATGATCATTATCTTGGTATAAACAGTGTCAGCATAATTGGTGATGAAGATCTTGGTGCAAGGAACTCTTAGTCATACACACTTGACATTACTCTCTAGACATAGTCACAGTCTGGCATGATTGTGACCTCACTGTTATACACTCTCGGCATACCAAACACAGTCATAATCTCGACACAATGGCAACCATGGTCTCGGACATAATCTTGATGAAGACAAGATCTCGGTGCAACTTTCATATGTATGTACATACATATCTCAGTATAGAGACCTCGTTGACATGATGATGATCTCAGTGAGAGTGCAACAATGATCTAAGTGAAGATAGAGCTATGGTGCAACAATAATGATCTCATTGTTATGATGAATATCTCAGTGATGGTGTATTGATAATGACCTCAGTGAAGCAGCAGTGATGATGATGATCTCAGCAGTGACAAAGAAGAGGATTGGTGTCTTGGTCTTGGAGTGGACTAATAGGTCAAGGGTCATGGTCTTGGTATTCGTCAATTGGAATCTATATAAGAAGAATTTTGTGCGGGTTTTCCTCTCAAAGAGTGAGAGGTTTTGGCCTTGGAAGAAAGCCAACATCTTGTGTTCTTGTCTCTTTGTTTTGGTAGCTATTTGATGAACTAAAGAAGACACACACTAATATTAAAGATTGTGCTAATAAGAAAAATTAAAACACCTCACAAATAGTTATCATGGCAAGAAGAATCTTATTAACCTACATTGCCTTAGATTCTTCAACACAACACACAATGTGCTCTCTAGAAGAATGACAAATTGAAGAAGCAGGTCTAGGCGACAACGTCTGCTAAGATAGACAAGCTATCTTCCAAACTGGAAGAAGAGTTTTTTATGGTTGCAGCCATACCTCCAGGAGAGAGGTGGGGCAACATGGAGTTATAGTCCTAGCGAGTTGCAGACATGAGCAAGTCCATTGAGGGGTCCACCTCATGGATCAATACCTGGCTACGAGGGCCCACAATATTCAATAGTAGGATGGATTAGTGGCAGTTGATGTAGTCAGATTCCCGAGTCACAGTAGCATATTAGTAGCAGTCAGGTGCAGAGGAGAGCAGTGCAGAGTTGGCAACAGGGCAGAGTGGCACAGTGCAGAGTCAACAACAACGTAGATTCTTTAGTGACAGTGCAGAGGCTAGTAGTAGTCAAGACTCAAGGGACAAATGCATCATACTAAACACAATTGATTTAGTATTTTGGATGCTTCTTAGTTGTAGTTATTACAATTTCAACAACAACAGATGAGAGGGAGTTGCAGTATAGATGCAAAGTAGGCAGCAGTATGGCAGTGTCAACAGTAGCACATATGCATCATCAGAGGTGCGCAGTAGTTGGTGGGCAGTGGCCAAACATCAGTAGCATGACAAAGGGTGGTATAGAAACAGGGTGTTGTGGAAGTATGTGCAACACTATAGAGAACACCTTCCTCGCTAAGAGGGAGTGTTAGTTTTTATAGCATCAGAGGTGTTCTAGTCTCAGAGCTTTACGACAAGGCTAAAACACATGAGATCTCCATAACCCAAAAATCGTTTATGGAAATTCCACCTAGAAGTGTCTCAATTAGATTATTAGCCTATTTTTTAATATTTCCTAAGTCTAAACTTCGGAAATCTGGTTAATTAATCAATATTAATTGAGATAAGGCGTGAATAATCTAGAAACTCACATGGATCCATAGGTAACTCGGCCTCTTGGCAGAATTATTGCGTTACCCTTGAGAATTTCAGCCTGTTGCCCACAATGAGCAACAAAATTCCTTCTCTTTTCGTCTTTGAGCTCTCCGACTGATCAACTGCACTCTGATACCATGTGAACATTCCGAAAACCAGAATCCTATTGCAACACCTGGAAATTATTCTCCTAATTGTTAATTTTATTTAACAATTTATTTGTTGTTTGCTATGGCAAATACTGAATAAATCACATTGCAATCTACACAAATAAAGTTTTGGAAGAATAAAACGCTGGAAGAAATTCTAGCACATACATAAAAATGACAATTATTTTTGGACAAAAGTCCTTGAAAAACCCAACTTGGGAAACCGGTGCAGCAACCTAGGGTTTTAATATTAAGCAGCAGTGAGAAATTTTGAGTACAACTGGATGCTAAAATCTGGCAACACTACAGTGAAAAATACTAGCAAAAATCTAGTGAGGAATTTTCCTCACCCTACAGGCAATCTCCTAGCTCGACTTGTCTTTAGAAATTCGGCCCTCTGACCCTGTACATCCCCTTTGCACTGCTCTGCGTAGCTTGCTGGACGTCTAGCCTCAAATTGGTTTCTGATGAAGTTGTTTTGCCTCCTGCTGACTGGAAAGATGCTTCTCCGACACTCTGGGACTCTTTCCCAACCTCTGGAACTGAAAATGTCTCTCCCTCTCATCAAATCGATCTTGCCTCTCGAGATTGCTGCACTGCCCCTGCATTAGCCTCTTTGTGGCTCTTCTGCCTCTCGGCAAATGCGCTAGATGGATCTGGAATGCCTCCTTTAGCCTCACTGTCTTTGCCCCTCTCTCATTGCTTCGATCTCTAGCTCTCTTTTTCGGCAATTGACTGCTGCTACTTAGGAAATCAATCTGCTCATAAATCGAACTGCTCAAGTATCTTCTCCATCACCACATCGACCTCCTCTTATAATCCTCTGTTGGAGCACCAATGGCCAAGATTAAAACATAATCGATGGCTAGGATCATCTCTGGATCGATCTGTGTGAGTTTCTAGATGATTCTCGCCTTGACTTAATTAACACTGATTAATTAACCATATTACCTAAGTTTAGACTTAGGAAATATTTAAAAACTAGTTAATAATCTAATTAAGTCATTTCTAGGTGGAATTTTCAGAAACGATTTCTGGGTTTTGGAGATCTCATGTATTCTAGCCTCTCCACAAAATTTCATGGCTAGAACACATTCGATGCTACAAAAACTAACGGACAATCTCATTCTCATCCTTCTTCATGTTGCTAATAGCACTAAGCAAGTGTTTTTTTTTTTTATCTCCATATTTATCCTCAAAGGCACTAACAATCGATCTTAAAGAATCAAAAGCATTATTAGGAAACTTTGTGAACCAGTCCAGAGCATCCTCCTCCAGAGAAAGGACGAAGAGCCTCATCGTCACATCCTCATGATTATATTTAGCACAAATACCACTTACACAAAGCTTAAAATTCCTAATGTGAGTTTTGGCAATAATTGCATTAATTCCTTGAAAAAAGGCAACTTCTCAATGTATTTTTTCGAAATATCATGCAGATAGCCCTGAATGTTAGCAAAGTTACAGGGGGCAAACAAGTCCTTCATGATGTCTTGTTGAGTTTAACCTTGAAAAAGCAGATGGATGTTAGAAATAACTCCTGTTTAAGATTAACAAGAAGTTTACAAGAAGAGAGCTTGTCCAATCGCACTCTAAAAACCTTTTCAGGATCTGGAGTGGGATTAACCAAGCTACTTGGATTCCTTCTATTATACACTCTTGTGGAAGATGGAACAAGTGGAGTCGCCACTCGAACAAAAATATAGAACTAGGATCCAAAATGCTAAGAACCAAAAGTGAGTCGAAAAACTGAGTCAAAGAAAACTTTTCCCAGGGAACAAACCAAAAAATGTTGTCACCTAAGATGTACACCTAAATGTGGGAAAAGTTTTTAACCCCACAAGGTGTGGTCTTTAAGGCACAACACTCAGAGAAGGGGCTGTCACATATTCCCAACTCTCTATGTTTAAGCTTTCTCCTAGGTAAGCTAACGGGGGTGGTCTGTAGATATGACTATTAAAGGAAAACTTGTTAAAGGCAACAAACTCTAGGAGATATAGGGCAACGCAATTACCTTGCCCTTTATCTCCTAAAGCTTGTTGCCTTTAACAAGTTTTCCTTTAATAGTCATATCTAGGGACCACCCCCTTTAGCTTACCTAGGAGAGAGATTTAGAGAAGAGAGTTGGGAATAGGTGACAACCCCTTCTTTGAGCATTGCGCCTTAAAGACCACACCTAGTGGGGTTAAAAACTTTTCCCACATTTAGGTGTACTTCTTAGGCGACAACAGGAACCTTGAACTACCTCGGGAAACATGAAAGTGTTCGGACGAGACTACTATGCTATAAGAGCTATTATGAGGAATATTGCACCAAGGTTAAAGTCATATATAGACTCGATAAGACTTTAACCATGTGGAATGACATAGGTGCTCCTTGACATGGACTGGATTGGCCCATACATCGGTGATCACCCCTACAAAATGAAGGCTCCCATAAAACCACGAGTCATGAAGAAAGTCCACCAAAAGCCATCCAACCCAATAGGGACAAGAGTGTTTGGGTGAAGCTTTCAAGGGACAAGGCATGGTTCGACCAAGAAATTGAAAAACAATCTTAAACTGACAAGACACATGTCTAGGATGCCTAATATAGGGCTTCACATGGTTTTTACATGGCTTTAACTTGTGACCTTGGGCTTATAATGTTGGTGAATGCTGCATTGAAAAAATGTATGTACCCTTGTTGACAAGAGGGGTAACAGAGCCTTCCTTTGATGAGGATGGATATGATGATGATAACCCACCTCTTTGGAGAGGTTTCGAAGCATTTTTCCTTGATGATGTCATCAATATGAGCTAGGACATTGTGTATATGATGTTATGTCACACTTCATGGACACATGATGATGAGGAGAGGGACCTTTGAATGATGTGTCATGGCGTTTTTGATGAGGAGACATGTCCTTTGGGTGATACATTGCACCTTTTAGGAGGAGACATGCTTCTTGGAGCACTTTTACCCTAATTTTTAGATGACATCACCTCATTGAGCCCATTACACTCACATGTGTGGCACTTATGGAGCATTTATGATGGGTGACTTCATGTTTTAACCTGTGTTGCACGGGTTCGTGAACCTGGGGTTGGGGTGCTCGAACCCTTCCCCAAGAACTTGGTGTTGGAACGGGTACCTCTCAAAAGAACCCAAAAGAACCCAATACTTTCCATAAAAACCCGGTACTCAATATCTCTGCGCTGGGTTCCTTGGTGTAAACAGGATCGCCGAACCCCTAAAATGGGTGCGCGAACATTGAAAATGGTTGTGTGAGGGGTTCTTGACGACTTTTTTCCTTTGTCCAGAAATCCTTGTCTTCTCACATTCCATGTAATGGCTTGTCGTTGGGTTGAATGAGTTCGTGGAAGTTCAAAATTCCAGTATCAAACAAATGATAGATAAATGATTTGGGTATCGGATATCCATATGATATATCAGATGGAAGATAATCTCCTCTTGACCAAGAGTAGCTTACAAATAACTTAATAAGTTTAATGCATCCTTAATTAACCATTTCATTATAATGACATTTTTACTGTTAAAGTTGGGTTTTAAAGATTGCCAGGTTAATTCAACCAGATCATTGTACCGTACTTTTTTCTGAATATGGTAGAATCATATTGGAAGGGTTGTTATGTTATTTTCAGTGCAAACCCTATTCTTAGCCTTCATATTTTAGTGGGATTTAGTTAGTAGGTCCACTAAATATATAAACTAAAGTGTTGTTCACGAAAGGATTTCATGAAAGGATTGGTAGAAGGGTGGCATTATGTTGTCTAGAATTTGGAAACATTCTCTGTAGGACTGATAATAATGAACTTCTAGGAGGTTAGCTTCATCTATAGGTATTCTTTCACTGATAGGAATCAAATCATCTTTTCTAGCATGAATATGTCGTCCCTGTCATTAACTTTATTATAGACCCTAACAACATTGTGTCAACTTAATAACAAAGTGTATGCGTATTTTAAAAAGATTTTACCCTACCATCTAGTGTCATAGATGAGTATCAGATTGCTAGGTTTCAAGTTTCAACTTAAATAATTGTTAACATGCATTTTGTTAGGCTTCAACCTAAACAATTGTTAATATGTAAGTTGAAATACTTCAAAATTTGTATATATTATAATTTATAAAATATAAATATATATAAATTATAATATACCCCCGACGAACCCATGTACCCTGTTTCAAAAAGTGACGCACTCGTCCCTGAACCCACATTTCCTGGCAACATAGGTTTTAACATTATATATTTGTCTTAGAGGCATTTTTGGAGGTTGGCTTGAGACCTGTCCACCTTGTGTCATTTATTGTTGTTAGTTTAGGGGCTTTTAGTGAATTATTGGCCTAATTGAGGAAAATTGCTTGGTTACCCTAGTATAAATAGGCAAGTGTTGTCCTCACTTGTGGTCATTGCACATTGGAGAAATATCACTTCTCTTAACTTGTGTTTTCTGTCTAACTCGCTATGGAGCACTAGTTGAGCAACTTTTCTCTTGGGAGAGTTTATGTTGTGGATGGTTCTCTTTCATGGATGGTTATTGGTGAACTTGGATGATACATGCTATTAAATGTGAGTTATTTTTCCAATGTTCCACCAAGGTTCCTGGACGAGGGGGCGAGGGAGTGAGGATACGTAGGAGTGGCCTATGCAAAAGCTCCCCACCAATTTTTAGGAAACGTGGGGGGACGTCAGGGTCTTAAAAACTTATAAATATAAAATATAATTTATAAATTGAGTCCACTATGACAATTGGGTTTGAATTGAAACGCTGCAAAGCATGATCATTGATATGAATATCAGTATCTAATATCATATCAATTTAAAGTTATAATTTCTAATCATACATCATACATTATGATTAAAGTTTAAAACTTTAAACCATATTGATGTTCCACTTCCTACTATGAACATTGAATACTGAACAATGAATATTGACATAAAATTATAAAAGTCAAGTCTGATACATCAAGAGTCAAAATGTTATAGAGTTAGAATAACATAAGAACATCAACATATCAAAAGATAAACGAGCATAATTTTTCTCAAGCCTCAAGGTAATGCCCCGCTAGTCTCTGCATCCAACTGCTGCATGAATAAATCAGAATCAACCATATCACCATCTAAATCTGAATCACTAGCATTCTCAAACATGCTAAGTGGCACACCAACCAACCCCATTTGTCTCTCATCAAGTCTCTCCGCCATATCTACTTGTGCATCATCCTCTGGTTCAACATCCCATTGTGTTGTTGGTCCCTTCAAATACTCAGGTGTCTTCTTATGCTCAAGATGTAGGGCACTGTGCACATCAACTAACTTCTTTGCTCTTTTAGAGGTAAGCTTGTTCCTCTTGATAGAGTGGATGAAGCTATATGTGGAACAATTCCTCTCTGTTGCAGAGGAACTAGGAATGTCTTGTGAATGGAGTGAGGGGCCAGGGCGAATAATGAATTAAATTTATAAAAAAACAAATTGAAACCCTAAAGTATTAAAACTAATGTTAAATTTTAGTTATAAACAAAAGTTTATTAAAAAAAATCGGGCCCCTCGACCCCCCCACGTCGCCCCTCGCCCCCCCTCGACCCCACACATCCCTCCTCGTCCCCCCCTCGACCCCCCACATCCCCCCTCGACCCCCCCCTCGACACCCCACAACCCCTCATGACCCCCTTTTCAGCAATGACCCACTGGCATGCCCCCCTGCGTACCCTGTTTTTTGGGAGCGTGGGGAAACGACTCCTTCTCATCCCCAAGTCCCTGGAGTGCGGGGGAGCTAGGAAACTAGACCCCTAGGGGGGGGGAAGTCCCCGTGGAACACTGTTTTTTTCTTTTGATATTGTTTATTGTTGATGGATAATTGTTATTAAATATGCACCATGGTTATGTTGCTATTCGCTAGCTTAATTCTCCTTGAACAAGGTTTTCATCAAGTTCTTTTGAGGTGACCCTAGGTTATCTCCCTCCATTATTTGTCGAAGGAAATAGAGGGATGTTAGGGTTAGAGGATTAAGAGACACAAGTTAGTCTCTCTTGGTTCCTTTGATCCCATATCCATCTCTTTTCTTCCAAGGATTTGTTACTCCTAGACTCCAATAAGCCTTAGATTGAAAAAGGCACTAGTCTTTTCTTTTGTTTCAATCCTTTATAAAACTTGTTTTTCTTTTGACATAAGGTAAATTAGGGTTTCATTACAATGAATCACATATTTTATCATTTTTTTTGTCTTGGATGTTATTGTACTTGGGTTAGAGTGTCATTTTATGTGCATTTTCCAGCCCTAAATTAGGGTTGACATCTGCAGTTTAAGTGTTGTTATATGCCTTCTAAACCGCAAAAGATTGTTCTAATTTATTCTGTTGTTTACTATTATTCTTGGCTCTCATTTTCACTTTATTATCATATTTTCCTGGGGTAAATTTGCTGCTGTTATAAACTATTCTATTGCTGCAAATTTTTATTTTTCATCCTAGTTTATTATAGCCAAGTGCAATTTCTTGATTATGTGTGTTTGGGAACCTATTTTGAGCCACCATTGGTTGACCTAAGCCTCTAGAAGAATCATAGGACCCTTTTAACTTAATCTGGAATTTACTCTTAAAACCACCCCAAACCCTAATTCCGTAAACTTATTCTTGGTGGAAAATCTTTGTAGAACCCTTAGGGGGAACTTCGCTTAGGTTGATTGGGTTATTTGATCTCTAAGAGCTACTAGAGAAGCCTCCCTTGTGTTGCATTGTTTCCATCACTAAAACAAGGGGACTAGTTCTGAGGTGACACTCTCATTGTTGCACATTGTCTACGCCACTTAGTGGTGCTAGATTTTGTTGTAACATGACCAATTTGTAAAAAATGATTAGGGATCAATATTATGAATCCCGTTACCTTCAAAATCTGCATCTGCAAAATATGGAATTTCAGGTCAAAGTGCAAACCTAGGGAAACTTCTTAGAAATACTATCCATTGTCACCTCAGTAGGACTTCCCTTAACTCTAGATTGGCTCTCCTTTGCCACAGGAAGGGTTTTCCTTGATGAGATTGCTAAATCAACTATTATTTACCCTTAAAAATAAATCAGATTAAGCAGTCCAGTAGTTTATGATATGCTATGGATATATGGTGGTGGATTTGAATAGATTGGTGCCTAATTCTTGGGAGATGGAGTTTGTTGTCGCACAGATTGTCACGACGACGCTCAGACTGGGGGCTGTCACCCTGATCCCCGATCTCTCCGTTTAACCCTGTCTCCTGCGGCTAAGGGGGGTAGACCCTATGGGATAATGGATGACCAACTGGGGACCAGTTGGGGTGGGAGACACGAGGGGGACCAAGCACTTAATTGATTTTATTAACTTAATAGACCAGTGCCTTATGAAATAAATGATGAAACGATTATTTGTCAAATGCTGCAGAAATATGAACTCATTAACAATTGTTTACCATCAAACAACTCAAATAAAGTTTAACTTTTACCTAATGTGAGATAATTGATAAACGCTCAATGGCTTAACAATATTCCAACAATTAAAATTTCGAAAGATTGAATGCTTTAAATAACCACGTGAAATGCTAACCAGAGATCACATTCATGTAGTTAATCTTCAAATGAACATTTAAGCATGTTTAACCATATAAAGAAATGATAAATATTATTCCCACATCAAAATTTTAGCCTAAGCAGAAAATATTTGTTGCAAACATAACAAATCCCTGAACCAAGACTGAAACTGGCAATTTTTTTCAAAATATTTTATATTTTTCAAATAAAACAAGACTAAAGACTAAATGAAACTTTAAATCAAAAATCTAAACTATAGAACCAAATAAAAAAGGCCTAAAAATTATTTTTTATGCTTTTTGGGATATTCTAAATTATTATTATTATTATTTTTTTAATAATATTAAAATCAAAATTTAAATAAATCTACCATCTAAATAAAACTAAGATCTAATCTAAATTAAAAAAGAAACTTTTTATGCTTTTTTTTTAATGAAATAAAATTATTCTAAACTAGATGAAAATTAAAAATTCTAATTCTAAGAAAAAACTAAAATTTAAATCTAAACAAAAATCAAACTTCTAGAATTATATATATATATATATATATATATATATATATATATATATATATATATTTTTTTTATTGACAAAACCAAATCCAAGTAAAAATTTATTAAAGATAAAACCTAAATAAACAACGATTAAATCTAAATTAAAATCTAAACTATAAAACAAAAAGCTTAAGAAATTTTTATTTATTTATTTATTTTTACGAGATTTTTAACATTTTTAAAATCAAAATTAAAAAAAAAAGAGAAAGATTAAATCGAAATTTATGTCTATGTCTAAAACTAAAACTAAAACTAAGATTTAATAAATCAAAACAGAAAAAAGCACTGATGACTAATATTTACAACAAAATGAAAATATAAAAAATCTAATCCTAAAAAAAAAAACAACGCATATAATAGACATGACCGTAAGCTAAACTTTAAAAAATCGAACTAATGTAAATGAAAGCTGAAAATATCATATTTGTCCGGGCGGCTGCGAGAAACGACTGCGAAGAAATGGTTTGCAACAGAGCCGGCTTTTATATTTGCAGGGATATGAGAGGAACTGAAAACTTGCTTGATTGAAAGCATTGAGGAGCGAAGGTAGCAGCGGAGAGGTAGCAGAAAGGAACAAGCCGTTAAGGGTTTTTGATTTTTCTTTGCAGGCAGGCCACACAATGGAAATCACGCGGAGAGCTGGAGCTGCGTGGGGGAAATTGCTGAGCGTAGGAAGCTCCAGCGTGAGGATAGCAGCTGCGTGGAGGCAATGGATGCCACATATTTGATTTAATGAGGTTGCGTATATGGCTTTTGGGATTGAAACGTGGAGAAGTAGCTGGCGTTCGGATAGCGTTTGGAGCTGGCAACAAATGAGGGATCGACGCAGAAGCTTGAACGATGCAGCGTAAGGAGAGCAATTGCATGGGAGGCAGGGTTTTGATGTGGCAAAAATGGATACGTGGGTCTTGTGTGGAATGGAGGTTGAAAGGAGATGCATGAATAGGAGCCATGGGAGAAAGAAATGCGCAATAACAAGGTTATTGCAGCGTATATTCACTAGTGTAGAGAGGGTCAGGTTGCAATGAAATGGGGAGAGAGGAGGCAAAACGCTGGAGGCTGTGTAGGGAACTGTGTAATGGCAAGCATGAGCAGAAATAATGAATGCCGCTTGAAGGAAAATGGCCAAATGGGAACAAGCAACAGATGGCAGCGTGAAGACTGAGGGTTTGTTGCAGAGCTAGGGCAGAGCATACCCTAAAAAAAAAATTCAAAAAATTTCCTGCAAATAATGAAACCCTAGACAGCAGATAAATGGATCGGAAAACCCTCTTAAAATTTACCAGGGTTTTAAAATTTTGAACCAACTGTTTCAGATTGTCTGCTGAAAACCCTGCAAAATTTTCAAGATATGTACCTACAACCTGCAATGACGAAGAACATAAAACCCAAAAAATATGTGCAAGAAACGAAACTGAAAACCCTAACTAAATAATTACAATATTCACAAACTGCAGGCTTTAAAATAGCCAGATTTCTCGTTATGCCACATAAATATTTTCAGAATTTTAATTTAATGTGAGATGCTTCAGAAAAACCCTGCATGCATTCATAAAAGAATTTCAGATGATAAGCTCGGGATTAAAACTAGCTGGGCTCTTTCAGAAAATGCAATCTGGGAGTTGGCTGGTTCAGTCGAGAACTTCTCCTAACCCCCTGTAAACTCAAAACTAAGATTTCCTGCACAGCTTAAAATCAACCATTAACATAGAGGTAAAAAACGATAGTGAAATCCAGATCAAATGGAGATACCTACCATTATATTTCAGAATCTAAACTATCATTCAAACCCCAAAGATCAGACAAGATATCTGTGCCTGAATTAATCTTCATCAAGCTAAAATCAATAGCTGAAAATAAAATTATGCAGAGAAAAAAACATCTTACAGCATTTCCAGATGAGTAACACCAGCAAGATTTCAACCCCAAAGTCTTTCTTTATTGCACAAAAATGACTATAAGAGAGCTTTCTTCAGCACCAGACTCTCAGATCTAATCTGATCTCAAATGACCCCTAGCACCCTATTTAAAGGAAAAAATCCCAACGTCTAGTTCGAGTGATCCATGTCAAACTAATCTCGACCATCGATGAGGATCAAGATTTCTCTTAATCTCACCCGTCGAATTTTTAAATGCATTTTAATATATTAAAAAATTGAAATTTTGCATTTATTTGCTCAAAAACATGACTTATTATTATTTTATCATTATTTTATTATTTTTTTAGATTTTTTATTTTATTTTATTTTTAATTTATTTATTTATTTTTATTTTTAATTTATATATATATTTTATTTTTTTTATTTTTTTGATTTTTAAAATTATTTATATCTTTTATTTTTTTATTGTTTTTTAATTTTTTTCAATTTTTTATTTTTTATTTTTAAATGGATCCTCGAACTTAGCTCTTTTGGAAAAATCACTTAGGACCTAGGACTTGGGACTTATGAGGGGATTAAAACATTTTCTAACTCTCAAAACACTTTACATCATAACTTTGACAATTTTACATCTCAAGGGGGAAAACCCATTTGACATAGACCCTCATAGATCACCCAGTTCTGCGACACAACTATAATCTAGCAGATCAACGCACTAGGATTTCCCTAAGAATCTAATGACAAAATTCATTCCGGCTTTGGGGTTAGGCTGAAGGAAAACTCTGCCGATCATGGATCAGTGAGACAAAAAACCTTCCGGAACGTAGATTATCACTAGAAAATTAGGTCCACCTAGGCAATTTACATACATGACTCAGCTCTGCTAAGATTATTTACAATTCACACATGCAGACTGGGTTTACAACATAACATGATCAGGTCGATGATGACTGTCGAATGGCACGGACATGTCGATTAAGCACTATCCCTTTTGCGAAAAAAGGGGGTGTACTGCTATGGGAAGTTGACACGTAGTGGTCAACATCTGGCTCTACTTGGGGACATGTTGCTGCACTGCAGGAATGTGAGAATCCAGAATCTGCATCCACGCAACACACAACAGAAATAAGTAGCATCCATTCAAAAATCGTCATACAACATTTAAGCACATGAAAGATAGAAGCTCTTCATTTATTAACAAGGAAAGTAAACCTAATCCTAAAAATAAAAATGCTGAAAAAACAAGGAGTAGGGTTAGAAATATAGAGGATGCCCCATGGCTTCAGATGTGTTCAATATAGTGTATACTGAGCATTTCCCTGCTTTCAGGCAAATCAGTCAGCTGCTTGTTAGATGTGCCATGTCCAATTCTGCATATGGTAGGACTCTTTTCTATCCGAAAATCAAGCTTCTCGCGGCCATTTGATGCATCAAATCTTCTTCTCATTTTCTTCCTCTTGCGCTTTTTCTTCTTGGCATGCTGTATCACTGATGACATGGAACTTTTTGCTTCAAAGCTCTCAGATGAAGTATGTAAGATATGCGTGACATGTCTTTCTTCATTCTACATCTTCCCTGCGAAGGATGATGGACCAATCTCACAGGTGCCATGAGTTATAACTTGATCTACATTGACTAGTGGATTAACCGTGTGAGTATCAACCTGATTACTAATTTCCCTTTCATCCAGGTCACCTTCAATTATCCACTTTTCAATGGAACAAAGAACCTCATAATATGATGGAGCTTGCTGTAACAGATAAGGAGACTCCTGATCTATTGACTTTTCTTGGTTTCTTTCATCCTCTGATAGCTGTTGAAATTTCTGAACCTGTATTTTGATGGCATCTATCTGACTAGAGTGTTCAACCTTTATAGCACTGATTTCCTTGGCATGGTCTTCTTCCATGGTCAAGAACTTTTTCTGAAGACATATCTGATTAGCTTCCATATCTTTTATTATTTTATCGTCTTTTTCCTTTATGGTCATCAAGCAATGCTGCATAGAGTTCATCTCTTCCTTATGATTTGTTTGCCTAGTAGCCAATTGATTATTATGATCGAACGTCATGATAGTCATTTCTTCATCCATAGTTAATAACTTGTTTTGCGTAGAATTAATTTCCCTATCATGATTAGCTTTCATGGTTGTCATGTTTTCCTCTAAGCCTGATAACTTGCTTTGCATAAAACTAATTTATGTGTCATGATTAATCTTCATGGCCTCAATTTCCTTAGCATGTTGATTTTACATGATCTCCATCTCCCTATTACGTTTTTCCAGGTGGGTGCATAAAGTTCTCACATCATTGGCGTAATTAGTTTGATTTATCTCCATATTTTTTACCAACAGCATTAGTTCTTGTATAATTTGCTTTTGATCTTCTTTTTCATTGTCATTTGTCCTTGCTTTTCCACTATCATGGATTTGATCTGCAATGGTATAGATGGATGGCACATTCTGATATGAAGAATTGTCTTGGAATCTTTCACTGACAGCTGAACCTTTCATAAGATTACTTTCATTTTGTTGCACAATTTTAGGGGCACAAGGCGAGTTATCCGGATTACCATATCTATCTTTAAAAGAATCCTTAGGACAATTGTTAAACCAATTCAAAGCATCACTCTCTAAAGAAAGGACAAAAAGACACATTTTGACATCTTCATGATTATACTGAGGGGGTCTACAATATTTGATCATTATACGAGTAAACAAGCCTAGATGCCTTTTAACAACGACTGAATCACCACTTGAGAACAAAGGTAATTTAGAAATGGCCACTTCTGGAATATCATGGAGATCATCAATAAAATGACATGGTTTAAATGAATAACTCATGATGAATAACGAGGGACCAAATGGATGATAGAAAGAGATCTCTGCTCAAGAAAATCAAGAAATGGAAGAAGTGGAGTCGCCACTTGAACAATGAATCTAATTCTAGGATCCAAAAAACAACCAACAAGCAGATATGAGGGAGGCTTCTTGTCTGGGAAAAATAAGAAAATGGAGTCACCACCCAAACAAGAAACCAACCGAAGAGAAGTTGCTGATATGACAAAAGATAAGGTGATGAAAAGATCAAAAGACGCCAAAGAATGTTGGCCATTTGACAGGCTAATGAATGGCGTAAAAGATGAGATGATGCCAAATTTTTTTGATTTTGCTAGCTCAAATGAAAAATAAGAAAGAAGAAATAATGATGAATGTCGAATAAACCAAGGACAGAAAAAACTCTGTCCTCGGCAACGGCGCCAAAAAATGTTGTCGCACAGATTGTCACGACAACACTCAGATCGGGGGCTGTCACCCTGATCCCCGATATCTCCGTTTAAGCCTGTCTCCCGCGGCTAAGGGGGGTAGACCCTATGGGATAATGGATGACCAACTGGGGACCAGTTGGGTTGGGGGACACGAGAGGCAACAAGCACTTAATTGATTTTATTAAGTTAATAGACCAGTGCCTTATGAAATAAATGATGAAACGATTATTTCTCAAATGCTCCAGAAATATGAACTCATTAGCAATTGTTTACCATCAAACAACTCAAATAAAGTTTAACTTTTACCCAATGTGAGATAATCGATAAACGCTCAATGGCTTAACAATATTCCAACGATTAAAATTTCGAAAGATTGAATGCTTTAAATAACCACGTGAAATGCTAACCAGAGATCACATTCATGTAGTTAATCTTCAAATGAACATTTAAGCATGTTTAACCATATAAAGAAATGATAAATATTATTCTCACATCAAAATTTTAGCCTCAGCAGAAAAGATATATCGCAAACATAACAAATCCCTGAGCCAAGACTGAAACTGGCAAAAAAATTCCAAAATATTTTTATATTTTTCAAATAAAATAAGACTAAAGACTAAATGAAACTTTAAATCAAAAATCTAAACTATAGAACCAAATAAAAAAGGCCTAAAAATTATTTTTTTATGCTTTTTGGGATATTCTAAATTATTATTATTATTATTTATTTTAATAATATTAAAATCAAAATTTAAAGAAATCTACAATCTAAATAAAACTAAGATCTAATCTAAATTAAAAAAAGAAACTTTTTATGTTTTTTTTTTTGTAATGAAATAAAATTATTCTAAACTAGATGAAAATTAAAAAATCTAATTCTAAGAATAAACTAAAATTTAAATGTAAACAAAAATCAAACTTCTAGAATTATATATATATATATATATTTTGACAAAACCAAATCCAAGTAAAATTTTATTAAAGATAAAACCTAAATAAACAACGATTAAATCTAAATTAAAATCTAAACCATAAAACAAAAAGCTTAAGAAATTTGTATTTATTTATTTTTTTTAATGAGATTTTTAACATTTTTAAAATCAAAATTTTAAAAATAAGAAGAGAAAGATTAAATCTAAATTTATGTCTATGTCTAAAACTAAAACTAAAACTAAGATTTAATAAATCAAAACAGAAAAAAGAACTGATGTCTAATATTTACAACAAAATGAAAATATAAAAAATCTAATCCTAAAAAAAAAACAACGCATATAATAGACATGACCGTAAGCTAAACTTTAAAAAATCGAACTAATGTAAATGAAAGTTGTGTTGTCGCATGGATTGTCACAACAACGCTCAGACCGGGGGCTGTCACCCTGATCCCCGATCTCTCCGTTTAAGCCTGTCTCCTGCGGCTAATGGGGGTAGACCCTAAGGAAAATGGATGATCAACTGTGAACCAGTTGGGTTGGGGAGACACGAAGGAACAAGCACTAAATTGAATTTTATTAAGTTAATAGACCAGTGCCTTATGAAATGAATGATGAAACGATTATTTATCAAATGCTGCAGAGATACGAGCTCATCAACAATCATTTACTATCAAACAAAGCTTAACTTTTTACCAAATGTGAGATAATCAACTTAATGATACTCCAACAATTAAAATTTCGAAAGATAAAAGTCTTTAAACAACCACGTAAAATGCTAACCAGAGATCACATTCATGCAGTTAATCTTCAGATGAACATTAAATCATATTAAATCACATAAAAATGATAAACATTAATTCCACATCAAAATTTTAGCCTCAGCAGAAAAGATAAAACGTGATAAATCACTGAGCCAAGACTGAAAAATATTTCCAAAATATTTTTATGTTTTCAAATAAAACAAGACTAGGCTAAATAAATGAAACTTTAAATCTAAAACCTAAACTATATAACAAAAAGAAAAAAGGGCCTAAAAACTATTTTTTATGCTTTCTTAAAGTTTTATAATTTTTTATTGCTATATTTTTAAAACAAAACTTAAAGTTAAAATCTAAACTAAAACTAAAGTAAACAAAACTTGGAAATTTAAAAAAAAAATCTAAAATCTATCTAAACACTAAATTCTAAACTACATAAAATCAAAAGTAAAAAACTAAGGACTAAAACTTTTTATGCTTTTTATAATTTTATAATGATTTTTAAATTTTAAATTTAAAATGAAACAAAAATGAAATCTAATCTAAAACTAACTTAATGTATAGAAACTAAAGCAACCCCTTTTTTATGCTTTTTTTTAAATTTTTTATTACTATAATATTTTTTTTTGGATTTATAAAAAAAAGGAACAGAGCTAAAATTAAATGTATCTAAAGCTAAAACTCAAAGCTAAAACTAAAACTAAAAGCTAAGATAAGCAAGTTCAAAACTTAATAAAAATATAATTAAAAATTCGTAAAAGATTAAAAAAGGTTTCGATTTTCTTTTTTGTTTGATATGGTTAGGAGTTAGAGTAACAAAACAAACTAAACGTTGAATTTTTATTTTTTATTATATCAAAAATAAATTAAGGATCTAATCCTAAAGCAAAACTAAAACTTAAAATTAAAACCTAAAATGTATCTACGTTAAACTTTATGCAATTAAAAAACCTAAAAATTGAATTTTCTGTCTACGCATATGTACAAAAAAGTGTTGCTTTGCCTGTCATATGGTGTTTGCAGATCGATTGTGGAGAATTTGACGGCAACAGACGCGCTTTGCAGATGGAGGCGTGGGAAATCGAACAGAAGGCAGCGTATTGGATTATGAGGAAAATACACAACTTTGAGCAGCAATGGAGATTGCGTGAGGAAGAAAGGATTGACACAGGTTTAGTGGCTTGCTGAGAAAGGCGTGTGCAGGATCAGTGGAAGAAAATCGATGGACTGTGGTTTTGAGAAATAGATTTGCCTGAGGGAAATATGCAAAATGACTGCGTAAGGGAGGAAAACACGCAGATCTGGGCATTCAACGGTGGAATGTGAGTGTGGGCTGCTGTTGTTGTGAAGATTTGCTTGATGGCAGCAGAAAGAGGAGAAAACGCAGGGCAGAAATAAAGACTACGTGCTGGGCAAGAGGGAAAATGCAGGAAAAGGCCACGATCTTTTTTATAAATGGATTCGTTTGCAGGTGTAAGGGAATGCAACATTTTTTTTTTCAACAGCGAATAGGCAGTTGGCCAAGCGGCAAGGGCTTTGCCCAGGTCACAAAAATTTTCGAGAAATTTCTTCCTGCAATACAATCGAAACCCTCCAGATCTTAAAACAACTGATATTTGAAACCATTGGACAGCAAAATAGCTTAGACAAACCCTCGGAAATCTTCAGAAAAAAAACCCTGCAACCTGTAATGGAAGAGAAGCAAAAAATAATATGTTCAGAAAAGAAACTAAAACCCTAGATTAGCTAAACAACATTTGCAACTTTTAACTCTTAAACAGTGAGATTTATCAATAATCAGCAATAATATTATCAAAATTCCAGATTTACTATGAAATACTTCATAAATCTCTCATGCAAATAAGTAAACAAACTTAAATGATGAACCCAGGATCGAAACTGGCTGGGCTCTGCAAGAGAATGCTTGCGGGAGTTGGCTGGTTCAACTGAGAACTTCCCCAAACGCCCACTGATCTTCTTCAATAAGGGTTTCCTGCACAACTCACTTCAACCATCAATAAAGAGAGAAAAACAGTACTAGATCTCAGATGCAATGGAGATATCTGCCATTATTTCAGAAATTCTAATACCATTCAAACCCTAGCAAGTGAACAAGATACCTGTGTTCAACAATACTCTACAATAAGCTGTTACTAATGGCTGAAAATGAAAATATGCAGAAAATAAACAGCTCACAACACTTCAAGAGAGTAACACCAGCAAGATTTCAACCCCAAAGTCTTTCTTTATTAGCACCAGAAAAAGTTTACAGGATAGCTTTCTTTAGCACAAAACTCACAGATCGAATCTTGTGTCAAATGACCCCCAACACCCTATTTAAAGGAAAAATCCCCAACAGCTAGTTCGAGTGATCCATGTCAAACTAATCTCGACCGTCGATGAGGATCAAGATTTCTTTTAATCTCATCCGTCGAATTTTTAAATGCATTTTAATATATTAAAATTCTACATTTATTTACTCAAAAATTTGACTTATTATTATTTTATTATTTTTTAAATTTTATTTTGTTTTTTTATTTTTAATTATTTTTTAAAATTTTATTATTATTTTTATCTATTTTTTAATTAATTATTTTTTTTAATTTTTATTTTTGGATCCTCGAACTTAGCCTTTGGAAAAATCACCTAGGACCTAGGACTTAGGACTTAGGACTTATGAGGGGATTAAAACATTTTCTAACCCTCAAGACACTTTAAAGTTTACATTATGACTTTTACAATTTTACATCTCAAAGGGGAAAACCCATTTGACATAGACCCTCATAGACCACCCAGTTCTGCGACCAAATATAATCTAGCAGATCAACACACTAGGATTCTTCTAAGATTCTAATGACAAAATTCATTCCGGCTTTGGGGTTAGGCTGAAGGAAAACTCTGCCGATCATGGATCGGTGAGACAAAAAACCTTCCGGAACGTAGATTATCACTAGAAAATTAGGTCCACCTAGGCAATTTACATACATGACTCAACTCTATTAAGATTATTTACAATTCACACATGCATATTGGGTTTACAACATAAATTGATCAAGTCGACGAGGACTGTCGAATGGCACGGACACGTCAATCAAGCGCTATCCCTTTTGCGAAGAAAAGGGAGTGTATTGCTGGGAAGTTGACACATAGTGGTCAACATTTGGCTCCACTTGGGGATACGTTGCTGCACTGTAGGAATGTGAGAATCCAGAATCTGCATCCATGCAACATACAACAAAACATAAGAAGCGTCCATCCAAAAATCATCCTATAACGTTAAGCACAGGAAAGATATAAGCTCTTCATTTATTAACTATCTAGTAACATGAAAAGTAAATCTAATCCTAAAACAGAAATGAAAATGCAGAAAAAACAAGGAGTAAGGTTAGAAATACAGGGGATGCCCCATGGCCTCAGATGTGTTCAATATAGTGTATACTGAGCATTTGCCTGCTTTCAGGCAAATCTGTCGGCTGCTTGTCGGATGTGCCATGTCCAATTCTACATATGGTAGGACTTTTTCCTATCTGAAATTCAAGCTGCTCACGGCCGTCTGATGCATCAAATCTTTTTCTCATTTTCTTCCTCTTGTGCTTTTTCTTCCCGGTAGGCTATATTATTGATGACGTGGAACTTTTTGCTTCAAAGCTATCATATGAAGTATGTAAGATATGCGAGACATGTCTTTCTTCATCCTGCATTTGATCTTTATCGTTTTTAATTTTATCTGGATCACCTTCAATTAACCACCTTTCAATTGAACCAATGACCTCATAATAAGATGGAGCTTGTTGCAGCAAATGAGAAGGCTCCTGATCTATTGATGTTTCCTGGTTTCTTTCATCCTTAATCCCCTGTTGAAATTTATGTACCTGTATTTTAATGGCATTTATCTGGCTAGAGTGTTCAACTTTCATAGCACTAATTTCCCTTGCATGATCTTCTTCCATGGTCAATAACTTTTTCTGAAGACATATCTGATTAGCTTCTATATATTTTATTACTTTATCGCCTTTTTCCTTTATGGTCATTAAGCAATGCTGCATAGAGTTTATCTCTTCCTTATGATTTGTTTGCATGGTCGTCATATTTTCCTCTAAGCCTGATAACTTGCTTTGCATAAAACTAATTTCTATGTCATGATTAGTCTTCATGGCCTCAATTTCCTTAGTATGCTGATTTTGCATGATCTCTATCTCCCTATTACGCTTTTGCAGGTGGGTGCATAAAATTCTCACATCATTGGCGTAATTAGTTTGATTGATCTCCATATTTTTTACCAGCAGCATTAGTTCTTGTATAATTTGCTTATGATCTTCCTTTTCATTGTCAACACTGTTTTTACAATTTGTTCCTACTTTTCCACTATGATCTGCAATGGTACAAGTGGATGGCAAATTCTGATATGAAGCATTGCCTTGAAATCTTTCATCGATCACTGGACCTTTTATAAGATTACTTTTATTCTGTTGCACAATTTTAGGGGCACAAGGCGAGTTATCTGGATCACCATATCTATCTTTAAAAGCATCGACAATGTCTTGCAAAGAAGTGAAGGAATCTTCAGGACAACTATTAAACCAATTCAAAGCATCATCTTCTAAAGAAAGGACAAATAGACACATTTTGACATCTTCATGATTATATTGAGGAGATCTACAATACATGATCATTATACGAGTAAACCAGCCTAGATTCTTTTTAACAGCGATTGAATCACCACCCGAGAACACAGGTAATTTAGAAATGGCCACCTCCGAATATCATGGCGAACATTAATAAAATGACATGGTTTAAACGAATAATCCATGATGAATAATAAGGTATCAGATGGATGATAGAAAGAGATCTCTGCTCAAGAAAATTAATAAATGAAACCAGTGGAGTTGCCACTTGAACAATGAGTCAAATTCTAGGATCCAAAAAGTAACCAATAAGCAGATATGAGGGAGGCTTCTTGTTTGGGAAAAATAAGAAAATGGAGTCGCCACCCAAACAAGAAACGAACTGAAGAGAAGTTGCTGATATGACGAAAGATAAGGTGATGAAAAGATCCAAATGATGCCAAAAAATGTTGACTCTGCCAGCTCAAATGAGATATGCGAAAGATGAAAGAATGATAAATGTCATTGAAACACTGAGAATAAAGTGTCTCCGGCAACGGCGCCAAAAATGTTGTCGCATGGATTGTCACGACAACGCTCAGACCGGGGGCTGTCACATTGATCCCCGATCTCTCTGTTTAAGCCTGTCTCCCGCGGCTAAGGGGGATAGACCCTATAGGAAAATGGATGACCAACTGTGAACCAGTTGGGTTGGGAGACATGAAGGAACAAGCCCTAAATTGATTTTTATTAAGTTAATAGACCAGTGCCTTATGAAATGAATGATGAAACGATTATTTATCAAATGCTGCAGAGATACGAGCTCATCAACGATCATTTACCATCAAACAAAGCTTAACTTTTTACCAAATGCGAGATAATCAACTTAATGATACTCCAGCAATTAAAATTTCGAAAGATAAAGGGCTTTAAACAACTATGTAAAATGCTAATCAGAGATCACATTCATGCAGTTAATCTTTAGATGAACATTAAATCATATTAAATTACATAAAAATGATAAACATTAATTGCACATCAAAATTTTAGCCTCAGCAGAAAAGATAAAATGTGATAAATCCCTGAGCCAAGACTGAAAAATATTTCCAAAATATTTTTATGTTTTCAAATAAAACAAGACTAGGCTAAATAAATGAAACTTTAAATCTAAAACCTAAACTATAGAACAAAAAAAAAAATCGCCTAAAAATTATTTTTTATGTTTTCTTAAAGTTTTATAATTTTTTATGAATTTTTTATTGTTATATTTTTAAAACAAAACTTAAAGTTAAAATCTAAACTAAAATTAAAGTAAACAAAACTTGAAAATTAAAAAAAAAATCTAAATTCTATCTAAACACTAAATTCTAAACTACATAAAATCAAAAGTAAAAAACTAAGGACTAAAACTTTTTATGCTTTTTATAATTTTATAATTTTTTAATGATTTTTAAATTTTAAATTTAAAATGAAATAAAAAATGAATTCTAATCTAAAACTAACCTAATCTATAGAAACTAAAGCAACCCCTTTTTTATGCTTTTTTTTAATAAGTTTATTATTATTATTATTATTATTTTTTGGATTTATAAAAAAATGGAATAGAACTAAAATTAAATGTATCTAAAGCTAAAACTAAAAGCTAAAGGTAAAACTAAAAGCTAAGTTAAGCAAGTTCAAAAATTAATAAAAAAAGTAATTAAAAATTCGTAAAAGATTAAAAAATGTTTCGATTTTCTTTTTTGTTTGATATGGTTAGGAGTTAGAGTAACAAAACAAACTAAACGTTGAATTTTTATTTTTTATTATATCAAAAATAAACTAAGGATCTAATCCTAAAGCGGAACTAAAACTTAAAATTAAAACCTAAAATGTATCTACGTTAAACTTTATGCAATTAAAAAACCTAAAAATTGAATTTTCTGCCTACGCATATGTACAAAAAAGTGTTGCTTTGCCTGTCGTATGGTGTTTGCAGATTGATCTTGGATAATTTGACGGCAGCAGAAGTGTTTTGCAGATGGAGGCGTGGGAAATCGAACAACAGGTAGCGTATTGGATTATGAGGAAAATACGCAACTTCGAGCAGCAATGGAGATTGCGTGAGGAAGAAAGAATTGATGTAGGCTTAATGGCTTGCTGAGAAAGGCGTGTGCAGGATCAGTGGAAGAAAATCCGGTGGACTGTGGTTTTGAGAAACAGATTTGCCTGAGGGAAATATGCAAAATGACTGCGTAAGGGAGGAAAACACGCAGATCTGGGCATTCAACGGTGGAATGTGAGTGTGGGCTGCTGTTGTTGTGAAGATTTGCTTGATGGCAGCAGAAAGAGGAGAAAATGCAGGGTAGAAATAAAGACTGTGTGCTGGGCAAGAGGGAAAACGCAGGAAAAGGCCACGATCTTTTTTATAAATGGATTCGTTTGCAGGTGTAAGGGAATGCAGCGTTTTTTTTTTTTTTTTGCAGCATCCAACAGGCAGCTGGCCAAGCGGCAAGGGCTTTGCCCAGGTCACAAAAATTTTCGAGAAATTTCTTCCTGCAATACAATCGAAACCCCCCAGATCTGAAAACAACTGATATTTGAAACCCTTGGACAACAAAATAGCTTAGACATACCCTCGAAAATCTTTAGAAAAAACCCTGCAACCTGTAATGGAAGAGAAGCAAAAAATAATATGTGCAGAGAAGAAACTAAAACCCTAGATCAGCTTAACAACATTTACAACTTTTAACTCTTAAACAGTGAGATTTATCAATAATCAGCAGTAATATTATCAAAATTCCAGATTTACTATGAAATACTTCAGAAATCTCTCATGCAAATCAGAAAACAAACTTAAATGATGAACCTAGGATCGAAACTGGCTGGGCTCTGCAAGAGAATGCTTGCAGGAGTTGGCTGGTTCAGCTGAGAACTTCCCCAAACGCCCACTGATCTTCTTCAATAAGGGTTTCCTGCACAACTCACTTCAACCATCAATAAAGAGAGAAAAACAGTACTAGATCTCAGATGCAATGGAGATACCTGCCATTATTTCAGAAATTCTAATACCATTCAAACCCTAGCAAGTGAACAAGATACCTATGTTCAACAATACTCTACAATAAGCCATTACTAATGGCTGAAAATGAAAATATGCAGAAAATAAAACAGCTCACAACACTCCAAGAGAGTAACACCAACAAGATTTCAACCTCAAAGTCTTTCTTTATTAGCACCAGAAAAAGTTTATAGGAGAGCTTTCTTCAGCACAAAACTCACAGATCGAATCCTGTTTCAAATGACCCCTAGCACCCTATTTAAAGGAAAAATCCCCAACAGCTAGTTCGAGTGATCCATGTCAAACTAATCTCGACCGTCGATGAGGATCAAGATTTCTTTTAATCTCATCCGTCGAATTTTTAAATGCATTTTAATATATTAAAATTCTGCATTTATTTACTCAAAAATTTGACTTATTATTATTTTATTATTTATTTTATTTTATTTTATTTTTTAATTATTTTATTTTTAAATTTTATTATTATTTTTATCTATTTTTTAATAATTAATTTTTTTTAATTTTTATTTTTGGATCCTCGAACTTAGCCTTTGGAAAAATCACCTAGGACCTAGGACTTAGAACTTAGGACTTATGAGGGGATTAAAACATTTTCTAACCCTCAAGACACTTTACATTATGACTTTTACAATTTTACATCTCAAAGGGGAAAACCCATTTGACATAGACCCTCATAGACCACCCAGTTCTGCGACCAAATATAATCTAGCAGATCAACACACTAGGATTCCTCTGAGATTCTGATGACAAAATTCATTTCGGCTTTGGGGTTAGGCTGAAGGAAAACTTTGGCGATCATGGATCGGTGAGACAAAAAACCTTCCGGAACGTAGATTATCACTAGAAAATTAGGTCCACCTAGGCAATTTACATACATAATTCAACTCTGCTAAGATTATTTACAATTCACACATGCAAACTGGGTTTACAACATAAATTGATCAGGTCGACGATGACTGTCGAATGGCACGGACACGTCAATCAAGCGCTATCCCTTTTGCGAAGAAAAGGGGGTGTACTGTTGGGAAGTTGACATGTAGTGGTCAACAAGCTGAAAATATCATATTTGTCCGGGCCGCTACGGGAAACGACTACGGAGAAATGGTTTGCAGCAGAGCCAACTTTTATATTTGCAGGGATATGAGAGGCACTGAAAACTTGCTTGACTGAAAGCATTGAGGAGCGAAGGTAGCAGTGGACAAGCAGCGGAAAGGAACAAGCCGTTAAGGGTGTTCGATTTTTCTTTGCAGGCAGGCCACACAATGGAAATCACGCGGAGAGCTGGAGCTGGAGCTGCGTGGGGGAAATGGCTGAGCGTAGGAAGCTCCAGCGTGAGGATTGCAACTGCGTGGAGCCAATGGATGCCATAGATTTGATTTAATGAGGCTACGTATATGGCTTTTGGGATTGAAACGTGGAGAAGTAGCTGGTGTTTGGATAGCGTTTGGAGTTGGCAACAAATGAGGGATGGACACAGAAGCTTGAACAATGTAACGTAAGGAGAGCAGCTGCGTGGGAGGCAGGGTTTCGATGTGGCAAAAATGGATACGTGGGTCTTGTGTGGAATGGAGGTTGAAAGGAGATGCATGAATGGGAGCCACGGGAGAAAGAAATGTGCAATAACAGGATTATTGCAGCGTATATTCACTAGCGTAGAGAGGGTCAGGTTGCAACGAAAGGGGGAGAGAGGAGGCAAAACGCTGGAGGCTGCGTAGGGAACTGTGTATTGGCAAGCATGAGAAGAAATAATGAATGCTGCTTGAAGGAAAATGGCCAAATGGGAACAAGCAACAGATGGTAGCGTGAAGACTGAGGGTTTGCTGCAGACCTAGCGCAGAGCATACCCTAAAAAAAAAATTTCGAAAAATTTCCTGCAAATAATGAAACCCCAGACAGAAGATAAATGGATTGGAAAACCCTCTTAAAATTTACCAGGGTTTTAAAATTTTGAACCAACTGTTTCAGATTGTCTGCTGAAAACCCTGCAAAATTTTCAAGATCTGTACCTGCAACCTGCAATGATGAAGAACAGAAAACCCAAAAAATATGTGCAAGAAACGAAACTGAAAACCCTAACTAAATAATTACAATATTCACAAACTGCAGGCTCTAGAATAGCCAGATTTCTCGTTCTGCCACATAAATATTTTCAGAATTTTAATTTAATGTGAGATGCTTCAGAAAAACCTTGCATGCATTCATAAAAAAATTTCAGATGATAAGCCCAAGATTAAAACTAGCTAGGCTCTTTCAGAAAACGCAATCCAGGAGTTGGCTGGTTCAGCCGAGAACTTCCCCTAATGCCTGGTAAACTCAAAACTAAGATTTCCTGCACAGCTTGAAATCAACCATTAACATAGAGGGAAAAAACGATAGTGAAATCCAGATCAAATGGAGATAATTGACATTATATTTCAGAATCTAAATTATCATTCAAACCCCAGAGATCAGACAAGTACCTGTGCTTGAATCAATCTTCATCAAGCTAAAATCAATAGCTGAAAATAAAATTATGCAGAAAAAAAAAACATCTTACAGCATTTCCAGAAGAGTAACACCAACAAGATTTCAACCCCAAAGTCTTTCTTTATTGCTCAAAAATGATCACAAGAGAGCTTTCTTTAGCACCAGACTCTCAGATCTAATCTGATCTCAAATGACCCCTAGCACCCTATTTAAAAGAAAAAATCCCAACGGCTAGTTCGAGTGATCCATGTCAAACTAATCTCGACCGTCGATGAGGATCAAGATTTCTCTTAATCTCATCCGTCGAATTTTTAAATGCATTTTAATATATTAAAAAATTGAAATTCTGCATTTATTTACTCAAAAACTTGACTTATTACTATTTTATTATTTTTTTAGATTTTTTAATTTATTTTATTTTGTTTTTAATTTATTTATTTCTATTTTTTAATTATTTATATTTTAATTATTTATTTTTTTAATTTTTTGATTTTTTAAATTATTTATATCTTTTATTTTTTTTCAATTTTTTATTTTTTAATGGATCCTCAAACTTAGCCCTTTTGCAAAAATCACCTAGGACCTAGGACTTAGGACTTTTGAGGGGATTAAAACATTTTCTAACCCTCAAAACACTTTACATCATAACTTTTACAATTTTACATCTCAAAGGGGAAAACCCATTTGACA
The DNA here is from genome assembly GCA_031772625.1 of Pinus tabuliformis. Taxonomy (NCBI): domain Eukaryota; kingdom Viridiplantae; phylum Streptophyta; class Pinopsida; order Pinales; family Pinaceae; genus Pinus; species Pinus tabuliformis. The sequence continues at coordinate 1,890,459,126 of CM062817.1, read as the reverse complement.
TAGACCCTCATAGATCACCCAGTTCTGCGACACAACTATAATCTAGTAGATCAACGCACTAGGATTCCCCTAAGATTCTAATGACAAAATTCATTCCGGCTTTGGGGTTAGGTTGAAGGAAAACTCTGCCGATCATGGATCGGTGAGACAAAAAACCTTCCGAAATGTAGATTATCACTAGAAAATTAGGTCCACCTAGGCAATTTACATACATGACTCAGCTCTGCTAAGATTATTTACAATTTACACATGCAGACTGAGTTTACAACATAACATGATCAGGTCGACGATGACTGTTGAATGGCACGGACATGTCAATTAAGCGCTATCCCTTTTGCAAAAAAAGAGGGTGTACTGCTATGGGAAGTTGACATGTAGTGGTCAACAGAGTCAAAACACTTATAGACTTTGAAGATTTGCTAACAGAGTATTCAACCAATCAAGATGCTCAGAACAACAGTCCTTAGTTTATACAGTGCTGCAAATTCAAATTCCAGCCAGCATATTAATATTATAAAGATGCAACGGTATCTTTCATATATTCTTGTTTCATCACATAACATCAGAATCAAATGTATGAAGTAAAAGACAGCTTTCTATTAGGAAAAACAGCCCAGGTACATAACACAATCCAGATCTGAAATCAAAGGTCTATGAGAGGACAAAAGTGTCATTTACAGACTTCTTATGTTGGAAATAAATCCTATAACAGCGGCAAAACTTCTAGCATAAAAGAGAGGAAGACAAGATACAACAATGGCCTTACAGTTGATGATTGCAGATTAGAATATTTCCTTACTGAAGGTCCAAATCTGCGCAAGATATATTTAATTTACAGCCCAGTAGTCTACGCATTTTTCCACAAGGAAACACACCTTACAAATGGAGAGGAGGTCTCCTTTTAAAACATTCTTTTGCATTTTACATGGAATAAAATCTAATAATCTAGAATTCCCTAGAAACAGTGGGATCCACTAAACAAGCATTCGTTATGATTTGGAAGGGTCAAAACAGCCAAGTGTCATCGTCCTAAGTTGAACGCTTCACTAGAATATGGCTTGTCATGGACATGTGTCTTCTCCATGGAACGCCCACTTAAAATTGGCTTATGCATCAGAAGGAACTTTTAGAAATAGTCTTCCAGACTCTTCTAAGCTAGTCACTCCATTGAAGGAATATTTAATAATCCCTTTGATAATGATTTCATGAATATATGAACCACATGTGGGCTTAGAATGTGGTGTAGGTTTAAAAAAGTAACTTCCAAAGCCATCTCTGCACCATAAATTCCATTGAATGATTGATGGCTCGTGAAAACGTGTTTACTGCATCTTGTAGAAGGATTATTTTAATGCACTTGTCATCATCCTTTGAAGGGCATTCCTCCTCAATGCGATGTGAAGAGTGCCAACATACCATAACATGCCTCCAAATATGCATACATGCCTTGGGAGATGTGAAATGCGTCAAAAGTATCCTCAATGTTTTGATGGAATATTCTTCCAAGAAGAAATAAACTGTTTTAATTAAATTTACTTCATGGAACATTGCTGCTATACACAATTACTCTCTTTTTATCAAGATAACAGCATTAAAAATTGTATATCCTGTCCGTTTCCTCCAGTGCATGTGCTTTCCATTTTTGAGGTTGTAGTTGTCAATTTGAAAAACATGATTAGGGATCAATATTCATGACCGCTTTGATTTTGGTCTGACAAATTCCAAATTGATTGTAGACATGATTTGCAGATGACAGTTCGACTTGTGGTACACTACAAAGGATTAAAACTCAGTATGGTGCGGAAGTAAGTATGGCTTTAAATTATGGATGCTATTTGCTGTCTTCCTTTATGATATGGATGGAAGCAAATAATAAGATGAATGAATGAAATACTATATGCATACTTATGCTCCCAATTTCAAAGGAAGATTCAAAATATTCATGTTTTTGCAATTTTTGAAGTTGTTTTTGGAAAAAACGAGAGATTGAACTTATGTAAAAAATCAGTTTTGCAAGATATATTAGCATTATATTCTCCAAGGAAACTATTGCAAATTTGCAACTGTCAAATACTAGGTAATTAGCAGATGAACGGATCATCATGGCCGATACTCTGTCTGGGAATTGGACTTGAAGTATAGTTTCACATGAATCACAGTAATTGGTCATTGATTCTTACAACATTATACTTTTGTGATTGTAACAGTCCATATACTTGCATACATATTTTATTTAACACTTGAAGTCTTGAATCTGCTAGCCTAACACAAATTTTCCCATAACAATATTTTTCCCCATGCAGTCACCCTTTGCAAGTTGCAAGAGCAAGATAACACCCAACAATGTTGATATGCTAAACGTTTCTGGCAAACCTGCCTATCCTTTAGAAGGATGTATTATCGCACTAGGTTTTCAAGATCCCCACCAGTCACTAATGATAGGACCCTAAAAGAACATTCCAAAAAGATTTCAATCTAGCTATCGTCTAGTCTTTGTGACAGCACATTTAGACCACTATATAGGTGTATTCCACGTGAATTCACTCGTTTTACTTGGCTGCAAGTCAACAATATTTTCCTCCTTGCTTCGTTGCAATCAAGTCTGACAGTAATTGCAAAAGTCAGTACTGGCTAACCTTTGAATCAGTGAACAATGAATATTTACAACAGTACTGTCATGTTGCTTCCTAGTGCAAGGTAAGCATGTGTAACAAAAATGTTTGTGAGTTGCAATTACTGGAAAATAGAAGATCTGAATTTCATTGATAATAAGGTGTTTCATGTCATGTGTCGTTCAATTTAATTATGCTTTAAATTCTGTTACATTAAATTATCAATCCAATTTTGTAGACTTGCGATGTGTACAACAAAGTATATGCAAAGACTTAACTTTCAATTCTATTGAAAGTAAATTAATGTGAAAAGAAATATTAATCTATGAAAGCAATAGAAGTCTCAATTGTTGAATTTTTTTGTAACTATGGTCGGTCTTCATAATGTATATTTTATCCTTTAATGTATTTTGTAAGCATATTCTTCATGCTTGGATCAAAAAGAAAATATTGAAAGGCATGTTCTTCATGTCGGTTGTAAAAGAGAAAAATTTGAATTTGCAAAAGATGAATTTTAGGCTCCAAAAGATGAAGTTGGCCTCCTCCTAGTTAAGTTGGCCCAGCTAAAGGGAGACATCCATTTGGCCTCCAAAGAAGCTATATAAATACACCATTTCGCTCCTCCTCCAAGCCAAGTAATTCACAATCAGCTGAGGCAAGTGAAGATCTGAGGTAGCTAGTGAAGATCTGAGGCATATAACGAAGGTCTTGAGGCAAATACTCTATCTCTGTGGAAGATCTCTATGATAAAGAAGAGAAACAAGACAAAGCTATGTGGAAGGAGATTGAATTTTGAAGAAGGCAAAAGGTCTAACCTTGGGAAGATGACTTGACTAGGAGGATGGACCAGTTTTGACCTAGTGATTGAATGAGTGTTAAAGAGTGCAACTAGGGGCTAATTCCCCTTCCTAGAAGTCTTGTATGAATAAAATATAAAAATCATATAAATAACTATAAATAATAACAATCATAAATAATAATTAACTAATAATTAGTGTTGAAGAGTCATGTCTCTAAGGACATGACCATTCGTTGAAAATAGCTCATACTCACGTAAATAACATATTTACCATAAGTTACTACCCACCATAATTTAAGCAAGTATTTGCGTAAAAGATGGGATAAGGAAAAAGGTGTAAATAAATATACTTACTAGGAGTTATTTCCCACCATTATTTACAGGTTTTTCAACATTTTAACAAATATGGGTATAAATGTAAATGTGCAAACTTACTAGAATTTAATTTACAAAGATACGTGATCCAACTTACAAACAGACATGTCTCTTGGGTATATTGAGTATAAAATAAATTTGAAACTTTTCATTTTACACAATTCACTTATCATCTCATATCTTCTTGTACTTATTATTGATGTTCTATCTACGATTACTATCAATGATGATCTAAAGTGAATGTTACTGAAGTTTTAATGTGATTGCTATTGGAATTTGAAGTAAAGTTGTTATTGGGCTAATGAGACATTGAAGTAATTGTTGCAAGCATAGGACATACCATAAAATTTAACATTAAGATGTATCTCTATTGAACTAAAGAATCTCTCTATTGAAAAGGTTGTTAGGGTTTTTCCCCATGTGGGTTTTCCTAGGGTAAACTCTTGTGTTCTTTGTTTTGGTTATCTCTTCATGATCTAGAAGTTGAGGGGCATCCTATAGAATATAATGCAGTATTCACTGATTTCTTTGAGCCTACATCATCTTGTCTCATGAACAAATAGAGGAAAATGAAGATATTTGATGAGACTAAACGATACAACATTGAGAACCTTCATCAACCTAAGAGAACCAAGATTCAATAGGGAACATAAAAAAAACAGCAAATGGATCTGCTTGTGAGTAGATAGGCTCTCCAGATCAAACTTCAAGGGTGACATTTGATGCCATGGGGCATCCTTTGTATAGTGTTTCTAACCTAACTCTCCGAGATAGGTTTTATTTTTTTCATTAGATAGTTTTGATTTCAATGGTTATGTTTCATGTCCTTGGATTTCATTGTTAGAATAGGATTTCTATTCCAACAATTGATATATATTTAATGATGTTTATGATGATTTTGATATATGTTAGAATGGATATCTACTCGATTTTTCTTTGTTTTCTTGGATACAAGATTTTGGATTCTCACATTCCTTCATTGAAGAAACATGTCCCCAAGTAGAGCCAAATGTTGACCATGTACATGTCAACATTCCGAGAAACAGAGTATAAAGCAACATATAAACGATTTTGAGTCAATATCATCATTGTAATCCCAAATTCTGCTTTTGTATTGTAAAAATGATTCTACTATGACCATTAAGCCATGTAATGACACCTAGGTAAGCCTATAATTTTGTCAAAAGGTTTCACTCTAGGGATTTTTTCAGCCCCCCAAATTATTTGTGTTTGTAAACACAAATAATTGACAGAGTTTTTCTCCCATATATACCCCAAAGCTAGGGTGAAATTTGTTGATGAGGTCTTAGGTGAGTCCTAGTGTTAATCGAGTCTATTTATTTTTCATACTAGATCATGTGTCTTGTGTCATAGAATTTGGTTGAGTTTTAAGAGGTCTATGTCTATGTGTAATTTCCCCTTCTAAGGGTTGATTTTATAACATTTTGATGTAAAAGTATGTTTAGAAATATTTTTGGTGAATGGTTCCTCATAATTAGAAAACCATTACCAAAATATTTTTAGATACACTTAGAGGGTGGAAAAATATTTAATCCCCTCTTGAGTCATTTTAATCAAGGTTACTTGGGAGGGAACAAAAACGGGGAGCGGGAGCAGGAGTGACATTTTCAGAAGCTCTCGGTTTGGGAACGAATTGGGGAGAATATATATATATATATATATATATATATATATATATATATATATATTGATGCATATATGTCAACAAAAACATGTAGAATGATGAATTAGATATAAAAAGCATAAAAACATAGATTGAACCATATAACATCAATCGTCTAGAAGTTATACTCTTCATCAACCACGTACACAAATTAGTAACATACAACATATTGAGTCTCATGATTCATCAATCTTAAAGTTTCAAGCTTTCAAAATTCAATATATAAAATTTATCATCATTGATCACCAAAATTGTAATTGTGAGCTAAGTGTAACCATTACAACAAAGAATATCTAACATGAAATGAAATGTTATAAAATGAAATGAAATGAAACAACTTTCAACTTTCACGAAGCATCATATTCATAATTCATTACCAATGAGATATAATTGCCAACTTCAAACTTGAAGTGCCATATATTGTTTAAAAAAAATATCATAATAAATATGAAAGAGTCAACAATTATAAAAACTACTAGAAATTAAAAAAGACAAGTAAATCTATCATTTATTGCTAATGCTTGGGCCTTTTGCCGCCACAAGAAATGTCTAATTTTTGAGTCTTGTTGGAAAATCAGGATCTTTGTCATTAATATCACCATCTAAGCATTAACATAAGATAGAAAAAACATAGCATGTCAAGTCGAGATTTTGTTTGAGTGATGGGTACATCTTTAGTAGGGTCATGATAGAGGAGTTCGACAACCAATGTCACTAACATCAAGGTAGATAGAGGGATTGGTGCTCTTGATTAAATACAAGTTCCATACCCTAATACATGAGAAAATCCAGTGGAAACATTGCAATCCCCCCAATCCTGAAATCCTGAAACACTAATAAGCTTGTTGGATTTTGAATAGGATCTAAAATTCTACTTGCTCCATATGAAATCCAATGAGGCCGGAACCACTCTCAAATATCCTGAGTCATTTCATGGTAATGTTAAAAATTCAAGTAAAAGGTTTAAGAATTTAACATTACCATGAATCACATATCAATACTAGGGCCATAGGCTTGATCATTAGACTTCCCTATTAAAAAATTATTTGTTTCTTTGAAAAAAATTGCATTTGGACTGTTATTGCAAAAAAAATAAAATTGCAAAAAAGGCTAGGGAGCGAAAATTTCTCTTCCGGGTTCGCTCCCAAAATTCGCTCCTTGCGGGAGCGATTTTAGGGGCACGCTCTTGAGTCGCTCCCAAGGGGAGCATGAGTTAGGAGCGGGTTCGAGGGGGGTGAGCCGCTCCCCCGCAACCCTGATTTTAATTTTTATTTCTGGCAAAAAATAAAATTAAAATTAGCCAGAAATTATCAAAAAATAAAATGAAGACAAATTAATTACCCTCCAAGTGGAAAATTCATCAAAAAATATTTGAGGCTATTTTCAAAAGGAAAAAATGCAAGTCAAAAATAAAATGCCTCATTTCCAAGGCAAAGAAATTTAGTCTAGAAATTCTTTTGGGCCAGAGAAGACTATTTCCCAGCAAATCCAAATTTTTGGACCAAGCAATTGAATATTTTGCACAAGTAATGATAATTCTATTTTTTGGAGATCTTCCATGGTCCAAAAGTCAAAGTTTGACCCCTCCAATACAGTGAATGAGGAAGGTCGAAGTTTTTTGGAGATTTGTGCCAACTAATCAAGGGTTCAAATTTTTTCTTCAACGATTAAGCCGTGGATTAATGCAACTAGCCGTTATTTCAACTTGGAGGGGTTGATCCTTCTCATTTTCTATATAAGGAAGATTTCAAGCTCCTCATTGTAACTTAACTTCAATTTTGTTGAAAATTTTGTATCGAGCTTAAGCTTTATTGGAATACTTTTAATAAAAAGTTTTTGGGGTTTCAATTCAAGGTGTCTCGCGCTTAAAAACTGATTTTTTTTTGAGTTGGGTGAATTTTACTATTTTTGGGTATATTGGGCATTGGTTCTGACATCACTAACTCGCTGATCTGTGGGTCAATTTATTACTGTAATAACTTATTACAGATCTGAAATATTATTGAATACATCATCATAAAGTAAGCTAGACACATAAATTTACCTCTCCTAGTCATTGGAAAGTTTTGTACTTCATGTGTTGGGCAAATTTTATAATTTAGAGTGATTTTTCTGTTGCTATCATAAGTTATAACACTAATAAGCACTAAAATCTTCTGAAGTACTACTGCTGATTTGACTGTTGAGATCTAACACTTGTGTGGTTTATTTTAAGTTTCTAAAATTTCCAGAATTTGGCACCTAAAACACTCCTACATTTAAGCTCTAGATTTGATCTTGTGATAATTGGAATCTAATTGCCATCTTTGTATTTGGTAATCACTCTAAGTCTTGGCATATAAGTTTTCATTTGGCTATCTTGAATGGTGATTGGTTTTTCTTAAAGTAGTATCAAACATTGTTGAAAAATTGACATCTTGTGAGAATTTGTTGAAGTTTTGCACTTGTGTCTTTAAATCATTTTATCTTGTTCAGGATTGTCATCTCATCCTCTTTTTAAGTACTTACGCTAAAGCTAATTCACACTAAGTACTTAAGTATCTTAAACAATCATAATTCAAGATCATCTCACTCATAGTCTCTTGCATAAGCATGCTAGATCTAACTTGCATTAAAACTTACTTCCTAGCATAAGCTAGGTTGATAGAAATCTAGGGAAACCTTTCTCACCTAGCTTGAGGGGTGTTGTCGCACATATTGTCACGACAACACTTAGACTGGGGGTTGTCACCATGATCCCCGATCTCTCCGTTTAAGCCGTCTCCTGTGGGTAAGGGGGGTAGACCCTATGGGACAAAGGATGACCAACTGTGGATCAGTTGGGTTGGGAGACACAACAAGGGGAAACAAACACTTGATTGATTTTACAAATTAATGTACCAGTGCCTTATGGAGTTAATGACTAAATAATTGTTTATCAAATACTGCAGAAATATGAACTCATTAACAATCATTTACCATCAAATAACCCAAACAAAGATTAATTTTATCAAATGCGAGATAAATGATAAATGTTCAATGGCTTAACAATATTCCAACTATTAAAATTCGAAAGATTAAATGCTTCAAATAACCATGTAATTTTAAATGCTAACCAATTATCACTTTCATATAACTAATCTTCAAATGAACATTTAAGCATGTTTAACCACATAAAAAAATGATAAATATTAATCCCACATCAAAATTTTAGTCTCAGCAGAAAAGATATATCGCAAACATGACAAATCCTTGAGCCAAGACTGAATCTGGCAAAATATTTCCAATTTTTTTTGTATTTTTATATTTTCAAATAAAACAAAACTAAGCTAAAAAGACTAAAGTCTAAATAAATGAAACTTAAATCTAAAATAGAAAATCTAAACTATAAACAAAAAAAAGTCTAAAGATTACTTTTTATGTTTTTGAGAATTTTTTTTATTTTTTATATTTTAAAATTTAAAAGCCTAAATCTATTCTAAACTAAAGTTCTAAAAATGAAAAGGAACCTTTTAATTCTTTAAATGATTTATGACTTTTTTTTTATATTTTATATTTTTTATGATTTTTTTTTCTTTTTATTTATTAAAAAATAAAACAAAAATAAGTTCTAAATAAAGTAAATGAAACTTTAAAATTTCTAAACTAAACTAAAACTAAAGAATAACTAAGAAAAATCAAAATCTAATCTAATTAGCAAAATCTAAAATCTAAATTAAAATTTAACTAAAAGAACTAACGTATGTAATCGTAAACTAAACAAAACAAAATCAAAACTTTATAGAAAATTTAAAACGCACCTCATAAACTACGCATACTAAGAAAATCAAGCTTATATATTGTTCTTATGCACGCAGGTTTGCTGTAAGCCTGACGGCGGAGGGTCGACGACAGTGTGGGAGAAACAGGAAGCGACGTGTGAGGATTTGCAGAAGGAGAAGGATATGCAGATGGAGGAAGGCACGCAGAGAGGCAGAAAGAAATTCGATGAGCTCAAGGGAAAACATTGAGATCCTCGCAAGTGTCTTGCAGGTATGGCGTGAAAATTGGAGGGGATCGACGGATGAGGAGCTGCTTGGAGAAGAATGAATCGGCTGAGGAGGGAGGTGCGTGTTGTTTGCAGGTTGGATAGCAGCGTTGAGGGAGGATCGAAATGCAGTTTGAAGGTGCTGCGAGCAAGTGTGAGGCGACTGTGTGAGGTGTGCAGATGTGTTTTCTATTGTAGGTAATCGATGGAAAAGGGAAGAGCAACTGCGTGAGGGCAATGCTGTGTTTGAGGAATAGGCATCGATGAAAAGTTTAGAGTTGGTCTGCGTAGGATACACGGAAAAAAAAAGAAAGGAAACACGCAGAGAGAGAGCTGCGTGGAGTGGTGAGAAAGGCATGAGCAGAAACTGGACAGAGGAAATTGGACAGCGCAGGTCGAATGATAGCAGAGGGGCTGACGGATTTGGGAAAAATGCTGAAGCTGCTAGAGGGTTTTGCACCAATGAAACAATCATGCCCAGGTGCGTGGATATGAACACAATTTGCCTCTAAAAACAAAATTAACTTCTCAGCCACCAATATGGAAACCCAAAAGCTCAGAAAATCGCACCAAAATTTCTGGGACTGAATTTGAAACCCTCGAACGGCGAAATGGTGACCCTGCAAAAAACTGGTTGTGAGGCCAGATCTTACCCCCCAGGGCCTAGATCTGGCTTCCAACAAGAATTTCTTCCTGCAACCTACAAAAATAGAAATCTGGCGGAAAAATATGCAAGAATAAAACCCAAAAAAAAAAATTACAGTATTCACAGATTTTCGACTCTTGAACAGCCAGATTTGTCAATAATCCACAATAATATTTTTAGAATTTCAGATTTACTATGAGATGCTTTAGAAAAACTCTCATGCATTCACGAGATAAACTTAAATGATAAACCTAGGATTGAAACTGGCTAGGCTTTACAAGAGAATGCTTTTCGGGAGTTGGTTGGTTCAGCCGAGAACTTCCCCAAATGCCCGTTGATCCTTACAATCTAGATTTTCCTGCACAACTCACTTCAACTATCAATAAAGAGAGAAAAACAGTAGGAAAATCCAAATCTAATGGAGATACCTGCCATTATTTTCAGAAAGTTTATTACCATTCAAACCCTAGTGAGTAAATAAGATACCTGTGTTCAACATCACTCTTCACCAAGCTATTACTAATGGCTGAAAATAAATTTATGCAGAAAATAAAGTATCTTACAACATTTCAGGAGAGTAACACCAGCAAGATGTCAACCCCAAAGTCTTTCTTTATTGCACCAGAAAAAGTTTACAAGAGAGCTTTCTTTAGCACAAGACTCACAGATCGAATGATCTCAAATGACCCCTAACACCCTATTTAAAGGAAAAATTCCCAACGGCTAGTTCGAGTGATCCATGTCAAACTAATCTCGACCGTCGATGAGGATCAAAATCTCTTTTAATCTCATCCGTCGAATTTTTAAATGCATTTTAATCTATTAAAAAATTGATTTTTTTTTTTTTTTGACAAATTTGATTGCTTTTATAAATCTGAAAAAAAAGAGGGAGACTGAGCTCCTGAAATACATGCTGAGGTGCCAAGAAGAGCTAGGGAAGAAGGAGTTACAGCTTAAACAAAATTCCTCGTTAATCCTGCCTTTTGGGCTTCTAAAAACCAAAGACCAAAGGTAAATCCTAACAAACTGCAGTAATAAATAACAACATTTACAAAGCATATCAATTTATATTACTGTGGCTGATGTGTCGAGCAGTGGAATCTTTAGGTTTGTCGTCGGCGCAGACTTGCTTCAAGCTTGACGAACTTGTTGGAGCTGCATTTTTATTTTCTGTTGTTCCATTTTTTCTGCTGTTCTGTGTTTTTCTGCTGTTCCTTTTCTGCTGTTCCTTCAGGAAAAAGGAACAGCGGAAACCAAAGGTGTTGTTCCTTTAGATCTATGCGGATCTTAGTCACAGGTGGAATGAGGACAATCTTTGACCAGGCTATCATATCGGATGAGCTGAGATGTTGTTCGGATCCAGGAGGTCTCTTCATTATGATATATGCTGAAATGATTCCACGCCATTGTAGATAAGGCAGCCCAGTGATCTGGCACAAGCTTTGTTGGCTTGACTGTCAGCAATTTTATTGAGCGATCGCAAAACATGATAGTAGCGCACATCTTTCATGGTGTGTCCTAAGATTTGGCACCGTCTGATAATCTGCTGAAGGAGAGCATTGGGAAGATCCCTGTTCTGAACCATTGCACTGACGACTATCGTCGAGTCTCCCAATATCGTGACTGTGTCTATACCAAGCTTCCCAAGTTGGATAAGACCTTGGTAAAGGGCCAGGGCTTCTGCTTTGTTATTGGAAGTGTGGCCAAGACCCCACTCGTATGAGAGTATGTTATCCCCATCAGCATTAAAAATAATTCTTCTCGCCCTTGCTGCCTCGGGATTCGACTTTGAGGCCCCATCGAAACAGAGATAATGCCTATTGCTATGTTTAAGCCAACCTGCAAATTCTTCCTCTTTTAGCCTGATCTTCCAGCTAGGGGAAACATTGTTGTTTCTGTTGCTAGCAGCGTTGCCCTTCTGGTTGCTGGTGTTTTGGTCTAATAGGTGTCCAATGAAAATGCGTTCTTCTACGCTGAGTTCACTGACATTTATACTTCTCGGATCCTTAACTGAGATGATCTCAAGGGCAAGACTCCTTGCCTTGGTGCAAAGGCTTCTAACAGTTGAGTCCTTATCCTTAAAAACCTTCAGATTTCGTGCCAGCCAAATATTCCATAGCATACTGTGGGGAAGAATATCCCAGACTCTCTTCACTGTGTTATTTTTCCTGTGTTGCCAGGGGTAGTTTTTTTTCCATTTGTAAAGAATTTCTCCAATGGTGTTTTGGGTGTTCCATGGGATTTGATTGTTATGAGACAAGTTCCTCCAGCAGTTGATGGCAAAAGGGCGTTCAATAAAGAGATGATGCTTTGATTCTTCAAGACCTAGGCAGTTAGGATAGCGAGAGGGGCCATTAATTCCCCTCTTTTGCAAATTTTCAGCCGCGAGGACTTTCCCTTTGAGGAGGGTCCAAAGAAAAAACTTGATTTTTGGAATTGCCTTGGATTTCCAAACCACCTTCCAGTGGTGCCAACTTGGCATGGGGTAGCTGATGTTGCAAATATAATGGTGAGCAGCTTGGGTGGTGTAAGAGGATCTAGATGGGTCCCAACGAAACCCATCAAGATCGTTCTTTTTGACAGGGGCTATACTGTGCAAATGGGATTGAAGGACTAAAAGACTTGCGTTAAGACTATTGGGTATGGCTGGGAAGGCCCAACCTGACCAAAGAAGGGTTTGAGGATCCCATTGGGATATCTGGTCCAGGTAATGAATGCCTGTTCTTTCAAAAAAGGAAAGGATAGGGTGGACTCCCCCATATCTGTTTATTGGTTGCTGACCCATGATTTTGTCTGCTCCAATATTGATGCTTGCACCTCCCTTGGGGATTTTTGAAGTATTTTGAGCGATTAGTGGAATTGCTCTCTTGCATAATTGCCAAATTTTGGAGGATTCTCTATTGGGAATATCTCGATTAAGAAGCTGCTGTCTAGGAAAATTGAGGTATTTAATTTCCAGAACTTTTTTCCACCATGCTGGGAGTCCAGTAATGAATCTCCAGACAATTTTGCCTCCAAAGGCTAAATTGAGAAATTTAGGAGATCTAATTGCTGGATCACCTGCTTCCAATTAATGAAGTTGAATTTCTTTTTATCATTTTTCCTCCCCTGCCATAGGAATTGGTGAAGGACGATTTCCATTTTATTGTGGAAGGATGCCGGAGCTTGAAGAAGAGAAAAATGATATAGGGGGAGAGAAGATATACCTGACTTAAGAAGAGTGAGGCGACCAGCTGGGTTGAGCCAAATAGATCCCCACTACTGCACTTTTCTTTTCATTTTGTCGACTACTGTGTCCCAGACTTCTGCTCTCAAAGGTCCAGCACTTACAGGCATGCCCAAGTAAGAGAAGTGAGTCCAATCATACTTGCATGTGACTCCAAAGATGTTGGCGATATTGTGAAGCACTTGTACTGTTGTGTTCCAGCCATATATGCAACTTTTCAAATTATTTACCATTCCACCAGAGTAGCTCATGTATTTGTCAAGGAGAGATTTGAAGCGCTTGGCTATTGTGGTGGAGGCCCCTCCAATCAGCAGGGTGTCATCGGCAAATTGTGAATGATTTATGTTCTTGACCCCGTCCCCAAATTTTATTCCTGTAATTAAGCCAACCCTCCGGTTGAAGTCCAACGCCCTGCTGAAGGATTCAGCCATTAGAATGAAGATATAAGGTGAGGGGGCAACCTTGTCGGAGTCCTCTAGAGGATTGGAAAGCTTCTCCAGGTCTGCCATTTACAAGAGGGGAGATCCATGGCCTCGAAATGCAGCCTCGAATGAGGTTGAGAAAGCGGTCATCAAATCCCATCTTCTTCAAAGCTGCCAAGAGGAAGGAGTGTCTCACTCTGTCAAAAGCATTGGCCAGATCAAGCTCGAGGATAAACCCTTTCTCATTTCTGGTTTGACTCAAATGGATGGCTTCTTGCACAAGTAAAATGGAATCAGTTATTTGTTTGTTGGCTAAGAATCCCCCTTGATTTTCGGAAATGAGAGAAGGGAGCAAAGGCTTTAGGCGAGTAGCAATGATTTTTGTCAAGATTTTATAAGAGTTACAGAGTGATATGGGCCTGAAACAAGCAAAGGAAGATGGCCTGCTTTCTTTGGGGATGAGTGCTAGATGAGTAGCATTGGTATATCCTCCTATTTTTCCTTTTCGTTCGATCTAATTGAGCATTTTTGTCAAGTCCTTTTTAATAATTCCCCAGAATGCTCGATAAAAGTAGATGGGAAAGCCATCCGGTCCCAGTGCTTTATCAGGTTGAAGAGTCCAGATTGATCTCCTAATTTCCTCCTCTTCTATCTCCTTGCTTAGAGTGTCATTCATTTCCCTACTTATCCCTGTTGGGAGATGCTGCAATAAATCTGTATAATCCTCTGCTTCCTTTGTTTCAATTAGCAGGTCCCGATAATGATCTGTAGTAGATTTTCAAATAGCTTCCTGAGTGCTTTGTCTATCACCTTCTGCATCTAGGATGGAGCTAACATTATTCCTTATCTTTCTGGCTGTCATTTGCTTGTGAATAAAGCTGAGTTCTTGTCACCCCCTCGTAACCATAATTGTCTTGACTTGAGCCTCCATTTTGTTTCCTCTTCTCTGTTAACTTAGTATAGCTGTAAGTAGAGTTCATTTTCCTACTGTTTTTTCTCTTGGGAAAGGCCATTTTCCTCTATTTCTCTTTGGATACTCTCCAGATTGTTCTTAATTTCTTTTTTTACCTTCTCTGGTTCTTGACACTTTGTTTTAGCCCATTCTTTAATGGCTTGTTTTGTTTTCCGTAGTTTTGTTTCCCAAATGAAACCGGGAGAGCCTTCCACTTGTTGGATCCAAGAGTTGTAAACAATTCCTGCAACTGCTGGTATATCATTCCATAGAGAACTGTATCTAAATGGGATGGGCCCAAGTGGCCTATGATTTTCTAGCAAGTGGTCGGAGGCAGAGCACGTTATAATGTTAGCATATCCGATGGAGAAAGCAGAGAGAATTGTAATATTGATGAGAATTCTGTCCAATCGCTTCATGATGTTACCAGCATCCATCCTGTGGTTGTTCCAGGTGTATCCACGGTTTTTTGAAGGGACATCCATAAGATCATGCTCCTGCATGATATTTTCCAATTGTATTCTATATGGATTAGGTGTAAAACTGCCTCCCCTTTTCTCATTGGCATGGATGATTAAATTAAAGTCACCTCCTAGAATAATGTTAGTGTTCTCTTCTGCGTCTAGACTGTCTTTTAGATCATGCCAACAACTATCCTTAGCTTTGCAGTGATTCGGCACATAGATGTTGTAGATGATAATGGCTTGCTAATCTTCTTTATTTTCCAGAGTTGTTTTGATCCAGTGTTGATTTATTGTTTCTGAAATACAGTTCCACATACCTTGATTCCAAATTGTTGCTATTCCTCCTGAGGCTCCTCTTGCCTCACTAATGCTTCCTCTATACTGTGTTTGCTGCTCAATGACTTTACTCATTTCCTTTGTGGTTTTGTTTTGTTTCTTGTAACATAATAATTCTTGGCTTCTCAGAGATGATAAGATCCCTTAGGGCTGCTACCTTAGAGAGGTGCCCAAGTCCCCTGATGTTCCAAGATAATATTTTCATCATTGGATATGCGGTGTGCGGGGAGATGCTCGCCCCCCTTGGTCCTTGTTGATTGCTTCTTTGTCATGCTGTCCCAGGATATAAGTTTCTATGGGTGTCTGCGTTCCCATTGCTATGTCCTTTTGCGCGTTCTCATCCTTGTGCTGCTTAACAGATTTCCTACCTGGGCCAGGTTTCTTGGAGGGTTCACTAGAACCCACATGATCTTTAAATGAGCTTCTGTTAATTCTGTTGAGGGGAGGATCAAGAAGAGGCTGAGAGGAGATAGTAAGAGGCAATGAGGATTCGATAGTGTCTTGGCGTTGGCTTTCAAGGATAGGGGGCTCCTGGGGATCGGGGGTGGAGAGGACAGAGAAGGGGTTGGATGAGGGAAGGGTCTGAGGACAGGAGAGGGGAGGTGGTTTGGAGGGAGCAGGGGAGGAAGGGGTGGGATGGGTTGCAGAAGAGGTTGAAGGGCCTGAATCAAGGGGAGCTTTTACTGAAGAGACCATTTTCTTTTTTTTAACCTTTTCCCATTGTTCTTCTTGTGATCCATTTTCTACATCAATAAGCTTAGTGCATCTATTGGCAAAGTGGCCATATTCGTGACATACCTTACACTTAAAGGGGATCTGCTCGTAATTCAGTTGCTGTATGTGGCTCCAGTCGTCCACTTTAAGCTTGATAGCTTTCGGGAGGCCTTTGCCGAGGTCCACTTCAACACAGATCTGCGCACAGGCTTGCATGTTTTCTTTTGGTTCACTGCGATCAATATATTTGCCGACTGCATTCCTGATGGCGCGAATCGATTCATCTCCCCAGCAATGAAGAGGGAGGTGAGGGTGCCGGACCCAAACCGGGACTGCACTAGGAACATCCAGCTTTGGATCGAAATCTGGGGTCCATTTGTTGAGATACAGGTCCCTTGAGTCCATGAAATAGGGCCCATTTCTGAAGATTAAATCCTTATCTTCTTTAGTCTTGAAGTGGAAGGTGAAGTACCTTTTCCTGCAGAATCTAATGGAGATTTTCCCTTGTATTTTGTCGGACTAGTTCCTTTCAACCCATCTTTGAACAATTTTTGGAGATGGCTAGAGGCCTATGAATTAACCTATAAGTTCTCTTTCTGCCAGGGATAGGGTAACCATGCATGGGAGAACTGGGGGCAGGCTGACCTCCTGAAGAACGTCCAACTTTTTGATCGAGACTGCTGGTTAGGGGCGCTGTGGGGGCAACGATTTAATTAGTGTTGAAAAAGCCGGTTGAGGATCGATCCCCTTCGGTGGAGCTTCTCGAGGGGCCATGAAGGAGGGCCGAAGCTTAGTCCCTGCACTGTGATCGCCTAGGTCAGTCGCATGGCTGCAACTCGGGCGCGTCTCGTGAATGAGTGAAAGTACCCATCAAAATTCTGCATTTATTTACTCAAAAGTTTGACGTATTATTATTTTATTTTATTTTTCAAATTTTATTTATTTTTTAATTTATTTTTAAATTTAAATTTATTTTATTTTTTTATTTTTTATTATTTATATCTTTCATTTTTTATTGTTTTTCATTTTTTATTTTTGGATCCTCGAACTTAGCCTTTGGAAAAATCACCTAGGACCTAGGACTTAGGACTTATGAGGGGATTAAAACATTTTCTAACCCTCAAGACACTTTACATCATGACTTTTACAACTTTACATCTCAAGGGGGAAACCCATTTGACATAGACCCTCATAGACTACCTAGTTCTGTGACATAGATATAATCTAGCAGATCAAGCAATTTGTAATAACCTAACCAAATAGTTAGAATTGTTTCCAAATTACTTTTACATAGACTTGAAGCACACTAGGATTCCCCTAAGATTCTAATGACAAAAGTCATTCCGGTTTTAGGGTTAGGCTGAATGAAAACTCTGCCGATCATGGATCAGTGAGACAAAAAGCCTTCTGAAACGTAGATTATCACTAGAAAATTAGGTCCACCTAGGTAATTTACATACATGACTTAGATTTGTTAAGATTATTTACAATTTACACATGTAGACTGGGTTTACAACATAACATGATCAGGGCGACGATGACTGTCGAATGGCACGGACATGTCAATTAAGTGCTACCCTTTTGCGAAAAAAAGGGGTGTACTGCTATGGGTAGTTGACATGTAGCGGTCAACATTTGGCTCTACTTGGGGACACGTTGCTGCATTGTAGGAATGTGAGAATCTAGAATCTGCATCCATGCAACGCACAACAAAATATAAGTAGCGTCCGCCCAAAAAATCATCATATAACATTAAGCACATGAAAGATATAAGCTCTTCATTTATTAACTATCTAGTAACAAGAAAAATAAATCTAATCCTAAAACAGAAATAAAATGCTAAAATGATAGGGAGTAGGGTTAGAAATACAATACAAAGGATGTCTCATGGCATCAGATATCATCTTTGAAGAATAGCTTGAGCATTTGGCCATTTGCAGGTAGATCAAGTGGTTCGCCATCCAATCTGCTCAAGTGGAATGAGTTTGGTTCAGCTATATCTCGAATGATGTACAGTCCCAGCCAACTTCTTATGTTTTCTTGGTTTTTTCTTCTTGCGACCCAAAGAAGTACCATATCTCCCACCTGCAAAGATCTAGATCGAGAGGATTTATCAAAGCTTTTCTTAATGTTAGATTGATTTTTACATATAGCATCAAAAGCTGTCCTACGAGCTTCATCTAACTCCACAATCTGATCTATTCTATTCTGAACAACATCTTTATTAGTAGAAAAACGCTGAAGGAGCTGATAAGCTGGCAACCTTAGGTGCACAGGTAAGGTTACATCCAAGCCAAAAACTAATTCAAAGGGAGATTTATCAGTAGCTTCCTTCTTAGTGATCCTATTTGCCCATAAAGCACACTTGATTTTGCTATCCCATGATCTCTTATTATCTCCTACTATCTTCTTGATAATGGTTATGAGATTCTTGTTACTTGATTCGGCCAGACCATTACCCTGAGGATAGTAATTTGATGAATGAGATAATACAATGCCATACCTGAAACAGAAAGATGAAAACTCTTAGGAACTAAAAGCTTTGGCATTGTCAATAGTGATCTTAGCAAGGACACCAAATCTAGTAATGATATTATTTTCAATGAAATCCATAATAACCTTTTCAGTGGCATTCTTAGCAGGAATGGCTTCAACCCATTTAGTGAAATAATCCATAGCAGTCAAAATCCATGAGTGGCCATTGCTAGAATTTTCATGGAACTTCCCGATGAAGTCCAGACCCCAATGCTGAAAAGGTGCCTCTACAATGACAGGTTGCAGGGGCAGGGCAGCAAGCTTCTGTTTCCCAGTGAACAACTGACAGGCTTGACAAGTTCTAACAAACTTATGCACATTAGAAAAAATTGAAGGCTAATAATAACCAACTCTCAGAATTTTGTGGGCAGTAGTTCTAGCAACATAGTGCCCACCACAAAATCCTGAATGAAACTCAGAGATTAATTTCTTGGACTCAATTTCATCAACACACCTAAGTACTATGCCCTCAGGATTTCTCCATCCAAGGCCATCCTTCATAAGGAAATACTTAGTGGCTTTTAGTTTAAGAGCCCTTCTCTTATGAGCAGCTAAATGGTTAGGACATGTAAGATTCATCAAGTAATAAACGATGTCCTTGTACCACTCATGCTCTCCTAATCTTTGCAACTCAGGCAAAGATAGATCACTAAGACAAAACAAACCAAGAGTCCTTTCGTTACCTTTGGTCAACATCTGAGCCAAACCTTGGCCTTTGACTAGCTTGGTGGGTCTGATCTCTAAATCATATTCTTGTATTTTAGTAATCCACCTAGCGCGAGTCCCTAAGCAATCAGTTTGAGTTAATATATCTTTAACAGCAGAGTGTGGGACGAAAGCAATGATTTTAGAATAACCCACATAAGTTTTGAAGTGCTTAAGAGACTTGACCAGGGCATAAGCTTGCTTTTCCATGGTATTGCACTTTAATTCGGAATTTTGAAGTGCTCTATTCATGAAAGCAATAGGCTGCTCGTGACCATCTTTATTCTTTTGTAACAGGACACCATCAATGGTATCTTTGGAAGTGAAAGAAAAAATCATGAAATCCTTGGAATAATCGGGACTAACTAAGACAGGGGCTCTTGAAATAGCGCATTTGATTTCCTAAAAAGCCTTTTCGTTGTCTTCTTGCTAAACAAATTTTACATCTTTCTTCAAAAGACTTTGAATATTCTTAGCTACTTCTGTGTAATTTGGAATAAACCTTCTGAGAAAGTTTTTCTTTCCAAGGAAAGACTGGAGGGATTTAAAATTATGCGGAAGAGGAATCTTTTGGATTGCTTCAATTCTTTCAGGATCAATCTTGATTCCATCTTTAGAAATGATATGGCCAAATAATTGCCCTTTGGTTACTCCAAAAACAGACTTAGCTGGATTCAAAGAAATGCCGTATTCTATACATCTATCGAAAACCTGCCTAAGATGATTTATATGACTGATACCATCTTTAGAAAATACAGTAAGATCATCTTGGTAAATCTCAATAAATTTCCCGATTAACCCCTTGAAGGCATAATCCATAGCCCTTTGAAATGTAGCCCTAACGTTGGTTAATCCAAACAGCATTCTAATGTATTCAAAAGTACCCCATGGTGTGGTGAATGTGGTTTTATGACGATCTTCCTTTTTAACCCATACCTGATTGTACCCAGAAAAACCATCTAGCAATGACATCATTCCAAAACCGGTTACTCTTTGCAACAAAGTCTCCATGTTTGGCAAAGGGTAATTATCTTTCTTGCATGCTAGATTAAGATTTCGAAAATCGACACAAAGCCTTATTGTACCGTTCTTTTTCCTAACAATCACCAGATTTGAACACCATGTCGAATGCCTTGTTTGAGCGATAATTCTAGCCGCAAGCATTTTCGCAAGCTCTTTCTGAACCAAAGGGGCTAACTTAGGATTAATCTGCCTAAGCTTCTGGTGAAAGGGTTTAGCATTTTCATCTTTTAAGGGGATAGTATGTTCCATGACATCTTCCCTATAGCCCTTTAATTCATCATAAGAAAAAGTTAAAACATACCCATATTCGTGAAGTAAATTAGCTAACTTTTTTCTTTCCTCCACACTAGTACATTTACCAATTTTAACAATCTTTGGGTTCTCAGGAGTACCAATGTTTATCTCGAGATATTCGCCTAGGTCCATTTTATTTTCCTCTCTCAACTTCGTGGCATCATGACGATCAAAGTGTTGCTCTAAGGCAACTACATTCCTAGGAGTAGGATTTATGATATGCTCATGATTTAAAGATCCATCCTCCTTAGAATCTATCCGGAAATCTTCAAACTCATCCAGAGTATTAAGAAAACGAATGACTTGCTTTTCATCATTAAAAACTTGCCAGTGCTCTGAGTTATCTGGAACAGATGGTCTAAATATTACTTCCATTTTGATCTTCTCCTTAATTAGCTCATCAGATAACTGGAAAGTAGTAGCAGCTAGGGCGAGTTCATCCGCCAAACTATTTTGCTCTCTTGGGATAGCTTCGAGGTGAAGGGCATCAAAGTGTTCCATAGTATCCCACACAACATTTCGATAATTTCTTAATCTTTGATTTTTACATGTGAATTTATTTTTTAGCTGCGTGATAATTAAATCAGAATACCCCTTAATGCTAAGCAACTTAATTTTCAAAGACTTTGCCAATTCAAGACCCAACAATAAAGCCTCATATTCAACGACATTGTTGGTTGCTTCAAATTCTAATCGATAGGCAAACTTGAAAATGTGATCAAGGGGAGATTTAAGCACTATTCCAGCACCTTTACCATGCCTAGATGATGCACCATCAAAGTACATGTACCAAACTCTATCATTGAGATCCTTAATCTTATCATCAGGAGGAATTATGAAATTAGACTTGATAGCATAATTCCCAATGTTAGATTGCTCCTTAATTATCTCGTTGTGAGGTCTCTTAGGATCTTCAACATGGAATTTTCTTTCGAGCTCTGTATTAATTCTTACAAAACCATCACCTCTAGGAGAATGAATCATAGCATATGACCAATTCATTTGAATACTTCCTCCTAGATCAGAGGTCCACTTTCTGGATAAAAGCATACCCCAAGGATCAGGCACATCGACAACAACAATATCCATAACAATCATGACGCTTGGGTAAATTGATAGATGAACTTGTAAATCTTTGATCAAACCATGCACTTCAATCTTTTTAGAATCCATGGCACATATATTATAGTAGGGTCTAGAAACTCTTAAGTTAAGTTGTTCCACTAAGTTGCATGAAACGCCAAGAAGTTTCGGAGTTTCTGAAACGGGAACATTTAGAAATGCCACCTCCCAAAAATGGAAATGTTGGCTGAAACTTCAACCGAAACGTCATATATGTATATATATACATACAAATAAATAAGTGAATAACACATTATCATGTAAGAAAAAAGGGAATAAGACCCATAGATGACATTTTAGAATAAAAAACAAGTCTATATTAACTCTCAGATGAATACATTATGGTCGAGTTTTGGCCGAGTTTCGACCAAGTTTCAGAGTTTCGGGTACGGGTACGGTTCGAAATGCTGGGTTCCAAGAAGTTTCGTGCAACATAGCTGTTCCATGACCCTTTTAGTCATGACACAAGCTGATGCACCAGAATCCAACATGCAATTATTCAATTTATATCCATTAACTAACAAGGTGATAAAGAAAGGCTGGTGATCTTTGTTATCCGCATCTAAGCTTTGCAAATATATGGGAGCATTGTGATAGTCAACTTCCCAAGTCTTTTGTTGAGAAATATTTACTTGAGGACCCTGAATAACTTTTAGTAACTTATCTCTTTGGGAAGGGATTTTAGAAATCTCGGAGACAGGAACCCAGATTTTCGCATTTTTAAACCAACTTCCCAAATCAACATCTAACCTAGAGTTTAAACCAGGGTTAAAAGTTCGAGGGGGAATTTGATTCCCTCTCTGATCTTTATCCCTTCTCTAATAGATTAAACCTTTATCTCTAGCAATTTTCATGATTTGCTCTGGAGAGGGTTTTTCACCATATAACTTGGCCAAAATGTCATCTTCATTTTCAAGGTTATTTATACTAAAAGCTGATGAAGATTTATAACGTCACGACTATTTTCCTTGACCTCCATCCAATTATCCATAGACAAAGGAAACTTGTTACCTACTACATTTATTTGATCACCTGCCCCAAACATTCCATTACCTAAATTTTTTCTAATGATGGGACAAGTAGCCTCTTCATGAAGAGCATCACAAACCCGACAGTAAGGTGGAGCATTATCGACCAAATTAGTAAGCGGATTAGGAGGTCTTTGCTCACTAGATTGACCCTTCTTTTGCCAATTGTTATTTATGTTATTATTATTTCTAGGTTAGAAATTTTGTGTTTGCGCTCTTTCCATTTGGACCAACCTATTCTGCAAAGTAGCTATCTCCTTGTTATGATTAATTTCCATGCTTTCGATCTTTTGGAGCAATTTTTGAAAAAGCTCGCTTTCAGGCTCTTGAACTACTTTTCCTTTAGGTTCCTTTAGTTTCGTAGCAACCCTATCGAAACATAGGATCTCAGACTTCCCAGATGCCGCCTTGTCCTTTTCAAGCTCTATTGCTAAGACTTGGCAATCCCTGTAATCATTAAGTTTAATATTCATAAGAGGGCTCAGGACCAAAGACATCAATGTAAAAATCTCGAAGAGATTTGTTAGTAGGTTTATAATCTTGAGGTAATTCTTTAATAATATCATTAAACCTTTTGTTAAACTCTTCAACGGTTTCATTCTCTCTATTTTTTATTAGGTTAATAGCTTTCACGAGGTGTCTTCCTTTTCTCTTATCTCCATATTTTTCCTTAAAGGCATCAATGATCGATTATAAGGAATCAAATGAATTCCGAGGTTTTTCTGAAAACCAGTCATAAGCATCGCCCCCCAAGGTTAAAATAAAAAGAGTCATTCTAACATCCTCATGATCGAAATCAGCAGACCTTGCGTACTTAGCCATCCATATACTAAAATCTCTTAGATGCGAATTAGCACTAATCACATTATCTCCCTGAAAGCTAGGCAACTTATCTATCCCAAGTGCTGGAAGATCATTGGGATACCCGGGGATGTTAGAAAAATCGCAAGGGGCATATATATTCATGCTGTCGTGTCCAACTTGACTAGTAAAAAGCAAATGGATATCAGAGAGGGCTTCTTGTCCGAGGTTAACAAGAAGAGTACGAGAAGAGAGTTTGTGTAATCATACCCTCATAGCCCTTTCAGGATTAGGAGCAGGATTGCACAGACTGCTTGGATGTCTTCTAGTATACACTCTTGCAGATGATTTATGAAATGGAGTCGCCACTCGGACAGGAAGTGAAACACGGAAGGGCTCGTAATGAAAGAGCTAAAGACGAGAGGAAAGAAACGAGATGAATATCGAAGGAACCAAGGACAGAAAAACTTTATCCCCGGCAACGGTGCCAAAAAATGTTGTCGCACAGATTGTCACGACAACGCTCAGACCGGGGGCTGTCACCCTGATTATCGATCTCTCCGTTTAAGCCGTCTTCCGCAGCTAAGGGGGGTAGACCCTATGGGACAAAGGATGACCAACTGTGGACCAGTTGGGTTGGGAGACACAACAAGGGGAAACAAGCACTTGATTGATTTTACAAGTTAATGTACCAGTGCCTTATGGAGTTAATGACTGAATAATTGTTTATCAAATACTGTAGAAATATGAACTCATTAACAATCATTTACCATCAAATAACCCAAACAAAGATTAATTTTACCAAATGCGAGATAATCGATAAATGCTCAATGGCTTAACAATATTCCAGCAATTAAAATTCGAAAGATTAAATGCTTCAAATAACCACGTAATTTTAAATGCTAACCGGTTATCATTTTCATATAGCTAATCTTCAAATGAACATTTAAGCATGCTTAACTACATAAAAAATGATAAATATTAATCCCACATCAAAATTTTAGCCTCAGCAGAAAAGATATATCGCAAACATGACAAATCCTTGAGGCAAGACTAAATCTGGCAAAATATTTCCAAATTTTTTTGTATTTTTATATTTTCAAATAAAACAAAATTAAGCTAAAAAAACTAAAGTCTAAATAAATGAAACTTAAATCTAAAATAAAAAATCTAAACTATAGAACAAAAAAAAGTCTAAAGATTATTTATTTATTTATTTTTTGAAATTTAAAATCAGAATAAAGCCTAAATCTATTCTAAACTAAAGTTCTAAAAATGAAAAGGAACCTTTTAATCCTTTAAACGATTTATGACTTTTTTGTTGTATTTTTTATTTTTTTATGATTTTTTTTAATTAAAAAATAAAACAAAAATAAATTCTAAATAAAGTAAATGAAACTTGAAAATTTCTAAACTAAACTAAAACTAAAGACTAACTAAGAAAAATCAAAATCTAATCTAATTAGCAAAATCCAAAGTCTAAATTAAAATTTAACTAAAAGAACTAACGTATGTAATGAAAAACTAAACTAACCAAAATCAAAACTTTACAAAAAATTTAAAATGCACCTCCTAAACTAAGCATACTAAGAAAATCAAGCTTATATACTGTTCTTATGCACGCAGGTTTGCTGTAAGCCTGATGGCGGAGGGTCGACGGCAGTGTGGGAGAAACAGGAAGCGATGCATGAGGATTTGCAGAAGGAGAAGGATACGTAGATGGAGGAAGGCACGTGGAGAGGCAGAAAGAAATTCGATGAACTCAAGGGAAAAGATTGAGATCCTTGCAAGTGTCTTGCAGGTATGGCGTGAAAATTGGAGGGGATCGACAGATGAGGAGCTATTTGGAGAAGAATGAATCGGCTGAGGAGGGAGGTGCATGTTGTTTGCAGGTTGGATAACAGCGTTGAGGGAGGATCAAATTACGGTTTGAAGGTGTTGCGAGAAGGTGTGAGGCGACTGCGTGAGGTGTGCAGATGTGTTTTTTTTGCAGGTGATCGATGGAAAAGGGAAGAGCAACTGCGTGAGGGCAATGCTGCGTTTGAGGAATAGGCAGCGATGAAAAGTTTGGAGTTGGGCTGCGTAGGATATGCGGAAAAAAAGAAAGGAAACACGCTGAGAGAGAGTTGCGTGGAGTGGTGAGAAACGCAGGAGCAGAAACTGGACAGCGCAGGTCGAATGATAGCAGAGGGGCTGACGGATTTGGGAAAAGCGTTGAAGCTGCCAGAGGGTTTTGCACCAATGAAACAATCACGCCCAGGTGCGTGGATATGAACACAATTTGCCTCTCAGAACAAAATTAACTTCTCAGCCACCAAAATGGAAACCCAAAAGCTCAGAAAATCGCACCAAAATTTCTGGTACTGAATTTGAAACCCTCGAACAACAAAATGGTGACCCTACAAAAAACTAGTTGTGAGGCTAGATCTTACACCCCAGGGCCTAGATCTGGCTTCCAACAAGAATCTCTTCCTGCAACCGACAAAAACAGAAATCCAACGGAAAAATATGCAAGAATAAAACCCAAAAAAAATAATTACAGTATTCACAGATTTTCGACTCTTGAACAGCCAGATTTGTCAATAATCCACAATAATATTTTTAGAATTTTAGATTTACTATGAGATGCTTTAGAAAAACTCTCATGCATTCACGAGATAAACTTAAATGATAAACCTAGGATCGAAACTAGCTGGGCTCTACAAGAGAATGCTTTTCGGGAGTTGGCTAGTTCAGCCGAGAACTTCCCCAAACGCCCATTGATCCTTACAATCTAGATTTTCCTGCACAGCTCACTTCAACTATTAATAAAGGGGGAAAAAACAGTAGTAAAATCCAAATCTAATGGAGATACCTACCATTATTTCCAGAAAGTTTATTACCATTCAAACCCTAGTGAGTAAACAAGATACCTGTGTTCAACATTACTCTTCACCAAGCTATTACTAATGGCTGAAAATAAATTTATGTAGAAAATAAAACAGCTTACAACATTTCAGGAGAGTAACACCAGCAAGATTTCAACCCTAAAGTCTTTCTTTATTGCACCAGAAAAAGTTTACAAGAGAGCTTTCTTCAGCACAAGACTCACAAATCGAATGATCTCAAATGACCCCTAACACCCTATTTAAAGGAAAAATTCCCAACGACTAGTTCGAGTGATCCATGTCAAACTAATCTCGACCGTCGATGAGGATCAAGATCTCTTTTAATCTCATCCGTTGTATTTTTAAATGCATTTTAATCTATTAAAAAACTGAAATTCTGCATTTATTTACTCAAAAGTTTGACTTATTATTATTTTATTTTATTTTTCAAATTTTTTATTTATTTTTTAGTTTATTTTTAAATTTTATTTTATTTTATTTTTTATTTTTTTATTTTTTATTTTTTAAATTTTATTTTTTATTATTTATATCTTTCATTTTTTATTTTTGGATCCTCGAACTTAGCCTTTGGAAAAATCACCTAGGACCTAGGACTTAGGACTTATGAGGGGATTAAAACATTTTCCAACCCTCAAGACACTTTACGTCACGACTTTTACAATTTTACATCTCAAGTGGGAAAACCCATTTGACATAGACTCTCATAGATTACCTAGTTCTGCGACATATATATAATCTAGCAGATCAAGCAATTTGTAATAACCTAACCAAATAGTTAGAATTGTTTCCAAATTACTTTTACATAGACTTGAAGCACACTAGGATTCCCCTAAGATTCTAATGACAAAACTCATTCCGGCTTTGGGGTTAGGCTGAAGGAAAACTCTGCTGATCATGGATCGATGAGACAAAAAACTTTCCGGAATGTAGATTATCACTAGAAAATTAGGTCCACCTAGGCAATTTACATACATGACTCAGATCTGCTAAGATTATTTACAATTTACACATGCAGACTGGGTTTACAACATAACATGATCAGGTCGACGATGACTGTCTAATGGCACGAACATGTCAATTAAACGCCACCCTTTCGCGAAAAAAAGGGGTGTACTGCTATGGGTAGTTGACACGTAACGGTCAACAAGGGGCTTGACAACTCTTCGGGAGTTAACATGGTGACCTTGCAGTCATCAGAGCCATAGTCTCTATAATGCCAGGGGCATTGGGTGATAGGAGCACAATAGAAGGTATCGTTAATCAGGCCCAAGCCCGCTTCCTGTTGGCCTCCTTCCCACAACCTACCTTGGAGCCTAGCTTCAAAATAGTTAAGGGAAGGCCATACTTAGATTAGGCATATAATTAAAATCAACCAAGATCACTGCACCTCACATAGGTCTTAGGACTTGCATATCATATAGGTTAGTTAATCATTCAAGCAGTGGGTGTCCATTTGGTCACTTGGTCTTAATTTATCATAAGCAAGAATTGTGACTCCATTAAGGCATTGGTGTCATACTTAAATCTAATAATTAATCTTGCTACATCTAACCAAGTAACTTGGCCATTCATCTGTGTTTCCCAAACAAGTTGGTTACCAACTTGTTTTCTTCACCTCATTCCATAGGGACTACCCCCCATAGCCTGTTGTTGGGAGACAACTAGAACGGAGTGGGCGGGGATCAGAGTAACAACCCCTGCTCTGAGCAGTTGTCGCAGTGCCTGCACAATCCAGGCGACAACAAAACCTAATGGGCTAGGCATAGAAAAGGAGAGGGAGTTGAATGAGAAAGGTTTAAGATGATCACCTTTGGGTGGACTAGTGCCTAATCCTTTGGGGAGAAATGGAGTTAGGTAGAATTATGATTATGGACCTTCGAATTTTCTAGGTTAAGGAGGCCACTTCGCTTGGCACTAGGGCAACAACAAAAGTAGCTTCAAAGACTTTATACTTCGTTTTGCAAGATAAATGGCTTGTCAAGATGAATTTTTGTAATGAAACATCCCTAGGAACATTCATTCATTATATATGTCCCATACATGAAGCATTCACTATCCAAAAACAAAATTTCCACGACTTCGCATAAGAGATGCAACAAATAAGCCTTAGTATAGTGAAATCCTAGCAACAATGTACTTGACAAATTAGAAAGAAAGAATAACATTAAAATGTACTTACATGTATAAGAATATATCCAACGATCCAAAAACTTGCCATCAAGAAGTTCCAAGACATATGAAAATTATCCAAACATCAAAATTCATTCCATGCTCCAAAAATTCGTCCTCTAAAAAGGATAGCAAAAATATCTAAAGAGATACAAGTTCCAAATCCGAGTGATGATGCTAAAATGAATCCTCATCAATTCTATTTATACACTTCTAATGAGTTCAATTTAGCTACTTGGGCCTACATTAGCCCCTAAAATAAAATAATGTGCAAAATAACATACCTTTGGTGACAAGCCCACCGAAACTAGCTCATAAACAAATGAATAAGCCTCTCAAGAGGTTGAATGATCAATAATACATGTCGTCGGGCCTTCTAAGAAGCTTGATGGAGTCCATAAGTGCCACAACGATATAGGACTCCCAAAAATAGTGGACAAGGGGTTGGCCCCTTGCTCTCCAAATAATAAGCTTGTGGTGCTCCCAATAGGTGTGAAGGCACACAAGTAACCTCATGGGTCTCCAAGTAGATTGAAAATGCCTATAGACCATCTGTAAGGGCTCAGATGATGGTGTAAGTGATGCGACATCAACATACAAGTCCTGGGTCATTTGCCAAGTGCATGGTACAATTGTGGGGTTGACTGGGCATAGTGAACCAGGCGCATCTTCCTTGTCCAATAGGTGAACCTCGAGCAATCTCTGAAGATCTCTCGGGATCCATGGAGTGTTGTCTACTGCTGTGGAGGCCCATGGCTCTCTACATACATCCTACATGTGCCAATATAGTCCTTTGGAGGGTTAGGACCCTGTATAGGGAGACCAAACCCAAAATGGAGACCATCTGCAATCTTGCGTAAGATCCAATGCGTCCCCTAACAAGTCATCAAAGGAAATTGAATTAAAAAGCTTACAAACCATGGACAATAGGTGGGCACTTCATAATGGCATGCCTTTCCATAGTGGGCTTTGGCATGTGCTAATGTCTCCAAGCTTCAAATGGGGTTGACCAAGTATCCTATTAGGTGTTTTCTACTTTCAAAGGGGATAGTATGTCTAAGGTACATCTTTCAAAGGGTGGTGGCATGCGATAAAGAGATGAATGGAGTAGGGAATGAAAGGGGCAACCATGGGCCACACGCTGGGTATAAGGGTAGCTAATAAAAGGGAAGCCCACACTTGGGTATATAATGTATAGGAGGGAGAAATTGTGGTGCATGAGGTGCCCTGTTAGTTTTTGCTAGCATTAGAAGTGCTCTAGCCTTGAAAATTGGTATAAAGGCTAAGGAACATGAGTTCTAAAGAACCCATAAACCGTTTGGTGAAATTCCACCTGGATTGTATTTTATTAAAATAATTAATATTTTTAATGGAGTTCTTAAGTCTAAACTTAGGGAAATTAAAATATTAATGAGTATTAATCAAAATATGGGTCAGAATCATAGTTCGGGAATACTAATAGAGAGGCGGAGAGAAGCTTGTGGAGGTAGTGCAGTAAGCAAGAGAGTTGATGCTGGGCTAGTCTAGGCCCACGTAGCCTTGACGTAGGGCCAGAAGGGCCAGCGCAGAGGGAGAACGCTGCCTTCCACGTAGAGAGTCAAAACTGTCGGAATTGTTTGGAAAGCTAACGCAATGGGCATAAGAGGTAATGCAGAGCCTTGGAGAGCTCCACGTAGGCCCACACAGTTATTGCGAAGGGGCAGTGTAGTTGTAGCCGAGGATAGTCAGTTTTGCTGCCGGATCAGTCGAAATCTGTTGGGTGAAGGGAGGTAAAACTCACTCAGGTTTTCCGCCATTATATTTCTCTGTCACTGGTTCGCTAGGAGGGCAATCAACATTTGTATTAAGAACTATTGCTTAATAATAGAAAACCCTCAGAGCTGTTGCATCGGTTTTCCCGCATTGGGTTTTTCCGGGGACGTTTAGTCCAAAAATAAGTGTCCTTTGTGTGATTTCCTCATCTATTTTTCAGTACTTGATCTGTATATTGGTGTAGGCTATAGTGTACTTGCATTAATATTTTCTGAATATTTCTGGAAATAACTTGTTAAACTGAAAAACACAAGTAGGTAATGCAAATCATTTTACTGCAATAAGATTTTTGATTTGTTAGATTTAGAAATTTTCACATGGTATCAAAGTGATTGCAGATCAAGGTGGACTGAAGCCATCGGTGAAAGGACAAAAAAAAATCTATGTGTGAAAGCAACTGTCCTGAGAGACAACGCAGTTTCTGGCTGAGAGAGTAGAGGGGTGATGCAGTCACCAAGGGAGGCTCACACAGAGCCTGCGCCAGCCTGATTGGATGACATTGTTGCTGTAGAGGGCTTCGTAGTGGTTAGTGGGCCAGCAAAAACACTGTTGAGTCTCTTTTTTCCGATTGTCGTGGCTAGAGGTGTAGCGTAGAATTCATCTGGAGTTGCTGGTGGGGCGTTGATTTTGTTGGTGCAGAACAATACCTAGTGGGGCAGAAGCGAAGTAGAGGGAATTAGTTCCTCAAAATATTTATTGCCAAGAAATCTAGATCCAGTGCTGAGCAACAACAAAGAGAGATCAGAGAGGATTGGTTCGACAGTGGTTGGCAAAAGGATTTCCGTGAAGGAAATCGAAATTCAGAGGGAGCTTGTTCCTTAGAGGATTTCTAGCGCCAAAGAAATCCAGATCTGAGTTTTGTTGGGGCAGCAACGAAAGAGGGAGAAGAGAACTAGTTCGACATTCATTTGAGCAGAGATGGCTATTAATGGACTGAGGGATCAAGACAGGTTGGATGGAGCATCCAACTTCGTCATTTGGAAGGCTAGGATCCTGGCAGTTTTGGATAAAAATCACATTAAGGATTATGCCTTGAAGACGGTTGTTGTTCCGGTTGATGTTGATCCTGTCAAGAAGTATGAGGAGGCTCAGGCAAAAGCAAAGTGCATGATTTTGGATGGGGTCAAAGATCATGTGATTCCACATATTGTTGAGAAGGACACAACAAGGGAAATGTGGGAGGCCTTGACCACCTTGTACGAGGGAACTTCCATTCAGCGGAAGATGTTGCTTGGGAGTCAATTGAGACAATTTCAGATGCAGAAGGCAGAAGGAACCGATCCCTTCCTTCTCAGGGTGCAAGGGATGTGTGACTAGCTAACTTCCGTAGGAACTACACCAGACCCTGAATTTATGGTTAGGGTTGCCCTGAATGCAGTCACTGAAGACTGGGAAACCTTTGTCCAAAGCATCTTAGGCAGGACTTCTCTTCCTAGTTGGGAGGAGATGTGGGTAGCGCTTTGACAGGAAGAGATCAGACAGTTGACCAAGGAGGGAAGCAACAACAAAGGGATCAGAGTCAAGAAGGAGGAAGAGGAGGATGTAGCTCTCGCACAACGGGACAACAAGGACAACATAAGAGAAAGAAAAAAGACATATCCAAAGTTAGATGCTTCATATGTGGAGAAATGGGTCATTTCGCCACGCAGCGTCCTCGGAAGGGCAAAGAAGAGAAGTCTGACTCAAAGGTTGCTCCAGCGCAAGCTGACAAAGAGGGCGATGATGATGATTGCGCCATGAGTGTTCATGCACCTCTAGAGATGAGGTGGGGCGATATTGAGCTGTAGTCGGGAGGACTACAGATAGGGCAGGATACTTGATGTGTCCAAACTCTTGGATCACATATGGCTACGGGAGCCCTTAATGGTAGTAGCAGAATGATGGGAGTCAGTTGGTGCGAGGGATGATGCAGCAATAGTGGCAGAACTAGAGTGCCAGAGTCTGAAGCAACGTAGTGGAGTGTTGCAGCAATATGGGAGGCACAGAGCAGATACAACAACAATGCAGTGGAGCGTTGCAATAGTGCGAGAGACACAGAGCAGATACAATAGCAACACAGTAGCATCAGAGGGTCAACATTGATTAGAAGCAGAGGTAGCTTTAGCATCAGGGGGCATCCAGACTAACCGACATGTCAACTTTTGGTTGGATTTTCAGTCGCCTACTTCTCAGCAACTGAGTTGTAGTGTAACAGTTAGCAGTGGCAGTACTATGGGCAACATGATGCAACATATTGAGAGGGAGTTGCAGTACAGATGCAACAATGACAGTGGCAGTGTCATGGGCAGCGATACAGATTGCAGCAATGCAGTGGATGAAGGGCAATAGGCCGAGCATCAACGGCGTAGAGGATCGACGTCGTGGATCAGGGTGATACTTCTATTGGGAAGTATTTCTAGAGCACATTCATTTCTAAGAGGGAGTATTGATTTTTGGGTAGCATCAGATGTGCTCTAGCTTCGAAATTTTGTGGAGGGGCTACAACACATGAGATCTCCAAGACCCAGGAATCGTTTGGATAAATTCCACCCAGGTTGTATTTTATTAAAATAATTAATATTTTTAATGGGGTTCCCAAGTCTAAACTTAGGAAAATTAAAATATTAATGGGTATTAATGAAAATATGGTTGAGAAGCTTCTAAGAGACGACGATCAAGTCTAATTTAATCTTAGTTGTTGATTAGAGATTAGATCACGACTGTTGATTTTTCAACAAGAAAAGTATAAAAAGAGGCTTAGGGTCAACGGGAGAATACACAAGAGAGATTGAGGAAATCGATTTTCTGAGGTGAGAAGCTCTTAGGAGGGAAATTGATTGGGGAGATCTGCAGTCGAGGGGCAGGGATACTTTGGGAATACTGACAAAGAGGTGGAGAGAAGCTTGTGGAAGCAACGCAGTAGCCAGGAGACCTGACGCTGGGCCAGTCTGGCCCACGCAGCCTTGACATAGAGCCAGAAGGGCAATCACAGAGGGAGAAAGTTGCCTTCCACGCCATAGTTTTAAAAACTGAAACTGGTGACCAGACCAATCCACCTAATAAACCGGGTTACAAATCGGAAATGGCCAAATCGGGACTGGTCAGGTCTGAATGAACCAGTCTTTAAAAAAATACATGAGATAATTAGTTTTTTTATAAAAAAGCTATTTTTAAGATTTAAAACCATGATTCCAAACCAATAGAGACAAAATATGCAAGGATTGCTCATCTATATACCATGTAAAGGTGAATATATCAAAATGGTATCGAGTGCAATACATATCAACAACAAAATACATAATCAATGAGGCTCTAAATGGCCTCTAGAGTTCGAAAACAATGCTCTGAGCTATGGGGTCACTGGCCTACTACAAGCCTACATATCAGTGATCAACAACATGATCATTCCTCATCATGATCAAACGCATCACCACTACTAGACAAGAGATCATCAACATGAGCTACATAAATAATATGGCTCAGAGTTTGAGGACTCCTAAAACTCCTCTACAACTTTAGTAGTAGTAGCAAAAAGAGACATCAAAACTACAAATCACTGATCAACATGGTCACTCATGAAACTCATCATTGATTCAAGTTTCAAAGCTGCTAGAAATACATAAACATAATCAACAAGAGATACATAAACATCATCTAGCTCAAAGTCTTCAGACTTGGATTGCTCAACCTTATAACATAATAGAAATTGAAAAGGTTTAACATGCCTAACCAATGATTTTGGTTTGATGTAGGGTTCATCTCCTCAACCTTATAATGTGGTAGAAAAAGATTAGCATGCCTAACCAGTTGTTTTCCTTTGAGTGAAGGGTGCATTCTTGTTAAGGCCATGGTAGAGGAGTTCAACAATCAATACCACTAACATCAACAAAGTTCAACAATCAATGCTACCAACATCAAGGTTCTTAAAGGGCTTCATGCTCTCGATCAAATGCCAATCTCATACCCTCACGCATGATAGAATCAAATGGAAACATTGCAAACCCCCAAACCATGAAATCCTGAAAACCATTAAGTCTGCTGAATTTTGAGTGAAATTTAAAATTCTAGTTTCTCCAGATGAAATCTAATGAGGTCGAAACCGCTCTCAAACATCCTGATTCATTTCATGGTAATGTTAAAAATTTAGGTAAAAGTGACATTTCTTTTCATTTTCATCTTCATCCTTTTACTTTAAGAATTTAACATTACCATTAATTGCTAACATTGTTAGGGTTGAGACGTGTTAGGAAAATGAGAGGGTAGGCATGTTTTTCTTGGAAGGACTATTTTTGGAGGAAAACAATCCCAAATTTCCCTCAAAACAACTTCAAAACTCACAAAAATGCATTATATGGGGTTTATAGTTGCCCTGGCAATAAACCAGCCAGTTTATGATGGAGCTGGCTAGTTTGACCGTAAACCGGTTGGTTCCGTCCTAAATTGACTGGTTAGGACCAATTTTTCTAATTTTTTGGCGAAGGGAGGGGTCAAATCGGGTTTTTCTAATGGTTTGACCCGGTCGACTCGTGAACCGATCGGTTTGACCGGTTATCGGTTCGAACCAGCCAATTTCTAAAACACTGAGCTAGAACTGCCAGGAAAGCTGACGCAGTGGGCAGCAGAGCTGACGCAGAGCCTCAGAGAGCTCCATGCAGGCCCATGCAGTTACTGCGAAGGGGCAACACAGTTGTAGCTAAAGACAACAATTTTGCTGCCGGATTAGCCGAATCTGCTGGGTGAAGTGAGGTAAAACTCACTCAGGTTTTCCACCATTGTATTTCTCTGTCATTGGTTTGTCGGGAGGGAAACTAACATTTGTATTCAAAACTATTGCTTAAAAATAGAAAACCCTCAGAGTTGTTGCACCAGTTTTCCAACATTGAGTTTTTCTGGGGACGTTTAGTCCAAAAATAAGTGTGTCCTTTGTGTGATTGTCTCATTTATTTTTCAATACTTGATCTGTATATTGGTGTAGGATGCAGTGTACTTTCATTAATATTTTCTGAATATTTCTGAAAATAACTTGTTAAACTGAAAAACACAAGTAGGTACTACAAATTAGTTTACTACAGTAGGATTTCTAGTTTGTTAGATTCATAAATTTTCACAAGGTCCTCCTTTTTCTTCTTTTCCCCCTGCCCCTGACTGGGATGCTTCGATGATAGGGCCACATTCTCCTCTTATTTATCACTCTTCACTCCCTTGCAAGTTGCTACTACTGCCGCTGGTAATGCTCTTTGGCAGAGCTCGCCTCAACTCTTCCTGTTGTAAATTGACCCACATCCTGTCCCATCCAGGCAAAGTATCCTTGCACATAATACTTTGGACAAATACTTGTCAGTCCTCCGAGACACTGTTTAGTGCCAATGATACAAGCTTTGTGGGTTGGGGCACCTACCCAAGGGTTGATAGCTGGTCTCGAACCTCCTGAATCCTCGTGAGGAAGGGATCTATGCCTTCTCCCTTTTGCATCCTAACGCTTCTTAGCTTCTCCTGGAGAAACATCCTTCGCTACTTGGAAGAACTCTGATATAATCTGGAGAGAGCATCCCACATTTCCTTGGAAGTATTCTTGCCAAAAACATGCGAGGCTATATGATCTTGGACTCCATCCAAAATCTTTTGCTTCGCCTTCGCCATTTCTTTTCTATACTCCTTCAGCTAATCTGCGTCTTGGGGTACTAGCACCACATTTTCCATGTAGGATTTTAGGCCATATTCATCTAGAAGGAAGGACATTCTAGCCTTCTAGAGGACGTAGCTGGAGGCTCCCTCTAACCCATCCTGATCTCTAAGCCCAGTTGTGGCCATCTCTAAATCTGATCTGAAAACTCCCTCTTCCTTTCCTCAACTGTTGAATTGTAACTCGCACTCCCTTTTGGAGTGAGAAGATCTTCTCACAGCAATTGATGCTCGACAACTGGAAAAATCGGATTTTTGGTTAGAAACTCTCTGAGAGAAATTTCCCTCATGTATTCTATTTCTCTTCCTCTTTCACTTGAATCCGCTCAACGATTATGCTGCATGCTAGTTTTTGGTAGCATCGGATGTTCTCCAGCCTTGAAAATTGGTGGAGAGGCTAAGACACATGAGTTCTAAAGAACCCAAACACCGTTTGGTGAAATTCCACCCGGATTATATTTTATTAAAATAATTAATATTTTTAATGGAGTTCGTAAGTCTAAACTTAGGGAAATTAAAATATTAATGGGTATTAATCAAAATATGGGTGAAAATGATCTAGAAGGCGGATCAAGTCATGTTTTAATCTTAGTTGTTGATTAGAGACTTAATCTCGGCCGTTGAAGACTCAACAGGAAAAGTATAAAATGGAGGCTTAGGGTTCATTTGAAAGCACAGAGAGATTGAGGAAATCGATTTTCTGAGGTGAGAAGTTCTCAAAAGGAAAATCGATTGGGGAGATCTAGCAGTTGAGGAGCAGAGAGAATCCGGGAGGACTTTCCAGAAAATATAAAACAGAGACGCAGAGAGAGCTTGCAGAGAGGCAACGCAATAGCTGGGAGAGCTGACGCTGGGTCAGTCTAGGCCCACGCAGTCCTGACACAGAGCCAGAAGGGTTAGCGTAGAGTAGAAAAGCTGCCTGTCATGTAGAATCCAGAACTGTCGGAACAGCCGGAATTGCCGGAATGTTATGAAACCAACTCACAAAAAGATAGATCAACAACTTAAAAATCAGTCTCTTCGAGGGGGCAACCTCCTTTATATTACACAAATGAACAATTCTTGGATGATACAAATGATAAGACCTCCTTTCTATATATAGGATTTTAAGGGGTCCCAATACAATTAGAGCCTAGATAACAATAATATCGTAGGGGCACAACAATAACAATAGTGGGTTTCTATGGGGCATAATAATAACATGGGGACTATATGGGCACAATAATACAATAAGGGGGTTGCACTATTAACAATAAGGGTTACACTAGTAGTATAGGGACCTAATATGCCCCTCTCCTTCCAAATGTGTTGTCCTCAATGATTGAGTAGTTCTGGATGCTTCTGTATAAAATTCACATTCTCCCATGTGGAATCTGCAGCGGGTAAGTTCTTCCACTTGATGAGATACTCTAAAATTGATCGATTTTGTAGTTGTCGATTTCTTGTTTTTGTGACTGCTTCTGGTTCCAATATGATTTTTCCTTCCTCGTCAAGTTTTAGAAATATTGTTTGAACTGGGATCTTCTCACCTATAACCTTCTTTAAGCATGAAACATGGAAAACTGGGTGCACTCGGGAAGATGTAGGAAGCCCCAATTTGTATGCCATAATACTAATCTTTTGTAACCTTGTACAAATCATAATACTTTAGTGATAATTTATTAGCATTCTTAGCTTGCTTGAGGGGCATTTGTTTGTATGGTTGTGGTTGTAGAAATACCCAGTCACCTACATCAAAACTTCTTTCACTGCGATGTTGATCATCCTGTTGTTTCATTCTACTATGCGCCAAAGTGAGATTATCCTTTAAGAGTTTGAGAACTTGTTGTTGATGCTCGATGTGATCTTCCACTGCTTGAACCTTAGAATTTTCTTTTAAAGATGATGTGATGGACGACGAATGATAACCATAAAGTGCCATAAATGGGGTCATTTTTGTTGCAGTATGGAAGGAAGTGTTATACAATCATTTAGCAAGAGGAAACCACTTGACCCATTATGTTTGTTTATCAGATACAAAGCAGTGAAGATATATATCCAAACATTTGTTCACTATCTCAGTTTTTCCCGTCAGATTGAGGATGATAAGATGAGCTATGAGCTAACCGAGTACCCAAATATTCCACCTCTTCTACTCCAAAGAAACATTTGGAGGTTTTTGCATATAATTGTTTCTCCTCCAATAGTTTGAGCACTCTATCAACATGTTGAACATGATCCTTCCAAGAGTTGTTGTTGATTAGTATATCATCAAAAAATACTAACACAAATTTTCTCAGGAAGGGTTTGAAAATGGAATTCATCAAACCTTGAAATTTAAAGGTGCATTGGTAAAGCCAAAAGGCATTACCAGAAATTCATAATGACCCTCATGAGTTTTAAATGCTGTTTTCAGAATGTCTTCAATCTTCACTCTAATTTGATGATATCCTGAACGAAGGTTCAACTTGGTGAAGTAAATTGATCCATGTAATTCATCCAATAATTCATCAATGACAGAAATGAGAAATTTATCTTTAATAGTGAACTTGTTGAGCTCCCTATAATCTGGACACATGCGCCATGATCCATCCTTCTTGTGCATCAATACTATTGGAGCAAAGAAAGAACTTTGACTAGGTTGAATTATACCAACGTCTAACATTTATGCAACCATAGATTCAATATCACTCTTTTGGGCAACGGGGTATTTGTAAGGCCTGATGTTTGGAGGAACAAGTTTTGGAATCAAATGAATAACATGATCACGATCACGAATAGGGGGAGGCGTTTGGGAGTCTCAAATACCTTGGAATGGTTGTCCAAGACTTTTTGGAGATCTGGAGAAATAGATGATTTCGACGTGGGAACCTCTAGCAAACATAATTGTGCAATTACACCATGTTGTTCTTCTTTAGAAGCTTTGTCATGCCATTAGAGCTGATTATCTTTCCCGGTTTCCCTGCGATACCCCTTAATTCAACTTCCTTTCTTTTTGAAAAAAATTCAAGAAAATTTCTTGAAAATTAAAAGCTATCGTACCCAGAGATTGTAGCCATTGGACTCCTAGTACAACATCTGCACCACCCATTGGAATGGAAAGCATTGGACTATTCAAGACATAATCTGCCATGGATAGCTTGATATTATGGCACTTTCCAGAGTAATTTATGGTTCCTCCATTTGCAACCATTACTTGACACTCTGGTGCTGGATATAGGAAGCAATTCAATTCCTTGGCTATCTTACAATGAATAAAATTATGGGTACTACCTGAATCAATCAACATTACTACCTTTTTCTTCTTGATATGTCCTTCTATCTTGAGAGTTTGAGGAGTGGCAATTCCTGTCAATGCATTATAAGATATGGTCAGATTCATTTGTTCTTTCTTTGGGATTGGTTCTTGGTGTATATCCTCTTCTTTTGATGTTTCTTGTTCCTTTTCTTGCTCCTCTTCCCCATATATGTAAATTAATTTCTTCTTAGCACACTTATGCCCTTTAGTGTATTTTCTATCACATTTGTAACAAATCCCTTTTTTTCTTTCTCCTTCCAATTGTTGTAGTGTCAACCTTGTAGGTGGTGAAAGGCTAGGAGCAACAACACTTCCATCTTTATAGTTGTGAGTCACTGAGTGGTAGGTTTCCTTCTTTTCATAATTTTTCTTTCCATTTTTCTTGCCAACGTGAATCCCTTCTCCAATGAATCAGGTTCCCAAAGGCGAACCTCATGTTAGATGTTATCCTTTAAAGTCGCTATGAACACATCAATCCTAGGCTCCTTTGGAATATCTTTTACCCTTATATTCAATTTTTGGAAGTCCTCAATGTGCTCCATCATTGAACCCTTTTGTTTGAGATTTATCAATTGGCTAAAAAAGGTGTTGCTTTTTGTATCCTCATAATGTGCTATCATTTCTTCTGTAAAAATTGCCCAAGTGACAAATTTTTTATGAGAGCAAAGCCATCGATACCATACAAACTGATTTGGTTCCAAATATAAATTTGCAATGCGTACTTTTTATGTGTTTTGCACATTATGGAGATCAAATTATTGCTCCATCTGTAGTATCCATGTTACGGGATCCTTTCCATAAAACTTCCTCATATTGATCTTTGGAACATGGTGGATCTTCAATCCAACGTTAAAGTCTATGAAATCATGATTAACATTTCTTTTGTTCTCATATGAGTTTCCTTTACTACCCTTTTGCCATTAGTAAGCATTTCGTGTAGTGAATTTGTCAAATCTGTCTTCAAATCTTCCATGTTGCCTTTAAGTTTTTTCTTCTATACCATCCATCTTAGCTTCCACGTCATGCATCTTAGCTTCCACACATTTCTTTAAACCATCCATCTTAGCTTCCATGCTTTTCTTTAAACCATCCATCTTATCTTTTGTTACTTTTTGTGAGAGTGAATTTTGTTTCACTTGGTCTCGTAATTTTGATATATCATGTTGCATTTATTTCTTTTCTTTATGAGTCATGCTAGAGCTTTCAGGTTGCTTACTAGGTGTTTTCGTTTTCTTTCTTTGGGGCATCCGTTAATGATAATAATGCATCACTATGCCCTTTTAATTCCTTCAAACTAATTTTTCAACCAAACTTATGCAAAATCTAAAAAAAAACTACACCTTTTTTCACTTTGTAGGAGCTCAATATTGAATTTGTTGTATCTCTGTAATTTCAGATCTCCAAGGTTTGAAATTGCGTCTTCAGTAGCCTTCTGAGTCCTCTTTTCAACCTCGCAAGTCTGATCAAGATTGGATTCTCCAAGGAAGAGTTATACCAAATCTCCCACGATGACCTGATTATAGATTGGTTCAGTAGATCAAACTTGTGCGAAGTGCCATGTGTCATTGTTTCAACTTTAGGACCTGAAATTAATACACAGAAAGCTACAGGCCGTTCTGCTTCTGTAACATTTAATGAAATTTCAATTTTATGCTTAGAGAAAAAGTTATTACGATTTTCCCCAGGTCACCTATTTGGGATGTAATTCGGGAGCTTGCAAAATCCTAAATGTCTTAGACCATATCTCCCAAAATATAGCAAAACAAGATTTGAATTTCGGGCCCGAGCTTTATTAAGATTTCGGCTCAAATGAGTTTTAATTTCAGAGTTTGAACCTTCGTAGAAAAAAATTATAGCGAAAATGCCACGATGAAATTCTGGAGGTTCCCAAAACCCTACCTTCCTCAGATTATATATCTGAAAATATGGCGAGACAAGATCTGAAATTCGGACTCAAGGTTTAGAACGATTTCGACTCAAATGGGTTTTTTTAGCTTCTGAAACTTCGTAGAGAAAAAGTTATAGCGAAAATTCCATGACGACCTATTTGGAGTAGCGAAATCCTAAAATCCAAAGCTCTGATACCAAAAGTTATGAAACCAACTCGCAAAAAGATAGAAAAGATAGATCAACGACTTAAAAATCAGCCTCTGAGAGGGGCAACCTCCTTTACATTACACAAATGAACAATTCTTGGATGATATAAATGATAAGACCTCCTTTCTATATATAGGAGTCTAAGGGGTCCCAATACAATTAGAGGCTACATAACTATAATATTGTAGGGGCACAACAATAACAATAGTGGGCTTCTATGGGGCATAATAATAACAACCTAGGGACTATATGGGCACAATAATATAATAAGGGGGTTGCACTAATAACAATAAGGGTTACACTAGTAGTATAGGGACCTAACACGGAATAGCCGGGAGAGCTGACGCAAAGGGCAGAGAAGGTGATGCAGGGTTGACACAGAGCCAACGCAAAAATAGCCGGGCTTAGCCAGTCTTGTGTTGGATCAGCCGAAATTTTGCCAGGTGAAGTGAGGTAAAACTCACTCAGATTTTCTGCCAGTATTTTCTCTGTAAAGGATTGCTAGATGAACATCCTAGATTATATTCAGATATTTACTGCCAATAATAAGAATCGTCAAATCTGCTCCACCGGTTTTCCCACATTGGGTTTTTCTGGGGATGATTGTCCAAAAACAAGTGTGTCAATGTGATTGTTCAAACGCTGATGT
Source organism: Pinus tabuliformis (assembly GCA_031772625.1). Taxonomy (NCBI): domain Eukaryota; kingdom Viridiplantae; phylum Streptophyta; class Pinopsida; order Pinales; family Pinaceae; genus Pinus; species Pinus tabuliformis. Next base: position 1,890,416,829 of record CM062817.1, on the reverse strand, counting down.
TTCTCTTGCTGTTTAATTTTCAGTTCTAGTTTTTGAAGTCTGCAACTAAATTTATTTTGGTATTTATTGAAGTATTGGTAAATAACTTATCATAGATAAGTAGGAGAAATAAATCAATTATTGCAACAAATTTTCACATGGTAACAGAGGAAGGTTCAGGCAATATGGAAGCAAAGAAAAAGGGCATGGAGAATAGTGGGGATCAGAATATTTCCAAATTTGCTTCCAAGCTAGAAGAGGAGTTTGCATGCCTATCAAGTTATGCATCAGCCGAGGACTTGTACATTGATAACGAGGCTTCAACTCATATGACTAGAGAACGATAATATTTTTCGAGCTATCAGGAGGAATAAATGAACTTTCAAATCACAATGGGCAATAGGATGAAGTGCACCCCAGTAGGAAAATGAACCGTTATATTCCAGACAGCAGCAGGAGATAGTCTTCGACCCACGAATGTACTGCATGTGCCAGGTATGGGAATGAATTTGATTTCTGTCTCTCAATTACAAGATAAGGGATATGATGTATACTTCATTGGTAATAGAGTATATGTCAAGCATCCAAGGTGGAAAAAGAGGGCCTAGATTGGAACTTGAAGCAACATATTATACAAATTGTAACTCGAGTCCCCTATGGCACTAATTAGCAGTAATGTCGACGGAGAAAAATAATTAAATGAGTTGTGGCATAGGAGGATGGGACACTTACATCATGGGGCGTTATTGATGCTCAAGGAAACTATTACGGGGGTTCTAGTGCTTAGTACCAAGCATGATGATACATGCAGAGGCTGCGTGCTAGGTAAGTACGCCAAAGCAACATATTCCAAAAGCAACAATAGCGCTAAGAGTGTATTGGGGTTAATACTCTCGGACATTTGCGATCCGATGTCTACAAGGGCCATCAGTGGCACTGAGTATTTTGTTACCTTCATAGATGACCATTTAAGGAAAACTTGGATCTATTTTTTGAGAACCAAGGATGAGGTCTTTGATCGGTTTAAAGAGTTTAAGGCTCTAGTGGAAAACCTGATAAGAAGGAAGATCAAGATATTGCGCTTAGACAATGGCGGAGAATACATGGATAAGAACTTCACTGATTTCTGTGCAAGAGAAGGGATCTGAAGAGAATGGGCAACACCCTATAATCCAGAACAGAATGGAGTCACAGAAAGGAAGAACATAACTATTGTTGGAGTAGCAAAGGCGATGTTATATGATTAGAATCTACTCGAGTTTTTATGGGCAAAAGCATGTAGCACGACTGTACACATTCAGAACAAGACTCGTCATAGGGCTTTAGGAAAGAAGACACTAGAGGGATTTTTCATGGGAAAGAAGCCAGAAGTAAGTCACCTCAGGATATTAAGAAGTGTAGCTTATTGCCATATTCCAGAAGACAAGCGGAGCAAGTAAGTTAGAGCAGACTGCCGAATTTGGGTATCTAGTAGGTTACAACGAGACTTCAAAGGCGTATTGGATCTACATTTCGAGCAATAGAAAGATCGTAGTAAGGCGGGATGCAAAGTTCATGGAAGATAGAGCCTTTAGGAAATCTCGTGAGATGCCATTTGAAGAACAGGATGAGGATGCTCCTCTAGTCCAACAACAGGGATAAGATCTGGTAGGAGGACAAGCATCTGGTTCAATCACGGTAACTAGTACTAGCATCTCCTCAAGAGAAGAAGAGGAACAGATGGAACCTCCCACCACCAGTGGAAGAACTAGCCCAGAAGTGCGATAGACTCTGAGGGATGCAGAGGAATTCTTTGGAGCTCCTAGCGCCAAGAAAATGCAGCATAGACAACTTGATAGGTACCAAGCATTGGTAGCTCAGGTCGAAGAACCCTCTAGTTTTCAAGAAGCCGTACAACACCAAGTATGGGTGGATGCCATGGTAGAAGAGTACAGTTCTATCATGACAAATGATGTTTGGGAAATTGTACCAAGACAAGAGAACAGATTAGTTGTAGGTTCAAGATGGATCTACAAGATTAAGTATGTTGCAGATGGCAGCGTAGATAAGTACAAGGCTAGGTTTGTTGCAAAAAGGATATGCGCAAAAGGAAGGAATAGACTATGAGGAAACCTTTGCCCTAGTAGCTCGATATACCTCTATCAGATCCATTATATCCCTTGCAGCACAGATGGGATGGGAGATTCACTAAATGGATGTCAAGGCATTGTTCTTGAGTGGGGTGATAGAAGAAGAGGTATATATCAAACAACTAGAAGGTTTCAAAACAAATGAAAAGAGAACTCATGTGTGCAGGTTGAAGAAAGCCTTGTACGGGCTAAAACAAGCACCTAGAGCTTGGTATGGTCGAATTGATAGCTACTTACAACAGTTGGGATTCATCAAGAGCGATGCCAATCACAATCTTTTTTTATGTGCTGGTAGAAGGTGAGACGTTGATTCTGGTATTGTATGTGGATGATCTATTTTTGATAGGATCATCCAGACTCATAGAGGATTGTAAGAAGAACCTGGAAATTGAGTTTGATATGAAGGATTTGGGGCTAATGCACTATTTTATGGGATTGGAAGTTTGGCAGCAGGATGGTGAGATCTTCCTTGGCCAAGGAAGATATGCATAAGAAATTATGAAAAGATTCAGAATGCAGGATTGTCGACCTATGGCTACACCTATGATTACCAATTGGAAGAAAATAGATGCTTCGGGAGACAAGGATGTGGACCCCACCTTATACAGACAACTCATTGGGTCACTTATGTATCTGGTCAACACCGGTCTAGACTTGTGTTATGCTGTTAACACCCTTAGTCAGTTCATGGTGGAACCGAAAAGGGCGCACTTGGCTTTAACAAAGTACATTCTCAAGTATGTGCGTGGAACAATAAATTTTGGATTAAGGTACACCAAGGGCAATGATATCGAATTGAGTGGATTCACTGATGCAGATTGGCAGTAGATAGGAAAAGTACCACTGGGTATTGCTTCGGTATTGGATCTGGGATGACCTCCTGGTGCAGTAAGAAGCAGAAGTCTGTAGCTTTGATCTCTGCTAAAGCTGAGTATATGGCAGCTAGCGAAGCAAAATGTGAAGCTATATGGCTCAGGAAACTGCTTGTAAATCTATTCAAGATAAGGATGGAAGCGACAAGGATCTTCTGTGATAATCAGAGTTGTATCAAGCTCTCTGAAAATCCAATATTTCATGATCGCTCCAAACACATCGATATTCGGTGTCACTTTATCAGAGATTGTGTTCAACGTGGAGTGGTACAGTTGGAGTACACTCCCACAGGAAATCAGGGGGCAGACATACTCACCAAGGCTCTAGGAAGAGCCAAGTTTGTTCAATTTCGGGAACAGATGGGTATGTTGGAAAATCCCTTGCAATAGAATGATGCAGCGTTTGAGAGGGAGCCGTAGTACAAATGTAGCAGTGGCAGTGGTAGTGTCATGGGCAGCAGTACAGTAGCAGCAGTAGCACAATGTTGGTGGCAACAGTAGTGTAGAAAGGAGATGCTCAGAAGCAAAGCAGCATGAAGGTGGACAATGTTGCTAGAGCACTTTCCTCGCAAAGAGGGAGTGGTAGTTTTTGGTAGCATCATAAGTGCTATAGCCTTGAAAATTGGTGGAGAGGCTAAGGCACATGAGTTCTAAAGAACCCAGAAACCGTTTGGTGAAATTCCACCCCGATTGTATTTTGTTAAAATAATTAATATTTTTAATGGAGTTCCTAAGTCTAAACTTAGGGAAATTAAAATATTAATGGGTACTAATCAAAATATGGGTGAAAATGATCTAGAAGGCGGATCAAGTCATGTTTTAATCTTAGCTGTTGATTAGAGACTTAATCTTGGCCATCGAAGACTCAACAGGAAAAGTATAAAATGGAGGCTTGGGGTTCATTTGGAAACACACACAAAGATTGAGGAAATCAATTTTTTGAGGTGATAAGTTTTCAGGAGGAAAATCGATTGGGGAGATCTTGCAGTTGAGGGGTAGAGAGAATCCGAGAGAAGGACTTTCCGGAAAATACATAACAGAGAGGCGGAGAAAGCTTGCAAAGAAGCAACGCAGTATCCAGGAGAGTTGACGCTAGGCCAGTCTGGGCCCACGCAGTCCTGACGCAGAGCCAGAAGGGCCAACGCAAACCAGAAAGCTGCTTGTCATGCAGAATCCAGAACCGTCGGAACAACCGGAACTGTCGGAACTACCAGGAGAGCTAACACAGAGGGCAGAGAAGGTGATATAGGGTTGACGTAGAACCAATGCAGAAATAGACGGGGTTAGCCAGTTTTGTGCCGGATCAACCAGAATTCTGCTAGGTGAAGTAAGGTAAAACTCACTCAGATTTTTTGCCAGTATTTTCTCTGTAAAGGATTGCTAAATGAGCAATCTAGATTGTATTCAGATATTTACTGCCAATAATAAGAATCCTCATATTTGCTACGCCAGTTTTCCTACATTGTGTTTTTCCGAGGACGATTCTCCAAAAACAATTGTGTCAATGTGATTGCTCATATGTTGATGTTTCTCTTGCCGTTTAGTTTTCAGTTCTAGTTTGTAAAGTTTGCAACTGAATTTATTTTGGTATTCGCTGAAGTATTGGTAAATAAATTATCATAAATAAGTAGGAGAAACAAATTAGTTATTGCAGCGAATTTTCACATGCCTCGACCTTGATTTTTCCACCCTTTATATGCTTTTTGCCTTTTATGATTTTTCTTTAATTAACTGCTCGAGACTCAAGGGATAAGAGCATGGTGTGGAAGGTATAGCAGTGGATACCCCCTTTAAGGTAGGGTGGTTCATTGCCTACTAGAGGTTGGGACAATCATGGCTTCCTGAATGATAAAGGAGGCTCATCTAGGGCCTATAGGAACCAGGGTAATGGCCATGATGATGGGGTAGAGCCCAAGTATTGGCTTTTGCCCACATGCTAAATGTGTTTGTCTCGACTGTCTTTTTTTTTTTGTGGTACATTTTCTTGTTGAATGTGGCCAATTATGCTTTTACTTTTCTTTTCAGCTGCATCAACCTCCGGGGCATCATTCTAGGCCCGACCCAAGGTGTGGGCAAGGGGAGGGGGAAGGCTAACCCTATGTGGACCCAGGTGGGAGAAATGATGAATGGGGTTATAATGAGTAGAAGGGGAGTGATGTATATGGATGAGGGAGTGGGACCACGCAACCAAAATCATGGTTTTCCATGTAGTACTATCCCTAAAGCCCAAAGGTGAGTAAAAGAGATCCCATGTGACTAGGGCCCAAGGTTAACATCCAAAAAAGGTCTAGGGGACAAGAGCATAGACCTATCCCACTCTTTCCGCTGAATCCCACATTAATCCTTGCCCAGACGTATCCATGATAAGCAAACTACAATACTCAATTATCAAATGACAAGGCATACCTTTAGGTTCGAGAGGCCCACCTTCAAACATACGATCTCGACAGACGGGTGAGGGGCCACATGGCTGGCTCAGGTGGCGGAGAAATGGCACAACGAGCTAGTTGGTGGCTGCTGGCTGCTGGCTGAGGACCGTCCCGGAGAAATTTTTTCTCCTAGGGATATCACTCGCCAAATGGTGGGTAACAGGCACGAAACCTGCCACAGGGCTAACATTGGAATATCACCACTAGACGTATCCATAATTTAATCTAAGATTTGAATGCTTCAATTTTTTAAGAGTTGCCTCTTCCACACAGGTCATAGGTCACTGGTCTGAATGTGTACCGTCCACAGTCCAAGATTAAATATCTTCCAGATTTGAATAAGGTGCCTCCACAACGCTTCCCAGTCCGGGTATATTACAGTTATCAAGTCTACTTCAAATATTACTGGACTACAGCAAGGTGACTGCAATTATACGAAATAGGGATTCAATTTCTTTTGCACACAGATATCTTGATTTTGGACCATGCAACTTGATACAAGCCAATTACTAGGCTGAGGACTTAAAGTCACAAAATCTCTGTTTGTGTTTTCAATCGATATAAGTGCTCAGAACAACGAAAAGGTGCTTAGTATTATTTTTGTTATCTCAAGTTTTCTCCACAACTGAGTTCTTCAAACTTGACATGCTTGGTACCCTTTTCAGATTAGATCAAGCCCTCAACACGTCACTACAAATAGTCCGAGCTCCTTTATAGTTATGAAGGAGTCAAAGATACAAGAGTCAAGGACACAAGGATGCAATCTCTGTCACTGTTCTGAAGCTGAAATACTATTTAGCGAATGAAACTACCCCTTCAACTATCAAAGATGATGTGTTTACTGTCACTCTTCAAGCCTTGTAACCATCACTGTTGTTTCCACTTTGGAGTCAAGTTCTCATGTTCGGAGGCTATGCCGCAATTGATTTCAGACAGAAATTTTGAACAGGCCGCAAAGAAAAGAACCTTCTTTTGCTAGTCTTGGACAAAATTTATACCCTAACTGCGGGTCTGTAAGGCCGCATCAAAAAGGAGATAAGACACTTCAGAGATGAATGGCCTAGAGGGCTGAGTAGGTGTGCTACTTGAGCCTGCAAGAACTCCCAAAGGAAACCCCAAAAGCCAATTCAAAAACAAGACAACCCTTGTCACGAACCCTCTCCAAGCCACTCTTCTGGTACTGCGTTCTCCACAGGCCGAGGTTGAATTTCAGAGCAATTGATTTAAAAGATGTTCGTTAAAGTACATACTTTGGAGAGTAAGATAAATGCCCTTTAAATAGATTTTAGAGGGAAATTTTAGGAGACCACTGAATGCTTCTTTGGAGGAAGATTTTCAAATGTAAATTTTGAATTTTACTTGCCTTATAGCCCAAGCAAAGAAGGCCGCTAGACTTTTGGTGAATGGATAGGTACAAAACAATTTTGATGCCCTCCACAAAGTGATTGCTCCATAAATATTGATAAAAAAAGCCCCTTAAGCTTGATGTTAATAGCAAACTAACCAATGATAAGATGCCATGTCACCACCCCTTGGGGTATTACCCACTGACTGGGGTCTTCAACTCTAAACACGAATATCTTTCAAATTGGGAGGTCTCTTGGGGCGTGCCACATACCACTGTAATCAGGTCGATGAGAGGAATCCATTGACGAGGATCTCCAGGGAAAATTCAATGATTTGGTTCTTTGAAAACCTCCAATAAGAGCGGGGTATGTCCAGGACATTCAAACCTTGGAGCTAGTGTTTCCAGCCATCCTTCAATGGAGCTTCCAACTTTATGTAATCTAGGCAAATAGAAGAGCGTTCATTAACAATCATTGACATCGATGACAACAGCATTCAACAACCCATGTGCTTGCTTTTTTTCTTGAACTGTGCTTATATTTTGATCATGGAGATGGCTACTGAAACCAACTTCAATTTCAAACCGGTAAACTGTCATTAGTAAAACCAAGCAAAATCCTAATTAATTCATTAAAAGCAGAGGAAATGTATGAAAATTAACCACTCGATGCTTATAAACTTATCAGGTGTTATTTACAAAGAATTATGATGATAATGACAATGAAAAGTGGAAGGATAACCACAAAGGAATGATTTTGACGGTGAGAAGGATGTCAAATTGGCGATGCAACATCACGTTAGCAATTATGATGATAATGACAATGAAAAGTGGAAGGATAACCACAAAGGAATGATTTTGACGGTGAGAAGGATGTCAAATGGGCGATGCAACATCACGTTAGCTGTCTCCTGCAGTTTGTCTCATTTTTTTGAATACATAAAAATGTTAAATGCGTGTATATCGTCAAAACTCTCACATCAAAAAGAAAGAATGGCAGTTCCATTTCTCAGTTGCAGTAACCAACTGAGTACATATTGTTTAACTTCCCTATTATGTGTTTTAATTTATTTCGGATTGATAAATATTAATTAAATTTAAATGTTGTAAATTGTGAATGAGTGGAGCCTGCTTTATCCTTTCTAGAAAATAGTGTCCATAACTTTATAAATTATGAAATAAATAAATGCCAGATAACTTCCAAAATATCTTTGGTGGAATGCAGTGCTTTTGAAGGATCGTTGCGAAGACGTTTAAGAAAGGTAATTTTTCCTCTGAAGATTCTTGAATGATATTAATGTGATGTTTATTTGATTGATTCTTATATTTATAGTATGGATATAAATTAACTGATTATAGTGTGTCTGTTACAATCAAGATCAAAGGATAGGCAGATGATGATGGAATGATTGCATTTTGTTCCTACTTTTCGAAGGATATTTCTCTTTCCCTGGTACTGAGATTTAACTGATTGTAGTTTGTCTGTTACAATCAAGATCAAAGGAGTGGCAGATGACGATGGAATGATTGCATTTTGTTCATACTTTTCAAAAGATATTTCTCTTTCTCCGGTACTGTGATTCCAGCCGAAACCTCTTTCCCAATCCCAGTTCATTGTTTTCTTTACTTTGGAAATGTTTATTTTGCTGTTCTATGTTATTCGGTTTCTTATCTCAAGACATGCTTCGGTTCATATCCAGGGAACTACTATTGATTTTCATCGTTTGTCAGGAGGGAAATTGCGGACTGAGGGTAAGTAGCTTACTATTCTCTTGCAATTTGAAACATTCCTTGATCTGCATAACTTGTTTGTCAGGCTTCAATGCTCAATACTAAATGCAACTTTACAGTTGGTGGCGAGGAACTGGGGACAATCTATAGTCATGACCTATGTAGTAAGTTGGTGCTTCTCTTCACATTGCACATCTTTGGTATTGATGTTGGTGATTATATAAAGGATGGTGCTGTCTCCCTCCCAAAATTGCCCACACAATTCAATAATGTCAGTTTTTACTAAGCCTTTTATGGTGGTACAGGGGCATTTTTTGATTTGTACGTTGGAGAAGAGCCTGTGTCATTGAAAGCAAAACAGGATATAGGGGAAAATATTGGTCGTGTTCTCCAGAGATGTTGAGGAAATTCAATTCAATATTTTTTTAATAATTCTTGAGAGAAAGCAGTGATTGCAGGAAGTGCAACTTTGGTAAGAGGTTTGCATCTTCACTTCTGTAGTTCAAAATTAAGATCAGTTCTAATCAACCTTGCAATCTTAAATGAATGAAAATATGTGTATTTTGAATCCTGTTTAATTCTTCTTCGCATTCATTTCATCAACAGAGAAATGGTTTGCCTGTTTTGAATGAAACATGGAAGCAACTTTGAGGTGGATTCCTTGCAGAGGCTTGAATCGGGCATTAATGCATTCACCATTCAAGTCAGCTTCACTCCTGTTGAAGACAAAATTTGTTGACACAAAGTACAGAACTTATCATTAACATATGGTTCAAAACACGTATAAATTACTTTTTCATTTTGTTTTCAGAAATCAAAATATTTTCTAGGAGATTTGGAATCTTCATTTGTGAAGCCAGGACTTAAATAAGCTATCTCATTTATTTCCATGTTGTGGATGTCGCTTGCATTTAGTGCAGCAGATCCATGTTACATTTCATACTGTAGTGATTATTGTTTGCATTCATGTCTGATATTTCCGTAGAGTAGCACTAAACGCCATTTTTTGTACTAGAGATATGGTTAGATGGCTTCCAAAGCAGGGATGATGCACTTAAAGCATAATTACTGAGGTTATGTTCGGACTACTTATCTGTCTGATTTGATTCAGTATTCATGTTGGCACAGCGAATATTTCTTGTTTGAGTAATGAACTTTTGAAAGGTAAGGTACATCTTGCATACCTCAACGTGCACATCATTCTACAATCCAACCAGTTCTGGGAACATCCCAATTCAGAACCACGAAGGTAGGGACATTTACACAGGGAAACAACATCATGCTAGTTGAAATATCTGAGATCAACAAAACATAAAGAGAAGTTTTTTTTCACATAAACTACTAAATACCTTTGAGGATGAGGATATTGGAATTATAGTAAATCCAAACTGAACCTCGAAAAAAAAAAATATATTATCAATGTTTACAAATGTCCAAATTAGGTGAATGGGAATCTAAAAGACATCAAGCCACAATGCTGATGCAGGAGTAACGGATTTCCTGTAATGGATAAATAACAAAATAATGTCAATGTGGGAGTGCCTAAGTCATCTCTTGTAATGGATAAATAACAAAATATGCTAATGCGGAAGTGCCTGTTGCCTCAAAATCTTGTAGGCCTTGTGAGATGCCGCACAAGGCAAGAACTAGACGAAGACGCAACAATGAGGTGGCTGCCACTGTCACCTTAGCACTCCACCTCCTACTCGTTAGTGGAGTTTCACCACAGAGGAGGCTTCCCAGAGTAAATTACTTAAAGTTTTCTATGTCAATGGGATCAAGGTAATGTAAGAGAGGCTTGATCAAGGTACTTCCTACTTGGATTAGGGCACAATTGTTTATGTGAAGGCACAATGTACCAATGAAGAAGCCTCTCTTACATTACCTTGATAAATAACAAAATAATGACAATGTGGGAGTGCCTAAGTCATCTCTTGTAATGGATAAATAACAAAATATGCTAATGCGGAAGTGTTTGTTGCCTCAAAATCTTGTAGGCCTTGTGAGATGCCGCACAAGGCAAGAACTAGACGAAGACGCAACAATGAGGTGGCTGCCGCTGTCACCTTAGCACTCCACCTCCTACTCGTTAGTGGAGTTTCACCACAGAGGAGGCTTCCCAGAGTAAATTACTTAAAGGTTTTCTATGTCAATAGGATCAAGGTAATGTAAGAGAGGCTTGATCAAGGTACTTCCTACTTGGATTAGGGCACAATTGTTTATGTAAAGGCACAATGTACCAATGAAGAAGCCTAGAGAAGAGCACTTGAAGCCTAGGGTTTCAAGATAAGTTTCATTTACAACGTATCTAGGCATAGAAGCACAAGGAAGAGGTTTTATTTAAGGGTATGATCAACAATATGGAAATGAAAACCTTCAACGAGCCTTAAGTTGAATCCTTTTTGCTGACCTAGGATTTGAAAGGCCCTAAATTGCCTAGGGTTGATGATGTCAGACCTAAAGAGGCAATTTTCATCACATAAGAAGCTAGATATTGAGTTTGGAAAGTCAAACAAGGTGAGAATGTGCCAAATTAAGTTCAATGTTGCACCAATAAAAAACCTTAGTTGAATTCAACTCGTTGCCTTAGCCATAGTGGCTTGCCTTGAAGGGCCAAAAAAGATGAGAGAAAGGAAAAAGATAAAGTTTCAAGGTTTTGATCATCAAAAGGGATCCTAGTTCCTTTTCCCTACTTGGATGATGGAGTCTTAGGAACTTTAACCATAGAGATATCAAACTTTTGAGTGTAAGGGGGAAAACCCTAATTTTCACTTTCTAACTATCACTATCTTTTTATGAGGGGAGCAATCAACTAGAAAAAGGTTCACTAGGAGGTTTTCGAGAGGGTTAAAAGGATTATAGATTTAACATGCAACAATTAACACGAATTTCCAATAAACATTTTTGATTTAGACAAGGAAAAAAATAGAAATCCTAGTAATATTTCATTACATGTTGACCATAAATGATATGCAATAGAATACTCAAAAATTATCCTAGAACATGCCTTCTTTCAGTCCCAAAAATATGTCACCAAAAAAAAACTAGTCTCCAATAGCCAAAATCCACATAAGATAACATCTCCTCAGGCAACAAAGTATAACTAGGCTAAGTTGAGCTCTTCTAGAGAAGCTAAAATCCACAAGTGTTATGATGATAAATGGGAGGAGGTGATTCTTTTTCTCTATATATGAGGTCTATCACCTCTAACAATCCACTAAAATCCCCTAAAATCCCCTAAAACAAGTTTAATTTTGATTAGACATAAAGTAAATTTAGGTTACAGTTCAACTCACCAGCTCAACAATAAAATATGCCAATAAATGTTTGCGCATGTGGGCTGTAAACCTCTAGAAAGCATGATATCATGCTCTTTTAGGGTTCAAAAATGCTCCAAAAGTGAATTGGAAAGGCTAAACGCGTCTTCAAGAATCGTGATGAACCTCAAATTGAGGAACAATCCTCAAACCAAGCCTCAAAGCATCTCCATGTGTCCAAATTCCAGCTGTGGGTGCCCTGCGTCATCTCTGTGGGTGTCAACTAGATAACATAGTGTACTCTCTCTAGTGTTTGGGCTCCATCAGTTGCAACAAGTTGTCCTCAATCATCCTAGGGGACAACCATCCTCATTTGGGCTTCGGATCAAGGCATGCCCATCAAGTAGTGTCAACTGTCAAGGCTAGCATAGGGGCATGTTGGGTCTAGTGGTACATCATCAATAATCCTCCGTGCTAAGTAAGAGAAGCTTAACATTTTTGGTATCTGAGGGTGCTCTAGGGTGTGAAAATTTTATCACTGCAGCAACTGAATTACTTTTCCTACTTATTTCATCATAAGTTATTCATGAAATTACTTCAACAAACATTAAAATAAATACTACTGCAGATATCACATCGTAATGCGAAAAAAAAAATATGCACACATTGACACAGTTATTTTGGACTAATGTCCTCGGAAAAACCCAATGTGGGAAAAACATTGCAGCAAGGGAGGATTTTATTATTCAGCAATTTTCTTGTACAACAGGGTGCCAAACTGGCTTACCCACAGATAGACAAACTTCCAGTGCTTTATTAAACCCAACGTAGGCCTTACTGACCTCTGCTACAGCCTGAAACCCTCTGCGTCAGCGTACTAAGGCTCTACGCAACCTCTCTGGGCTTCTGCGTCACTCCTATAGCCTCTGTGTGGATGACGTAGGCCCTCTTGGCTCTACGCAGCCTCTGCTGCCTCTTCGTGGCTTCCTCTGGTTCTGTGTCTGCCTCTTCTATGCTGATCTCCCATCTCTCTGTTGTGTACTTGCTGCCTCTTGACTGCTCTCTAGACCACTGGTTCAATTTCTCAGCAAACCTTGCTCCAGAAATTGAACTGACTGGTCTCCCTCAGTATGTTCTCCAAGTGCCCCTCAAGCCTCCTCTAATACTTTTTCTGTTGACATCTCAACGGCTGAGATTAAGTCCCTAATCAATGGCTAAGATTAGATCTGTTTTGATCCATGTCTTTTGGACCATTCTAACACAGATTCATATTAATACACAATAATATTTTATTTTCCCTAAGTTTAGACTTAGAGACTCCATTAAAAATATTAATTATTTTAATATCTCCTGATCTTTTTAGAATATACCCAAACCCTTTTTGGGTATTGGAGATCTCATTTGCCCTAACCTCTACACCAAATTTTGTGGCTAGAGCACATCCGATGCTACCCCAAATCAACACTCCCTCTTAGCGAGGACTGTGCTCTAGCAATACTCCTCGCTGGATATTACTCTGATCATCTAGCATTGGTACTTGTGTTGATGCTAGGCCTCCCTGCCCAACATCCTCTGCACTGCTGCATCCTGTACTGCTGCCCATGTTTCTGCCACTGCCACTGCTGCATCTGTACGACAACTCCCTCTGCATCGGTGCTGCTGCTAGTCCTTTCTCCCAACACTGCATCTTCCTCTGCATTTGTGCTGTTGTTGGTCCTTTATCCTAACACTGCATCTGCACTGCAACTCCCTCTGTATCTGTGCTGTTGTTGGTCCTTTCTCCCAACACTGTATCTGCACTGCAACTCCCTCTTCATTCGTGCTGCTAACACATTACTTCTGAAAGGGGTTCTTTACCATCCCCATCTTTTCCCTGAAGTAGTCAAATTTTGACTTTCCAAGGGCCTTGGTGAGGATATTTGTCACTTGTTCCCTTGTAGGAGTGTAGCTCAACTGTATAGCTCCACGTTGAACACAATCTCTGACAAAGTGATGCCGAATATCAATATGCTTTGACCTATCATGAAATATTGGATTCTCAGAGAGTTTGATGCAACTCTGATTATCACACATGATCGTGGTCGCCTCCATATTTCTTCTGAATAGGTTTACCAATAGTTTTCTAAGCCATATTGCCTCACACGAAGTTGTGCTTGCTGCCATATATTCTGCCTCAGACGAGCTCAGAGCCATAGACTTCTGTTTCCTACTGCACCAGGAGGTTATTCCTAATCCAATGTTGAAACAATACCCAGAGGTACTTTTTCGATCCACTGAACTTCCTGCCCACTCAATCCACTCAATCTGATATCCTTCCCCTTGTTGTACAAGAGCCCATAATCAACTGTTCCCTGTAAATACCTGAGAACGTGTTTGGCAGCTGCCTAGTGAGCCCTTTTTGGTTCCACCATGAACTGGCTAAGGGTGTTGATAGCGTAGCAAATATCTGGCTTGGTATTGACTAGATACATCAGGGACCCTATGAGCTGTCGATATAGGGTGGGATCGACATCCTTGTCTTCTGATGCATCAATCTTCTTCTAGTTGGTGATCAGTGGCGTAGCCATAGGTCTACAGTCTCCCATCCCAAACCTTTTCAGAATTTCTGTAGCATACCTTCCTTGTCGAAGGAAGATTTCTCCTTTCTGCTGCCAAACTTCCAACCCTAGAAAATAGTGCATTCGCCCTAGATCCTTCATATCAAACTCTGTGGCTATATTCTTCTTGCAATCTTCAATGAGTCTTGATGATCATGTCAGGAAGAGATCGTCCACATATAATACTAAGATAAGTGGCTCGCTCTCTTCGACCAGATAGTAGAGATTCAAATCAGCGTCACTCTTGACAAACCCCATCTTCTTCAAGTAGCCATCTATTCAGCCATACCACGCTCTTGGTGCCTGCTTCAGCCCATACAAGGCTTTCTTCAGTCTGCGTACATGAGACTTCTTCTCATGAGTTTCAAAGCCCTCTGGTTGTTCAATGTATACTTCTTCTTGTATTACCCCGTTTAGAAATGTTGTCTTGACATCCATCCGATGGATCTCCCATCCCATCTGGGCTGCAAGAGATATCACGGTCCTAATAAATGTATACCTAGCTACCGGGGCGAAGGTTTCCTCATAGTCAATCCCTTCCTTTTGAGCATACCCCTTAGCCACAAACCTGGCCTTGTATTTTCAATACTACCATCCGCAACATATTTGATCTTGTAGATCCATCTTGAACCTACCACAGATCTGTCTTTAGGCCTTGACACCACCTCTTAGACATCGTTTTCCATTATGGAGTTATACTCCTCCACCATCACATCTAGTCAGACCTGATGCTGAGCTGCCTCCTTGAAGATGGCAGGCTCTCCATCTTGAGCTACTAACACCTGATACTTGTCTGGCTGTTTTCGCTCCCTTTTACTGTTCCTTGGCTCTCCGATGAAGTTCTTTGCATCACGCAGAATTTGACGAAGCTCCCTACCAGTTCTTCCTTTGCCAACAGGTGCTTTTGTTTGCTCCTCTTCCTCATCTCGAGAATCTTCCTGATCTAAGGAAGGATTCTTCACTTCTATTGGTTGAAGAGGCATGACCAACAGATCATCTTTCGACTGCTCCTTGGAAGGCATTTTGCAAGATCTTCTGAAAGCTCTGTCCTCCATGAACTTTACATCTCGTTGTACTACTACCTTCCTAATCCCTAGAAGATAGATTGTGTATACCTTAGTGTTCTCGCTATATCCTGCCAGATACCCCTTTTTTGCAGTCTGATCCAGCTTCTTCCTCTTTTCTTTGGGTATGCGACAATATGCCAAACTCACAAATATCCTGAAATAACTGACTTCAGGTGTCTTCCCAGTGAAGACCTTCTTTATAGTAATCTTGCCCAATGACCGATGAGGAGTTCTGTTATGAGCGTAGACAGTTGTGTTGCATGCTTCCGCCCACATGAATTTTGGCATATCCTGATCATACAGCATGGCCCTAGCTGCTTCTACAATAGTCCTGTTTTTCCTTTCTGCCACCCCATTCTGCTCCGGATTGTAGGGCGCTGTCCACTCTCTTTTGATGCCTTCCTTAGAGCAATAATCAGTGAAGTCCTTATCGACATATTCTCCACCATTATCTAAGCGCAAGACTTTGATTTTCTTACTTGTCAGATTCTCCACTAGAGCCTTGAACTCCTTCAATCGACAAAAAACTTCATCCTTTCAAAAGATAGATCCAAGTTTTCCTCGAGTGGCCATGAATGAAGGTAAGGAAATACTCGGCACCACTGAGTGCTTTGACAGACATAGGTCTGCAAATATCTGAGTGTATCAATCTTAGCACACTCTTGGCCCTGTGGTTGCTCCTAGGAAATGCCGCCTTGGCATACTTTCCTAGAGTGCATCCTCTGCATACATCATATCGTTTCGTACTCAGATTCGGAATTCCTGTTACAGTGCTCCTGAGAATTCTCAGAGCTCCATGGTGCAAGTGACCTATCCTTCTGTGCCATAGTTCGTTCAAGTCTTTGTCCCCATGACCGCCTATTAGTGCTATTGGAGATTCTAGTTGTAATCTGTACAACCAATTACTTTTGATCCCAATCTGCACTTTCTTTTTCCAGCTTGGGTGTTTGACGTATACCTTTTCCTTGATGAAGTAGGTGTCATAGCCCTTGCCTTGTAGTTGTGACACAAAAAGTAAGTTAATTCCCAATCCTGGTACATGCAACACATTTGTGGCACACAACCGCTCTCCAGATTCTGTCTGAATAACTATGGTACCCTTTCCTACTAGAGTACACTTTGCCTTGTTCCCCATGGTGATCTGAAACTTCATCTTCTTTTCTCGATATTCTGAGAAATACTCCTTGATTCACGTCATATGCCACGAGGCTCCATTGTCTATATACCATACTTATGATGATGTAGCACTAGTCATGCACGCCACTTCTTCTTCCAACCTGGAAGCCAACATAGAGAAATCGAAATCTCTCTCTCTTGTGCAATCTTTTGAAAATCTGCAGGAGTCCCCTAAGGTGGATGCCTTTGTATTGTGGTCTCCACCCAAAACTGATTTTCCCTTTGATACCATGTGAAAATTCTATCACTGCAGCAACTGATTTACTTTTCCTACTTATTTCATTATAAATTATTCATGAAATTACTTCAACAAACATTAAAAAAATACTACTGCAGATATCACATTGTAATGCAGGAACAAAAATATGCACACATTGACACAATTATTTTGGACTAATGTCCCCGGAAAAATCTGATGTGGGAAAACCAGTGCAGCAAGGGAGGATTTTATTATTCAACAATTTTCTTGTACAACAGGGTGCCAAACTGCCTTACCCACAGATAGACAAACTTCCAGCACTTTCTTAAACCCAGCGTAGGCCCTACTGACCTTTGCTACAGCTTGAAGCTCTCTACATCAGCCTGAAACCCTCTGCGTCAGCTTGAAACCCTTTGTGTCAGCCTACTGAGGCTCTGTGCAACCTCTCTGGGCTTCTGCATCTCTCCTGCAGCCTCTGCGTGGATGACGTAGGCCCTTCTGGCTCTACGCAGTCTCGGCTGCCTCTTCGTGGCTTCCTCTCGTTATGTGTCTGCCTCTTTTGTGCTGATCTCCCATCTCTCTGTTTTGTACTTGCTGCCTCCTGACTGCTCTCCAGACCACTGGATCAATTTCTCAGCAAACCCCGCTCTAGAAATTGAACTGACTGGTCTCCCTCAATATGTTCTCCAAGTTCCCCTCAAGCCTCCTCTTATACTTTTTTTTGTTGACATATCAACGGCCGAGATTAAGTCCCTGATCAACGACTAAGTTTAGATCTGGCTTGATCCATGTCTTTTGGACCATTCTAACAAATATTCATATTAATACACATTAATATTTTATTTTCCCTAAGTTTAGACTTAGGGACTCCATTAAAAATATTAATTATTTTAATATCTCTTGATCTATTTAGAATATGCCCAAACCCTTCTTGGGTATTGGAGATCTCATGTGCCCCAACCTCTCCACCAAATTTTGTGGCTAGAACACATCTGATGCTACCCTAAATCAACATAGGGTGTCCATCAGTTACTAAGATCATCTAAGTGCCCAACACTCCACTGAATAACGCCAATGCTTCATCTACAAGATCATCATGCTCTTTGAATGTGTAGTATGGCCTAGGGATAATGTGGAGTATGAGTGGAATAATGTTCACTCAAAGGCCTCGTTTGCTTTGAACCACTTGGAAAAGCCACCCCTAAATCAAGTGAAAGCAACACTTCATTAGAGACTAAGACCATAGTGTTGATTTTGGGTAGCATCGGATATGGTGTAGCTCCGAAATTTTGTTTAGGGGCTAGAACACATGAGATCTTTAAGACCCAAAAATCATTTGGAGAAATTCCACCCAGATGAGGAGTTATTAAAATAATTAATATTTTTAATGGGTTCCTAAGTCTAAACTTAGGAAAATAAAATATTAATGGGTATTAATAAAGATATGGCTGAGAAGCTTCTAAGAGATGAGGATCAAGTCTATTTTAATTTTATTCGTTGATTAGAGACTTAATCTCGGTTGTTGATTCATCGATAGGAAAAGCATAAGATAATATTTGAAGGTCAGTGGGAGATACACCAAGTGATCAAAGAAGTTCGATTTTTCTCGGGTGTGGTTCGCTGAGAAAATCGAACTGGTGATCCGAGTTGCAGTAGAGGGGCATGGATAGTTGGGGTTGGAGGATCTTCTCTGGGACCTTGAATACACAACAAAGAGAGGCAAAGATAAGCCAGATGAGGCATCACAGACCAAGGGAGGCTGACGTTGGGCTAGAAGGGCCCACGCGTTGCCTGACACAGTGCTAACGTAGGGGAGGAGCTGCACTCCTGCAGAAGTCCAAATTCAGTCGAGGAGCAGTAGGATCAGCTGAGAAGGCTGACGCCAGAGCTCCAAAAGGCAGAGGAGGCAGCGCAAAGCTGACACTGTGTCTCTGTGTGCTCCACGCAGCTAATGCAAAGGGGCAGCGCAGTTGTAGTCAGGGATAGTCAGTCCAGGTGTTGCATCATAGAGATTTTGTCGGGTGAAGTGAGGTAATCTCACTTAGGTTTCTGCTAGTATATTTTATCTATGTAACTACATATCCGAGAGGGCATCTAGAGTTGTATTCAAAACTGCTGCTTAATAATAGAAAACCCTTAGAGCTGTTGCATCGGTTTTCCCGCATTGCGTTTTTCTGGGGATGTTGGTCCAAAAATAATGATGTCCCTTGTGTATTTGTCTCATATTTGTTTCAGTTTATGATCTGTATGTCAGTGTAGTTTGCAGTACTATTTTTTCATCAGTGTTTAAATAATTAAATAACTTGTTGAATGTAAAAACAAGTAGGAGATGATAAACTAGTGATAGCAGTAGGATTTCTCATGAGTAGATTAAAATTTTTCACATGGTATCAGAGCATTATAGATCATAGGACACTAAAGACATCAGCTGAGAGATCCAGTGAATTTGCTGCAGAGAAGCAGCTGTCTCCAGTGATAACACTATTGCAGAGGTAGAGGAGCATTGAAGGAGTGACGCAGAGCCAGAGAAGTGACACAGAGGCTCACGCAGTGCTTGCGTCAGCGTTTCGAGCCTATAGAGGGTGACGCAGTACCCGAAAGGAGCTCACACAATGACTGCATCAACTCTTTGGGCTAGCATAGAGCTTGCAAGGCTCAAATCAGTCAGTTGCCGGGGCTGGAGGAGTAGAGTAGATTCGATCAGTGGCGCTGGTGGGACGTTGTTGCTGTTGGTGCATAACAGTGTCTGTGGAGACAAATTCGAGGTAGAGGGAGTCACTGCCTTGACAGGTTTTTAGCCAAAGAAATCTTGATCCAGGTTGTAGTAGCAAAGGAGGATTGGAGAGGAATGATTCGACATTTGGCCAAAAGATTTCCGTGAAGGAAATCAGGACTCAGAAGGAGTCTAGAGGAGCTTGTTCCTTAGAGGATTTATAGCGCCGAAGAAATCCAAATCCGAGTCTCGCTGGATTAACAACATGAGAGGAAGAAGAGAACCAATCCTATATTTGTTGAGCAGAGATGGCAGTTAATGTCCTGAGGGATCAGGACAGATTAGATGAAGCATCCAATTTTGTCATTTGGAAGGCTAGAATCTGGCAATCCTAGACAAGAATCGCATCAAGGACTATGCCTTGAAGGTAGTTGTTGTTCCGGTCGATGTTGATCTGCTGAAGAAGTACGAGGAGGCCCAGGCGAAGGCTAAATGCATGATTCTAGACGGGGTCAAAGATCATGTGGTCCCACACATTGTTGAGAAGGAAACAACAAGGGAGATGTGGGAGACGCTGACCACCTTGTACCAGGGGAATTCCATTCAACGGAAGATGCTATTGGAGAATCAGTGGAGTCAGTAACAAATGCAGAAGGGAGAAGAGATCGATCCCTTCCTTCTCAGGTTGCAAGGGATTCAAGACCAGTTGACTTCCGTGGGGTCTACACCAAATCTTGAGTTCATGGTCAGGACTGCCCTGAATGCAGTCATTGAAGATTGGGAGACATTTGTCTAGAGTATCTTGGGCAGAGCTTCTCTCCCCAGTTGGGAGGAAATGTAGGCAACTCTTCGACAGGAAAATATCAGGAGACTGACCAAGGCAAGAAGTAGCGGCAGAGGAGCCCGGGTCAAGAAGGAGAAGGAGGATGCAACTGTCGCATCGTCGGGACAACATGGGTAGTAGAAAAGGAAGAAAAAGGATATAACCAAAGTCAGAAGCTTCAGGTGTGGGGAATTGGGACATTTCGCCATAGAGTTTCCCCGGAAGAAGGGTAAGGAAGAGGCTTCTGACTCGAAGGCTGCTCCAACGAAAGATGACAAGGAGGATGATGACGAGGATTGTGCCACGAGTGCTCATGCGCCTCTGGAGAAGAGGTGGGGCGACATTGAGTTATAGTCAGGAGGACTATACGGGGTAGGATCCTTGAGGTGCCCAAACTCTTGGATCACATACGACTATGGGAGCCTTTAACGACAGTAGAAAAATGACGAGTGTCAGTTGGTGTGAGGTGTGATGGAGCAACAATGGTAGAGCTAGAGTGCCAAAGTTTGAAGCAGCGTAGTGGATGTTGTAGCAGTGCGAGAAGCACAAAGAAGATTGCAACAACGCAGTAGCAACAGAGGGTCAGCACAGATTAGTAGCAGAGGTAGATTCAGCATCATGAGGCATCCATATTGACTAACATGTCAGTTTTTGGGTGAAGTTTCAGTTATTTACTTCTCTGTAACTGAGTTGCAGTGCAACAATTAACAGTGGCAGTGCTATGGGCAGCATGATGCAACATTTTGAGAGGGAATTGCAGTGCAGATGTAGCAATGACAGTGGCAGAGTCATGGACATCAGTACATGTTGCAGCAACGCAGTAGATGAGGGGCAACATGCTGAGCATCATCAGCGCAGAGGATCGATGCCGTGGATCAGTGTGATGCTTCTATTGGGAAGTATTGCTAGAGCACATTCCTCGCTAAGTGGGAGTGTTGATTTTGGGTAGCATCAGATGTGCTCTAGCTCCAAAATTTTGTGGAGGGGCTACAACACATGAGATCTTCAAGACCCATAAATCATTTGGAGAAATTCCACTCGTTTGAGGAGTTATTAAAATAATTAATATTTTTAATGGGTTCCTAAGTCTAAACTTAGGAAAATAAAAATATTAATGGGTATTAATAAAGATATGGGTGAGAAGATACTAAGAGACGAGGATCAAGTCAATTTTAATCTTAGCTGTTGGTTAAATACTTAATCTCGGTCGTTGATTCATCAACAAGAAAAGTATAAGAGAAGAATTGAGGGTTAGTTGGAGATACACCAAGTGATCAAAGAAGTTCGATTTTTTTGGGCGTGGTTTGCTGAGAAAATTGAACTGGTGATTTGAGTTGTAGTAGAGGGGCATGGATAGTTGGGGTTGGAGGATCTTCTCCGGGACCCCGAATACACAGCAGCGAGAGACAAAGATAAGCTAGAGGAGGCAGCGCAAACTAAGGGAGGCTGATGTTGGGCCAGAAGGGCCTACACATTGCCTGATGCAGTGCCAACGCAGGGGAGGGGCTTCACTTGTGCAGAAGTCCGAATTTAGCGGGGAGCAGTAGGATCAACCAAAAGGCTGACGTCAGATCTCTAGGAGGCAGAGGAGGCAGCGCAGAGCTGATGCAGTGTCTCAGTGTTCTCCACACAGGCCCACACAGCTAATGTGAAGGGGCAGCACAGTTGTAGTCAGGGATAGTCAGTCTAGGTGTCAGATCGGAGAGATTTTGCGGGGTGAAGTGCGGTAATCTCACTTAGGTTTCTGCTAGTGTATTTTATGTCTGTAATTGGATAACGAAGAGGGAATCCAGAGTTGTATTTAGAACTACTGCTTAATAATAGAAAACCCTTAGAGTTGCTGCACCAATTTTCCCGCATTGGGTTTTTTTGGGGACGTTTGTTCAAAAATAATGGTGTCCCTTGTGTGTTTGTCTCATATTTGTTTCAGTTTATGATTTGTATGTCAGTGTAGTTTGCAGTAGTGTTTTTTCATCAGTGTTTAAATAATTAAATAACTTGTTGAATGTAAAAACAAGTAGGAGATGATAAACCAGTGATAGCAATAGGATTTCTGATATGTAGATTCAGACATTTTCACACATAGATGCATCTAAGTGGACCACACTTAACTGTTAAGGTCATAATAATACTTCAAACTAGGATCACCTTCAAATATCTAACTAGACCAAGTCTCGTAAAAGTGTTCCCTACCTTTGTAGGGGTGTCTAAGTAATCAACCCTATTAGGTGCTTCCAACCCCTAAGGGGAGTGCCATTTCCAAGGTCAACACTTCAATCCATTGGTGTTGGTGGGAGTAGGTGGAAATGGAGGGTGAAGACTTCATGGCCAAGTGCCATGGTCAAGGGACCAACTAATGAGAGTCCACATCTTGAGTGTGTAGATGTAATGGAGGGAGAAATCATGGAGGCATGAGTTACTCCTTTCTTCGACCTGCTTTTTTCACCCCTTTGGTGTCCCTTTTACTTCTTTTAGATAATTCCTTTAGTGATGCATAACTTAAGGATCAAATATTTCTCTTTATGATATAGCATTTATTTTACGTTTTAAGATAAGACAACTTCCCACTCATCAGGGTTGGGACATGCAAGGGTTCCTTATGATGAGAAGGAACATCAAGTTCTCAGGAACTGGGTGATGACTAATGAGGGGGTAGAGCTCATGTTAGGATTTTTCCCACGTGCTAAACTTTGTCCTAGCCATCTTTTGCATTTTTGACTTTCTTTTTCTTTTGTTGTGGCCATAATATGCTTTTTCATTCTTTTAGCTGCATCAAACTCTAGGGAAAAGTTTTTTGGTTCAACTCAAGGATGTGGATATGTGAATGCCAAATCCCAATGAACCAATGACAATTAACCAAAATGATAGAGATGGTGTCAAAGGAATGATGTGATATGGAAAATGTTATGTATGGAAAGGGTAATGGAAATGCTCGTTCAATCCAAGTGTCCCAAGTAGTGCCCCTCCTATGACTCTAAGGCCTTAGAGGTGGTCCCACTTAACTAAGGCTAAAGATTAACCCCCCTAGTAAGGTGAGAGAACACATTTACAATCAATATCAATCAATCATCTAGAGGACCCCTTTGTTCGTGTTAAAATGCCAAAAACATTAAGTAAATGCACTTGATTGCAAAATGGTGAAAGCACCATTGAGTGGTAGCTCATCTTCATCCAAGAGGAATGTTGGATGGTGAGAGGTGCATGACTAGTGAAAATGGCAAAGAACACTGACATATCATCATCAAGGAGCAAATTTGTAGTGTTGCTCGCTGGTTGGATCACTGTTCAATATAGGAGAATTTTTTTCTCCTATGGGGTTACCCATTTTTGTGGGCGACATTGGGCTCCAACTGGGAGACGTGCTCATCCTAGAGCACATGATACATATGCTCGAATGGGGAGTTCATGAGAACCCCGACAATCCCTGGGGTTGTAGACTTGTTACTTGCACATCCAAATCAACTTGTTTGCTAGCATGTGCATGATGTGTTGATCATCACTGTTGCATTTATATGATTGATCTAATCCATATCGAAAATAATAAGCCGGCAAAATGCAATCTAATCTAGGATGCAACACAACAACATGATTAATGCAATAAGTGGGATGCTCATACAAAATGCAACACATAAATGCGATGCAACTACATATCTAAAATATATCAAGTTCCTTTTAACAAAGGAAGACGGTTTCCTCCCACTCATGAATGTAGGAGTTCATCAGCATGGCTGGTAATGTAAAAGTACCCAACTCCTACTTTGCCACAGACTTAAATGGGTTAGGATTACCATCGTCAAGGACTAGATCACCCACTTGCAACTCCTTGTCTTGTCTTTGAACCTATTTCTTCTTCTTATTTTGGAATGTCGATTTTTATGTTTCATTTACTTGTTTATCCTTGCCTTAGAAGAAATTTCGTGAAGGTTCAACCTCCTTAAGTTTCTCATGGCCCTTTGGTTCAAAGTGTTTTTTCTTGATATGTAGGTCTTTTGGAGTTACGTTAGCCTTTGATTTTCTAATAGGCTAAGACAATGGAAAAGGTTCCTTGTCCTCACATGCTCAGGCATCTGTGGCTATTTTTATAGGGTAAATGGTCCTCCATCTATAATAGGCATAGTGGTGTATGATCAGTCCATTAATAGATGTCTTGCAATTGAGGCACACCATTTCCTAGATAAGAGCATACCCCAAGAATTTGGCACATCTATGACTACAATATCCATCAATACAAAAGTTTCCTCATTAGCATCTAGGGATTCCTTTACATCCTTTGTAAGACTATACACTGGTATAATATTTTATGTCAAACCTATAAATGTTCTTATAGGGCCTAGTGATTTTCATTTCCAATTGGTTCATGACTTTTAAAGGCATTCCATTGGTAGAGGCATTATAATTAAGTATACAAATATGTAAAATCATGTCGTTTATCACCAAGGATAAAAAGAAAGGTGCATTCCCTCCATTTCTTTTATCATTATACATGTTTTGGAGAATAAATGGAGGGTCTTCAGGCTCCTTTTCAAGGTTGAATGCCTTTTTGACTTGCCCTCTTTGAAGTTCCAGATTGGCTAGCTCCAAAAGTGGCACTTGCAAATTCATCTTAGCTAACACACTTCATAAGTCAACATCTAAAGACATGTTGATTTTTCCATGGCACTTAAGAATCAAGTTTGAGTCTAAGATCATGATCACAAACACACTCAAATGCCACAACACTACTACTTTGCACAACGAAAAACATAAAACAATGAATCAATATCATGTACATGACAATTTTTAACCCACAACTTGTTATATTACAAACTTTAATACAACAAACATAGGGCTCCCGCACTAGGGATCACGACCCTTACATACATCCCTGATACATGACACAACTAGGGCTTGGTGTCAACAACTATGAAAACCAATCTTTCCTTGAACAAGATACACTTGACCTACTTGCTGAAGGAGAGCTATTCTCATCCCTTTTAGTCCATGCACCTTGAACACATTTGACAAGTACGTTGCCTCCTCTTCCGATGATCATTTCAACTTCTGCAACTTCAAAAAGCTTGCATCTCCAGTTGCTCAATCTGCCACTATCAATCTTTGTTCGCTGCTCCAAGAAGGTTGAACATAGGCTCATCAAACTGCCCTCTAGCAGCCCTCTTGCTCCACTAACATGTATGCTCATCGAGACTTCACCAAGGCTGCCCTCTAGCACTGATATGGCTCCTCCAACATCACTTCTCTTAGGGACTTCCATATCTACCCACGATCCATCTCCTTGTTGCTCCAAAGGTGACAAAACTTAGGGCTTAATAATCTTCCCACATATCGGCAATATGCCTCCTTGCAGTTATTGAACTTGGGCTTCTCACCACAACCCTCTTTTCACTGATTTTCAAACCCCAACCACTGAACTAGGGCTTAATACACAGCCCAAACTTTACAATTTTGCTTCTGAAATTGCACATAACTAGGACTTCACACAAGAAACCTTCTCAACAATGCTTTGACTACACAATTCACACCACTTAGGCTACCAAACTTCTTTCCACAACTTCCACATAGGAAAAACCATCATTTCTTCTTCATGCAAGACATGTCCACACACCTTGTTTCAGACCTTTCCACTGTTCATAAGGGATACATTGGTTCTATTTAGAATTTGACCTCCATTTAGGTCTCAGCCTTTCTAGAATCCCCTACGTAGACATAGAAATATTGCGTCCTATCCTAGAAAGTGATATGAGGCATATACTAGCCTCTTTATAGGCTCAACTTCCTCCCAAAATACCTAGAACATAAACCTTATCACAGGGTTGTAATTCAACCCTCCTTAACCCTTCAATGTTGGTCTAAAACAAGCGAACAAACACACTTACTTCAGATTTCTGTCCTCCATTTGAGCTTAACTCGTCCTTTTCTCCTTGCTAGAAAACCAAGCCTCCGCTCCGTTCAAATTCCACTACTTTCTAAGGTATTTCGATCTCTTCCTCAACTTGAAATGCTCTTGAATAGGTGCAGTTGTGATGTCACAAACTGTTGCCCTAAAAACCCTTTAGGACAAACCTATTCTACCAACATTCTCCTCCACGAGCCTGCCCTAACTAGGGTAGAAACTACAGAAGAACATCCTTTAGAAACCTCGCTCATTAGACCTACACAAGGCAGAATATCACATGAAGAATCCGTCCTCATACCTGAGCAGAACTTTGCCTTCAACATACTAGAGAACACCACCCTTGCTCCACAATTCATCCTTCATTAGGTGTTGCGGCTTCCTAAGGTGCTCGAGCCTCCTTCTAGGGCATATTGGCATGAGAGATGCCTCTTAAAATGATCTCCAACACACTCACGTTCACCTCTTCTTGTAGCTTCTATGGTGATGCCTTCTGACCAAGGGTGGTCACCTTTAACCCAAACCACCATGAGTTAACTTGCCAAAACCAAACTAACACGAGATAACATTCTTTTGTTGGTTCTTATTGGAAATACTGAGAGGTGGGTGGACCAATGTTTCTTAGCAATTAGCACTTTATTAATCTTTTTTAGAGGCTTAGTTAATCTTCAACCGTATTATTATTATTTAGTATTAGAGATCAAAAGTAGTATATCACACCATACAACAATGCACAAGATAGAGACAATCGATAAATAATTTTAAGTGGAAAAACCCCTTGTGGGTCAAGAACCACCAAACGCTTCTTAGTTATTGTCTTCTTCTCCTTAAAAGAAATAATTACATCAAGTTTTTAGCTCCAACTAAAGGAGGCTCCAACCTATAGGATTCTCCAACGCCCTATTTACCAACTACAACTGGGAGGATGCTCCAACGCCCTAGATCTCAAGCTCCAACCTGACAGATGCTCCAGCACCCTGTGCACCAACTGCAATTCGATGGACGCTCCAATGCCCTATGCTTTATCAACTCCCACTAAAAGGATGCTCCAACACTCTACTGCAGGATATGCCCTGCCTTAGCACCACCCTGTGCCTTGAAGTGTTCTCAAGCTACAACTTGAAGGTGACTTCAATCACTTGCCTTGCACAACCCTGCCACCCTAATCAATAGAAAGACCACATTCTACAGTTTTCACACTAGATCCCCCTATGCTCTGAATCAGTATAAAAAAACTGTAAAGAAGAGATTATTGTTTTGCTTGGTAAGAATATCATTGACAATTCCTGACAACCATACTGCTCAACACTACTCTAATTGACTACTGTGAATCTTTATTCACCAAACCGATATTTGCTCAATCATAATGCCAAACCAAGCCACTATACAAGTTTCACATTAAACCCTGACTGCCAATTCTAATGACTGCATAATACACTCACTCTTGTTGCCTCTGCATTGCACTGCTCATAAATGAATAAGCGTTCAAAGGCTCATGAAGCAATTTGTCAAATAACCATACCAAGCTACAAGTATCGATAACTGCTCTATGATGATGGCACAAACCAAGATGCCTCAGGTCATCCCTATGACTTGCTTTAAATACTCTCAAACTTGGCCCAAGGAGGGCTACCAACAGATGTCTTATCATTGTTGGCTATGTCCACTTGTCATATGAAGGATCATATGAGGTTTGCCAAATGTTTGCCATGTCTATCTATCGCTATTGTACAAGAAGGTATTATCACTGAACTTACACATTTTTGAACAAGAACATCGAACCCTAATCAAGTCTTTCTGTATTTCTTTGATGGTCTACCTACAAAGTCTGAGTAATTTTAGAGTCTTCTCATAAGAAAAGCTCGTTGAGATTTAATGTATATGGGTAGTGATTTAGGCCTCATTTTATAGGCTTGGTGAGGGCTTCAACTTGACCGTTGGATGAGACATAAGGGGTTCCAAAGTAAACTTTGGAGGAGGCCTTTGTTTAAATAATCATAATTAAATAACAACTTAAGCCATAAAGAAGAAGACATTATCCTTATGGAGGAGGGATTTTAGAATTTAAATGCATGAAGGATTCTTCTTATGGGACAAGGTGCATGTGATGCCCTTCTTAGGATGATTTCACCATACAATATGACCAATGATCCTTTTGCAAGATGATGGATAACTAACAACCAATAAAAGTACGCCATGTCACCGCGCCTTAGGGTTTTATCCCACCAACTGAGGTCATAAAATTCAAACTCAATTATCTTTCAAACTAGGAGGAACTATGTGGCGTGCCACATACCACTAGAAACATCTCGACGAGGAGAATCCAATAACATGGATCTCTGAGACAAAATTAATAAATTGCTTCGTAAAAAACCCTCAACAAGTTTGGGGTATATCCTTAGTCTAGGGAACACAAACCTTGGGATTAGGGTTTTCAACCATCCAATAGTGGAGTTTCCAACTTGATGTAATCCAGAAAATTACAAGAAGCATTCATTAACAATTTGACATCAATGATTGGTGTTTCGGTCAAAGTAAAACCTAGTGAAACTCCAAAGTTGACATCAATGACAAAACCGTCTAACCGTTCTTTTACCACACCAACAAACCCTCAGGTGCCCCTTAGCCCTTCAAGGGTGCCCCTTTTAATTTAGATGATTAAACCATCAATATTTGCACTTGTTTTCACGGCCACAACTTTGGGTGTCAAACTCACTGCTTGGGTACACTTGCCCACAAAGCCCATGTGGGTCAACTTCTCCCAAACCCTGTACCCTAGGGTGTGGGAGTACCTCCCAAGCTACACAAATCAACACTCCCTCTTTGTGAGGGAGGTACTTCCACCACTCGGAAGTATCTTGTCATCATTATCACTGGTGACACTAGCCCAACTTTTGCCATTCACCCCTACAACATACCCTGTTGAATGAACCACACTATCTTGGTAGTGTCTCTGCCTCATATTGTCAAAACTTGAAGATTCAAACTTCCATAAGGCATCTACCTCTAAAGCTAGATTCCCTCTGATTTTACACAACCTTCATTGGCTCACACTGCTACTAAATCTGTGTCCTACAAGGTCAATCCAAGCTGCGGTCGAACATAGGCCATATCACCATTGCAACCCAACACAACAAGCGATCTCATCCTCTCAGGTCAAATGCCACACATGAATATGGCTCCAATCTCGGATGTGCAACATCACAACACAATCAAGAAACTAGCCTGCCAACATCTTGTCCATCATATGACGCCAACTCGTCCATGCCAAAGCACCCCTTGAGCAATCCCAACAATTCATGACTATTCATAGGAAGTCCATGATCTACAACTTTCCCTACAATTTTTTTTTTCTCACCAGCTTCTCTACCAATCCCCCATAACTCCCAGCTCATCTCACCACCTAGCCAATCGAGAGCATGTCTCCATGTCCTCAGCTGAACCTTTTGTTGCATACTCTAAACAATCTCAGCTCCCTTTGATCCACTAACCCTTCAAAGTAGCTCTGTTACCATGTTGATTTTTCCATAACACTCAAGAATCAGGTTTGAGTCTAAGATCACGATCACAAACACACTCAAATGCCACAACACTACTATGCACAACGGAAAACATAAAGTAGTGAATCAATCTCATGCACATGACAATTTTTAGCCCACAACTTGTTATATTATAAACTTTAATACAATAAACATAGGTCTTGTACCCAAGATCATGGCCCTTACATATAGCCCCAACATAAGACACAACTAGGGCTTGGTGTTAACAACTATGATAACCAATCCTTCCCTAAACAAGATACACTTGACCTACTTGCTGAAGGAGCGCTATATTCAACCCTTTCAGTCCATCTACCTTGAACACATGTAGCAGGTACCTTGCCTCCTTTTCTGTTGATCATTGCAACTTTTGAAAGCTTGCATCTCCAACCACTCAATCTGCCACTATCAATCTCTCTTGGTTGCTCCAAGATAACTAAACATAGGCTCATCAAACTGCTCTTTAGCATCCCTCTTGCTCCACCAAGATGTCTGCTCATTGAGACTTCACCAAGGTTTCCTTTTAACACTAATATGGCTCCTCCAACATCATTGCTTTTAGGGACTTCTAGATCTTCCCACTATCCATCTCCTTCTTGTTCCAAAGGTGACAAAACATAGGGCTCAATATTCCACCCACATATAAACAATATGCACACCTCCTTGCATTTGTTGAACTAGGGCTTCTCACCACAACCCCTTTTTCACTAATTTGCAAATTGCAAACCAATGAACTAGGGCTTGACAATTTTCCCTCACACAGTCCAACAACTAATTGAACTAGGGCTTGATACACATCCCACACTTAAGCAATTTTCCTCCTCAAATTGCACATAACTAGGGCTTCACATAGGCAACCTTCTCAATAGTGATTTTACTCCACAAATCACACCACTTAGGCTACCAAACTTTTGTCCACAACTTCCACATAGGGAAGACCATCACATAACACTTCTCCATGCAAGACATGTCCACACACCCTATTTCAAACCTCTCCACTGTTCATAAGGCATATGTTGGTTCTGTTCAAAATTTGATGTCAAATCAAACCTCCTTTTAGGTCTTGACCTCTCTAGAATCCCCCTGTGCAGACCTAGTAATATTGTGGGCTCTCATGGCAAGTGATTCAAGGCCTGTACTAGCCTCCTTCTAAGATCGACCTCCTCCCAAAATACCCATAACATAAACACTAACACAAGGTTCCCTCCTTAACCCTTTAACATTGCCCTAAAACAAGAAAACAAACACATAGAATCACCTTAGATTTCTGTCCTCCCTTGCTGAGCTTATCTTGTTCTTTTCTCTTTGCTAGAAAACCAAACTTCTATTCCCGTCAAGTTTGGCTACTTCCTGAGGTATTTCGATCTCTTCCTTGACTTTAAATTCTATTGAGAAGGTGCACTTATGATGTCACAAACTGCTTCCCTAAAAACCCTTTAGGACATACCTATTCTGCCAACATTCTCCTTCATGAGCTTGCGCTTAACCAATCCTAACTAGGGCACAAACCATAGAAGAAATTCCTTCAAAAACCTCACTCAACAAACCTCCACATGGCATAATATCAGATGAGGAATCTGTCCTCATACTTGAGTAGAACTCAGACTTCAACAATCTAGAGAAAACCACACTTGCTCCACAATTCAACCTTCATTAGGTTTTGTAGCGTCCTAAGGTGCCCATACCTCCTTTTATGGCTGATTCACATGAGAGATGCCTCTTAAAATGATCTCCAATGCACTCCTCACCTCTAATAGTCTTCTATGATGGTGTCTTTCTCATCAAGGGTGGTAACCTTTAACTAAAGGCAACATGAGTTAACTTTCCAAAATCCAACTAACACAAGAGATAAAATTCTTCCGTTGGTTCTTTTGCCACGTCATCAAACCCTTAGTTGGCCCTTATCCCTTCAAGGGCGCCCCTCTTAATTTAGATGATTAAGCCATCAAAATTTCCACTTGGTTTCGCACCCACAATAGGTGGGAGTACCTCCCAAGCTACAAAAATCAACAAGACACATCAAGATTTTTTGTATTATGCTGAAGGATGTTCTTAGGTGATGGAGGTGACCTATCCCTCTTTGGAGGGCAGTGCTAGTACTAGTGCTTTCTTGGTTTTGGTCATTACTCCTTCTAGAATAGTGTAAGCCTTTAAACCCACCTCCTTTGTCAATAACAATGATTGGCTCATCTTGATCACTAGTGGATTCTTCGGTATTTTCTTCATGTTATTGTTGGAAGAAGGATTCTCCAAGCAATATATTGAAAGGAACATTTTCATTCACAACATTAAGATGCTCTAGAGCTTCTTCCTCTTCCATTAGACTATAGGGCACTCCTCAAGGGTATGAAACTCATTGCAAGTTTGACGCCTCCCTTATTGGTCAACCATGTTGGTTGGAGCAAGAGTGTTGGGAACCCTTTGCTGTGAAACATTGCCTCTAGCAAATGCATTTGTCTTGGGAGGTCTCTCCTTGTTGAATTGTGGCTTGGGATGAAAATTATGACAATTTCCACTTACCCTTTCCAAAATTGACAGCTTGTTCATCACAGTTATCTACCCTTGCATCAAGCTCAATAGTAACTTTGTCAAATATTTGGGCAAATGCTGGCAAGGCAAGGTCTACCTGGGTGCTAGACTTAGCTTTTGGTTCAATTTCAACCCTTAGATAAGCAAGCAAGTACACTTTGGATGCATTGAGATTTTGTTCTATTTCAATAGTCAATATTTTAACCTCATCTAAATATTTAGGCTTCTTATCTCTTAGAGCATATGACATGTTAATTTTTACATTGCTCTATGTTGTATCAATTGCTTTAGCCCAAATTCAATTCTTCAATTATTTTCAATAGTAATTAACACTCCATTCATCCACAATATTGAAGATAAAATAATAAATGCAACGACAAATAGGAGACAATCAATACATCGACAAGAGACACTGGTTTCGTCAAAGACTAGGGAAAAACCCCACAAGGGGGAAACCCTTTGTAATTCTTCTTAAGTTAGATTGTCATAAAACGTTCAGTAGAGAGTACAATAGTCCAATTTCAACAACGAGTCAAAGTCAAACTTTGATTATCCAATAGAGACAAACCATAACCAATCAAAGATGATCCTTCAAAGTCAAATATGGTCAATTGTTATAATCTACAATTATGGTCAACAATCAACAACAGTCAACATGCCCTAATCAGTGAAAGTCTGGTCAAAATCTGTTGCTAACAGCTTGGTCAATAGCCCATAAATTCGGCCTCCAATGCTAGTAAAAATAAGCCCAAAACAATGAACAAAAGTGTGGTCAAACTTAGTGAAAAATTGCACTTTCTCTACGATCAAACTTGCGGTCAACACTAGTCAAACAACTCCAACTGGCTCATTTTTTGTGCCAAAAGATGTGTCTTAGAGAGACAAAAATACCCCAGAAAAATTGAAGTCAAGCCCTCCTCCAAAGGTCAAATTCAACATTGGTCAAAGTTTGCAATTTTTCCTACAGTCAACTCCAATCAAACTGCCTAAAATTTCTCGGTTTGTGTGCCAATTAATGCATCTTGTAGAAACATAATTTTCCTCCAAAAGGGCGAAGTCAAACCATGCCAAAAACACCCAAGTTAATGCTGGTCAAAGTCTTCCAAACAGAGAAGTCAATGCTATAGTCAAAGATGCTAAGGGACCTCGCACATGTGAGAGAGAGAAGGTTGCGTCAGAACTATATGAACCAATCAAATTGAGATAGAAGATAAAATGATGTGTTGTGATGTTCGAATGAGCTTGAGGTCACTTGTATTTATATGCAACTTTGGAGGGTAATTTGTCCTTAGGTTGACCTTGAATTTTTGTGCAAATGTGGGCTTTGCTTAAAAAATCCACCCTCCCATGTTTGAATAAAGTGCTTCAAAGGTGAAAATTGGTCCTCTCGAAAAGAGGAATCTATTACCATGATTGGAATTTGTCACTGAACTGCCAAATTAACACTCCCTCTAAGCTAGGGAGAAATTCCAACTGTATCATCTAATCATCGCAAAAATCTTGTCATCATGTCATGTCCCATCTCTTCTCAACACTATCTGCTGAAACATTCTTGAATCTAAAGAAAAACAATCAAAGCTACCACCCTCTATCCATAGGGGATCCACTTGTACCACTTGGAATAAGTGCCAGTGGGGAGCCAATGTTGCTAGTCGAGAATCTTTGCCAGAAAGGAGCCAATGCTACAACTCGGGAAACCTACAAAAAATATGAGGGATGCCACTTACCTTATAAGGTAAGGGTCATACCTATGTTACCGTTGATCTAAGGAATCAATAAAGTGCTGAAAATGAAAAGTGTTCAAAAGTGCCCGAAACCTATACCAGAGCATAGATCTCGATGACTTGAATCCAACACAACTTGAATCGCTTAAAACTCATATCGTATGCTCTCGATATCACGTTTTCATTGTTTTCCCAAATAGGTAAAAAATTTGTAGGCTGGTTGTAGGACTGCTGACTGGGCGATTCGTACAATCACTAGGCAAGATGATTGGGCAGGCTAATTGTACAACTTGGGCCAATGAATGGCTTCCAAGTGTCATTTTCTGATTGGTTCGAATTCACTCTGTTTTCATTGGTCGAAGTGCATTTTAAGTGGTCCAATGAATGGAGGTCACGTGGGCCAATGGAGGGCTGCCACATGGCTTCCCAATGATGCATTAAAATTTTGTTATCTGCTAAATTGCCTCTGGGAGAGCCGAACACACGACCTCCGAAACAACAATGTAATGCCTGATCGTTAGGGCATGTGGTAGTTCTTACAAGGTATAGTGGCAAAGTTTTATATAAAGTTTATGCGAATTGTATTTGAGGGATGGGGCCGAGGCTAAGCTTTGGCCCCCGTCACCCCACACCCATGGGACCACAGGCGGGGAAGCCAAGGGTGTGGGCTTACCCCGGGCCACGGTTCTGGTACCCTAGTTATAATTCATCGAACCATATGCAAAAGTGTGGGAGTGGATCAAATCGGGGGCAGAGTTTTGGGGACCAACCTCGGCCACATAATTTCCATATAACCACAGTCTCGATGGGGTATTTAATAGTTAACACA
Source organism: Pinus tabuliformis (assembly GCA_031772625.1). Taxonomy (NCBI): domain Eukaryota; kingdom Viridiplantae; phylum Streptophyta; class Pinopsida; order Pinales; family Pinaceae; genus Pinus; species Pinus tabuliformis. Next base: position 1,890,382,001 of record CM062817.1, on the reverse strand, counting down.
GGTTTTGTAATGGGCGTGAAATGTTTGGGAATGACCCAGTTTTATGGTTCTCATGGGACCATTAACGAAGAGCCAGGGGGCATGTCGATGGGGGTGGGTGGTTAGCCCCAACCCTGGGTGCATGGTCATGGTTTTTCGCCCAAGGCCTTACTAGGCAATTTAACTAAGCGATATTTTGCACCAATTTCAGTGCAAATCTCGCCAACGCCATGGAAAATTGTCACTCGATGCACCCTGGAAAGGCAAGTTTCATAGGATGGTTAGCAATCGAGTGCCATTTGTAAATTAGTTAGCAGAAGAAACTTTGATAGAGCATAACTTCTTCAGTCTTTTGGCCAAATTGAGCCCAACGAAAGCCCAACTAGGGGTTTTTGACTGTTTTGAAGCCATTGGAGACACAATATTTACATTATGAGCATTGTAAATCCATGTAAACAAAAATTTGAGCACTTAATGAAAGATGCCCAACATTGGGAGCTAGACCAGGAGATGTAGCCCAGGAGGGGTGAACTCCTTTATCATTTTTGTTATTATGTGTATCGGATATGGTATATTGTCTCTATTATTGCTGTTAACTAAGTTTAAAAATCAGTATTTTATGAAATACATAAAATTTTACTTGCAATTTTTCCATCACCTTCAAGTTTGCTTAACAAATCATTTTAGTATCAGAGCTCAGGGTTATTTTGAATGTTTGATTTTGTTTGCAAGTGTTTTCTAATGCTTACAAGGTTGCAGCTTAAAAGAGGAGAAGGAAAACTTGTGGAGCCAAGGCCTCAGATTGTTTCAAGGAGAACATACACACAACTCAAGCTTAAATAGTCATGGCACATGAAGAAGGCTTTGAAGGGATGTCTGAAGATGAAAGAACTTTAAGAAAATCTTTCTTTGAGATGTCTGAAATGGTAAAATTTCTTTATGAGGAGAGGAATTCAAGGTTGCAAGGAGAGAGATCAAAACCTCCGAAAGGAGATGGAGGAAAAGGAGACAAACCTCCAAATTGGAATGGAGGGAATGGTGACAAGCCACCACCTTCACTCCATACTCATCCTCATCTTCTACTTCTTCTACCCTTTCACAAACTCCTCAAATTTTCCAAAGGGACATGGTGAAACTCCTTTGTTAAATATTGACATAAAGTTTGAATTTCCTATGTACAATGGAGAGGTAGATGCTGAGAAATTAGATAATTGGGTTCGTTAGATTGATGTGTATTGCATGATACAAAGAATCAATGATGATGAGACCAAAATTCAGCTTGCTTCTCTCATGTTGGAAGGTGCAACACTTATTTGGTGGGAGGCCAAAACTCAAGAGGACATGAAGAAACATGGTAAGGTTTTATCCTCTTGGAAAGATTTTGTTGTTGCAATAAGAAGACAATTTTATCATTAACATACATGCAAAAAGTTATAATGGATTGGCAAAACTTTAGGCAAGCTAAGGGTCAAAATGTGCAAAGCTATACTCAAGATTTTAGGAAAAGAGCTTTGATTTTGGTTATAGATTTATCCTCTCAAGACACTCTACTCAAATACATTGGAGGATTGCATACTTATTTGAGACACAAAATTCTCATGTTTAACCCTACAAAACTAGATGAAGTTTGTGTACAAGCAACTCATTTAGAATCAAGAGGGAAGAATGTTTCTTAAGAGGGAAGCAAAAATCCATTCAAGAGTGGAGACAAAGGAAAGGGGCAATTCAAAGGAAAAGGGAATAAAAATGCTTTAGTCAAAAAGGAAGGAGAAAAAGTCACATTTAAAAAATGTTCAAAAGAAGTCCATGATGAAGACCACTGTTGGAAACTTCATTCTAAAATGAGACCCAAAAAGTTTAACAAAAAAGGGAAACAAAAGACTACTGCAACTACACAACATGATTTAGGATCCGATTTCAGAGATGAAACAAAGATCACAACCATGTGATTTAAAGGTAATGACTCTATTGCAAGTACTAGTTCTTCAAGTAGCCTCAATGAAACTCAACATGAAAAAGAAGGAATATAGCTTTTCCAAATTAGAGTCATTTCAAAACATACCAATATAGGTACGTTATTTAATAGTGGATCACAAGCAAACCTTATTTCAGAAGGAATTGTTAAGAAATTGAATTTGGAAACCACTCCTCATCCTAAACCTTATCCTTTAGGTTGGATATGTGACAATGCAAAATTGCATGTGACAAAAAGATGTAAATTAAGATTTTCCGTCACTGCAAACTTTATAGACGAGGTAGATCTTGCTGTTATTCCACTTGACATTTGTTGTATTATTTTGGGAAGCCCATATCTATATGATAGGAGAGCCATCTTTCATCTCCATGAAAACAAATATCACTTGTTTAAAGATGGGATTGAGTACATTTTTAGAGCACATAGCAAGAAGTTGAATTTATCACTTGTGAATGCTGGACAAATGAAGAGGCTTGTTAATGCTAGTAAGAACTTTGTACTCTTGATGATCAAACCAAAAGAGAATGTTGAAAATGAAGCTTTCTGAGGATGTGATACAAGATTAAAATCTGATTTGTTTGATGTTGTTAACACCTATGATGAGATGTTTCAAGAACCAAAAGGGTTGCCTCCTAAAAGAAGAATCCAACATGAGATCCAATTGTAGCAAGATTGTCCTTTTCCAAACATGGGCATGTATAGGATCTCACTCATAGAGAATGCATAAATCAAGACACAAATCCAAGAGTTGCTTGATAAAGGGATCATCAGAGCAAGCACATTGCCATGTGGGTCACCAATTGTTTTAGTATCAAAGAAAGATGGTACATGGTGCATCTATGTGGATTTCAGAGCTTTGAACAAGATTACGGAAATAATCGTTACCCTTTTCCTTGAATTGATGATTTACGTGATCAGTTGAAAGATGATGTGTATTTCACTAAGTTGGACTTGAGAAGCGGCTATCATTAGATTAGGATTGTTGAAGGAGACATATGGAAGACAAATTTCAAAACAAAGCAAGGTTTGTTTGAATGGTTAGTTATGACTTTTGGGCTTTGTAATGCTCCTGCAACATTCATGCGAGTTATGAATGATGTCTTAAGGCCTTTTCTTGATGATTTTGTGATTGTCTACTTAGATGACATATTGATATTCAGTAAAACCCATGAAGAACATGTCAAACATATTAGACAAATCTTAGGTGTCTTGAAGAAAGAGAAGTTGTTTTTAAAGATGTCTAAATGTGAATTTGGAAAGTCCTCATTAGTGTATTTGGGACAAATTATTAGAGGGGGTGAATTGAAGATAGACCCCTCAAAGGTCAAGGTCGTTGTAGATTAGCCTAAGCCCAATAATGTAATTGAGGTTAAGATCTTTTTGGGAGCAACCCAGTATTAGAGAAAGTTCATTTAACTTTTCTTCAATTGCAGCTCCATTACATGCCTTGACAAGTGTGAAACAAGTTTTTCAGTGGGGAGGCAAGCAACACAAAGCCTTCGATGCATTGAAGGAAAGAATTATCACAACTCTAGTTCTTGCACTTCCCGATTTAAAGACAACCATTTGAGATACAAACATACACAAGTGACCATGCCATGTGAGTGGTCTTGATGCAACATTGTAAGCCCATATGTTACCATTATGAAACTTTTAATGGTGCAGTAGTTAATTATCCTACATATGACAAAGAACTATATGGATTGGTGCAAAGTGTGAAAAAGTGGAAACCTATTTGATGGGAAAATAATATCATTCACACTGATCATCAACCATTGCAATACTTGCAATCACAAACCAAGCTACAACAAGTGAAGCATTTCAAATGGATGGGTTTCTTGCAGAAATTCCACTGGGTGATAAGGTATAAAAAATGTATCTATAACAAAGTTGATGACATGCTTTTTAGACTAATTGTTAGTGCTTCAATTATTCTTAAGCATAATTATATCATACATGAGAGCTATGCTGAACAATATGCTTTAGATGATGACTTTAAATATGTATATGAAACTTTGTGTCAAGGCAACCAAGTAGAGGAATTGGATCACCATGTTCATGATAAATTTTTGTATCATCTTGGCAAGCTATGCATTCCACAGGGTGAAAGAGTCAACATCATAAGGGAAGCACATACTTCTCTTATTGCTGGCCATTTTGGTGTAGGAAAGACAATGGCACAATTACAAAGGTATTCTTTTTGGCCTCGAATGAATGAAAGTGTGTCATGATATGTAAGAGGATGTTCATTATGTGCTACAAATAGGCCTAGCAATAGAAAGTTAGAATTGTATATTCCACTTTCAGTTCCTTCCTGTCCTTGGAAAAGTGTTTCTATGGACTTTGTACGAGAACTGCCTATGTCTCAAAAAAATCATGATTATATTTATGTTGTGGTGGATCGTTTATGCAAGATGTGTATTTTGATGCCCTATAAGACACAGGTTATAACTGAATAGACTGCACAAATTCTCTTTCAACATGTATGGGCACATTTTTGGTTTCCCAAACCTATTATTTTTTATCGAGATTATCGATTTGTCGGTAAATTTTGGTCAAACTTATGGGGACTCATGGACACCAAGTTGAAAAAGAGTAAAACATTCCATCCACAAACCGATGATCAGACATAAGTGGTGTATAGAACCGTAGTACATCTTCTTCGTGGTTATTGCAACAAACACCCTAAGCTTTGGGATGAGCACTTACACTACATTTAACATGCTTATAATCGGGCAAAGCATTCATCGACTCAAACATCTCCATTTGAGGCATGTTTTGGTTACTTACCAAAATATCCTTTAGATTTTATCTTTGGGAAAGATGTTGCTATTGATGGTCATAGTGGCATTGATAAGGCCAAGAGATTCATTGAACAAGTTCAATTGGTGCATCAGATGGTTCAAGAGCAGTTGGAAAAGAGCCAAGTTAAGTATAAGACAAGACATGATAAGCATCATGTTGACCACAGTTTTCAGGTTGGAGATGAAGTTTGGCTTTACATTAGCAAGGAGAGGCTTAAAGGAGAAGGTAAAAAACTGAAACCAATAAGGTATGGACCTTTTAATATTCTAGAAAAGATTGGTAATAATGCCTTCCGGTTGGATTTGCCTCCATATATGCAAATGTATGCAGTTGTTAATGTTGAGAATTTGAGATTATATGAGCCTCCTTTGATTGATGATCAAGGAGAGCATGTTCAAATTCCTTCAATAGAAGATTTCTCTCCTGAATTTATTAAATAATTGCAACAAGACACTATCCTTGACAGAAAAACGAGAACTTCAAAACGAGGGAATGTGGAGTACCTTCGTGTTGGACTCAAAGGCACAAATCCAAGCAAAGCCAAATAAATTGAGAATTGAAGGGCGAGGGCACTGTACCCTCATCTATTTGTTGATTGAAAGTAGTATTTTGGAAGTCCAAAAGCTTCTAGTGGGGAGGAGAGCGATCCAAAGGATCACTAAAGTGTTCAAAATTCAAAGTGTTCAAAAGTGCTCGAAACCTATACCAATGTGTAGATCTCTACAACTTGAATCCAACATGACTTGAATCGCTCAAAATCAATATTGTATGCTCCCAATATTGCGTTCTGATCGTTTTCCCAAACATGTAAAAAACTCGCAGGTTGGTTGGAGAATTGCTAAATGTGCAGTCCGTACGATGACTGGGCAAGGTGACGCGGTAGGATGACTATACAACTTGGGCCAATGAATGGATACCAAGTGTCATTTTCCGATTGGTTCGAATTTGTTGTGTTTTCATTGGTTGAAGTGTTCCAATGAATGGAGGCCATGTGGGTCAATAGAGGGTTTCCACATGGCCTCCCAACGATGCATTAAATACATTTTATTGGCCAAACTGCCTCTGGGAGATTCGAACACACTACCTCTAAAACATAAGTGCAGTGCCTTACCGTTAGGGCATGTGGTAGTTCTTAGACGGTATAGTGGCAAAGTTTTATATAAATTTTATGTGAATTGTATTTCACGGACGGGGTTGGGGCTAAGCCCTGGCCCTTGGTCACCTCACGCCCATAGGACCATAGGCGGGGAAGGGAAGGGTGCGGGCTTAGCCTCAACCTGCAGTTTCGACACCCCTGGTTATAATCCACCAGACCATATGCCAAAGTGCGGGAGCGGATCAGATCGGGGGTAGAGTTTTGGGGACTAGTTTCGGTCAGATAACCATTGTATAACCACAGTCTCGGCGGGATGTTTAACAGTTAGTGCAGATTTTGCAACTAGAGCATAAAGTTTGGGAACACCCCAATTTTATGGTGCTCATGGGACCATTAATGAAGAGCCAAGGGCTATGCCGACGGGGGTGGGTGGTTAGCCCCAACCCCTGAGCGCATGGCCCCATGTGGCCTTGGTTTTTTGTCCAAGGCTTTACTGGGATATTTAACTAAGCGACATTTTGCAACAATTTTGATGTGAATCTCGCTGACGCTAGGGGAAATTGTCACTCGACGCACTTTATAAAGTCAAAATTTGTAGGATGGTTAGCAGTCCAGTGCAGTTTGTAGATCACTTAGCAAAAGAAACTTTGATAGAGCATAACTTTTTTAGTTTTTGGCCAAATTTAGCCGAACAAAAGCCCAGCTAGGGGTTTTTTATTGTTCTGAAGCCATTGGAGACATACTATTTACATTATGAGCATTGTAAATCCATGTAAACACAAATTTGAGCACTTAATGAAAGAGGCCCAACATTGGAAGCTAGACCATGAGATGTGGCCCAGGAGACGGGTGAACTCCTTTATCATTTTTTCTGTTATGTGTTTATGATATGGTATATTGTCTCTGTTATTGTTGTTAACTAAGTTTAAAAATCAGTGTTTTATGTGTTTTGTAAAGTGATCCATTACACAAATACATAAAATTTTACTTGTAATTTTTCCATCACCTCTAAGTTTGCATAACAGAGCAACTGGCTGGCGATAATAGGAGGGATACCACTTACCATAAATAGTAAGGATCGTGCCTATCTATTATCTATTGATCTTCCCAACTTGACCCTCAAGAGTCAGTGGTAGAACACCTGCATCTCTAGCTTGAGCGGGATGCCACTTACCATAAATGGTAAGGACCACACCTAACTCAAGTAGACAACACCCATTGGCTAGATGGGTGGGAAAGACAAATGTCAACTGGGGTATACTCTGACAAATCCAGAGGTCCTCAGCCCCAGGATCTCTAAGGCTCAATCCCTCACCCTGGGAGCTCAAATAGGGGAGAAGAGCATAGTTCAATGTCCTTAATTAGCCTGGACCCTTCCTTAGGAGGGTCACATCCGTCAATCCATGTTACTTTGCAATATGTTCATTAGTCGAAGTATGACAAAGTCTCTCAGCCCAATCATCATTGGTGCATCCATATAATCTCATATCTCCGGAAGTATATCTCCGACCATAATCCTTCTTACACTTGATCATCGGAGGCTCGCTACCTATTAGGAATAGATCGTCACTATATAAAACCAAAATCAAAGTCGTACCTTGGACCAATTCGAAATGGAGGTTTAGATCGTCACTGCTCCTTGTGAGTCCAAGCTTCATTAGGTAATTGTCAATATGAGCATACTAGGCTCGAGGAGCTTGTTTCACACCACATAAGGGTTTCTTCAATCTACAAATGTGATTCTTCCTTCCCTATACATTAAACCCTTGAGGTTGCGTAACACATACTTCTTCCTTGACCCTTTCAACGCTTTCATCTGCTTCATACTTCATCCTGTATAGCCATTTTGAAGTTGCATCATCCCATACATCATCCTTCACAGTTGATTCTTCGGCCATAATACCCTTCCAAACATGTTTTCTCACAGCTACTTCATTATGTTCGAAATTATCATTGATCTTGATCCTGTTAGAGGGGAATGGTTCTCTAGACTTCTCTTCATTTCGATGCCATAGCTTACTTTGATGATAAGTGTTGTGGACCATTGGTAGAAGAGGTATTCCAAAGACTCTATATAGTCCTCCCATTCAAGATCCCAAGATAAAGGAATATTTCATTCGGGATCCCTTTGACTAGGAGAGGACCTTTCCATTGATGAAGGCTACTGTTATTCCTTTGTCTTCCAAGGCAAAAATGGTTATCAGGTTCTTCTTTAGTTCCAAAACATACATCACTTCATGAAGAATAATTTTTTTTCCATATTCCAAATTAGATTTGATAGTACCAAATCCCTTCATTAGATATGTTTTGTTTTCCCCAAGAATAATCTTTAAATTTGACTCGACTTCCTTATACCAGGTGAAGTGTCTAGAAGGTCCACTATCTACCAGCTAGCTATTGTACAAATCCGGAGGAGAAGAACTAGAAAGAGCTGAAATAAGAATGTATTCATATTGACTAGCATATACATTACTTTCATACCTGGAGTTTCTTGACTTCTTTTGAGGACGAGGACTCTCTTTGCGATCATCCAGAGTATCTCTTCTTCTTCTTCGATCGTCTCTCCCTCTTTTGTCATCCCGTCTTCTTCTATCATCACTTCTTCTTATGTCATTGCTTCTCCTTCTATCATCGTACCTGTTGTTGTAGCCTCGATCCAATCTTGGAGAATCTTTCCTTTTCAAACAGTCTCGAGCATAGTGACCACACCTGTGACAACTGTAACATTTAATATCTGTTAATCTTCTATTATAGTCCTTTGACTCGGGAGAGGGCCTATTTGAACTAGATGTCCTTCCTTTTTCCTTTTTCTTCTTATATTGAGTAACAAATGCAACGAGCTCTTCTTCTCCATGCTTATGAATTGCCTCTTGAAATCATCATGGATTATTCTTGAGTGAGCTTTCCAACAAGTTCATCAAATGAAAGGAAAATGTTGCTATTGCTTATGGTGGTAATGAAGGTTTCCCAAATAGGAGGGAGACCTCTAAACCAACAGGTCCCTGTCAAGCACAATTTCCCCAACTTTGTGCAATTGATCTCTAAGACGAGGTATCCTCATAATGTAAGATTGCACAGTCTCTCCTTTATCCATCTTCATGTATTTCAGTTGATCTTTCAAGGTGATGATTTTATTCAAATTTTTGACTTCATACATTCCAACTAGCTTATCATACAGTTCCTTAGATTTTTTCAAATTTCAAACATAGAAAAATAAATGATCTTGTAAACCATCAACTATTATTTTCTCTGCTTTTAACTCACCTTTCTTGTACTTGTACTTGGTAGCAACAGGATCACTTTCTGGGGGCTTGGGAACTTTTCCTTGTATGTACTCCAAAACATCATTGTCCTCCGATATGATTTCCAACTTGATCTTCCATGCAACATAGATAAGTCACCTAGCTTCTCTTGTTCCTTGAAGTAAGAGGTAGACATCTTGACTTGATTAGATATGCTCCTTCAAATTTCCAAAGATGATTGCATCAACTCTTGTCTTCTTTGGGCTTTGTCATTCACCTTACCTCCAAAACGATGTTAATTTTTACACTGCTCTACGTTGTATCAATTACTTTAACCTAAATTCAATTCTTCAATTAGCAATCTTTTCAACAGTAATTAATACTTCCATTCATCAATTGTAATTGAAGATAGAACAATAAATGCAATGACAAATAGGAGACAATCAATACATCAACATGAGACATTGGTTTGGTCAAAGAGCAGGGAAAAATCCCACAAGGGGGAAAACTATTCGTAATTCTTCTTCTATTAGATTTTCATAAAATGTTCAAGAGAGAGCACCATAGTCCAATTTCAAAAAGAGTCAAAGTCAAACTTTGACTATCCAATAGAGACAGACCATAATCAATAATAGATGATCCTTCCAAGTCAAATTTGGTCAACTATTATGATTTACAATTCTCATCAACAGTCAACCATAGTGAACATGCCTTAACCAATCAAAGTCAATGGTAAAAATATGCCTCTAACGACTTGGTCAACAACCCATATTCAGTCTCCAATGTTGGTAAAAATTAGCCCAAAACAATCAACAAAAATCTGGTCAAACTTATTTAAAAAACTGCGCTTTTCTCTGCAGTCAAACTTGTGATCAACACTAGTCAAATGGCTCCAAATGCCTTGGCTTTTGTACCAAAAGATGCAGCCTAGAGAGATAGAAATACCATAGAAAAACCGAAGTCAAACTCTCCTCTAAAGGTCAAAGTCAATGTTGGTCAAAGTTTGCAATTTTTCTTGCGGTCAACTCCAGTCAAACTGCCCATAATTTCTCGATTTGTGTGCCAATTAATGCGGCCTACAGAAACATAATTTTCCTCCAAAAGGATGAAGTGAAAACATGCCAAAAACGCCCAAGTCAATGTTGGTAAAAGTATTCCAAACAGAGACCTCCTACGTGTGTGAGAGAGAGAAGGTTTCCTCAGACTTGTACGAACCAATCAAATTGAGAGAGAGAAGATGAAATAATGTGTTGTGATGTTCAAATGAGCTTGACTTCACTTGTATTTATATGCAACTTTGGAGGGGCAATTTGTTCTTAGGCTTACCTTGACTATTTGTGCAACTGCGGGCTTCACTTCAAAATTCCACTTCCCATGTCTAATTCAAGTGCTTCAAAGGTCAAAATTGCTCCTCTCGAAAAGAGGAATCTAGTCCCATGATTGGAATTTGTTATTGAGCTTCCAAATTAACATGGCATGTGTCTAGGAAAAGCTTTAATGAATCTATGAAGGATATATCATCGATTGGTTTTTGTAGATTAGGAACCTCCTTAAGTAGATCATCAAACCATTGTGTGGATTGTGTAACATTTTCATTGTTGGTCTGTTGAATTTGTTAAGAAGCAGAATGCCTTCTTTGATTGTGGCCTGTCTTTTGTCAAATGCTTGGTGAAAGGTATTCCTTTATGTAGGAATTCCTTGGGTCAAACCTAGGTACCAATCCCTATAATTTCCTTCCAAGGTCAAGGCAAATAACATCATCACCACATTTCCATCTTGGAATAACCTAAAACTTACAACCCAATAGACCTAATGCATAGTTTTTTTTTGGTAGTAACAACATTAGTACCATTGCATTTGGATAACCATTCCTCATATTTCTCGAGCAATGGATGGGGAGCATTAGGGAATTTACTCACATCCAATGGTTTGAATGTAATATTGAGCCATGGTTTGTTCATGCTGTTAGAGATAGATGCTAGTTTTTGTATCATTGGATGTGTTCTAGCCACGAAAATTGGTTGAGAGGCTAGAATACATGATATCTCTAAAAACCATAAATCGTTTATGGAAATTTTGCCTAAAAGTATCTCAATTAGATTATTAACCATTTTTAAAATATTTCCTAAGTCTAAACTTAAGGAATATGGTTAATTAATAATTGTTAATTGAGATAAGGTGATAATAATCTAGAAACTCACACAGATCGATCCATAGATGATCCTAGCCATTGATTAAGTTTTAATCTTGGTCGTTGGTGCTCCAACAATGGATTATAAGAGGAGGTCTATGTGGTGATGGAGAACACACCAGTGTAAATACTCATTTGTCGAGACAATTTGATTTTCTTAGTAGCAGTAACTTAGCAGAGAACATAGAGCCAAAGGGTGAGTAGCAGGTGGAAGAGGAGGGTGGCAGCATTTCGGGAGGAAGGTTCTAGCCCCCAGAAGAGGCAAAGGAAGGCTAAAATTTTCATAGGGTCAATGTAAGTCCTGTGCAGAGGGTGACGCAAGAGGTTTAGTGCGGAGGCTAGGGAGGTAATTTTGGAGGCAAAATTTAGCTATGGAGTAAGAGAAAATTATCACAATAATTTTGCTAGTATTTTCCGCAGATTAGATTGCTAGTTGGGCATCTAAATAATTGTACTCATAATTGTTGCCGAAGAATAATAATAAAACCCTCATTTTCTGCATCGATTTTCCCGCATTGGGTTTTTCCGGGATAATTGTCCGAAAATAAATGTGTCAAAATTCTTGTGTGTGTGCTATAATTTCTTAGTTTTCAGTATTTTATTTTCCATAGTATTTTTATTGTGAAAATTTCAGTTGTGATTTCATTTGTTATTTGCCGCAACAAATAAACTGCATAATTAAATTTACAGTTAGAAGAATAATTTCTAGTTATTGCAATAAACAAAAAATTTCACATGGTCTTAGAGCATAGTTGATCAATTGGAGAGCCCATAAATGAAGGAGAGAAATTTCAGTGCTCAACAAGGGTAGCGGGCCGAAATTCCCAAGGACAACGCAATCTTCTTCCCAAGAGCCTGAGTTGCTTGAGGAAGTTCGAGTTTTATGAGAAAGGGTAAGAAAAATTCGATCCTTCTAGTTCGAGTGATTCTAGACGCAGGGGGAGCAACTCAGTGATTTCATTGGGTAGATCTCTAGCAAGACGCAGAAGGTTTTGCATCTGATTGTTAGTGAAGAACCAGTATCGGGTGAAAGAGGAATAACACACTATAAATTCTTCAACATAACCATGGGCGTAAGTAACATTTGTGAGACTTCAGATTTCACGTCCAAATTGGAGGACGAATTTTCTTGCTTATCAAGATCAACTTCATAAGGTGTCTGGTATAAAGACAATGGAGCATCAACTCACATGCCAGGGGTTAGAGAATATTTCTCTAGCTACAAGGAGGAGCATATGGAATTCCAAATTATTATGGGAAATATGACGAAATGTATTCCAGTAGGGAGAGGTACCATAGATTTTCAGAGGGAGTCGGGAGCAAGCACCAGTGCTACAGATTCTTGCATGTCCCAGAGCACTCATGATGCTAAGAGAAACAGTAACAGGGGTTCCAGAACTTGGCATAAAACACAATGACGTGTACTTGGGAAGTATGCTAAGGCATCATTTCCAAGAAGTGACAACAAAGTTTATGGCATGTTAGGACTCATACATTTAGATATTTTTTGGTCGATTACCACTAGAGCTCTCATTGGTGTCGATTATTTCGTCACCTTCATTGATGACCATTCCATGAAATCATGGAACTACTTCTTGAAGACCAAAGATGAGGTCTTCAATCATCTCAAAGAGTTTAAAGCTCTTGTAGAGAATGCAATAGGGAAGAATATCAAGGTGCTTTTCTCAGATAATGGTGGAGAATATATTGATAAAGACTTCACATATTTCTGTGCAAAGAAAGGCATCAAGAGAGAATGGACAACTCCATACAATTCACAACATAATGGTGTAACGAAGAGGAAAAACATAACAATTGTTGGAGCTGCAAAGACTATGTTATATGACTAGGATTTACCTAGATTTCTATGGGTAGAGGCATGTAACATGACAATATAGATCCAGAACATGACTCCTCATAGAGCATTGATAAAGAAAACGCCAAAAGGAGTCTTCTCAGGGAAGAAGCCAAAAGTTAGTCACTTCAGAATTTTTGGCAGCATTGCTTATAGCCACGTGTTAGATGAGAAAGATACCACACTAGATCAAACTGTAGAGAGGGGGTTCTTCGCTGGGTACAATGAAACCTAAATGGCATACAAGATCTACATTCCTAGCAATAGGAAGATTGTAGTAAGGCGAGACATAAAATTCATGGAAGATTGAGCTTTCAGGAGATCTTGTGAGATGGTTGTAGGTGATCAGAATTAGTCAGCAAAATCTCCTTTGGTCCAGCAGTAGAGGCACCTAGTGGGACAAGAAGGGGGACAGTCACAAGGATCTAATACTGTGACCAATATCAATATTTCCTCAGGTGCAAGAAATCTGGGGAGTTCTAAGCAAATGGAGCAACAGAGGCAGGATGAGGAGGAGCTGGTTGAACCTCCCATGACTAGTGGTAGAGCCAACAGAGAGGTTCGCCAGACATTGAGAGATGCATATGAGTTTATTGGAACTCCTAAGATGAGCTAAAGACATCGCAGACAACCTGAGAGGTACCAAGCATTGGTGGCTCATGTTGCATAACCTTCCAACTTTTAGAAGGCCGCTCAACATCACGTATGGGTAGATGCCATGGTCGAAGAGTGTAGTTCTATCATGACGAATGATGTTTGGGAGGTAGTGCCAAGGTCGGAAGATAGATTAGTTGTAGGTTCTATATGGATACACAAGATCAAATATGCTATAGACGGTAGTGTGGAAAAATACAAGACTAGCAAAGGGGCATCCACAGAAAGAAGGGATAGATTATGAGGAGACCTTTGCCCCAGTTGCCAGATACACTTCTATCTGGTCAATTATATCCCTAGCAGCTTAGATGGGATGGCATATTCACCAGATGGATGTCGAGACAACCTTCTTGAACAGGGTGATAGAGGAAGATGTGTACATAGAACAACCATAAGGCTACGAGACTCATGAGAGGCACACTCATGTGTACAAATGACAAAAGATCTTTACGGACTCAAGCAGACTCCCAAGGCATGGTATGGTAGGATTGGTAGCTACTTGCAGCAGATGGGATTCGTTAGGAGTGATGCAGATCCAAACCTTTACTATTTAATGGTAGAGGGTGAGCCACTCATTCTATTTTTGTATGTGGATGATATATTTTTGACATGATCATCAAGGAGCATAGAGGACTGCAAGAGGAACCTCACAATAGAGTTCGGCATGAAGTATTTGGGGTTGATGCACTATTTCCTAGGATTAGAAGTGTGGCAGAAGGATGGGGAGATATTCCTTGGGAAAAGAAGATACACTACAGATATTCTGAAGATGTTTAGAATGCAGGATTGTAGACCCATGTCTATTCCTATAATCACCAACTAGAAGAAGATAGATGTATCGAATGACAATGATGTCGACCCCACCTTGTATATACAAGTTATTGGATCTCTCATGTATCTAGTAAATACTAGGTTAGATATTTGCTTCGCAATCAATACCCTTAGTTAATTCATGGTAGAACCCAAGAGGGTACATTTGGCAGTAGCGAGGCACATTTTGAGGTATATGCGTGGCACAGTCGAGTATGGGTTGAGATATACCCAAGGAGATGATGTCAGATTATGTGGTTTCACAAATGCAGATTGGGCAGGTAGTTCAGTGGACAAGAAAAGTACTTATGGGTATTGCTTCATTGTTGGAGCAAGGATGGTTGCTTGGTGTAGCAGGAAGCAGAAGTCAGTGGCATTGAGCTCTGCAGAAGCTGAGTATATGGAAACAAGCACATGTACATGCAAAGCAATATGGCTTCATATGTTGCTAGAGAGCTTGTTCAGGTAGATTATGGAGGTGACTAATGTCTACTATGATAATTAGAGTTGCATAAAGCTCTATGAGAATCCAGTGCTTCATGATAAGTCGAAACACAAAGATATTTGATGTCATTTCATCAGATATTGTGTACAACATGGAGCAATCCAACTACAATATGTTCCCACATAAGTGCAAGTTGTAGATATACTCACGAAAGATCTAGGAAGAGATAAGTTTGTTTATTTCAAAGAACAAATGGGTATGGTGGAGAACCTCTTTCATTAGTAGGAAGCATATTACCTTGGATGATTCTCAGTTGTAGCAACAACATATGAGGAGGAGTTGCAATGTTGGCAGTAGTACAACAGGGTCAACAACAACACAGATGCAACGTATATCAGGTTTGTGCGGTGGTTGGTGGGAAACATCAACCAAACATCAACAACGCGACAGGAGATGATGCAGAGACAGGGTATTGTGGAAATATGTGCAACACTATAACACATTCCTCGCTAAGAGGGAGTGTTAGTTTTTGTAGCATTGCATTTGTTGTAACCACAAAATTTTGTGGAGAGGCTAGAATACATGAGATCTCCAAAACCCATAAATCGTTTCTAGAAATTCCGCCTAGAAGTGACTCAATTAGATTATTAATCGTTTTAAATATTTCCTAAGTCTAAACTTAGGGAATATGGTTAATTAATCAATATTAATTGAGATAAGGTGAGAATCATTTAAAACTCACACAGATTGATCTACAGATGATCCTAGCCATTGATTAAGTTTTAATCTTGGTCGTTGGTGCTCCAACAATGGATTATAAGAGGAGTTCGATGCGGTGATGGAGAACACACCGGTGCAGATACTCAGTTGCCCAGGCTATTCGATTTTCTCAGTAGCAGTAACTCAACATAGAAGATAGAGCCAAAGGGTGAGTAGTAGGTGGAAGAGGAGGGGACAATTCCGAGAGGAAGGTTTCTAGTCCCCAGAAGAGGCAAAGGAAGGAATGCCAGAATTCTCATAGGGTCAGTGTAAGCTCTACACAAAGGATGACATAGGAGGCTCAACGCAGAGGCTAGGGAGGTAATTTTGGAGGCAGAAATTAGCTGTGGGGTGAGAGAAAATTCTCACAAAATATTTTCCAGTATTTTTCTAAGATTAGATTGCCAGTTGGGCATCTAAATTATTGTACTTAGCATTGTTGCTGAAGAATAATATTAAAAACCCCATCTACTGCACCAGTTTCCCCACATTGGGTTTTTCCAGGGACAATTGTACAAAAATAACAGTGTCAAAATTCTTGTGTGTGCACTAGAATTTCTCAGTTTTCAGTATTTTATTTTTCGTAGTATTTTTATGGTGAAAACCGCAGTTGTCATTTTATTTGTTTTTTGTCGTAGCAAATAAACTACATAATTAAATTTACAGTCAGAAGAATAATTTCTAGTTACTGCAATAGATAAAAAATTTCACATTAGATGTATCCATGAATAAACTTCTAACAACAAGATTCTTTTGAAGTAGAGGACATGGCGCCAATGGTTGTCTTATAGGTAGTTATTTTCTTTCCGAAGCTATGGTATTGTTAGAAGAACAACTAGGAGAGATATGCAAATTGGATTTAAGAGTCACCAAAAGAGAATTGATGTTGTCGTTTGAACTATTTTCTTCAAATTTGGTGAGGCTTAATTACCAAATTATTAATTTTCCATTATTCTATGTTGTTACAATCACTTTAGCCCAATTCTTTCTTCAATTAGCAATCACTTTCAAATCAATTTCAATATTCAAGTAATATATAGAAATTGTAGATAGAACAATACATGTAATGTACAATAGAAGACAATCGTGGGCAATAGCAAGAGACACAAGATTTGGTCAAAGAAAAGGGAAAAACCCCACAAGGGGGAAACCCTTTGAAAATATTGTTCTTATTAGATTGTCATAAAATGTTTAGTAGAGAGATATAGTGATTCATTTCATCAACAAAAGAGTCAAATTAAGGAAACAAGAAGACTCGTCAACACATGCGAAGGAGGAAAGAAGAAGTTTTGTTTCGTTAAGAAACAAAGTGTAATAGAGATGATGTTTGATTTCTCTTCTCGATAATTACTTGTGAATGTTAGGTGGCTTCTTATTACTTATAATTTGTTTTTCATCAAGCAATTATACAAATGTGCAAAACTTAAAATAATAGGAAAGCAAGAGACACCAAGATTTAGGCTCCCAGCTAGGGCACAACTCGACAAGAGGGAAAACCCAAGAATCCTTCTCTTATAGAATCATATCAAAATGAGATATCCAAGCCCCAAAACCAAGACCAAAAACTGCCACAAAGATCCCAAGTTAACCCTTCTTCAAATCTCCTCCAACAATTCAATGTCAGTGCTAGTCAAACTTTCTAAAATCGACTCAAAATCACAGAATTTTTGGTGTTTTAGTGGTGTCTGAATTTCGGTCCTGTAATTACCTCAAAAATGCCACATAATTTCACACATGTGAGTAGAAACAAGGTAGAAAACTCAATTTTTCTCTCTCCTTTGACTTTCTTCTCTTTCCTTTGACTTTGACTCTCTTTCTTCTTGGGTAGGTGCAAAAATTGATGATTGATGTGATGAGCGAGTGAATGATTCCAAGAGTTTGAACTTGCATCTTATATATAGCTGTCTAGGAGGGTTGGATTATTGAAATTTGGGCAACTTCAAGATGAATTTCCCCAAAGGAGAAACCCAACTGACCCAAGGAAAACCCTAAGGTCCAAATGAAGCTCATATGTCTCAAAGCGAAGAAGGAAAAATTATTATTTAATATGGCCCAAAATCAATATGGGTAAACTAATATTTAAGGTGCATGGAAAATATACTTCATAAGTGAGTTTGAATTATTAAACTTTCCCTCCAATATTTGAAGTTGGCCATCAAAATTGTTAGGTTGGATCGTGACCCTTCATTCATGGAATCAATTATATATACTGGCAATAATCCTCTGTGAGAAAACAACACATTCCATTCAAATTATGTGTGGTTCGTATAACCTGTACGAGGATCTTTATGCATAAAATAAGGGTTCACACTTGCTATTATAGTCACAAATTTGTTTATGGCTCATATGGTTATCTTTAGAGGTTAGCATCTATTGTTTGTTGTTCATGGCTTGCACAAAATCTCTGCAGATCACATTCCTTCCTTATGGATCGCACAGGTTCGCTGAGGCTCGCACTGTTCTCACTATGGCTCGTAATTTGGTGGATTTCTATCTACTTCTGTGAAGGATCATACTTATGTACAATGGCTCTGTGGTGGCTCTCACTCATTGACAATGTAATTGTTGAAATTATGATGTTCTATGTTGTTACAATCACTTAAATCCAAAAATTATTTATGCTACAAAATAAGTTAAGTAACTGTAGATAAAACGTAAACCATATAGACCATATGCACAATGGAAAATAGGAAAGAACTCAATGAGAAACATAGAAGTTAGGTCAATGACTAGGGAAAAACCCACAAGGGGAAAATCCAACCATATTATTTTTCTATTAGAAATCAACTGTTCAGTAGAGATACAAATTATAATGAGATAATGGAGAAGTTCACCCAAATTTGAAGATCTTTGATAATAGTAGTTGATGCAAACACTAAATCACTTTGGCTCTCGAATATATACTCTTGATCTTCAAGACTCTCTTTCTCTATCTCTCAATCTTCCTCTAGACTCTCCACTCTCTCTTTCTCAAGTTAAAATTATCCTTTCACAAGCACAATTAAGTGTGTCAAGTGAGGATGAGAGGTACAAATATATAGGAAGAGCAAGGTGGTCAAATTCATAAGGGAGTAACTTCTATGCCTAGAGGGGGAGTTACATATGCCAAAATAGGAGTGTAACTTATGCCATAAAGGAGATGAGTGTAACTTATGCATTAAAGAGGTTTAAGATGAAACTTTTTATGATGAGTCATTAAAGTGTGTAAGAGTGTAAGAGGCGCGTAAGAGCATTAAAGAGGGAGAGGAATGAATCCATTAAGAGAGAGAGGGGGTAACATATGTATTAATTGAGGAGAGTTACATATGTTATGATTGATAGAATTGAAATTATTTTAAATAATAATATAGTAATATCATAAAGAGAATAATAGTAATAGTAATAATAATATTGATGATTAAGTTAAAAACTAAACAATTGAGATTGATTAAGGAAAAGTTAAGTGATTTTCCATCATGTATATATGATTATGAATTGATGGAAGGTAATTTACTATTTTTGGAAAGGCATGGTTGCAAAGATAGACATAACTTTCTATTTTTGGAAAGTCACTTTAGAAAGGTCAAAAATGAAATTCTATTCAAGGAAATTAAGCCCATAGCTATCAATTTTCAGCAGTAACATCGTGACTTTGCCATGACATGGTTATACTACCATGACATCACTATACTCTATCATATCGATAACAGTACAATGGCATAATTAACAATGGCTTCACTATCATATTCTCACCATAACAGAGGCTCACACATATTCACAAAAGTTCGTATAAGAATCATATGTATTCACATAAGTTCGTAGAGGCATCATATGTATTTGCAGTGGTATCATTCATATATGCAATTGTGTCATATTGCATATGACTTACTCTCAATGTTGATGTTGGTTAATTATGACTTGGATCTTTGTGAAAAATGCTTTGTGGCTTGATTACCTAATCTTGCGTTAGTATGTTGTCTAGTTTCTATTTTGTTGTGACTCGTATTATGGCACACAAACAATGATCTTCTATATGGTAGCTAGTTTTCATAAATGTAAGTTATATTTAAGTGATTTTGATGTGAGGACACACACAAACACACACACACACATATATGTTATAGTAATAACAGGATTAAGTTATGTGCTTTGAGACATGACAATGATCTTGTGGATAGTAAGTCAATGTGATTGTGCTTTACAGTGTCCTTTGATGAACAATAACCCTAGATATGGTTGTAAATTAACTAACAATAATATAGCGATACAATGACCTATGTGACAATGAGTCAGTGATGGTAAGTTCCTTGCTTCTTATGACAGTCACATTTTTTAGTGATGTTTGTGCTCCATACAATAATCTATGATAGTGACATGACAATAACAGTTGGCATGGCCATAACCTTGGATGATATTAACCTTGTTAATAGAGACCTTATTAATGGCAATGACCTTTTCTTTTATATGATATGGTACATATGATAGGGGCTATCGTACATGATGATAATGAAACTTGATAGTTATTGCACTGATATGTATGCTATCGCAACCACTCCCTTGAGACCAGATTAATTCACAAACTAAGTTGTGAACTGACTTGGGTTGACCCTCGGTGGCTTGATGTAATTGATGTATTTCATTATGTATGTAGTTTGTATCCCAACTGAACAATTGATGAATATCTAATAGAAGAATAATCTGGTTGGGTTTTCCCCCTTCTGGGGTTTTTCCCTAGTCTCTGACCTAAATATTGGTGTCTCTCTTATGCATGTGTTTCTTTTGTTGTTCTTTATTGTTTCACTGCATTGTTGATGTTATTGTTCTCTCTACATAATTGCTAGTGATAAAATAATGTTGTGGGGTGAATGTTATGGGAAATGTTGAAATATTTTTAAATTGCAATTATCTACAACATAGAACAATCAAGCCATTAAAATTAACACTAATGGGTTCCATTGGGCCAACTTGTCCAAGGACGGCCAACTTGGTCTTTGTGTTGACTCTTTGGCTTAAAAATAGATATTCAATTTCATTTCTTTCAAATGTCCAAATTGGACATGACTCAAATACAAATTATTTTGACTCTTTGAGAATGAAGAACTTGTTTTGAAGAAACAAAATATAATAAATATGTCGATGATAAAATTATATTACATTATGAAGAACGACACTAGTTACAACTTCAACATGTTTTTTATCGAACAACTCTCTCATCTTAGCTAGGAGCATAATTGTGGAATTTGTTAGGGATCATGTAATTTCCAATATTACTGATCAGTAACCTTCCAAGGAGATGTATGATGCTTTTATTAGATCGTACACCATTAACAACATCAATCAATCAATAAGTCTAAGGGGTCATCTTTGTGAGATCAAGATGACAAAGAATGATATTGTAGCATCATACTTTGTAAGAATATCTCAAATAAGAGATCAACTCAAGGCTATTGATGAAGAAATATGTGACAAGAATTGGTCGCTGTGGCAATGGGTGGTTTACATGAATCTTGGGATCCTTTTGTAGCAAGCATTAGTGGAAGATAAATTGCTCCTTCTTTTGATTAGCTATGGGATGCTTGCGCTCAAGAAGAATCAAGACTCCTTTCCAAAGGAAAGATTTCAAATCCAAGTTAAGGCTCTGTTGATGCCTCGAAAATCGCTGCATCAACATCGGGGAAAACCACCCGGTCTGAACCTTAAAGGCAGCTTCTTTTCCATTTGGTGTGGTGGCTTCCACTGGGTATAATGGAACCAGTTTCCCAATGGTTTGTAAATAGGATGGATAAGTGGTTGATTATCTATTATCTAATGATAATGGTGAATGATTCATTCTAAAATGCAAGATTATAAATAACTAAGCTATCCCGGGAAATTTCCACTTTAGTGTAACTTTTGATGATCTTTATCTACAAATAGGCATATAGATGACTCCATTGATAAACAAATTTTTTTTATTCATATGATAATTACTTTGTTCAAGTAGTTGAACAAAGTAATCATTAAAACATTATTACACTATTTTTCATATATAGACATAAATATGCTTGAAAGAATAACATTCCTTAAACATTCAATAGTGATAAGTATAAGGACTGTTGTTAAAACAAATACATATATCCAATGATAGCAAGATTGAATAAATTCTTATTCATATAAAAGAATGGAGCAAAGGGACATATAATAGTACCATATGTAATTTAGATCCCTCTCGATATCAATCGCATTCAGATTCTGCCTTCTAACTTAGAAATACTCTCACAAAAAAGCAGTAGTGCATATCTTGTCAAAGCATCCTTCATTAAAATTCAAAATATAGGCCTAGTCTTCATAAAAAATATATATTAGAAGCACAATAGTTTGATTTCCGATCCAAGTTTTTACAAAAATTGAGGACCATTTCTAAAGACATGAAAGGGTCTTTAAATACTATCTAAGCTAATTGACTATGAAATAAAAATGCGATTAGGTGGTATAACCAAATCATGAAAATCTCCTTGAAATAGATTTGCTTGCAGTGGGTAGAATGATTCACTGTTTCGGCTGATCATCCTTTGGTTTGAGCTGGCAGATAACAAGCATTGGTTGCAATTCTGGAGGGTGACTCAAGCGTGAATGCATTTGGGCTGAATACATGGCATCATGAATTTCGGGAATCATGTAACTAATCACATCGGTTAAACATTTCATTGCTGTCCTTTGACTGTATGGTTTAACTAGAAAGAACCATAAGGTGTCCCAAGTTAAACGTTGGATGCCTGCTATTAATCTCTCCTTCTGTTCTAAATCTGGTTTGCATGATTGTTCCAGTGCTTTAGCTGATGGCAGTTTTCCTGGAGTACACTGTGAAATCAAATTAGACAGATAAAGAGTATCATTAATTAACTCAATCAAATTACTGGTTGTTGATCTACATCTTGAAGTTTCCCTTTCTGCTTTCATCAATTGTGACTGCCATTCTAGGAAAAGAATTTCCTTGTGTGATTCTAAAATTCTAGGCAGATTTGCAGCTTGTCCTTCACTGGTTTCTTGCCAGGAAAGAAAGTTTATCATTGTCTCATCGGCCTGTTCCAAATTCTGCCTTGCTTCAACTGATTTATCAATCATTGATGAAGAAATCTCACAGAGGGGTTCAACAAGGGAAATATGATGACATAGTAAATTTAACTGCTTAATCAATGCCTTATTGATTTGAAGAGCTTCGGACCTGAATTCTGTTGTTTGAGGAAAACTCTTAAACTTTTCTACCTATTGTGATAGTTGAGCGATTTTCTCATCTTTTGTTTTACTCATTTGTTCATTCATTGTCTTCAATTTGGCCAATGCTGTGGATAATTCCTTTTGTTTCTGCACTGCACTTTGGTCTATTCTCTGCTTCTCCTTGAGCAATTGCTCGTTTAGTTGGTTGTTTACTTGTTGCTGTGTTGCTAACTGCTGTTCTAATTGGTCTATCCTCTGTTGTCTTTCGGATACCTGTGCCTCCAATGAAACAATTATCTGATCTTTTTTTTTAGTAAATTGCTAATCTCTGATGCTTTATCCATAGTAGCTGTCGAATAGGCCCCATCATATTGAGAGAGTTTTGTGAGGTCTTCGGAAGGATTGAATTCTTCTTTCCATACCACATTAGCCATCTCTGTTTGTGTAGGTAAAAGGGAAGATTGATCAAGCCTTCTCTTTTTCCTTTGTCTTTTTACTGTAGCCCTATGCTTAGGGCTGTAAAAGACATCTAAAGGTGGTATGTCTTCTATATGCAAAAAAATTTCATCCAATAGATCCTTAAGAATTATCTCTACATATTTACTTATGGGTAGGCCACTGGTTCCTTTAATTGGAACTGTGCTTGTTGTTGTCTTGTGACCAATGTTGAAACCCTGTGAACTCTCATGATTGCTTATAATGGAATCAAATTGTTGCCATTCTTTAAGGAGCTTGGGGTCAATCTGAGTATCTATATCCATATGTTCACTTCGTTTCTCTTGTTTTTTCTCCTATTCTTTCTCTTGTTCTGGCTCTTTCCCTTTTTCAGGAATTTTTTCTACAGTCGGAGGTTTGTCAACAATTTGCTATTCAGAATCGCTTGACTGGATTTCTAGGGTAGTGGCTAATAAGTCCATAGGCAGAGTTTGCAACCTCTTTTCTCTAAGCCTATTAAACACTTCTAGCCCTTCATCTTTATACCTGATCTTGCTCAATATTTTTACTTGAAATAATGATTCTGCTGAGGAAAACAGGTCATCAAATTCATCATTTTCATGATCGAACTTTGTAAGTTTGGCTTGTTCAAGAACATTATAGGCAACTTTTCTTGAATCATATTGTCGATTGGAAATTGTTGCAAGATTGAGCATTTGTATTTTTTTTGCTTCCTTTTCTGCATGTTTGTAATCATGGAGACTGTAAACACCACATCTCAAAGGAAATGAAGGCCATACCTACTTCTTATAATTTTTAAGGGTTTTGGATGTCCTTTCTGTTGTTATCTGATAGGCCAATTCCCGAGCTAATAGCTTATCGGGCGTATAAGGGAAGAACATAGGGTTTTGTAAGGCTACAAAAAAACCTTATATAGGTGAATTTGTCTTCTCCAAACCAATTTTCTACAACATTCAAGTCGATCCCTGCTTCCTCGGAAATCCTAGGGGCAAGTTTATCAAAAATAGCATAGTAGATAGGCAACATAAAACCATTGCAGATTTTGTACAAATGATTTTTGTAGTGAGCTTTCCATAACATCTGATGATAAATGTGGATTGGCTTAGGGTCTTCGGGAGTCCATCTCCATCCGAGTATCGGATATTCGGAATTAAAGCAAAGAATATCTATAATATAAGCATTGTAATAAAAAGGGGGAATGGTCTTGGTAGTTTTATGTGAATTTGATCTGAATTCGAGAATTGCTGTGGCTAATTTGTCGGAGAAAATGTTTGCCCAATCCATCACATAACTATTGACTGTTGCTTCCATTAAATGGACCATTTCAATAGTGAATTTAGCAAAGCCATGTATCCCCCACATTCTACATATCATAGCCCCGACATAATAGTAAGGAGAAGACAATGATTCTACAGAGCACTTACTTGATGATTCGTGTTTGTGCTTCTTGGGATTCTGTCTCCACTGCTTAATCGGGGCCGATTTTGTTTCATTTTCATTTGCAATTTTTTCAAGGAAGGCTTTGTTATATCTCTTTTCAGGCTCAGGCAAGTGATACATTTTCCTTAAATCATCAGGTTGAGACGAGCCAAAAATCCTTCCGTCAACTGTCCAAAATGTTCTGTTTGAAACTGAAATTTTTTCTACCACTCATCTCACTACGTCGGTGTATGGAAGAATCTTCTCGTGCTGCTATTCTGTGCAAATATGGGAAAGCTAAATCTCTGAGGGATTCTTCCGAATTGCTAGTTGAGTCAGCTGTGGTTTTTCTGATATTTCCTCAAGCTCCTCTGCTTCAATTAAATTGTAAATGCTCTCCCAACTAGTATTTCCAAGGCCGAGGCACGTAGTGTATGAGATTAACCCTTTTTTGCTTGGCCCTGAATCTTTGGCTGGCTGCATTGTTGCTGTAGGAGCCATTGGTGCTGTGGATTTCTTTGATCTCTTTCCCATTTGTTTCAAATTCCTTATTTCAGCGGAGTTATGCACAAGCGATGAGAGAAACGTGATACAGAGAAATGCTGATATAGACCAATATGAAAGAATTACATTGATCAGCAGGCGATAATGGATTATAGTGAAATTGCCGCGGATAAAATCTAAAGAAAAATATTCCCTTAACCACTTCATTGATTAACCGTTTAACCTGTCAATCATGGTAAAGGAGGGTTTAAATGCCCATCATGTCGTTTATATGTCAAATGAGTCGTTGAAGCATGGTTTACATTTCTTTTATGGATAATCAGAAGTAAATCGCAATCGGCGGATTCGAGTGTGCCTTTAATCATGTGTTCACTGCTATTGCCGATTGCTGATGGCGATAAGCTTTATCGCATCGGAGAAATTAAAGGGGTTCTATTACATCGTGCTTTGTCATTTTACTTCCCCGATATCCGATTGTGATATGCTTTTTGGATCGGAGAGAATGAATGTACCTTTGTGCATGCATCCTTTGTTATTGTGATATGTGATCTTGCGATTGCTTTTTCGCAATAACGAAGAATTTTATAATTTTTTAAAGGCCCACTTTATTTCTATTCAAAAATAGTTCATCTACCTTAAGTCTTTTGATAAAGGGTTTTCTTATGATGGGTTAATACCAATTTATTCACACATCTAAATTTTATTTTAAAAATGACCCATTTCATATTATGATTTTGTATAAAATTTTATGAAATGGGGGGTTGTTGTATAGCACAACAATTGGCGATTCATTGGGAGATATAATTATCTCTGAGAAATTAATTAAAATACTTAAACTTTGTTAATTTGGAAAGCTTAGATGATAGAGAAAATCTAATATAACTAGATAATCATAGATTCTGAAAGTAATGTTAACTATTTCTACTATTTCCTTTTCTTGTTAAAATTAAATACATTTTAAGTTTTAAATTAACCTTAGTTGGTTGATAATGATAAAAATAAAAGACATTTCCAACTTAGCTTTTATAATGACTCCTTTGTCATAGGTAGAGCCTCTGCTGCCAGCAAACTTCTATAGTCTCGACACGGTTACCTTTTAACCATTTGATCATTCATTATTCCATCCATTTCAGAGTATAACTAAAAAGAATGAATCCAAAAGATATGTTTCCATATTCTTGTATTAATTTTTCTTTTTTCCCTTATTTTGTAAGATAAAAAGCCATTGTCATGGTTTGATGGCCAGCTGTTGACAATTCCATTCACTGGTTGTAATTTAATTGAACATGCTGGCTCGTGATGAGACCCCTTGCCTTATAATTATAAGCCATTACCCTGTTTTGGTATGCAGTGTTGGTAATGTCAGTTGAACTATTCCCCTATGATCATGGTAAGCAGGCTTGTAATAAACCTTTTATCTTTTATATCAAATATATTTTAGAATTACACTCTGAGTAATTATAAACTTTGATGAATGGGATGAACAATTTTCTTGTTAGGAGAATGTGGATGACAGGGTGAGAGTTGAGGATGCTAATATTGAATCAATCTCTGTTTTGTATTGATAACCGATTTCAGGGTTTTTAAAACATTCAAATGATTTACAGTACTTCTAAGTTTTGAGAAGATTTCACAAAAATAAAATGGGATTTTCAAAATCTAATTATATCTAATTTCCTAGATTTTTCTTTTTTCTTTTAAGGTTTCCATTTCTTAAAAGTAAATATCAAAACTATTTTCTTTTGAGTAACTTTTCCAATATAGCAAAGACTAATGGGAGGCTTTTTACAACTTTATTTTCCTAAGATTCTAAATAAAATAAGTTATACACATAAATTCTGCTGAAAATTGAATATTTACAAAGGGAGAAGGGGTTGCCTCCTCAATTGAAGAATTTTTTCAAGATAAGGCTGTTTTTTTTCTAAGTTAAGACTAACCTAAGTACCCACGGGGGATTTGAACCGGTGACCTATCGCAAGGAGTGACTTAACAAGGCACCCATTCACCGTCAATCCAAAGCCCCGTGGGCAAGATAAGGCTGTTAACAAGAAGATAATCCCTCTTTCCTGATAGATCTTGCAATATGAATGTAGAAGGGCCTATCTTCTTGCTGATTTGGAATGGTCCAAGCCACATTTTCTGGAGCTTAGTGTGTTTTCCTTTATCCTCATGGGCTTTGTCCCATTTCAAAACTAGATCACCAACTTGTAATTGTTTTGAACTGGTTGAAGTTGCATCGAAAGATGACTTAATAATCTGCTGATGTTTTGCATGTATAATTCTGGATTTGTCTCTTTCTTCTTCTAGTTTCAAGATTTGATCATGTCTTAGTTGAATAGAAGATGAGGGATTTTCTTCAATAAAATGCACGAAAGCTAGTGATGGAAGTACTAAGTTTGTTGGTATGACAACTTCTTTTCCATATACTAAGTTAAACGGAGAAGTGCCTATGGAGGCCTTTTGAGTTATTTGGTCAGCCCATAGTGCAAATATCAAAGATTTATGCCAGTTTTTATGATTCTGCTCAATAGTTCTCTTAATGATTTTGATAAGATTTTTATTGGTTGATTTTGCTAAGCCATTACCCTAAGGGTAGTTGTTTGCAGAATACTTCAATTTAAATTCTCTTTTGATAGCAAACTCAAATATAGAATTTCCAGAGAAATAAGATGCATTATAAAAAATAATAGCGTTTGGGACACCAAACCTGGTAATAATGAACTGATCTATGAATTCAATGATTGCCTTAGAGTTTGCTGTCTTCAAAGGAATCGCTTCAACCCATTTAGTAAAGTAATCAATAGCTGTAAGGATATACTTATGATGTTTGGATGAATGTGGAGTGATTTTCCCAATGATATCCAATCCCCATTGTTCAAAAGGTTGTTCAATGTTGACTGATTGCAAAGGGAAAGCTGGCTTTCTTTGTCTTCCACTAGTGGTTTGAAAACTTTGGCATTTCCTTACATATTCATGAGAATCTCTAAACAAAGTTGGCCAATAATATCCAGCATGAATGATTTTGTGAGCTGTTGTATCAGCTCCAAAATGTCCTCTTGCTGGTCCGTCATGTAGTTCCTGCAAGACCTTTTGCGCTTCAGGTTTTTCTAGTCATCGTAAACAATATTGTATCATAATTTCGTTTAAATAATACATCATCTACAATTATGAAGTTTTTTGCTTTCAATCTTATGGCACGTTTGTTTCTATAGGAAAGATTAGAAGGGGCATATCTATTTTTCAAATAGAAAATCAAATCTGCATACTGGGATTCAGGATTAGAGGTACTTATCTGATTGATTTCTTCAGTATCTTTAGTACTTTCAGGTTCCTGAATGTTAGAAGCTCCTGATAACAACCTGCAAAAACCTTGGCTTTTGACAATTTTTGCTGGTTTAATTTCCAAGTCATATTCTTGTAATGCTGTGACCTAATTTGCTCTATTTTCTCCTAATTCCCTTTGAATCAGTAATTGTCTTACTGCTGAAAAAGGGACTATAAATTTTGTGTGAGATTTTAAGATAAAAGGTTTGTAATGTTTAATGGCTTTGTATACAACAAAGGCTTGTTTTTCAACCTCTGAGTAATTCATTTCAACACCTTGAAGTTTTGAACTATAAAATGAGATTGGTGCTTCTAAGTTTTGATCGTTAATTTGTGTCAGCACTACTGCATAAGATGAATCAGATGCAATGGTATATAGCATGAAATGATTTGAAAAATTAGGAGTGCTCAAAGCAGGGGCATTAATGATTGATTGTTTGATGGAATCAAATGTTTCTCTTTTTGCAGGCCCCCATTTAAACACCGAATTTTTCTTAATCATGGTTTGTAATGGCAAAACAATCTGGGAAAAATCTGGAACAAATCTTTTTACAAAGTTAATTTGACTTAAAAATGATTGCATGGATTTTTTATTATGAGGGAATAGAATATCAGAAATCTCTTTAATTCTATTTGGGTCAATATAAATACCATCTTTTGAAACAATGAAGCCCAAGAGCTTACCTTGATCGAGAGCGAAAAATGACTTCTTTGGATTGAGTGAAATGCCATACCTTTTGCAGCGTTGAAAGATTTGTTTCAGATCATGCAAATGGTTTGACCTTTTCTTAGAAAATACAGTAATATCATCTAAATAGACAACTACTGATTTATTTATCAATCCTTTGAATGTTATTTCCATCGCTCTTTGGAATGTAGCTCTAGTGCTAATTAATCCGAAAGGCATTTTTTGGTAGGCATAAGTTCCCCACTTGGTTCTAAAGGTAGTCTTAAGTATGTCATCAGTATGGACCAAAATTTGGTTATACCCTGAAAAACCATCTAAAAAAGACATTAGTTCAGAACTAGTTACTGAATGGAGTGTCTGCTCCCTGGTAGGTAAAGGGAAGTTATCCTTTTGACTTGCTTTGTTAAGATTTCTGAAATCAATACAAATTTTGATATCGCTATTTTTCTTCCTTACTGGAAGCATATTGGACACCTAGTTTCTAACAGGAAAAATTATCTTAACTTTCAAGAGTTTGTTTAATTCAGCTTTTATTTGACTCTCTAAGTTAGGATGAATCTTCCTTAACTTCTAGTGCACTGGTTTTTGTTTAGAAATCATTGGAATAGTATGCTGAATGATGGATGTATCGTATGTTTTCAAATCATCATATTTCCAAGCGAAAACATTTTTATGTTTATGCAATAATCTAATGAAAGAAATTATTTCTTCTGAAGGAAGTTCTCATCCCAAATTGATGTTTTGTGGATTATTCTCAATACCAAGGTTTATTAATTCAAATTTCAAAGTGGAACTCTGAAGCTTTGAATTAGTAACCTGTTTAAACCTGTCTTTGATGTCATAAAGATCTTCAAGCTTGACCACTGGTTTAGGTATTGAGTTTTCTTCTTGTTTTCCCTTCATTTGAAGGTCATGATCACTTTCATCAATAATTTGATCATCATAGGATTTGTCAGAGGTTAATAAATTTAAAATGTCTTCATCGTGATTGAACACTCACCAATTAGTGACATTATCAGGAATTGATGGTCTAAATATTAATTCTACTCAGAATCTGTTTGGGTTGTAATCTTCAGATGGAAGGAGTTTGGAAGCAACATTAGCTAGTAAATCTGTTGCTGCATTCCAGGACTTAGGGATGTGAGAAATATTGAATGCTAAAAATTGCGATATAAGGTCCCGCACCAAAGACTGATAGTGCTTAAGGTGACTAGAAAGGCAATGAATTGTATTTCTGAATTATTTTATAATAATTTCTGAATCACCAAACACTTTCAAATATTGAACTTTAAGACCAATTTCTTTGTAGAGTTCTTGAATCAAGGCTTCATATTCAGGTGTATTGTTTGTGCATTCAAATTCCAACCTGCATGATAACATGGTATTTTCCCCCTAAGGACTAACTAAAATACATCTTGCTCCTGCACCTTCACTAGATTTTGACCCATCAAAATATAATGACCAAAACAAAGATTTATTTATAGTTTTATTTACAATTTCCTCAACAATTTTAACACATCTTGATGTATCTATTTGTGAATAATTTTCAATTTTAGATGTGAAATTATTAACTAAGAAAGGTGATGGTTGAGCGGTAAAATTTCCAAAGAATGATTCAAATGAGTAATTCCCCAAAATATTGTTATTGAAATCTATTGGTTGATTTTCTTGTTCGAATTCAGTAACAGTATGGGTCATGTGTTTCTCCCGATCAATCTTAATTTGATTTGGCTTTCCTTTATAAGGTAGCCACATATGAGACCAATCAGTGGAAATATAACCATGAAGTTTCTCAGAGCAATCTCTACTCAAAATCAAGCCATAGAATTCATGTATATCAACGATTAAAATATCAATTCTTTGAACCACTCTTGGATTAGCTGATAATCTAATAGCAATTGAGTTGATTTCTCATGAAACCTGGACCTTAGTTCTATCCAACTGTACAATATGAATTGTAGACTTTTGGGGTTCAATGTTCAGTTTAGAACAAACTGAAGCTGGCATTATATTAGAGGAAGCCCCTGAGTCAATCAAACAATTGTGTATATTTCTATTATAGATCTCGTAGGTTAAGAGAAAAAGAGGAGTATGGGAATTGGATCTATCTCTAATTAAAACAACATCAGTAGCTTCTATTCTACCAGGAGGTGGTTTACCTGACTCATTAGTAGCTTTGGACAATACAACATTGGGAAGAGGAGAAGAAGGTACAACATATAACTCCTTAAGCAGGAGTTTTTGCTGATGTTTGAGTTTACTGAGTTCAAACATAGTGATATTTGCCTTTGTTTTCTTCATGTCTTCAATAATATTGTATTCCATAGAATCTGTAACTACTAATGTCTTAGATATTGGAGGTGGATTTGAAGTTGATGGCTGATTTTGGGGCGATATTACTGTAGATTTTTTTGTGGGAACCTTTTCTTTGGTAGTAGTACCTGCATTCCTTTTCTTCTGAGCTATTTGGATAGGTTCAGGAGTACCCTTACTCCTGGTAGTTACAGGGAAAGCTTCCTGTTCATTTTCTGTATTGGAATTAGGTAAAATAAAGTCCCACATCCCATGACATTCTACAGTTTTCTTTTCTTCGGGTTCTTCAGATGATAAAACTGTTTCTTCGTATTCTTCCTCTTCGGGATCTGAGTTTGCATTGGATATGGCATTTGGTGGTTTTGATTCAGGTTTCTTAAAATTTCTAAATGGCATTTTTGTTGAAGTCTTAGCTACTTGTTTTTTGATTTCTACCATTTCGTTTGACATAGTCTTGAAAACTCTTTGGAGACCCTCCATATCATATGGGTCTTCAGGGGTTTTCTTCTTTGAATCATCTTTGAAAGAAACTTTTTTGGATTTTCTGTCTTTAAGAGCAGCCTTCTTTTCTAAAGCAATAATGCGTTTCTCTATAGCAAGTGCCTCTTTCATGTTTTCAGCTAGAGTTGGTTTTGTAGCTCTATCTACAAAGATAGCTATATTTGAAGGTAAAGCTATTATATACCATTCGCTTCTGATTTTCTCATTCAGTTTAGAGGCGGTTAGAATCTTATTCAAGAGTTTAGTAAACCGCGAATTGAACTTCTTTATAGGTTCTTTAGATTCTATTCTAAGATTCGAGAGATTGTTGATTAATGTTGCTAAGATCTATCATCACCATATTTAGACACGAACTGTTCTTGAAAAATGTTCCAATTTGTAATGGATCCTGAGGGCAAGGAAAAATACCAAGACCCAACTGATCCTTGTAACGTATACGGGAAAAGCCTAACAACAACATCTTCTTCTGTCACTCATTTTAAGTTAACTGCCAACATTAAGTTGTTAATATGCTCATCGGCTTGTATTCCTGCATCTGGATTAAATTTCGGCAACCATTTTTCAGGATGTACTGGCAAGGGATGTAATGGTGTAGGCATCATGACTGCACCAGGATTATCCCATGGATTCTGCGCCATTGTAGAACTAATACTAAATGATATTGCCGATGAAATTCCATATGTTTGGGAAGGAGATGATATTGAGGTTTGAGGTGGTTGGGATGCTGAAGTCCCTGATCCCTGTTGAACAACAATGTGTAATGGAGGAGTGGATGGTTGACTTCGCATTGGAGAAGATGAAATGGAGGATGATGATGAGATAGTCTCACTATCAGATCCTTCAATGGTTTTTCTTGCCATTTTCCTTTTGGGTAAAGGCAACTCAGTAGGCTCAATACCAAGCTTTCCGCTTTGAAGTCTGGGGAGGGGGTGAGGTGGAATGAATTGCGAAGTCTCACTGCCTTGAGATACCTCAGGTTTCTGTGGTGATATTGAAAAGCGTTGAAGTTTATGGATGAGAGACTGAACTTCAGGAGACTTAGGACTTAATATATCTGAGATAGGTTATGGTTGAGCAGTGGTAGTTGACTCCTCTTTTTCTCATTTGAAGACTGGGGTTCTAACATGCAAAGGAGAGGTCGGAGGTGAGGTGGAGGGAGATTTACTCTCAGAATGGGTTGTAGGTTTGGGTTCGCTCGCCATTCACAGTTCATGCCCTCCTTCTAGCGAAAAAAATGTTGATGCCTCGAAAATCGCTGCATCAACATCGAGGAAAACCACCAGGTCTGGACCTTAAAGAAAGCTCCTTTTCCGTTTGGTGTGGGGGCTCTGACTGGGTATAATGGGACCAGTTTTCAAATTGTTTGTAAATAGGATGGATAAGTGGTTGATTATCTATTATCTAATGATAATGGTGAATGATTTATTCTAAAATGCAAGATTATAAACAAGTAATCTATCTCGGGAAATTTCCACTTTAGTGTAACTTTTGATGATCTTTATCCACAAATAAGTGTATAGATGACTCTATTGATAAACAAGGAAATTTATTCATATGATAATTACTTTGTTCAAGTAGTTGAACAAAGTAATCATTAAAACATTATTACACTATTCTTCATATATCATTGACATAAATATGCTTGAAAGAATAACATTCCTTAAACATTCAATAGTGATAAGTATAAGGACTGCTGTTAAAACACATACATATATCCAATGATAGCAAGATTGAATAAATGCTGATTCATATAAAAGAATGGAACAAAGACACAGATTATAGTACCATATGTAATTTGGATCCCTCCCGATATCAATCGCATTCAAATTCTTCCTTTTAACTTAGAAATACTCTCACAAAAAAACAGTAGTGCATATCTTGTCAAAGCATCCTTCATTAAAATTCAAAATATAGGTCCAGTATTCATAAAAAATATATATCAGAAGCACAATAGTGTGACTTTAGATCCAAGTTTTTACAAAAATTGAGGACCCTTTCTAAAGACATGAAAGGGTCTTTAAATACTATCTAAGCTAACTGACTATGAAATAAAAATGCTATTAGGTGGTATAAGAAAATCATGAAAATCTCCTTGAAATAGATCTGCTTGTAGTTGGTAGAATGATTCACTGTTTCGGCTGATCATCCTTTGGTTTGAGCTGATAGATAACAAGCATTGGTTGAAATTCTGGAGGGTGACTTAAGCGTGAATGCAGTTGTGCTGAATACGTGGCATCATAAATTTCAGGAATCATGTAACCGATCGCATCGATTAAACATTTCATTGCTACCCTTTGACTGTATGCTTTAACTAGAAAGAACCATAAGGTGTCCCAAGTTAAACTTTGGATGCCTGCTATTAATCTCTCCTTCTGTTCTAAATCTTGTTTGCATGATTGTTCCAGTGCTTTCGCTGATGGCAGTTTTCCTGGAGTACACTGTGAAATCAAATTAGACAGATAAAGAGTATCATTAATTAACTCAATCAAATTACCGGTTGCTGATCTACATCCTGAAGTTTCCCTTTCTGCTTTCATCAATTGTGACTTACATTCTAGGAAAAGAGTTTCCTTGTGTGATTCTAAAATTCTAGGCAGATTTACAGCTTGTCTTTCACTGGTTTCTTGCCAGGCAAGAAAGTTTGTCAATGTCTCATCGGGCTGTTCCAAATTCTGCCTTGCATCAACTGATTTGTCAATCATTGATGAAGAAATCTCACAGAGGGGTTCAACAAGGGAAATATGATGACATAGTAAATTTAACTGCTTAATCAATGCCTTATTGATCTGAAGAGCTTCGCACCTGAATTCTAATGTTTGAGGAAAACTCTTGAACTTTTCTACCTATTGTGATAGTTGAGCAATTTGCTCATCTTTTGTTTTACTAATTTGTTCATTCATTGTCTTCAGCTTGGCTAATGCTGTGGATAATTCCTTTTGTTTCTGCACTGCACTTTGGTCTATCCTCTGCTTTTCCTTGAGCAATTTCTCGTTTAGTTGGTTGTTTACTTGCTGCTGTGTTGCTAACTGTTGTTCTAATTGGTCTATCCTCTGCTGTCTTTCGGATACCTGTGCCTCCAATGAAACAATTATCTGATCTTTTTCTTTTAGTAAATTGCTAACCTCTGATGCTTTATCCATAGTAGTTGCCGAATAGGCCCCAACGATTGAGAGAGTTTCGTGAGGTCTTCGGAAGGATTGAATTCTTCTTTCCATACCACATTAGCCATCTCTGTCTATGTAGGTAAAAGGGAAGATTTATCAAGCCTTCTTTTTTTCTTTTTTCTTTTTACTACAACCCTATGCTTAGGGTTGTAAAAGACATCTAAAGGTGGTATGTCTTCTATATGAAAAACAATTTCATCTGATGGATCCTTAGGAATTATCTCTACATCTTTACTTATGGGTAGGCCGCTGGTTCCTTCAATTGGAACCATACTTGTTGCTTTCTTGTGACCAATTGTCACTTCAAGCGTGCTGAAACCCTGTGAACTCTCAAGATTGCTTATAATGGAATCAAACTGTTGCCATTCTTTAAGGAGCTTGGGTCCAATCTGAGTATCTATATCCATGTGTTCACTGTCTTTCTCTTGTTTTTTCTCCTATTCTTTCTCTTGTTCTGGCTCTTTCCCTTTCTCAGGAATTTTTTTCTACAATAGGAGGTTTGTCAACAGTTTGCTGTTCACGCTCGCTTGGCTGGATTGTTGGGGTAGGGGCTAATAAGTCCAGAGACATAGTTTGCAACTTCTTTTCTCTAAGCCTATTAAACAC
Organism: Pinus tabuliformis; assembly: GCA_031772625.1. Classification (NCBI taxonomy): domain Eukaryota; kingdom Viridiplantae; phylum Streptophyta; class Pinopsida; order Pinales; family Pinaceae; genus Pinus; species Pinus tabuliformis. Next base: position 1,890,346,039 of record CM062817.1, on the reverse strand, counting down.
TTCTAGCCCTTCATCTTTATACCTGATCCTGGCCAATGTTTTTACCTGAAATAATGATTCTGCTGAGGAAAATAGGTCATCGAATTCATCCTTTTCATGATCGAACTTTGTAAGTTTGGCTTGCTCAAGAACATTATAGGCAACTTTTCTTGGATCATATTGTCCATTGGGAATTGTTACAAGATTGAGTATTTGTATTTTTTTTGCTTCATTTTCTGCATGTTTGTAATCATGGAGAGTGTAAACACCACATCTCAAAGGAAATGAAGGCCATACCTGCTTCTTAGAATTTCTAAGGGTTTTGGATGTCCCTTCTGTTGTTATTTGATAGGCCAATTCTAGAGCTAACAACTTATCGGGCACATATAAGGGAAGAACATGAGGTTTTGTAAGGCTACCAAAAAGCCTTATATAAGTGAATTTGTCTTTTTCGAACCAATTTTATATAGCAGTCAAGTCGATCCCTGCTTCCTCAGAAATCCTAGGGGCAGGTTTATTAAAAATAGCATAGTAGATAGGAAACATAAAACCACTACAGATTTTGTACCACTGATATTTGTAGTGAGCTTTCCATAATATCTAATGATAAATGTGGATTGGCTTAGGGTTTTCGGGAGTCCATCCCCATCCGAGTATCATATATTCAGAATTAAAGCAAAGAGTATCCATAATATAAGCACTGTAATAAAAAGGGGGAATGGTCCTGGTAGTTTTATGTGAATTTGATCTGAATTCGAGAATTACTGTGGCTAATTGTCGGAAAAAATGTTTGCCCAATCCATCACATAACTATTGACTGCTTCTTCCATTAAAGGGACCATTTCAATAGTGAATTTAGCAAAATCATGTATCCCCCACATTCTACACATCATAGCCCCGACATAACAGTAAGGAGAAGACAATGATTCTACAGAGTACTTATCTGATGATTCGTGTTTGTGATTCTTGGGATTCTGTCTCCACTGCTTAATCGGGGCCAATTCCGTCTCGTTTTCATTTGCAAATTTTTCAAGGAAGGCTTTTTTGTACCTCTTTTCAAGCTCAGGCAAGTGATACATTTTCCTTAAATCATTAGGTTGAAATGAGCCAAAAATCCTCCTGTCAACTGTGCAAAATGTTCTGTTTGAAACTGGAATTTCTTCTACCACCCATCTCACTACGTCAGTTTATGGAAGAATCTTTTCTCGTGCTGCTATTCTGTGCAAATATGAACAAGCTAAATCTCTGAGGGATGTTTCCGATTTGCTAGTTGAGTTCGCTGTGGCTTCTTCTTATATTTCCTTAGGATCCTCTGCTTCAATTAAATTGTAAATTCTCTCCCAACTAGTATTTCCAAGGCTGAGCCACGTAGTGTCTGAGATTAACCCTTTTTTGCTTGGCGCTGGATCTTTGGCTGGCTGTATTGTCGCTGTAGGAGCCGCTACTACTGCGGATTTCTTTGATCTATTTCCCATTTGTTTCAAATTCCTTATTTTAGCGGAGTTTTGCACAAGCGATGAGAAAAACGTGATACAAAAAAATGCTGCTATAAACCAATATGAAAGAATTACGTCAATCAACAGGCGATAATGGATTATAGTGAAATTACCGCGGATAAAATCTAAAGAAAAATCTTTCCTTAACTGCTTCATTGATTAGCTGTTTAACCTGTCAATCATGGTAAAGAAGGTTTTAAATGCCCATCATGTCATTTATATGTCAAATGATTTGTTGAAGCATGGTTTAGATTTCTTTGATGGATAATCAGAAGTAAATTGCAATCGGTGGATTCGAGTGTGCCTTTAATCATGTGTTGACTGCTATTGTCGATTGCCGATGGCGATAAGCTTTATCACATCGGAGAAATTAAAGGGGTTCTATTACATCGTGCTTTGTCATTTGACTTCCCCGATATCTGATTGCGATATGCTTTTTAGATCGGAGAGAATGAATGTACCTTTGTGCATGAATCCTTTGTTATTGAATATGCAATTTTGCAATCGCTTTATCGCAATAACGAAGAATTTTATAATTTTTTAAAGACCCACTTTATTTCTATTCAAAAATAGTTCATCTACCTTAAGTCTTTTGATAAAGGGTTTTCTTATGATGGGTTAATACCAATTTATTCACCCATCTAAATTTTATTTTAAAAGAGACCCATTTCATATTATGATTTTGTATAAAAATTTTATGAAATGGGGGGTTGTTGTACAACACAACAGGCTCTGAAGATTTTGCTGTCCACTCAAAGAATAACAAATGTATAAGAAATTTTGGAAGATTTCAAAGAAGTATAGGTAGAAGACCTAATTCAAGGCTTGCTCCAAGTGCTGCTCCACAAAAAAGACCTCCTCCTCCTTCTTAAGATAGAAGAGACATGACACATGTTCAATGCTTAATTTTCCAAGCATATGGTAATTATTAAAACAAGTGTTCTCATGTTGTAGCGGCTACAACCACCCTCCAAAATTTTGCCTTCATTTCGTTTTGGAGTCTCCCCCTTTAAAATATTAGCAACTTGTCTTGCATTGTTCAAGTACTTATGCTTTCATTTGAATTTATTTGTCATTTGCAAATTGTGTTCGCCTAATTTCTTTGTTGTCTAACCACAAGCTGCAATACACTTTTACTAGCACAATGCAATTTATGACAATGAGTTATTTTTTTTTATATGTGTGCAGAGCTTTCACTGTGTGAAAATCTCGGCACACAAGGACCTTTGCTAGTGTGCATAGCTTTGTTCTTCAAGAGTGTGCCCATCTTTCCCTCCTTCCTCCCCCACTTAAGGGACTTGCTACCTTGGAAATAATTGTAGCAGTGTGAGGAATAATAGGGTTAGGCACACCATTGTGAACACTCACCCACAAGCTAGCCACTCATAAAATTAGTTTGTTTGTTTGTTTGTTTTTTTTTTTTTTTAATTATGTCCCACCATAGCTTCCAGAGCCAATAGAAAATTAAAAATAATATTTCCAGAAAACCACATTTTTTTTTTTTTTTAATTTATACTGAAATAGAAATATGGAGCATTTTCATTAAACTTTGGTTAAATGTGCAAAAGAAATAGCAAATTATGTTGGGTCAATGCACTTTGACTACAAGGGAATGCTATAGAACCCTCACTAGGTAGGGACTAATAAGAAATTGAGCTAAACTGAAAAATATTAGTGATTCTTAGAGTGACTTTTATTACATTATATTACTAGCACAACCATATTAATAAATACAGTATAAGGATAGGTAACATTTTCCACCTTTTATTAGGTAACATTTTCCACCTTTTATATGCCAATTCACTAAAATAAAGCATTTTCCACCTTTTATATGCCAATTCACTAAAATAAAGCATTTTCCACCTTTTATATGCCAATTCACTAAAATAAAGCTAGCATATAGTGTGCTTGTGTGAAAGCATGAAATGGATTACACTTTTGGGACAAATCTAGTGATGAAATTTCAAGTTTTTCCTCTTTTATCAAATTGAAGCCCTCAAAATTCGTATAAGCACTATGAATTTTGATTTGGAGTAAAAAGACAAATTGTGGAGAATTATATTATTGTCTTAATAATATTTTTTTGCAAAAGTAGATAAAGATGTAAACATAATATTTCAATTGTCAAAGTTTTTAAATTTTTTGAAATATAGAGTGAGAGAGAGTGGGGGACACAAATATGGAGAGATGGAGAGGAGGAGAGAGTCTCTTAGAAAGAGATGGAGCTTGAGAGATGGAGTTGGCGGAAAAGATAGAGAAGGAAGAAGTTCAAGACATATAGAGAGAGAAAGGTGGAGAGAGAGAGAGGGAGTGGCAAGGGAGAGATGGAGAGAGAGAGTGTATGTTTGGGGTGAGATAGAAAGACAAAGGAGAGATGGAGATAGTCAACAAAGTTGCAAGCCAAAGCTCAAGAGAGAGTGGGTGAGTAAGTGACGTGGGGGAGAGACAAAGAGATAGAGGGAGGTGGGAGATAAAGGAAGAGAGAGAGGACTTGAGAGGGAGGGAGAGAGAGGGAGGTAAGAAGAAAGACATACAGAGAGAGAAAGGTGGAGAGAGAGATAGGGAGTGACAAGGGAGATGGAGAGAGAGGGAGAGAGGAGAGTAGGACGGAATAGTGATAGAATGGGAGACAAAGGGAGAGAAGGGGAAGAGAGAGAGAGAGGGAAGGACATATAGATAGATATGGAGAAACAATGTGTATGTTTGTGAGGTGATAAAGAGAGATGAAGAAGGAGAGATAGAGGAAGATAGAGATATAGATAGAAGGGGGAGAAAGGGAAGAAGAAAGAGATAGAGGGAGGAAGAGATAGATAGATATGAAGAGAGAGAGCATGTGTTTATGGGGGGTTGTGAAAAATTGTCAAACCTCGAATCCTATAGTAGCAACTAGAAGATAGATGCACACATACACAAATACAAAGTTATTTTTAGACAAAAGTCCTTGGAAAAACCCAATGTGGGAAAATGAGTGTAGCAACTAATGGTTTTAATATTATGCAGTAGTAAATCTGAGTACAAGACTATGGATGCTCAAATATAGCAATCCATATAGAGAAATGACTAACAATAAATCTAGTTAGAAAAATCTCTCTCCCATACGTGATCCGACACTGACTTTGGCTCAAGTTGGCTCCTCTTTGCTGCCTCTGAGGAGTCATCGCGTCATCCTATGCATTACTACATCCACACAACTTGGAACTAGTTCCCCCCTTGCTATTTGTCTGGAATATGGATCCTCTTGGCCTCGAGACTCTCTCTCTATCTTTTAGTACTGAATCACTAATACGAAATCCCCTCTAAAGCACTGCGGTGCCTATTTGTGTCACTTACTTCCTCTCTGCAGTGCACTCACCGGAACTCGCCGAAACTCGAAAAAATTCCTCCTACCTTACTATCCCTGCTCCTCTCTCATTGCTTCAAGCTCACAATCTCTCTCTTTGGAAACTCAGTGCTGCTAACGAGTGAAATGGAACTGCTAGTGCGTGTTTTCCAAGCCCCATCGAGTTTCTTCTTATAATCTCTCGTTGGGACATCAACGACCACAATTAAAACTGAATCGATGGCTAATATTCAGTAGAACTCTCCAAATCTTTTTCTAGAATATTCTCACCATGAATTAATTAATATCATTTAATTAATAATATTCCCTAAGTTTAGACTTACGAAACATTAAAAAACTGATTAATTATTTTAATTAAGTCGTCTCTAGGTGGAATTCCTAGAAACAATTTCTGGGTTTTAGATAATACATGTATTCTAGCCTCTCCACCACATTTCATGGCTAGAACACATATGGTGCTACAAAAACTAACACTCCCTATTAGCAAGGAATGTGTTCTAGTGCTGCAACCCACTGAAGTCTCTGCACCAACTCCTGTCATATCGCTGATGTCTAGCTGTTTTCCACCATATATGTTGCGCCTGTGCTGCTCCTGGCCCTGCTGAACTACTACCAACACCTGCTGGCCCTGTTGAACTACTACCAACACTGCATCTGCACTGCAACTCTCTCCCCATCTACTGCAACTGCAACAAATGCAACTGAAAAGAATCCAAAATACTTAATTAACTGGATCAGTATGACACATTTGTCTCCTGAGTCTCTGACTACTTCTATTCTCTACGCTATTGATGAAGCCTTTGTGCTACTGCTTACTCCACTTTGTTTCCAACTCTGCACTTCACTGCCCATCTGACTACTACTAGACACTACATTTAGCACTCTTGCATCTCACTGCACCATCTGCCACTGATCCATCGTGCTACTAAAATATTGTGGGCTCCCGTAGCAAGGTGCTAATTCAAGAGGTGGACCTCCTCAAGGATCGTTCCCATCGTGTAGTTCTCTGGGGCTACAACTCGTAATAAATTGAAAAGCTCATGGGGCTCAATAAATTGAATAAACAAAAGTACCTTTTTGAAGAGGAATCATAAACGAAGATAGTGATATTTTTTGAAATTTTTTCATTGTGTATATTTTATGATATTGATTTTTTATTCAACCTCTTTAAAATAGTTCAATTTTTTTTAAACATTATGTTTAAAAGAAATTACATGAAAAATATCATTGAATTTGAAAATACCAAATTCATATCCCATTGGATAGAGGATTCCTTCATGAATCCAACGTGATCAATTCTGTCACCTAAGGAAAAATTTAGCCCTAAGTCCCCTAGGGTACAAAATGGAGTTGTAGGAAATTTTGAAGAAGGGGTATTGAAATTGTGGATTTTAGGACATAAGAGGCTTGATTGAGCGCTTAAAGTTCTCGACCGAGCGCCTAAATTTCAAATTCAAATAGCTTGATCAAGGGTTTCATAAACCCTCCATCGAGCCATATACATGGTTAACATGGGCTTGATTGAGCTACATAGCTCGATCAAGCTATTATGCTCGATCAAGCCTCTATAATTTTTTTGAATGATCTAAAATTAAGCTTTTAACACATTTTAAAAATCCAAATCTTGTTAGAATTTTGGTTATCATGTCATGTACAAACCTTAATATTTTTAACATTAATATTAGAAAAATATTATTATTAAGTTAAATGATAAAATGATATTAATATAAAAAATAATATTAATATATTTAACTGTCAATACTAAATTTATTAATTTTGGATTAATATAATATTATTAACTTTAATATAATATAAATTTTCTTCTATTATAATATATATTAGGACAACCGCATTATTAAATGTGGTTGATATATGCCATAAACATCAACAAAAGAGTCATTAACACAAAAAGAGTCATACAAGCTCACTAAATATGTTAATTTTATTTAACCTATTTTTTTTACAAATCTAACATAATAAAATTATATAATATTTTTAAAATAATGAAGTAATCATAAGCTAAAGCTACCTTTAGAGAAATAAAGCGGTCTATGTATCTTTGATGGAGGTAGTTGGAACATTAATATTTTGGAAAATTTTAGATAATATTTCCATGAAAATTTATCATTTTCCCTCTAGGTGAACGTACAACACACATTTGAAATCTTGCATTTTAAATATATGTATTCTATAAAAAAATTAAATTGTTATATGACATCAAAAAAATAAATAAATATTTAAGCATAATATTTTAATTGTCAAAGTATTTTAATTTTTTTGAAATATAAAGTGAGAGAGAGTGGGAGAGAAGGGTAAGAGAAAGAGAGGGGGACACAAAGATGGAGAGATGGAGAGGAGGAGACAATCTCTTAGAAAGAGAGGGAGCTCGAGAGATGGAGTTGGAGGAAAAGATAGGGAAGGAAGAAGTTCAAGACATATAGAGAGAGAAAGGTGGAGAGAGAGTGAGGGAGTGACAAGGGAGAGATGGAGAGATGGAGAGAAGGGGGAGACAGAATGAGAGAGGAAGGGATATAGTCAACAAAGTTGCAGGACAAAGCTCGAGAGAGAGAGAGAGAGAGAGTGAGTAAGTGAAGTGGGGGAGAGACAGAGAGAGGTGGGAGATAAAGGAAGAGAGAGAGAACTTGAGAGGGAGGGAGAGAGAGAGAGGGAGTTAGAGGGGGAGAGAGAGGGAGGTAAGAAGAAAGAAATATAGAGAGAGAAATATGGAGAGAGAGAGAGAGAGGGAGTGGCAAGGGAGATGGAGAGATAGAGAGGGAGTGGCAAGGGAGGTGGAGAGAGAGGGAGATAGGAGAGTAGGAGGTAAGAGAGATAGAATTGGAGACAAAGGGAGAGAAGGGGAAGAGAGGGGGATAGGGAGCAGGAGGGAGATATAGATATATATGGAGGAACAATGTGTATGTTTGTGAGGTGATAAAGAGAGATGAAGAAGGAGATATAGATATAGATGGAAGGGGGAGAAAGGGAAGAAGAGATAGATAGAGGGAGTGAGGGAGGGAGGAGATAGATAGAGGGAGGGAGGGAGCATGCGTTTTTTTTTTGGGGGGGGGGGGGGAGGTGGGTTAGATAGAAAGACAAAGAAGGAGAGATGGAGGGAGATATTGTTATAGATGGAGGGGGGAGAGAAAGGGAAGAAAATTTCTTGCACTAGATGCATTGATTTCAGTGTGCATATGTTGATTTCTAATCGTGTTTGATTTCTTGCAAATTAGATGCATTGATTTCTATGTAGATGTTGATTTCTAATTCTATTTCATTTTTTGCATTAGATGCATTCATTTCATTAAAGATGTTAATTTCTAATCTTGTTTGATTGAGATTGCATTAGATGCATTGATTCTAGTGTAGATGTTGATTCCTAATCCTATTTGATTGCTAACACTAGATGCATTAATTTCAGTGTAGATGTTGATTTCTAATCCTATTTGATTGCTTGTAGCATTATATGTTTTGATTTCTATGTAGATGTTAAGTTCCAATCCTATTTGATTATTTGCATTAGATGCATTGATTTTAGTGTAGATGTCGATTTCTCATCCTATTTGATTTCTTGCATTAGATGTGTTGATTTAAGTGAAGATGTTGATTTTTGATAAATTATGTAACTAGATATATGTTGTACATTAATTTCAAGGTAATTAGTTTGACATTGTGCATTTGTTTTAGTGTAAGCAAAAAAAAAAAATATTGACGAAGTGCATTATGACGAAGCTTTTGTAGATAACCTCAAATAAAATAAAATCGAATAAGATTAATTTGTATTTATAACTTTTGCATCTTCACATGTTTCAAAATTAAATATATAACGTATTCCAAACATATTTGAGTTTTTGAAAATTGAATAAAACTTATTTCAATCCTATTTGTGTCTTTTAATTGAACCTTGAGATAAGAAATTGATTGAAATACTTTAGAAAGTTGTCCATGTAATGGGATATGGGTGGGTCACAAAACTTTTCATATATATATATATATATATATGAATTTATAATTCAAATAATTTATTTTTAAAATTGAATTGTAATAACATACATGTTGATTGCACTAAAAGACACTTTCTATAAGCTAACATGAAGGATGCTTGAAATTCTTTCCATGCTCAATATTAAATTGATACATTATATATTTTAGTTCATTTTAAGTATCAAAGTGACTTGCATCATAGCTTAAGATTGTATTTATTTTCTTAGTCTATGAAACTCGAAATCAAAATTGAATATAAATTTTATTAATAAAAGTTATATTATATAGAAAAATTATTATATTTGCGAAACAATTTTAATAGATCCATAAAATTCAAAAATTAATAAACATCCATAAACAAGATTAATACAAATCCATAAACTAAAATAGTGAATACATGTATCAATAAACTATCCATATGAAAATATGTACAAATTACAAATATCGCATGAACATCCATAAATTGAAATAATAAGCATCTATAAACGAAAATAATGTACATGATGTACATTCATAAACTATTCATGTATGAAAATATACAAACTCTGTATCACACATGTGAATGTGCCCTATGAAATGAGCCTGAAAATATATAAACTATGACATTCTAAGTACCACCAGAACTCTTATGTGAGTTTTTCCACGCAAAGTAAGTTTCCATAAGTTGGTACTGCAATATAACACATTCAAATTCAAACTAATTAGACCATTGTTTGTACAAAATAAAAAATATGGAAATAAAAGATATTGAACTACATTTTTAATTACATATACATGAATCTACTATGAGCCTCCAATCAAATTGTTTTATGTTAAACAACTCTACTTGTTTTGCTATAGATAGTACTAATTATTCTCATGATTAGTGGACATTATTAATGGCATAGAATCTTAGCACAATGAAAGGTTGTACTTAGTAAGATATTATTAAGAACCTTAACTATGGTATATAATTCTAATATATATATGCTAGTGCGTTAAGCATTTCATGAGAATATTTTTTTTACATTTCAAAATTTCAATGATTCTTGACAATGGGTTACATTTTGTGATATGGAAAATGTGTCAATCCAACTACTTGGCTTTCACAAATAATTTGCGTGCAAAGGAATTGACCTGATCTTGATATTTCTTGTACAAAACTGGAAAAATATGTGCACCAAAAATCACTACACAAAATATATCATAACAGAATGAGCTTAAGTCAAAAGATTTTTTATGTATGTTTGAAAGAATTTCAATAAAAACATTAATATACAAAAACCGTCAACCACACCAATGTAGGAAAGAGTCAAGAAATCACAAGCTTCCAATAATAGAGAAGCAAAATACCTTCAACTACCCATGGAGCTCAAGGATTAAAATGATAATCCATGTGGATCAAAAGTTCAAAATTGAAGAACACAAAGGGTTTAAGAAAAATACCAATAGATATTTATTACAATCTCTACAAGTTACAACCACATGTAAAACAACAAAATATATGTTGACTTCAAATCTAATTTCAAAGGAAAGATTGTGAATTGTATCCTCTAGAATCACCATCTATAAATTATGTGGTACGGAACTGTAGCAAATGATACATCAATTAGCTGCTAAATTAAATAATATTGTTTGACCTTATTCTTGGTAAGAGCTTGTTACTGTGTAACATTTTGTCACAAGTAAATGATGTTTAGAAAACACAACTATGATATGTTAGTTATTTAAGTCAAAAGATTATTTTTATGTATGTTTTCAAGCATTTAAAGAACAACACTAACATAAAAACAACTAGCAACCTCACCAATGTAGGCAAGAGTCAGGAAGTCACACACAGAGAGAAGCAAAAGACCTGCAATTAAGAGTGGAGCTCAAGGATTAAAATGATAATGCATGTGGATCAAAAGTTCAAAATTGAAGAACACAAAGTGTTTAAGAAAAATACCAATAGATATTTATTCATGTCTCTACAAGTTGCAACCTCATGTAAAACAACAAAAGATATGTTGACTTCAAATCTAAGTTCAAAGGAAAGATTGTGAATTTCATCCTGTGGAATCTCAATCTCTGGAATATGTGGTGGGGATGTGGAGAAAAATATACATCAAATATACAGTGCTAAATTAAATAATATTGTTTGATCTTGTTCTTGGTAAGAGCTTGTGACTCTGTAACATTTTTTCACAAGTAAATGATGTTGAAAAACCACAACTATGATATGTTAGTTATTTTGTACAAGTTTGTATGGAACAAAAGAAAATTCCCTACAACTATTTCAAAAGACAACACTCAATTTTAGGGATCCCAAAGGTAAGTCATCTTTAGCCAATTCTTCTAGAATTTCTACTTCTATGTCAATTGCATAAGCTTTCCTACAAGCAAGAGAGCAACTAATTATAAAAAAAACAAAAGTAAGAAATAATTGTTGGTTTCTTTCTTTTGTTGCTCCATTGAATAATCATGGGAACATGAGTTTAGTTTTTTCCCTTTCCATTTGGTATTCCAGTTTTTTTCCCTTTCCATTTAAACATGAAAGGACAGTTTCTATTTTTTCCTTTTTTAATTTTGTATTCTCTTTCATCTAAAGATTGAAGTTTCTCTTTTTTCCTTTTTTTATTTAGTATTCCTTTTCATGTAAAGCTTGAAGTACTGTGGTTTTTTTAAATAATTAAATAATTGGGTGAAGTATTATGTGTCTGTAAAATTTTGTAACTGATGAATGATGTTGGAAACCATAACCATGATATGTTAGTTATTTTGCAACAATTCTTTGTGGCCATTAGATAAGAAAACATTTAAGTGTTATTGAAATATAAGGAGGAGTCTTACATATCCTGAAAGTAAATAAGCTTAACCAATTGAAACTTTACACTAGTCTCAAACCTTTTCTCAAGTTCTTCACTAATTAAAAATACAATATTACTTGTCATGCACTATAAACCAATGCATGCATATGCATCCTACTACAAGGTGGCTCCCTTGTACTAGATTTTTAGGTATATTGTTACATAGTTGCGTAACCACCAATGCTATACTCACACATGTAGATCACTTTGTGCGGAAGGTTATTTTGCTAGAAGTATTAGCTCTCTTCTAGTTCATTTTGTGTGCAAGTGAGGAGGCAATTTTTTTTTATTTTCCAATTTGTGAGTACCTAAATATTTTCTAGAGAATATACATTCAAATCACCAAAATTCAAGTTCTTGCCAAAAAAAATTAAATAGCAAAACCAAAAAAGGAGTAATAATTAAGTTCTTGCCCAGAAAATTAAATAGCAGAACAAAAAATGGCATAGTAGTTAAATTAGTTTGGTTTATCCATATTCTATGGGTACCCAGGGTTAGGCCGGGTACTTAGCTAAGAATGATGAGGCTTCCAACTAAAGTCACAAGCTATGAATGTCTCCTCTATGGATTGTTTAGCACTCTTTTGGTTATGGGGATCGAAGCAAAAGCAGGAACTTGGTTTTCTTCATAATCTTATCCTTAAATTATCTTATTTTTGTGGTTGCTGATAATAGTTTCAGTGAAAAATAATAAAATCTACTTAATCATATAACAACATCATATTCCCTTTGAAAACAGACCTTGAAATTCGTAACATCATTCATTTATCATAAAATCCCTTGTACTCTTTCATTAGATAAAATTAGAGAGTAAATAATTATAAACTTCTTTATTGTGAAGTTTTAAATATATATGGAAGTCGTATATGGAAGTCTGAATACTCTTACAATTTTTTTTAGCTAACCTAGATAATTAAGCATTCTAAAACATGGCAGCTCAACTCTTGGTTAAGCCTCAATGCATGATATTCAAATGCACCAATACATTTTATGTTTTTGAATAATTCAGTGACACCATTGTCTACTCAAATGACACCATTTTCATTACAGTGAAATATTAACCTAACATGAAAATTATTTACCAGGGATAAAAAAAATCTGTAAAAAAATATCCCATAGCATTTTTCCAATTCTCACCTACACACTAAAATCCAATAGCATCATGTTACCTACACTAAACAGACTCAAATAATTAAAAATCTTTCGCATTTTACAATCGATAAAATACACATTCAGGCCTTCAATCAAGCATATATTTAAATATTATGCACTAAACAAAATGCGGTGCAATTCCAAATCTAGAACGTATAATAAAACCCATAAGCTCATGTTGCATAGGTTACATATACTGAAATATACTGGAGATATAGAGCAATGAACTAACATTTCGGCGCTGCAGCGGTTTCCAAACAATAAAACAATAGATTTTCACAATATAAAACCAATCCATTTCAGCTATTGATGATGGTAGTGTGAAACGGTCTACTACTAATGCAACATGGAAAATACTACTTGATCTTGATTGGCGGAGTCAAGAAACAAAGTAATGGGAAATGCTTCAAACTAGATTGGCGTAGTCAAGAAACAGAGTAATGGAAAATGCTTCAAACCAATCCATTTCAGTTATTGATGATGGGAGTGTGAAACGGTCTACTACTAATGCAACATGGAAAATACTACTTGATCTTGATTGGCGGAGTCGAGAAACAGAGTAATGGGAAATGCTTCTAACTAGATTGGCGGAGTCAAGAAACGGAGTAATGGAAAATGCTTCAAACCAATCCATTTCAGTTATTGATGATGGGAGTGTGAAACGGTCTACTACTAATGCAACATGGAAAATACTACTTGATCTTGATTGGCGGAGTCGAGAAACAGAGTAATGGGAAATGGTTCAAACTAGATTGGCGGAGTCAAGAAACAGAGTAATGGAAAATGCTTCAAACTAGATGGCCACCGAGAAAAAAAAATTGTTACTGAAAAAAAATTAAGTTACCGAAAACTTAAGCTGAGAAAACAAGGCTGTCTTGCTGCAACACCACCTCACGTCTGCATATTGGACACAAATGGTTACGATCAAACCATAACAGAATGCACTTTGCATGAAAACTATGTGTGCAGGGTAATTGCTTTGCAGGATCTCCAGTGGAAAACGTTTCGTGACAGATAGTGCACATTACCACATCCCCGCTTTCCTTTTCTTGGGGACTTATAACGGCTGGCAACGCATCAATTGCTGCACGAACACTGCTATTTACCCACACTTCTTCTGCATCACTAGAAATTATTTCTTCTTCTGTTTCCTCTTCGTCTGAGTTGTCTGTAATTATTTCTTCTTCTTCTGTTTCCTCTTCGTCTGAGTTGTCTGAAGAGTTAGGCATCTCAATAAAGACATTTTCATATTTGAAATAGAATTTATATGTATCATTCTCTAGATGTTGTTTGATATCACGCCACGAGAATTTGGATTTGGGATCTTACAACTGGGCACAAAAGACTCTCTCATTTGGTCCACTGACTCCACCATACATCCCATCTCTGTCCGCAAAATATACTCTGTCTTAATCGCTGATCTCCCTCCCCATCCCGCTGTTTTTCCGTTTAAGTTCTGGAAGGCCCATTGCCCCCTCAAAACCATCCTATTCTCTTGGCTTCTCTTCAATGATAAGAACCTCTCCTGGGATGTTTTACAGAGAAAAGGTTGGCACGGTCCGGGAAGATGCCAACTTTGCCTTCAGGCGATTGAATCCAATTCCCACATGTTTTTCCAATGTCCCGCCTCCCAAGCAATCTGGTACGATCTCTCTGTGCTTTTTGATTTTCCTCACTGTGTTTTCCCCTCTGTCCAGGATGCGTTTTCTTGGTGGGGCGATCAAAGTTCCACAAGGCAGGCTCTTTTCTGCCTCACATGCTGGAATATCTGGACGTGGCGGAACAGGCGCATATTCCAGGCCTCCTACCTGCCGCTGGTTTCCATTTTACCTTCCATAATGGGGTCTATGCCCTCACAGAATTAATTGGCTCAATGAGTTTCTCTATCCGAGCCCGTTCTCATTTTCTCTTTCAGCGACGGAGCTTGTTTTTTCACATAAGGCACCGATCTATACACTTTTGATTTATTGGCAGTGTTATATGCGTTCCGTTTTTCACACTCTATATTGAGCGGTCATCTGCTTGTTAAGCTCCATTAATTTTTGCATAAATGCTGCCCACAATTAAGGAATTTAAACTGCAGTCTTTCCTTAACTTATGGAAACCAACTGCAGTAGTTTCCTTAAGTTAAGGAAATCAACTGCAGTTAATCCATTAATTTTTGCATAAATGCTGCCCACAATTAAGGAATTTAAACTGCAGTCTTTCCTTAACTTATGGAAACCAACTGCAGTAGTTTCCTTAAGTTAAGGAAATCAACTGCAGTTAATAAATTTATCGTTGGGAGCTACTGAAGTGGTCCATTACTCCCATCTGGAGTTCTCTGCCTTGATCTGTGGGACATCTGACACATAGCTATCAGAAGCTTGATGGAAGCTTAGCTATAAATTCATCTGTGTGGTCCCCAAGCTTGCATCTCAATCCCCTTCAGTTTTACACCATCTAGCTGAGATAGCAGAGCTTGGAAGTGCCTTCATAATTTTGTGTTCTTTTCCTTTTGTTTGGATAGAAGCTGGAGTGCTGAAGAAGAAGCAAGCAAGTGGACTGTGGCCTTCATCAAAACATCACCAATGGCTGGAGGTAACTCGTATCCCTGGGCTTTTAGTTTCAGCGATTCTTTTCAGTTCTTTCCGCATGCAGTATCGCTGTTTAAATTTATCAGTTTTCTTTCATTTGGTATCAGAGCCCTTTTACCTCTGCCTTCTGTGTGTTGGCCAAGAAAACGTTTGAGCGCTGTTACTGTTGTAGCTTTTGTATACCATATTGAACAAAGCGCAAATAAATAAATTAGTCATTTGCTGTACCGTTATTGTTTTGCAATTTGGGTTTGCCATGGATTTTAATGATTGCAGAAACGTTTAAAACGACCCAGAACATCAGAGTTTAACTTATTTAAATCTGACGGGATCACACCTTGACATACATAACATTATTTCTTGCCCAATTTCATGGAGCTATCGGACTTCATTATGACCATGGCTGTGATTCCTTAACCATATTTCCTTATGGCGGCTGTTTCTTTCACTCACGAATGACACTGTTAATCTAAAAGCGTCTGTGCTGCCGTTCCCTTTCCTCCATAAGTTCGTGCTGATTCCTCCATAAGTTAGTGTAGTAAATGCTTACGAGCCCGTGGGGATTAAATTTGGGAAAAACATATTTCAAACTTGCATTGTTTTTGAGAAGCTTGGGCCAAGCTTATATGATTTTCTACGGAAAAACGATTACCATCCATTTCCAATTGATCTTGTCCGGGAGGTTGGAAGACGACTGTTGCAATCTGTAGCTGCAGATTTTATTTAATCATTCAAGCTAGCATGCGGTGGAAAACATCATAAATTAAACAATTCTAAAACAATCATAACGACACTACTCAGTTGTCAAAAATTTATGGATGCACTATAATGCCCCGAACCCTTTTCTCAAACTTACATGAAAAGTATTTGTTTTTATAACACACGCATTACTTTTGATTACATACCATAAACCGTTTATATATGATATATGGTTTGTTTCGTTTGGTTATATATAATTTGATTATATATATTTTTTTGTTTTATATATTTTGGTTATAACTTTGGTTATATATATTTTTGTTTTATATATATTTTGGTTATATATATATTTTTTGTTTTATATATATTTTGGTTATAACTTTGGTTATATATATTTTGGTTATAATTTTGGTTATATATATTTTTTGTTTTATATATATTTTGGTTATAACTTTGGTTATATATAACTTTGATTATATATATTTTTTTGTTTTATATATTTTGGTTATAACTTTGGTTATATATATTTTTGTTTTATATATATTTTGGTTATAACTTTAGTTATATATATATATTTTGTTTTATATATATTTTGGTTATAACTTTGGTTATATATATTTTTTGTTTTATATATATTTTGGTTATAACTTTGGTTATATATATTTTGGTTATATAACTTTAGATGATTTTATAAATGTATATTTAAAGTAAATGGAAAGGTCAATATATGACCTGATTCATTCAAGAACATTCATGACATAAAGGCTCTCACCAAAGTCTCGGGTATGAACGTGAAATGTTTGTGAAGTCTATTCTTTTTTATATGAGTCATGTTAAAGAAAATAGTTTATGCATTCTTAAATATTTCAATATTTGAAATGGTTTAGTCTTTTGTTTTGAATATTTCAAATTTGCAGTTTTGTTTGCAAATTGTTTAGAGCCCATTTTGTAATTAATTTAAGAATTAGTCTTAAATAAATTATGGGATAGTTAGACTAAGGAATGTAAATTTGATTTTAATTTTATCTTGTGAGCAAAATAGCTTGTTTACTGGTCTATTTTGTTTATAAATTGAACAATCAATTTGTAGTCATTTTCGGTAATGCTGACTGCTTTAACCTTAATTTTCATTTTGCTGGAAAATTTTTACAGTTATATGGAGTTTATTTAAAATGTCATTTTGACTTACTCCTTTAGTAAACATTGCTTTTCTCTCTGGTTAAGTTTTGTTTATGCAGCAAAATAATGTCTAGTGATCCATATAATTTTAATTAATTAGAGAATAGCCACAACATCTTTAATTAAATAAAATTATATATTTTGTTTGATAAGATCACATAAAGTTTATTTAGACATTAAATTGTAATCAATTACACTGAATATAATAAATTTTATCCCACAGGAATCTTTATTATATTTATGTAATTAATCAGGATAGAATTTCATAACCTACCCACAGGAGTTATGAATTAATGAGTTTTATCATAAAGTTTTATTGAATCTGTTTGAATTAAAAATTTAGCCCACAGGCAATTTTTATGTCATTTGATTCAATTCTTTTTAAGCATGGTTTACATTGGTAAAACATGAAAGTTTATTAAGCCTCAATTTTAACATAAGCATGTGATTCTTTATTTTGATGCAGCAGTACAACCTGGAAATATCTCTGAAATTCGTTGTGACATTCCCGAACTTAAGGAAATAATCTCATTTGTTTGTTATGAATCTAATATGGTTAACGTTAATATTAACACATGGTGGATTGATTCTGGATCAACAATTCACATTTCGAATTCCTTACAAGGTTTGCAAAACCTAAGGAAGCCAGTGGGGAGTGAGCAAAGCATCTTATCAGGAAACAAGATGGGCTCACATGTGGAAGCTATAGGAACATGTTATTTAACTTTAAGTAGTGGGTTTGTTTTGGAATTAGAAAAGACCTTTTATGTTCCAAGTTTTTCTAGAAACTTGATTTCAGTTTCAAGGCTTGTACCTTTCGGATATTCCTTAAACTTTTCAGAAGAATCTTTCAGTCTATTCTATAAATCTGATTATGTTGGGAATGGTATTTTGTCTAACGGTCTTTACTGCATTAATTTACAAAACAATGTCACTTATGATTCAATGCATGTTCACACTGGCACCAAAAGATGTGTTATCAATGAAGATTCCTCTACATTATGGCACCGGAGACTAGGTCATATCTCCATAGATAGAATTAAAAGATTGGTAAATGAATGAATACTTAGTACTCTAGATTTTACTGATTTTGAGACTTGTGTGGATTGCATAAAGGGAAAGCAGACCAAAAAGTCAAAGAAAGGTGCCAATAGGAGTTCAGACATATTAGAAATCATACATACTGATATATGTAGTCCAGACATGGACTCACATGGTCAAAGATACTTCATCTCCTTTATAGATGATTACTCACGATATATGTATCTCTACATGCTTCATAAAAAGAGCGAAGCATTAGATGCCTTTAAGATCTTTAAGGCTGAAGTAGAGAAACAATGCGGCAAGCAAATTAAGATCGTGAGATCAGATAGAGGTGGAGAATATTATGGTAGATACACAGAAGATGGACAAGCGCTTGGGCCATTTGCTAAGTTTCTTCAAGAGCATGGGATTGTTGCCCAATACACCATGCCTGGTTCACCCGACCAGAATGGTGTGGCAAAAAGAAGAAATCGAACATTATTGGACATGGTGCGGAGTATGCTTAACAGCTCCAATCTTCCTAAATCCTTGTGGACTGAAGCACTTAAGACGACAGTGTATATATTAAACCGAGTTCCAACCAAGGCGGCTCCTAAAACGCCATTTGAATTACTGAAAGGTTGGAAACCGAGTTTGCGACATATGCGCGTTTGGGGATGCCCGTCTGAAGTGAGAATTTATAATCCACAAGAGAAGAAACTGGACCCAAGGACCATTAGTGGGTATTTCATTGGATATGCTGAAAGGTCTAAAGGTTACAGATTTTATTGTCCATCTCACAACACTAGGATTGTGGAATCAAGAAATGCAAAGTTTCTTGAAAATGACTTGATCAGTGGGAGCGATCAAACCAGAAACATAGTTTCTGAGAATGATCATTCAGAATCTCAACCTTCCACTTCAAGTGATAGATTGGTTATTGTTCATAGCACCCCTCAAGTACAAACTGGTGTTGAACAACCAATTGTTGAAGTTCCACAAGCTGCTGACGATATTCCAGTAGATCAAGGAGTTCAAGAGTTGCAAGGAACTTTTGAACAACAAGTTGAACCACATACTTCTCAGGAAGATGATGGTACAACATTAAGAAGATCTACTAGACCTAAGAGATCAGCAATTCCTAATGATTATGTTGTGTATCTACAAGAATCTGACTACAACATTGGAGCCGAAAATGATCCCGAATCATTTTCACAAGCCATGAGTTGCAAAGAATCAAAACTGTGGTACAATGCCATGAAGGAAGAAATGAATTCCATAAAGAGTAACGAAGTCTGGGATCTTGTTGAATTGCCTAATGGTGCAAAAGCCATTGGATGCAAATGGGTCTTTAAGACAAAGAAAGACTCATTGGGCAACATTGAGAGATACAAGGCAAGACTTGTTGCTAAGGGATTCACTCAGAAAGAAGGAATCGACTACACAGAGACTTTTTCTCCTGTATCTAAGAAAGATTCCTTGCGCGTTATTATGGCATTAGTAGCTCATTTTGACTTGGAGTTGCATCAAATGGATGTGAAAACGGCTTTTCTTAATGGAGATCTAGAGGAGGAGGTTTACATGAAACAACCTGAAGGATTCCCCTCTAGTGATGGTGAGCAATTGGTTTGCAAGCTCAAAAAGTCATTATATGGTTTAAAACAAGCATCCCGCCAATGGTATTTGAAATTCCATAATGTAATTTCTTCTTTTGGTTTTGTAGAAAACATTATGGATCAATGTATATACCTGAAGGTTAGTGGGAGTAAAATTTGTTTTCTTGTTTTATATGTGGATGACCTTTTGCTAGCAACCAATGATAAGGGTTTGCTACATGAGGTGAAACAATTCCTCTCTAAAAATTTTGATATGAAGGATATGGGTGAGGCATCTTATGTCATTGGCATTAAGATCCATAGAGACAGATTTCGAGGCATCTTGGGTCTGTCACAGGAAACATATATTAATAAAATTTTAGAGAGATTTCGGATGAAGGATTGTTCACCAAGTGTAGCTCCCATTGTGAAGGGTGATAGGTTCAATTTGAACCAATGCCCGAAGAACGACTTTGAAAGGGAACAAATGAAGAACATTCCATATGCTTCTGCTGTCGGAAGCCTAATGTATGCTCAAGTCTGCACAAGACCTGACATTGCGTTTGTTGTGGGAATGTTGGGACGATATCAGAGTGATCCAGGTTTAGACCACTGGAGAGCTGCCAAGAAAGTGATGAGGTACCTTCAAGGAACCAAAGACTACATGCTTATGTATAGACGGACGGACAACTTGGAAGTGATTGGCTACTCAGATTCTGACTTTGCTGGATGTGTTGATTCACGCAAATCAACATCAGGTTACATTTTTATGATGGTCGGTGGAGCTGTATCATGGAGGAGTGCCAAGCAGACCTTGATTGCCACTTCTACTATGGAAGGCGAGTTTGTCTCCTGTTTTGAGGCTACTTTACATGGTGTATGGCTTAGGAGTTTCATTTCTGGGCTTAGAATTATGGATTCTATCTCTAAGCCATTGAGAATATATTGTGATAATTCAACTGCTTTTTTTATGGCTAAAAACAATAAAAGTGGGAGTCGAAATAAACACATCGACATTAAGTATTTAGCTATAAGGGAACGTGTTAAAGAAAAGAAAGTGGTCATTGAGCACGTCAGCACTGAGTTGATGATCGCTGATCCTTTGACTAAGGGCATGCCACCGTTTAAATTCAAGGATCATGTATTGAATATGGGACTTGGTTCCCTTATGTAGTTTCTCATTGTATGGACAATGTTATTTTAATGAAATTCTTAAGTTTTGTGATGTTTTTTCTCATATTTATGTGCACCTTAAGTTGATTTGAGAAAATTCATTTAAGAAGGACCAAGAATAAACATAGGGTTTATTCATTAAGAAATTGTTGCCACATAAATTATAATAAGAATAAATACATAGTAATACATGGAAGATAATACTCGTCATAAGAGGACTTATCGCCATGATTCATGTATCTATTACTTAATACAGATTATCAATGGTTTTTAAGTTGAGACATTAAGTTTGGAAGTATGGACCAAGTGGGAGAATGTTAAGCTCCATTAATTTTTGCATAAATGCTGCCCACAATTAAGGAATTTAAACTGCAGTCTTTCCTTAACTTATGGAAACCAACTGCAGTAGTTTCCTTAAGTTAAGGAAATCAACTGCAGTTAATAAATTTATCGTTGGGAGCTACTGAAGTGGTCCATTACTCCCATCTGGAGTTCTCTGCCTTGATCCGTGGGACATCTGACACATAGCTATCAGAAGCTTGATGGAAGCTTAGCTATAAATTCATCTGTTTGGTCCCCAAGATTGCATCTCAATCCCCTTCAGTTTTACACCATCTAGCTGAGATAGCAGAGCTTGGAAGTGCCTTCAGAATTTTGTGTTCTTTTCCTTTTGTTTGGATAGAAGCTGGAGTGCTGAAGAAGAAGCAAGCAAGTGGACTGTGGCCTTCATCAAAACATCACCAATGGCTGGAGGTAACTCGTATCCCCGGGCTTTTAGTTTCAGCGATTCTTTTCAGTTCTTTCCGCATGCAGGATCGCTGTTTAAGTTTATCAGTTTTCTTTCACTGCGCTCTATTTGGCTCTCCATGTTACTGTTTATGCTGCGCAGTCATGTGCGCCCATTCGGCTTGCCATACAATCAATATGTTTCTTCCCCAGTTCGGGTTCTGGCTGTGGCCATGCGCCCTCCATTTTGATCTTCAGATCAAGACTATGTGTCTTCATGTAACCAAGACCCTTATATTTTCTCAATATAATACATTCTGATTTTTCTTACTGAAAAAAAAAAAGAGAATTTGGAATTCCAAATAATTTGAGTTTTAACGATTCCATCTCTCTGTGGGCGGAAATCATCTATAAATCTGAAAACGATTACATTCTCCAGGAGATAGTCTTCATCACTCTCTTCATTTTGAGCAATTTCATCGGCTCTGTTAACTCTGATTCTCGTGCGATCTATCCTCTCTCCCGGCCACCCTTCCCGGAACTCAGGTAGACCAACATTCTCAAGTTCGATCATATTAACAGTTATGCTGGACACCAAATGCTCTGCATGTACATGATCTTCGCTTTGGGGCCTTTCATTGGTTGTAATTGCCTCTGTTGCGTTTGTGTTTTGTGCGGCTTCCACGCCTCTCAGAATACGGAGAAGATTTTCTCCCTCATTATTGTTACTGCTTCTGTTTCCTTGTTCCATTCTTTGAACAATAGATCTGATCAAGAGATATGAAGTTTTGCGCAGTTGAACAATAACAAGATCTGGATTGTTGTTTTGCGCAGCTCAACAATAGGAAGATCTGGATTGTTGTTTTGCCCAGCTCAACAATAGGAAGATCTGGATTGTTACTTCTAATAGATCTGATTTATATATATTATGGGTTATTTTTTTTTTTATATTATTATTAATAAAAATATCATGGGTCTATACCAAGGGCCATATACCACGGGCCATTTTACCATTGGGTCAATACCATTGTCTCATTTAACCTCAATTTCTTCAGCCGGATTCCGTCACCGGAATCTCCAAAAAATCGCATTATAGACAACTCCTAGATAAAACATCATTTTTTAGTGTTCATGGATTATTGAAAAAATATAAAAAGGTTTTATTTATTTACCATACCTCTGGTTTATTTATATTTTTATCTATTTAACATATCTCTTTTATTTACTATAGTATTTGGCCCACGGTATTTTTGATCTAATATGGATCTATGAGATTTTATATGTTGATTTATAATCCTAGTATACCTCTTTTATATTTATTTATTGATTTACCATACCTCTTTATAAATATGGTATTTGGACTTTTTTTTTTTTTTTTTTTTGAGTTTTAGTAAATGTAAAGAGGTTTATGGAGTAAATATAAAAAGAGATTTTATTTATTTACCATACCTTTAGTTTATTTTTATTTTTATTTATTTATCATACCTATGGAATAAGTATAAAAAAAGGTTTTATTTATTTACCATACCTCCATTTTATTTATATTTTTATTTACTTAC
Organism: Pinus tabuliformis; assembly: GCA_031772625.1. Taxonomy (NCBI): domain Eukaryota; kingdom Viridiplantae; phylum Streptophyta; class Pinopsida; order Pinales; family Pinaceae; genus Pinus; species Pinus tabuliformis. The sequence goes on along the minus strand of CM062817.1, from coordinate 1,890,322,734 downwards.
CATAAATGTTTTTTAATGTTCATAAACATCTTTAAATTTATATTGTGTTTATACATAATAATAATTAGATTTATTTTTAAATAGTGTCGACATTAGATTAAAATGAGTTATGGTTTTTGGGAATGTGGTATTGATAAGCCATGGTATTGGCCCATGGTATTGTAACAAATCTTATTTGGAAGTTAATAATATCCATGATAAAATAGGGTTGAATATCCATAGTTAGGAATGTAGTTATATTGTAAGTATGGAATTTTTATGTGCTTATTAATTAAATTTAAATATGCATAAGAATAATTATTTTAAATTATATGGTAAAAATGATATTAATTTATACATAACATAGACACATATATATACGCTAGACCCAAGGTATTTGAATTGGTGACCTCGCAATGATTGTCTTAACAATGCAATTATTTTAATGTCATATGTATATTATGATTAATGAAAATAAAATTACAATATAATAAAAAATTATGTTTACATTTAACCTTCATTGTCTAACTTATAACATCTATGGCCTAAACATCTACCATATACTAAGTTGTAGAACTGTAGAGCACCAAATTTCTTATGAGTGGTTAAATGTATCTAGTAAGAGCATATGTCTTTTTCCCTTATGGAAGCCTCTCTCTTATGAAACATGAGTCAAATAAACGAGTAGTCAATTACCATAGTCAATCCACATTCATAGATAACAACTAATAATAGTGATCTTCCTTAATTAATAATTAAGTCATAACAACTTATTATCAATTAATAAAAACTACCTTCTTTATTAATTATTAACTAAGTTATAAGAATTATATAAATCTAAAACATAAATATTAATTTACATTATATATAAACAATATTAAGCTATTCTTTCTTAGAGGCTTATGTAAGCGGAAAATGTCCTTTTCCATTTGGATATCATACTATTGGACCAAATAATTCATGTATATTTTTTTACAGACCATTATACATAAGAAAATAGAATATTAAGATAATATCTTATATTTGTGCATGAAAAATATTATAACACAACAAAATAGAAATCAAGCTTTGACTCATGGTGCATTGTCTTCCATATGTTGATCAACTAGCTCCTTATAGTCACACGTCTTCATTTATTTAGACTCAAAAGTTTTTAGGTTTCCCTAAAGGATGATGGTATTCACTTTTGCTCCTTACAAGATACACGGATTCTCTCTCTCAAACTTGATTTCATCTTCATCTCTCAATTTGAGAAACCATTGTATCTATTATAAAGATTTCTTTACATATTCATGCTTCAAAATTTCCCTCAAAGATCTTGATCGCATGGAGAATGTCCCACGACTATTGCTCCTTGTCTTTTAGAGCTTGAGAAATAAGAGCTTCAAAAATATACTCAGTGTTTTCTATTCTAAAACAAATTGTTTCCAAGGGCTAAGAATATACCATGTCTTTAATTTGTCCATCCAATTCTTTCAAGATTTTACAGTTAGTACAATTGTTTCCTTTTTCCTTAACCATTTTTTTTCAATTTTTCAATTTCCACTTTAGCTAGCTCAAGGAACCTTTTATGGAAGTTATTTTCTACCTCTATGACCTGCTTCTTAGCTCAAGGCAAATGATTTATATTCTTAGAGCCCAAGGCCCTCAAGGTGAAATCCTTGTTTTTTTTCTGAGTTCCAAGTTTTGGAGCTACCTCATTTGATTTCATCTTATAAATGGTTGGTATCTTACTAGAAAAATCAAAGCTCCCATCACTAGAACATCAAAATTAATCGACTCAAAATTGCATATCACCAACTAGGTACCATGTATTAGAGCCTTAAACTCAAATAACATCCCAAATAATGAAAGTAACATACCTATCCTTTGTGGAGTACAGAAATACCAATTGTTCTCACTCCAACCTAGAAACCAAAGAAAAAATCCAAGCTAAGACAAGATAATTACTCAAGATATTGAGACATTGAGTTTCCAATGTTATTGTAGTCTTCTTTCTCCAAGGAGGCCTTCATTACTTCCCATGATTTATTGAACCATTCGAGTACATGATTTCATTTTTAAATAGTCATGTCGCCAATCTTATGAGAATAACCATAATTTTGAGTTGTATTTTTCCCTTCCTCACTAAAATTTCATCATGATAGAAACCTTTGGATGTACCTCCATAGATCATAATACCCTCCATTTGATAAAATTCAGATCAAACTCTTATATACCTCCTCAATTTCTCTCTTCGTTCAATGATCATTTTAGTACCATATGAGTGGGAGTTCATACCCACTTATAAACTCACTCATCTTCTTGCCTTAAACTGTGAAAATCATGTCAATCAATTAATTAACTTAAACTTGCACACAAAATCATTAATTTACAGGCATAAACTTGAAATACACTAATGTTGTATGTGTAGAATTTAGGACATTAATAGACCATAAAACCTATGTAAAATACGCATTAAACTTCTAATATAATACTTTTGAATAAGAGTAATACTTTGAAATACAAATAACTCAAAATAAACATTACAAAGATCTTGTTCTTTGGATGATAAACTCATAGAAGGGCTTTTTTAGGCATAGAGGATAATATTTCATTCAAGCAAGACCCTAAGTGTTCCCATCTAATTTTCAAAACAATTATTGTTCCCAACATCAATAAGACTTGTTCTTTTGTAGCTAGTGTCAAAATAAACAACATATGTAAAAGTTAAAATTAAATCAAATAACCACATAAAATTCTTGAGCGATATCCAATCACTTGGTTGACATCACAAAGTTTCGTAATGCACATGTTGAAATGTATCATTGTACTATAGGTAATTTTTTCATGCAAAAAAACATACAATTACAAAGTATTTCTTAGTCATTTAATGAGAGATCTCATCTCTACGTAAGAGAGACACACAATAGATCATAAGCAATAAAAATAAAGTACATGAACTAGTGAATGTAACACACCAATAATGAAAATATAATAAAATGAACTACAATCTCACTCTAACTATCAATGCTACACTACAAACTAAAGAAAACATAGAAACATTGATTTAATTGAGGGCCCTCTCAACCAATGTCACACTTACTGGAAAGTTAACAAACTATGATCAAATTAGGCATAGGTGGTCTATAAACACTAGTATGAAACACTTTATATTAATTAGAGATGAAGTGAAGTAACAAATTATTAGTATTAGGAAATTTTGTTTTATACTTCCTTAGCAAAGGGTTGAAAAGTCCTTCTATCGAATGTGACTATGCCCAGTTGGTATTGGCTCAATATGAAAAGAGGTAACATCTTTAGGAGGTCATGTGGTAGCGAGTGATGGAGGCTCAATAGTTTGTTTTGAAGTTGATTTTTAGTCATGCTCCTATAAATTCTCCTATAGACATCTAAAACAAGTTTTTCATGTCCATTTTTGGTTCTTATATAACTTTCTCGATAAGTAAGAAAATCATCAATCTCATGAAGACTAGGCTATTCACTATCAATCTTATCATTGTGTTCATAGGCATGATTTACTTACTTGGGTATCTCCTCATGTGCAATGCACACATCAATGAATCTATTATGGACCAAGAAGGAATTCCAATTATCACCTTTATTTCATACTTCCTCCAAGATAATTATTTTAATTAGACAATGACGATACAATCTATGACTAAAATTACTAGGCTCTGTCATCTGCAATTTTCTATTTTGCCAGAGTTTTTACATAAATAAAATGGGAATTTTAAGTTATAATTTGCTTCAAATCAGAGACGAATACAAATATGGCAAAGGAAATTGATTGCATACCTCCCCTTACACATTATATACTTTTGCAACACAAACAATAGATTTCTACACCTATCTATAATATAGAATTATGCTACCCTTCTTGCTGAATTTGAGCTATGTTATGTTAAGAAAAAATGTTAAGTCATACTCCTTTGTCAACTTGTTTGTTCTTAAGCCGAAACTCCCACTTTTGAGGCATTCTACTGGCTTTTTCCATGGAATTGTCCATCACTACCATCACAAAGTTTCCTTCCCAATCAATTCGACCATCAAACACTTCTGAAAATGCTCTAGTGATAAAGTTATCATGCCCATGAATTTTTTGAAGGAACGTAAGCCACTTTGTAGCTTTGAGTATAAGTTTAGTGGCATCAAACTCAGGTCATGATTCAATAGCTTCTATAAACCATGTTTCCTTTCTGATTGTGGTCATTTTCCCCATACGATGACATTGAAATTCTCTCTGAGGTATGTGGAGATTCTCTTCTCTTAAAAATTTGTCACTACTAGCACGGGAATTAGGGTTTTCTGAGCAATATACAAGTTAGAGACTCATTTCAACTATATGGGCCATTTCACATGGAAGGAATCATGATGATGGGTGGTTGAATGACATGCGTGCATGAAAATAACGAGATTGGTCATGATTTTTCATTCCTTTCAATGGCATCTTTTGTAGGGTAGAGAATGGATACTAAAATAAAATGATAAGCATGAGTGGATGTATAATAGTTGTAGAATAAGGGTGTAAACATGAGGTGATAAATGTAAGGGGTGGAGTAGGGGCATAAGAAAAACCATATAGTTATATTACAATATGCTTAAATGGCTATTATCTCGTATCTTTCCATGTTTTTAATAAAACTAAAAAATGTCAAATTTAATTCCTTACCTCAATAGACTAATGCATGTTGAAGTTGCTAGGAATGTTAATGAGCTAAAAATTAACATGAAACTTTTGTATTACTAAGCTAAACTAAAAATGTTGAGGTTTGACCAAATGTTGATGTTGAGGTTGGTCATCTACAAAATCATCATCCTTGGAAAAATGAAGAATTGTTAAGAGAAGGGAGAGCTAAAATAATGGATTTTGAGAGAAATCATACTGAAGTTCTCATGCTAAGGAATAAAGGATCTATAATTTTGATTTTTTATTAGTAGCATAATTAAACCAAATACAAATGCTAATAACGATATTGATGTTTTGGGAAAATATAAATTTTATTTTCTATATTGATAGGGGTGTGGAATAAGTGTTCATTCCAAAGATGTTAATGTGAGGAAATTCATTGTAGTGGAGATGGATTCTAATTGTGGTGGAAAGAATGAATTGAGTGCTCATCTCAATCTCTATAATGAGAAGGATTTTCATAGATCTGATTCATATCTACTTGATAAAATTGTTAGGAAACAAACTCATATATGATCCAAGTGGATATTGGTGGCCACCTATCAAGTCCACTTAGACTCCCACCATTGCTTCTCTTAGCTTTTTGAGTTTCCCTAAGTGTAGCACAACTTACTATTTTTAGTAGTTTTTCGGGTCCTGAACTTCCAGAGCCGTTTTGAGACCCTAAATGATGTTTTTTTGGGAAAACTGGGAGCAACAGGTGTACATGGATTGATCTTGCTCTTCCCAAAGTTGTAGTTATCGTATAGATATTTCTAATGAGATATTGTGCATGTCAAATGGATATCATATGCCAAAGTTATGACCCCGAGAAGTTGATGTACCAATTTACCCAAACCAGGCACACAGTTTGGTGTTTCATCTTCTAGGGTTAGGTTTTTGGATGTTTAGGGTTTTCCATTGTTTCTCAACAATAAATAGGCCTTCAAGCCTCATTGTAACACAGTTCAGAGGCATGTAGCCGCCACATCTCTTCTCAGAGATAAGCTACCATTGCCCTAGCTGGTTTATTTCCATTTATGTTTGTAAGCATATTTCAATATTTTATAGTAATGAAATGAATTATTATTTTGGTTGTGTATCTGTCTTTATGGTTATCTCTCTATTTGATTGCATTCCTGTTTAAATCCAGATCAGTGGTATCAGAGAAGTCCACTTTTCTTCTTTGTTTTTCTTTGCATGTCCCCAAAGAGGTCGGGATATAAGGAGTTAGGGCTTGAACTGGTTGAACCTTTGCAAGACTAGTCTTTCAAATCCCAATGGCCTCCTATGGCAGATGAAAAGAAAGACGAGGGGCCAGGAGATCCTATCAAAATCTTGCTCGAAGAAGCCATCAAGCGACAAAGGAACACAGTGATGGACAACACTCCCAAGATCCTTCAGCGGTTACCCAGAGAGCAGCTCTTCTGGAAATGCCACGCCCTTTAAGGTACATATTAATTTGGAAATACCCATCTTCGAGGGTCAAATAGATGTAGATGTTGTAGATAAATGGTTAAATCTGCTTGAGGATTATTTTTCTCTTCATGATTTTTCCAGTCAGGAAAAGACTATTTGTGCTCTTTTCAAAGCAGCCCCCCGTCAAGGACTAGTGGGAAACCTTCTGCGAGTTGAAGGCTGAAAGTATAGGTTCATTATTTTCAACTGCACCCACTTGGGATTCATTCTAGGATGCCATCAAGGAGCAGTACTACCCTGTCAGAAGCTATGAGGATCAATACATAAAGTAGACCACGATGCAGCAAGGAAGGGACCAAGACGTGCCAAAGTTTACCAATATTTTCCATACCCTTAGCAAAAAGTTGGGTATCAAAGATTCAGAGCAGCATTTGGTACTCAAATAACGCGGTTCCATGCAGAAGTACATCCAGGAAGAAATAGAATTCCTGAACATCCCCTCGCTCAGCACGGCATATCGATATGCTGTTAAGGTCGAGCAAAATTTTAAACAGAAGAAGTGAGACTTTGGATCTTCAAATTCGAAGCAAGGGAAACGTTCCCCCAAACCATAGAACAAATGACAAAGCCAAGGCGAGACAACCCAATACAACCCGCCAAAGCTGCAAGAAAAGAACAACGTCGTGAGTTCCATAAGAGCTCCACTCACAACACAAGTGAGTGTTGGGCCAAGCAGTCACTGGTGGCCGAGCTAAAGGTTTCAAAATCAGATGCATGTTCCGACTTTGAGTTAGAATGCGACAAGGGGAGTGACAAAGGGAAGCAGATTATTGATGCAAAGCCCAACGTCACTGTTTCAACCACGAAGATACAAAATGAGGAACCCGAAGATCCAAAGGAGGAGGAGCATCTCTTCCACTACCAGATGTGGTTAAAGGGCTCCTCGCTACAGTTCATTGCCAACAGCGGGAGCCAAAAGAACCTCATTTCGGCAGAGGTCATGAAGTGATCGGGCTTAGCGACCACAACAAATCCACAACTGTACACCATCGCGTGGCTTCACCAAGGACAAGATCTTCCCGTGAGCTAGTAGTGTTGTCTTCCATACAACGTCAAGCCCTTCATGAATGAGGTATTGTGTGACATTGCTCCCCTTGAAGTTTGTGATGTATTATTAGGACAACCATACTTTTGGAAGCGACAAGATGTGTATGAATCAAGGCCTCGTGATGTTATTGTTACATTGGGAAATAAGTTGTACAGGATATCAGAGGTAGCACCACCTACCGCCATCTCTTTGGTTACTGCAAAATAGTGCAATAAGCTCATTTCCAAAAACGGGAAATTTTTTTTCCTGATGACACACCCTCAAGGAAAGAAAAAGATGGTGGCCACAACCTCCAGACAAGGCCCCTCCGCATGACAAATACAAATGGACAAGGTCATGGAGGAGCACAAGGACATCTTCACCTCCCCTGTAGGGGTTCCTCTGCACTGTCAGGTCAAGCACTCCATCAATCTAACCCCAGGTACGCCACTGCCCAATCAACCAATCTATCGGTGCTCTGTTCTAATCAATGATGAAATCAAGAGGCATATTTAGGAGCTGTTGTAGAAAGGTCACATCCATCTGATTTCATCACCCTGTGGGAGCCCGATCATGTTGGTACAGAAGAAGGATGGGACTTGGAGACTCTGTATTGACTATCAGGGGCTGAACAAGATCATTGTCCATAATATTTACTTGATCCCTTAGATTGATGACCTCCTAGACCAACTAAAGGGGGAAAATACCTGAGAAAGATTGATCTGAAGTTAGGATATCACCAGGCACCAATCGAACCATCTGATGTGTCGAAGACTTCCTTCAAAGCCAAGGAGGGCCTTTTCAAATGGTTGGTTATGCCTTTCAGATTGACGAATGCTCTTGCAACCTTCATGAGGTTAATGGATGACATATTTCGGCCATTCACCAACTCATTTGTAGTGGTATACTTGGATGGCATCCTGATCTTCAGCCAAAGTTAGGAAGAGCACCTCCACCACATCTGACAGGTTCTCCAGACAGTACGGGAACACAAGCTATGTCCCAATTTGGAGAAATGCACTTTTGGCATGACCTAGGTTCAGTATCTGGGATACATTATTGATGAACAGGGGGTGCATGTGGATCCAGCCAAGATCCAAGTCATTTGGGATTGGCCATCTCTAACCACTCTCAGAGAGCTCCACAACTTTCTAGGTCTTGCCAGCTTCTACCACAGGTACATGTATAGGTTTTCTCATATCACTTGACCCTTGAGTCAAGTCACCAAGGGAGGAGTGAAAGAAAAATTCTTTTGGTCTGAATCTCAATAGAAGGCATTCACAGAGTTGAAAGATTGCCTTTGCACGGCACCAGTGCTTGCATTGCTAGATTTGCAACAACCATTTGAGGTCGAGACAAATGCCTCTGAATATGCTATTGGAGCAATCATTACTCAACACTGGCATCCAGTGGCATATCACAGTGAGACACTTTCACACACAATCTAGAAGTATCCCACTTATGAAAAAGAGATGTATTCCATTATGCAGGCCTGCTGACAATGGAAGCGTTACATTTTGGGAAAGGAAACAGTCATCCACACAGACCACTGACCCTTGTAGTTCATACAGACCCAAGGTAAATTGCAGAGTGATCACCATCAGAAGTGGTCTACATACATACAATAGTTCCATTTGAATATCAAGTATAAGGAGGGAAACACCAATAATGTTACAAATTTCCTCAGTCAACCACCAATCATGGTGTTAACCACTGTGTTATACTCTTGTGGGCACAAGACTTCTGATTGGCCACTTCTCTACAAAATCAACCCAGAATTTGGCCACACATACTAGACACACTTGGAGGGTCGCCATGTTCCAAGTTTTCACCTCCAGGATGCCTTGTTATGCCACCTCGGTCACCTTTGTGTTCCTTCAAGTGAGCATGCCAAGATGATTTTGGAAGCACATTATAGTTGGGTTGCTGGGCCTTTCGGGGTCGAGAAAACAATGGCAGTACTACAAAAGTATTTCTATTGGCTAAATCTTCAACAACATAACGGGAAGTACATCAGATCATGCACTGCCTGTGCCATTACCAAACCAACCATCAAGAAGCAAGGCCTCTATATCCTGCTGCCTACCCCTATTCGACCTTGGGAATCTGTCTCGATGAATTACATGTCAAGCCTTCCTTCCACTAAGCGTCGAAAAACTGTGTTTTTGTGGTCATCAACAGATTCTCGAAGATGGCCATTATGGCGGTCTGCAAGAAGAATATCACAACAAAAACCACTGCTAATCCGTTCTTTGAACGAGTGTGAGTGCACTTTTGGATCCCACAGTCTATCATCTCAAATCAGGATAGTTGGTTCCTCAGTACATTTTGGTCTAGTCTCTAGTCAATGCTGGACACCAAACTCACTAAGTCCACAGCCTTCCATCCTCAAACTGATGGCTAGACAGAGGTTGTCAATAGGATGATTGTATATATTTTGTGCATGTACAACTCAAAGAATCTACGCACATGGGACAAGAGCCTCCCCTATTCTTAGCACAGCTACAACCGAGCTCTTCACAGCTCGACTAGCCACAACCCTTTTCAGGTGGGCTTGAGATTCGAGTCACTATGTCCCATTGATGTGGCCATGCCATTTGCAACAACTCACACAGATTTGGCTCATTTCCAATCTGAAACAGACAAGGAAAACAACTTCATTGAGCACATCCAACATATTCGCCAGTAGGTCCATGACATTCTAGAGAAATCAAATGCCAAGTACAAGCAAAAACATGATCAACATCAGGTGCCACACAAGTTTCAGGTGGGCGACAAAGTCTAGTTGCATTTGCAAAAGGAACGCCTTACCGGAGCATATCAAAAAATAAGACCACTCTGATATGGTCCTTACACCATTACCAAGGCTGTGGGAGATAACGCATTTGAGCTTAGCATTCCCCCTTTCCTTAGCTTTCACCCAGTGTTCAATGTGGACCATCTTCGGCCATAATTTCCACCATTGCTAAACACATCCGACATTGCAAAACAGCTCACACCCACATAATTAAATCTAGATTGCATGGAACAAGCTGCTAGTGATCAGATCATCGACACACAAATCAAACACACTCGGCAACAGAATATCCAACTACATTGAGTTTTTAAAGCAGGCAAACTCCTTCACCAGGGCAAGTGGCTCACGAGGGACCAAATTCAGTAGAAGTTTCCTCATCTCATGGAGGAACTCAATGCAATGGGGACCATTACTTCCTAAGGGGGGGACGAATGATCCAAGTGGATATTGGTGGCCACCTACCAAGTCCACATGGAAGGTGTATCTTTTTTATGACTTCAATCTTTGCTCGATCAACTTCAATTCCTGCAAAATATATAATATGAACAAAAAAAATCGTTGTAGTCTTAACATAGGGAACTTAACATCTTTTTTTGCTGAAGCAAGAGTCGTACCTTCTATTTAATTAAATCAGAAAATAAATTACATAAAATACAAAAGTCCACGAGGAACTGTGGACCAAGGAAAGACTATTATCTTACTGCCAAGGGAAACGAGCTAAAGGAAAAAACCCCAAACCCTACTGAAAAAATGTCAAAACCCTCAAAAGACAGACAATGCTGAGACCGTACGATCTTCCCATGGAAATCCAACAGACGAGATTCAATTCGGGCAGCAACAAGCACACACTTTAAATTTAAAATCAGACCCGAAGAGGAAAAAAGGTACCAATTTGAAAGGATTTTGGGTCCACATGGGGGAATAACCCACGAACTTTTAGAACGTGCGAAAGTCGTCAATTACTGCCATGAAACAAAAAAAGTATGGAATATATTCTTCATCCAAACTTGCATTCTTAATCTCAACCATCAAATCTCCTCACTCGATCCAACGGCAGTGGAAGATTTCATGGTACTTAGAAGCATGGCACTTAACCACCTAGACCCACCAACATGCTCTTTCATTCCTGACCGTAGATCCACCTTGCTTAATCTGATGGTAAAGGATCATATCGCACGGGTCTAAAGCACTAAACATTAGTGCGCGATGAGGGCTAATCAATCCCACCCCTTAGCCACATGTAGCTTGGTGAGTGGAATCGCTCCCATTTCCAGAAAACCACTTCCCACTTGACAGGCCTGCGATAAACCATATACCACCCTGAGAGCGGTATTGCGTCTATAGAAAGAGAACCGAGGGTATTAAGGCCGCCGAGAAGGCCTGGATTCCGGTCCCTAGCTCCATTCCCTCTACGCCTGTACATAAACCAATGTAAGATGATGCTCCAGCCATCCGGCCAACCATCCAATAAACAGAGTCTTCCGAGTAGCTTCCACCTAGAGTAGCTTTGTTTGTATTTACCAAGAATGTGGAGGCTGATAGTTACCTGCTTCCGACAAAAGACCAGACTGTGAAAAATGCAGCAATTCATAATGAATTCAAGTCATCTAGACCCCGCCCCCATGGCTCTGTTTCGAAACACCATCCTATCTTCATGCGCCTGGTCGTGATAGTACGCCTTTAATCTATTCTGAGGCATCTCTTGCCACCCCTTTGCAACCCTGCTCTCGATGCAGATCACTCCTTGATTGGCCAAAATATCCGCCAATTTATTGGTCATTCTTCACACATGATTGAAACTTACTGTGCAAAGGCACTGGAGGTGAAGCTAAATCCGTTGAAAGACCTGAATTAGCCTCCAGTGTTTTGAGACTTTTTCCGGCGCCGTGTTATAACTGATTCTTTTGAGTGAGTTAATGATTAACTCAGAATCAGCTTCGATAATCACATTTTGGTGGTTATCCAGCTCCATGAAATCTAAACATTGCTCCAAAGCCGTTAATTCCACCATATTGTTAGTGGCTCTTCCTAAATGGCGATGGAAGATTAAAAGAATGCTTCCATTTTCATCCCTTAACGCCCCTCCAAAGCCAGCTATACCCGAGTTGCCTTTGGAAGCCCCATCAATCTTGTATTTCAAAAAACCCTGAGGGGGAGGGTGCCAGAAATCTTGCTAATTATCCATTTTCATTAACTTCCTATCTAGGTCCTAAGGAATAAGCCCCTACATACCCAGCTGATGAAGTATCTGCAATTCAACATCTGAAGGTGGGTTCTTAGGGGGATTTCGCACTATAGTGCCAACCGTCTCCTTAAGCTGATTTAAGATCTACTCAAAAAGGTGTTGGGAGGGAATTTTTTCATTCTTGAAGATTCTATTGTTCCTTTCTTTCTAGACATTCCATATAATGAAGCTTGGCGTAAGAGCCCAAGCTGAGCCTAGAAGTTCATAATCAGAAAAGTTACGTCTCCAATTGTTTAGGGTATTGATAATACTCCCTTTGTCCCTGTCAGTCTGTTGGAAAATGGTGTCAAAAGTATCCCACAACCTGGAGGTGAAACTACAATTATTGAGAAGGTGCTCCATTGTTTCCTCTTGGGCTTCACAGAGCTGGCATCTGGAAGGCCCCATAACACCCCTCTTCCGAATGTATCCCAAGTCAAAATTTTCTTACGATAAACCAGCCATATGAAGAGTTTAATCTTCATCCAACCTTGATGCCTTCATAGATTCTACCAAATCCTATCCCGAACATGGGAATCCAGCTCAAGGAGTATGCGTTTTGCCTCCTTAATATTAAAGGAACCCTTATTATTGTTTCCCCAACTAAGTTGGTCATGCCCCCATGTCACTAATATATTCCTTTGTTCCAACATTTTCATAAGCGCCTTTGCTTTTGCTATCAAGAGGATGTCATCCCTGTAATCAATGTTCCTCCAAGTTCTCCATTTTTCTGCTATATTGGTTTGATCCAAAAAATCCTTTACCTTAGATAACCCTTTGGTATCTATCTCTTTCTTGAGGTACAAAAAGCCCTCTTTTAATAGTATATGTTCTTGTTGCCATTTATCCTCCCAAAATAAAGCCAAATCTCCCTCTCTGATTTCCCAAAAGCTGTTTTTTTATACTAATCCTCTGTTCTCCCAGGCCTTATTCCAGATGTGTGAGCCCTTTATACTTCTAGACATCCTTATGTGATCATTATTTTGCCAAGTGCTGGCATATTTTTCTTTCCTAATACTACCCCACTGAGCCTTTGGGTTTCTTACCCAACACCACCATAATTTTGCCCCTAAAACCTTGCTTAGAATCTCTGGATCATCCAATCAAACACCCCCATGGTTTTTAGGTTTGCAAGTTTTATCCTAGGCTACCAAGGTCCATTCCTTTCTTTCCTCCCCCTTACCCCAAAGAAAGTCTCTTTGGATGGTTCTGAATTGTTGCAAGACTCCTTTTGGAGCTTGGAGTGCTGACAGCATGAAAACTGGGATTGATTGATGAACAACCTTTGTAAGCACCAACCTACCAGCCAAGTTTAAAGATCTAATAGTCCATTTCCTAATTTTATCATGCATCTTACTAATCACAGTCTCCCAAATTCTCTTGTGCAAAGGTTTAGCAGTTAGAGGAACTTCCAAATATTTTGAAGGGAGGACATCCCTTTGAAAGCCCAGAATTCTAGAGATATTCCTTTGAATAGCAATATTGGCATTAAAGAAAAAAATTAGATTTGGAGAGATTAGCTTCCATACCTATAGCCATGGAAAGTCACTTAGGATTTGTTTATACGCAAGAGATTCTTTGACCGTGAGGATTCCCTGCAGCATGGTATCATCAACAAATTGTTGATGAGTCAAGGCTTGTCCATTATCAGAAAGTTAGAGACCTTTAGTCTTACCAACTTCTTTTTTATGCTTGATAGACTGACCAAGTCCTTCCATCATGAGGATGAAGAGAAAGGGAGAGAGAGGGTCTCCCTGCCTGAGGCCTCTTGAAGGAATAAAAGTCTCGGAGGGAGAACCATTAACCAATATTGAAAATCTGGAAGAAGTTACCAAGGCCATGACCCATCTAACCCAATTATGATCAAACCCAAAAGCAATAAGAACATTCCTGATATAGGTCCAATTCAAATTATCATAAACTTTGGCTATGTCCAATTGCGTGATCATTCTAGCCTTCCTATTGCTAGTCAATGAGTGCACCACCTCATGTACTTGAATGATGTTATTGATAATTTGTCTGCCTTACACATAACCACATAACTAGATTGTTCCACAGAAACTAGTGTAGGAAGAAGAGGTTTGAGTCTATTGGCCACAAACTTAGATATTATTTTGTAAACCACATTGCACAAAGCTATGGGTATAAACCTGTTAGGAGTTTGAGCAATGTCATGTTTAGGGATCAGGGAGATAAAGGAGGTATTGAGAACCTTCAAAATAGTTATATTCATCCTATAATCTTCCACTACATTCAGAATATCCTGATTAAAAATATTCCAACAAGATTTAAAGAAATCCACATTGAAACCATCAGGGCCTGGCGCTTTACCATTCTGCATTTCTTTGAGGACCTCACTAACCTCCTCTTCAGTCACTAGCCTATTAAGGTTGAAATTATCCTCTCTAGACACCAGCCTAGGTATATGTCTTGTTAAGTCCCTGATGAAATGCTCTCTATTTGAAATGGTTTCCTTTGCTATACCTCGAAAGTGCTAAACTAACACAACTTCTATTTCTTCATGGGAATTGAGAAGATTCCCTCCCTCGTCCTTGATCAAAGAGATCCTGTTATGAGCTCTATTCGCCATGGTGGATCTATGGAAAAATCTAGTGTTTCACTCTCCTTCTTTTAGCCATTGAACTCTAGATTTTTGTCTCCAAAATATTTCCTCTTGTTTACATAAATTCTCCTAGTCTTGATGATGTTTGGTGACTTGATCACTTCTGACTTTATCAAAGCCATCCATGATAAGGGCTTGGTTGAGTTTCTGCATTTTACCTTCAACATATTTTTTTGCTTCAAAAATATTGCCAAATTCATTCTTGTTCCATTATTTGAGCCTGAGCTTGATGTGCTTTAGTATTTTGTGAAGAAGGAGCATTATTGTACCCTAAATATGCAAATCTTCTGACCACTAGTTTGCAATGTTGCTGATGAAATATGGGTGGGAGAGCCAGATATTCTCAAATCTAAAAGGTCTATTCCTGGGGGTACCAATGCCCTGAACCTAGAGTTGAACCGGACAGTGATCTGAGCCTCCAAAGGGGATAACTCTCACTATCATTTCCTTGTCAATGAGCATAAGGTACTCTGAGATTATGAATATGTCTAACTTTGAGGCTACTTGAGACTCTCCTCCCCTTTTATTGTTCCAAGTAAGGAGACCATTACTCGTATCAGTGTCCACTAGCTTCATATTATCTATAAAAGTTTGAAATGCTAAAGAGTCTTTGTTTAGAGTTCTGGTTCCCCCTTTTTTCTTCGGAAGTGATTTGATCATGTTGAAGTCCCCCCCCATGATCCATGGTATTCCTGCATGTCTTTCTCTAAGATCCATAAGAGAATCTAGAAACCTGAGTTTATCATCCATTCTTTGAGGGCCATAAACATTTGTGACCAGGTAGATCTCCCTATCTCCCACAGGCTGAATAACCACTGATAAATAATTCCTAGATGCCTCAACATCTATTATGCCAATCTTTTGGGGGTTCCAAAGAGTGAGTATGCCTACTGCTGTATTCTCTACTTTGACTTCTAGAAACTCAAATTGATTGAGCCATTTTCTATGTATTTCTTTTATTTTTTGAATGGAACATTTAGTTTCGTGGATGAAGATCATATCCGGAGCTGCTTGCTTCATTCTATTACTAAGTAATATTTGTTTTCTTCTACTACCTAGACCCCTGATATTCCAAGAAGTGAACTTCATTATTAATTATTTGTAAAGGAGTAGCTAGTTAGGTCTTTCATCTTACCTGAATCTATCATTAGCTTTCCACGTTCCATCAATAGCTCGTTCTGCTTTTTCCTGCCTCTTTTCTTTCCTCAGTTTCCAGGTGCAAATCCTGGTGTGATTTTCATAGTTTTCACACCTTCGTTACCCTGCCTTTCGTTGTTTCTTTGCCTCTCCAGACCTTTAGCCTAAGTTTTCCATATAAACAGCTGTTGCACTCTATTGAACTCTTCTTGAGGTAATGAGTCTACCCCTCCCATGGTTCCCGGTTTCAAGAACCCTTCTAGATCTAGGTGTTCTCTATCAAGAATCTCCTGTAGTTCATGGTCCTCTATTTCCATATCACTCTGGATCATTTCCGAGTCCATCTCCAATTCTGCATCACTCATCATAGTTTCTTTCTGTTTATTAATATCTTGTATTTGTTCACAGTCTTCTTCTTTCTCCTCCTCCACTGGACTTCTTCCCATTTGTTGTGGGGAAAAATGCCTATGCAGGACGATCCTATCCACCTAAGGTGTGACAGTGCCTTAGCAACAAACAGAGACAACTATTATAGTATTCTTCCTTTATGAATTAAGAATGAAGAGAGAGATGGATGGACTAACCGGTGTCTTCCGTTTGTCCCTCGATCCGGTTTCTCTTCTCTTGGAGAGTTCTCAGCTACTTGCCTTCTCGCTCGCCCAGCTTCAAGAGGTTTCTGCAAGATCACAAGAAGAGAACAATACACAAGACATGGATTCATATTCATAACTAGTTCAGGATTAGAAATAAACTAAACATACTAATGCAATCATACATCAAAGATACATCAGTATATAGGAGAAACCAAGATAGCTTTATTGATGAATAACAAGGTTCAGGAAGAGATACAACCCAGAGGGCTCCAATCCAGCATCTCCTTCCCAGCAAATGGAATTCCTATCTTCACCCCCTTCAAAGCATTAAGCACCCAATGATTCCAATCTCAAACCAACAACAATTCTTTGCAATAACAAAATTCCAGCCCCTAGATCTCATGGAGGAGAGATCCATATATAGATGTTTGGAGAGAGGATGAGTCAGCTTGAGATCTGACTAGTGTCCTCTCCCTCTGTCAGTTCTTGATTCCACTTGGAGGTTCTTGCTTCCACTTGGAGATTTGGAACCTCTTACTCATCACCAGTCGAATTCCCCGAGGCAAGTGTCATTTTGGAAGCTTCCTGTGTTTTGACACCTTGAGAAATGAACTTGCCACATGTCCACTCTCGTTCAGTGCAGGTAGCCAGTGTTCCCTTTGACATTCAACGCAGGTAGCCAGTGTTGGCTTTGACATTCAGCGCAAACAGCTAGTGGAGCCACTGAATTGATCCTGAATTGACTTGTTTTTGAGCAGTTTCTGGTGGAGAACTTCTGTGAATTTCTGTGGTTTGTTAGCCTTGTTCCTCTAGGGGTAGGAACAACATGTTTAGGGACTTTGGATCCCTTAGATTATGGACATTTCCTGCTCAATGCTGTAAGGCACAAAAATGTCTATAACAGATGCCCCCTAAAGTATGAGGCTGTTTATCGGGTGAAATGCTTTATCAGGCGGATCCGAAGTTCATCCAATGCTAGGAGGAGACCTGCAATAAGATACAATACAATACATTATTTTTCATACTGCTTTCATGATCTATCTGAGGTCGGAATTCCCATGCTCAGCTTTATAAATTCATTTTTCTGTACATAGAACAGACAATCCTCTGATGGTAGACTGATAATTTTGATGAAATTATCATCCTTTGAGTAGGATGATTATCTGCTGTACATGTCAATGTCTTTATCTTTCCTGAATATATATCGCAGCCCGGATGGATGGAACTAGATCCGGGGTCTTCAAACTCGTTCGATCTTCACTCTAAGTATAAGTCGATCCATGTGAGAAATGTTCTGAAGTCGAACATGGAAAGACATCGCTTGATTACCGGTCAATGATGTAAACCGTTAACAAGTGCGAGAGGAATCACCGATAATAATAATGACCCTCAAGGTACTGCAGTACAATCCACGTGGTGTGAATAAAGGACTTGGCGTCAAACACCACGCAAAATCTTTCGGTCGAAGGTCATTGATGTATACCTGTCGCCGGAAGTGAGAAACTTGCCATTGAGGCATGCAAGCTTCAAAGTACTGAAGGGGTTGTTCCTAGATCAACTTCTCGGATAATGAGCTGATGTCGACAAGAAGTGATCCGTCAAAGGAGGGCCTTAATGAATCCCACATCAGTGACATGGAACGGAGCTAATGATTTTAATGGAGGTGAAAACGATCTGTGACATATGATTCAGGGTGGCGGTCATGAAAGGATGAAGGATAATGTATGGCAGTGGATGGGACATGGTTGACTTTTCTGAACGACTTCTCTTGAACATATGGCGACACTGATGCGATGGATCGGTAGCATTACCCCAAATATGGATGGTATGGCGAGACCATGGATGTGACCGGTGAATGAAACAACCCAACCCGATTGTGGTACGGAGGAAAAGTGTCATGTTCAAGAGCGACTTGCTACCATCAAAGTTTTCTTGAGTTTCTCCCAATTTTTCCCCAGTCATTGCTGACTAGTACCTCTTTATTTTTGTCAAGCTTGAGGAGGATAACATATTCTTGTTCTATAACTTGCCCTTCAGGCAATCCCATCGCTATGTTTTAACGAGCCTAGCGATAGTGAAACTCGTTCTCATCTAAAGACAAGTTTGTCGCTATTTAATGATTTTAACGAGTCTAACGACAAGGATAACTCGGTCCTTTTCATTTTTAGAGAGTCTAAAAAGGTACATAAAGTTAACTCCAAAAGTCCTTTTTCGTCATCTAATCCCTTAAGTCCGAAAAAGTATAAAACAATACAGAAGGGATGAGTTTTCGATAGTTTTAACGAGCCGAATAAAACAAGCGCTTGATCTTTTTGTGCAATAATCCCTCAGGTCCAAAAAGATTAAAATCTAGAGGAGGGATAGCTCTTCCGATCGCTTTAACGAGCTGGAAGGCCAAAACTCGGTAATCTTTTCATATTTTACGAGTTAGATGAAAAGAGCTTAAAGAAGACTCGTCTTTTGAGGAATGAGTGATAAACAGGGTTAGCAGCGGATTCCAGGTACAGGTTGGAATTTTCCAATCACGGCAGTGTCACAAGGATGGCTAGGTGAAATCACTCTTCGCAGCTGTTCCTCAAAATGGGTAAACAATCATATGGAGGTGAACGATCGACCAAATGAAAAGTGGAGGTGACGGTGCAAACACGACCAAGGCTTTAATGGCTGATAATATTACATTCATTGTGGTTATTTACCGGGATAGTTCATTTTTTAATGAGCTTAAACGCGGGTGGAAACATTTGCTCGGTCTTATGTTTATTTTTTAACGAGCATGAACTATGCACTAAAATTGCTCGGATCTTGCGTTTATTTTTTAACGAGCATGAACTGTGTGCTAAAACTGCTCGAAATACCAGTCATATGATAAGAGTGTCTCATTGAGATTCTATTTTTTATGGAGCTTGATCTCACAAAGCTTTGCCCCGCATCCTTTCTTTATGCAAGTTAGGAAATGACTAACCCAAAAAACAGATAAATAACCGCTCTTTGCTTGCACTCCAAAAGGTTTGCATGCCTCCAGGTATAAAGTACGATTTCAAGGTTACCTCTACTTCTTTTCCGTCAAAACAATTGTTTTAACGAGAGAGGCTTACCTCTTTCAGGTTACCCAAAGATTGTCTCGTTAATATTTCAAAAAAAACACTTCCTCGGCAATGTCTACCGAAATAGACAAAGGTGAGCGACGATGCCCGCCAACTCACATAACTTTGACAAAAGAATCTTATTCTAGAATAACCCTCTTCCAGCATGGGCGACGTACAGACTAGTCATATTCTCCCGCGGAAACCTACCCTATACCCAAAGTTTTCCTGACGAAGCAGACCAGGACGCATGCCCACTGGGTTCCAGTCATATCCTCCCGGATTACTCGCGCTCATCAGGAGGACGGACCGTGGGTTGAGACACTTCTTGCGTGAATAAACCATTTAGGGATGGTATATGACTATTTGCGATGCGTGATCTGGGAAATGAAAGTTGGTCCACGAGCTTGACCATTCTTCCTTCATGCGGAAAACACATTACTCTAAAGAGTGAGGAGACGAGGGCCCCCATGCAATATATATAGTCTCGTCCAAGGAGTAGGTTATAATCCAAGGGTCCTTGAATGACCATCACGTTCATTTGAACGGTCTTCCCTTTCAATGTGATAGGCACATTGGGGAGGATCCCTAAAGGTCGACTGGTTCCTTTATCAAAGCCTGATAGATTTCTCATTTCAGGCAAAAGCGCTGGCGAACCAAGCGCTTTCCAAGCAATAGAGGAAAGGATACTCACAGATGCCCCCTCATCAATGATAGTGCCAGCCATTACCATTCTGTATATTTGAACGATAATTCTGAATGGTATGCTTGCTGGCAACCGGGGTCTGCCTAGTTGGTTCTAGTCGAACGAGACAACTAGGTTGCTTGGTGGTGGGACCGAATAGACGGCCGGGTATGACTCTGACGAAGTTCCTTCCTGCGATAAAGGAATGGGCAAATTGCCCCCTTGTTCATCAGAGTCTGTGTTGATGAAGAGAATTTGGACGGTGTCGTCTTTACTCTCCTCTGTGATGGTATCATTCGAAGATAGAGCCTCTGAAGGCAAAACCGGGTCAACTTCCGCCTCAACCTTTTGACTTTCGTCAGGCATGGATCCAGACGGTTCATCTTCAATGATAGGTGCTTCGGCTGACCACCTGGGCGGGCCAGCCGAGTTCTCAACTAGTGAAGGACTTGGCAGGAGTTTTTGATATCCAGGAGGAAGTTGCGCTCGTAAAATCGGGTGATCTTCCAAAACTCTTTTAGCCTCGTCTAAGAAGGGACAATGGTGGATGGCGTGATCACCTTCACATAGTTTGTAGGGAAATCTAGATTTCCCTCTCTGTCCTGAGACTTCACTTTCACTAGTCGACGGTGAGCTGTCAACATGGCTATCAGAGGTCGACGCTACCAAATTGTGCAAACGGGGAGACCAGTCCCTTAGTATCCGAGGGATGCAGGGACATTCTCTGTGGAAGTGGTCTCCCTTGCATATGACACATGGTGATTTAGGCCTAGTCAGTGCTGTGTGTGGATTTTTGTCAGACGACACTTGTTTTCCCCCAGTCGCTTTTGGCTCCTTCTTCTTCTTCTCTTTCTTCTTCTTTTCCTTCTTCTCCTTAGGAACTTGGTTTTTTGTTTTACCAGTTCCGTCAAGCGAAGAGGAAGGAGGAGAGGAAGAATTAGATGAAGTAGAAGGCTGGTGGGCAACTCTGGTCTGGTCTAACTGTTGACTCGAATGTTCAGGAATAGTGGTGTTCTGAACGACATTGGTTGAAAAGAGCCAGACCGACAGGCCAATTGTCAGTCCTGGAAGCGACAATGTGGCCATATGGGGTGCACCAACATCTCCCCAAGAGGAGAAAGGACTAGGATTTCCACCAAGGGGAATTCCTTGGTTGGTGTGCTCCATTTTTTCAACCTAAAGATCAACGCAGGAATAAAGGGTGATTGTTCTGTTTAAAATAAATTTTAATGACGCTTAGACACAACTTGCTTTTTTAGTTTTAAAGAGTCGAGAAAAAGCTAAAGATGACTCTAGTCTCCTTCGATGTTTTAACGAGCCCGAAGTGACAAATGCTCGGATGGACTTTTTCCGTTATAGAGTCTGAAAAAGGCCAAAAGGAACTGCTCTGGAGTTCTAGGCAGAGGGTGTGCCAAACTTTTCACAAAACCGTAGAATACTTTTTAGGGTACGGGCGGTTGATCTTCCTGAATGCTGTGTTCAGTGCATTTCTATCAGTAGGGCGGCCGACACGGCTTCCTAAGGATAAAGGTTTTATGCCTATAGGGGTCTCCCAATATATACGCGACGGTACGTGGGAGCACAATCCGTACTGGCGCTATCGTCCCTCAGGAGGAATCACCCACCATCCACGAGATCGACAGTCACCAGGCTTTACGACGCCGGAACACGTCTCTAGCCTAGACCTCTATGTTGTGCGTTATGTTGCAAAGCGTTGTTAAGTTCATTCAATTTATTTTAAGTTGATCTTTTTAGAAGTTTGCCTTTCAAGGTTCACCACGAGATGTATGATACAATTCCTAAATGCAGTCTAAAGATGATAAGCAAGCTTTATATCTTTTCAAATTTGAAAATCCTACCTACTAAGGGAAAATAAAGACACCATCTTTTCTCAAAGAGCAATCAGCACACTCTAATGCACTTTTCCTAAATCAAGCATGCAAACTATCAAAATGCAAATGCACAATGCAGGGGTTTGTTTTCCGCTTTCTTAGTATTGATGCCTACAAAGAAAGCTTTTTGTTCAACTTTGAATTTGCTTTTAAATGACAGATACAAACAAGTTTACTTTTTCGAAATCAGAGAGGGTAGAAGAGATTACAACACTTAAGGATTTTCGAAATGAATACTTGTTTCGACACTTAAAAGAGATAAACTCAAACTAATAAGCAAAAGAAAATGTATAATCAACTGTAAACAGCCAATGAAATCTCTCCTAAGATCACAATCAACAGATCTGAATCAAGGGCTAAAGGATGATTATTTCACTCATGCAAAGGAAAACTGTAAATGATGCCACAAACACATAAAAACACTCACAGTCTTTTTGTACAAAAGGAGGCGGAATTTAAGCAGAGAAAAGGAGTTATCAGACTAGTACCTATGCTGGTTACAGGCTGCAAAAATGAGAGATTAAAACAGGGCAAAACAGAGCAGAGAACCCCAGCTGCATAAGGGAAAGTTGGTTCAACGCAACCTCAACACAGGGGTTTTGACATTCAGCGCAGGTAGCCTTCACGGGACCTACGTTGAAATGTAGAATCCCTTCACTGGGTCAGCACTGAAGGAGAAACTCTTGTTTCTCACTGGGTTCTCGGTCACAGATTGCTATTTAATCTACTGTTTCAGGCCAAATAAAAGCAACAAACAAGGTGTAATCAAAGGGATGCTTTGAGGGAGTACTAAGATCTATCACAAAGGATCATCAAATCATTTGTGAGTCCATTGTTCAGATCATAGACAAGTCCAGCGATTGGATCAAAGCAGCAACTGTCTACTTTGCATCTGGGAATAGCAGATGCAGTTCGATTGTTGCTGTCGAGTCTATGAAACAAACAATGATAGAAACACAAATAAAATGACTAAACAAATCTCCCCAGTGGAGTCGCCAATTTGTTGTGGGGAAAAATGCCTATGCAGGACGATCCTATCCACCTAAGGTGTGACAGTGCCTTAGCAACAAACAGAGACAGCTATTATAGTATTCTTCCTTTATGAATTAAGAATGAAGAGAGAGATGTATGGACTAACCGGTGTCTTCCGTTTGTCCCTCTATCCAACTTCTCTTCTCTTGGAGAGTTCCCAGCTACTTGCCTTCTCGCTCGCCCAGCTTCAAGAGGTTTCTGCAAGATCACAAGAAGAGAACACTACACAAGACATGGATTCATATTCATAACTAGTTCAGGATTAGAAATAAACTAAACATACTAATGCAATCATACATCAAAGATACATCAGTATATAGGAGAAACCAAGATAGCTTTATTGATGAATAAAAAGGTTCAGGAAGAGATACAACCCAGAGGGCTCCAATCCAACATCTCCTTCCTAGCAAATGGAATTCCTATCTTCACCCCCTTCAAAGCATTAAGCACCCAATGATTCCAATCTCAAACCAACAACAATTATTTGCAATAACAAAATTCCAGCCCCTAGATCTCATGGAGGAGAGATCCATATATAGATGTTTGGAGAGAGGACGAGTCAGCATGAGATCTGACTAGTGTCCTCTCCCTCTGTCAGTTCTTGATTCCACTTGGAGGTTCTTGCTTCCACTTGGAGATTTGGAACCTCTTACTCATCACCAGTCGAATTCCCTGAGGCAAGTGTCATTTTGGAAGCTTCCTGGGTTTTGACACCTTGAGAAATGAACTTGCCACATGTCCACTCTCGTTCAGCACAGGTAGCAATGTTCCCTTTGACATTCAACGCAGGTAGCCAGTGTTGGCTTTGACATTTAGTGCAAACAACTAGTGGAGCCACTGAATTGATCCTGAATTGACTTGTTTTTGAGCAGTTTTTGGTGGAGAACTTCTGTGAATTTTTGTGGTTTGTTAGCCTTGTTCCTCTAGGGGTAGGAACAACATGTTCAGGGAATTTGGATCCCTTATATTATGGACATTTCATGCTCAATGTTGTAAGGCACAAAAATGTCTATAACACCATTGCCTGATCTACTTTTTTTATCGCTTCCTCTTCTTCGAGTACTTGGAACCTATTCTGACTGGCATGTTTCCCATCTATTTGATGTTGCTTTGGCCCCCTTTTTCCCCTTTTTCCTTTATGTACCACTTTGTGAAAGCTTTCAGTATCTTTCATTGTGTTAGCTTTACTCTTGTTCTCTATTTTACTGAGAGGGTAGTCTCTAAATAGGCCCCATGCTCATGGAATCTATGACATATGAGTGGAATATGTTCATAATCTATTATTTGCAACCATTCTTCATCAAAAAATTCCAAGATTACCTCATCCGATAGAGCTCCAAAGAGATCCATCTCCACACATATTCTTGCAAAGGAAGTGTATTTTCCCCTTCTAGTGGCCTCAAAAGCTTTGACAAAACGCCCTAATTTATTTCCTATGATAGATAACGATTCTATTTTCCATTAATCAAGAGGTAGAGAGTAGACTCTTACCCATACCGGGACTGAAGTAAAAGTCTCATGCTTTGGGACAAAATTCATAAGCCATGGCCACATATAGAGGCCTGTTGCTGCATAGTAGTAGAGCCCTCCTTCAAACCCTCTATCTTTGTCTTCAATATTTGTAAATACCACAATGAAGAATCCCTTTGACCCAAGATGTAGGTCTATGCTTCCTTTTGGCCTCTAGTGATATTTAATCCATGTCTATAAAGCTTTTTCAGTGGGCCATAATCTCATGAATTTACAAATGATTGCATATGTCTGCATCTGGTCCCTGTGCACCTGCAAAGCAGGATCATTTAAAACCACTCAGGGTGTGATCGCAACTTTGGGTTTACATGGTTCCTTTTGTGATTTTTCTTTTGTTCCACGTTCCTTGTCTTCTTCCTCATTTTCTTTTGTGCTATTATTCTTTCTTGATTTGGTACCATCTTTATCCTCTTCAATGTTCCTTTTCCTTCCTTCTGAAGGACCTCTATCATTTTCTATTGGTTTGTTACCTCTGCTGGCAACATCCTACTTCGAGGGAGTGGAGCTCCCTCCTTTGTGTCCTTCCATGGATAACAACACCTGCAAAATCCTGTAAACCCTAGCTATTTTCCCATGTCCATCCTCTCCCCATTATCGATATTCCCCCGGTGAAATATGTCCTGCAGGAATTTTATCTTCCACATAGGGAACTTAACATCACTTAAAGAAAGGTTATTATATTTGCATTTAACCTTCTCAAAATTTTTAATGCTTCTGAGATAAGAATAACCATACATAAAGAAATCATCTATATAAATTTACAAAAATTCTTGGATCCATTTAGAAGATATAGCTAATACTTCAAGGCAGTGGGAGCATTGAATGTCCCAAGGGGTTGCGCCCTATAGGATAATGTACCGAAGGGGCATGTGAAGGTAGCCTTGTCCTAATATTTGGGTGAAATATATATCTAGTTGTATCCACTAAAACTACCAAGAAAACATAAGTACTTTTTCATAACTAATGTGTCCAAAACCTAATCAATCTATGGAAGAGGGATGAAATATTTTAAAGTGGATATGTTAAGCTCCCTATAATCAACACAAATTTGTAACACCTTCCTCCCACAATTTTTCAAGCTAACAAATCCATTTGGGTAAATATGTGATGAAGAATTTTTATGATATGATTCAAATTTCCAAGTACAATTAAGGAAGTGGAATCAAAAAATCAAAACCAAACTGACCTTCCTCAGGAGCTAAAAGAACCTGAGGGAGTAACCAACCCCTCCATGTTTGCAACCCCTGAGTTAAATTGATTTTTAACTAAGATAACCTTTAGTCTCTCCCATAACAATCCCTCCATGCGATTGAAACCCTCCAGTCACTCCCACAGTCTTGCTTCCTAGTGACTGTAGTCTTTTTCAACTAGTTCTCTGCCAGTGACCATGAGACTTAAGCCACTTTTTCAGGCTAGGACCTAGCCCTCTACCCAAAACATTATTAATCTCGTGGGAATGATAAATGACAAGAATACAGGGCCTATAATTAAAATCTTGAGTAAGGACTCAACCTGACCCATCCTAGTCATGATAGGCATTTTGTCAGACACATCATAAAGATGTAATCAATAGGTCATAAATACACATATGAACATAAGGGGCTCATAATTTTCTAAGATTCATTAAGAAGTTTTGATGCCCTCTCAAAATATATAAATTATCATATATTAGGTCATACATTCATTTACATTTCATTTACTAATCATAACATGATGAGAGTCATAACTCAAGTCTGTCATAAAACCATGCTTATAATAAGCATATAACCAACGTAGTAAAAATGATAAAAAAAACCATCCAAATCACATAATATAAAGCACATTAGTTCATAAAACTCAAGATAAATATTCTTATTTGATGTAGGAGCATCTAGACTTAGCCAGAAATATGATTGTTTGTTCACATGTTGTGGCTAAATGAGGTGAATTTCATTGACCTGAAGTGTCAAAAATCAGTCTAAATAGAGATAGTTCGGTGTCTCGCATTTGTCTTTATATTAAGTTATTATAATAATTAGAATATTGTATTATTTTCAAGCTAAGAGATAAGTTGTTATTGTAGGTGTGTAAGGGA
Organism: Pinus tabuliformis; assembly: GCA_031772625.1. Taxonomy (NCBI): domain Eukaryota; kingdom Viridiplantae; phylum Streptophyta; class Pinopsida; order Pinales; family Pinaceae; genus Pinus; species Pinus tabuliformis. Next base: position 1,890,295,910 of record CM062817.1, on the reverse strand, counting down.
GCTTGAGAGTAGATATTTAATTGTTAGATTGATTAAAATAGGGATCAAGTTGTCAATGAAGTTAGGCAAGGATTTGACTCATAAAAGAGAAAAGAATGTAATGGAGAAGGATTAGCTGAGATGATAGGGAATTGAGTGAGTAAGTGAGATTTGAGTGATAGATAGGGTTTTGAGATTGAGACAAAGATCAAATAAACTGTTGTAATTGAGCCTGGAGGGCCAAGACTCTGTAACTTCTATTTTATTGAATAAATTGATTAAGTGTGTAGTTGTGTGTTAATCCTGGTGCAAAATCTCATTTACATATCTGTATCGGTGTTCTAGACCCTAAACAGGTATTTCCTCTATTTTAACGCTTTAATTATAAATCTCAGTGTTTATGTGTTTTTATCATTAATCGTGGTCATTTAATGTTAAGGGTAAATATTTGGATTAAATGTTAAACCTCTATTTAAGTGCTTTATTAATATTTTGGTTTACAACACGTGGTTTGTATCTGATGAGTGGGAAGTGGTATATCGCATGCTCAAAAGGTGGTAAGTGCCAATATTGCAAGTATGCATGATTAACCTTAGCGCTCGACACGTAGGAAACGGAGGAGAGAGAAAATAATTTTTCTTGCATGCCTCTAAAGTGATAACGATCGTGCTATAGTCCACGGGATATTGCGTGATGACCATTGGATTGGACAAAGAAGATCGATGGTGGAAAATCAACGGGCTAGTTAGTGATCCGGAAAACCGATAGCCGTTAGATTTGGAGGGGGAAGATCAATGGTGCAGAGTGAAGCGCTGGGTAAAAGGTAATGTCAAAGTGGGACTAGCGGTATTTAGTGCAAAAGAGGGACCCTCACGAAAAAGTAAGCCACGTAAAGAATCCGTTTAAACATATCTGATTGGTTATAAAGATAACCATTAGTCTGTTTTCAAACTTTAGCCTTATTTAGTCAACCTCCTGTGTCATTTTTGGTATTAGAGCACAGATATTCAACTTTGCTGCAGTAAACATGCCACCAAGGATAGGAGTTGGCATAGGTCAAGGAAGAGCTGAAGCAAATGCATTTTTGTTGGATGAGATCCAAATTTTGCGTACAAGGATGGACACAATGGAGACTTCTCAAAGGAGAGCACCTAATGAAGGAGCTGCCAGTGCTGTAGAAGAATTATTTGAGGAAGAAGAAGAGGAGGAAAATGAAACTACCAAAGTTATCAAAATGTTGGCTAAAGTAGGAGGAAAACCAAAGGTGAAAATTCCTTTCTATGAAGGAAGTCTCAATGCAGAAGAGTTGATGAATTGGATTAGTTCATTAGACAAATATTTTTACTATGTGGAGGTTGATGATAAGAAGAAGGTGAATTTTGCAGTTACCAGACTAAAGGGCCATGCAGCTATTTGGTGGGATGAACTACGAACATCCATAACAAGAAAAGGAAAGTCCAAGATCAAACAATGGGAAAACGTGGTGAGTAAAATGAAAGTGAAATTTATGTCAAAGGATTACCAATTAAATATTTTCAAACAATGACATAATTTAAAGAAAAAAGGAATGTATGTCAAAGAATATATACAAGAATTTTATAGGTTGAGTATTAGAGCAGGACATGCAAAAGGTAGCCAGATATATCAATGGCTTGAGATATGACATACAGGATGAGATCATCTTGCTCAGTCAAAAGACAAATTGAAAATTCCTATCAAGCAGGTTTGAAGGCAGAAGAGAAGATGTTGAGGAAACATAATCAGAGGAATAGAGGAAAAAGTTCAGTAAGAGGTACAGGAACTACAAGACCAAGATTTCAACACCTTCAGGGTGAAGCCAGAAGTTCACGTAGTAGACCAACATAGAGAGGAAAATTCAGTAGAGGAAGATTTTCACCCAAGGAATAGGCCAAGGAAGAGATATTCAGTGTTATACATGTGGAGAATGGGGACATGGATCATGGGATTCTCCTCATAATAAAGCTACAAGTCATAGGAATGTGAATGTGGCTGAGACAAAGGAAGGAGAACCTGAAATTGTAGACATGGAAGAACCCCCTGAAGTAGGAGAATCCCTATTGTTGAATAGGGTATTGCTTAAGGTAGAGAAAGAGATTGGAGAACCAGCTCAGAGAAAGATTTTATTTAGAACTACATGAAAATCCAAAGGAAAATGTTGTAAGGTGATAATTGACAGTGGAAGCACTAATAACCTTGTTTCTATAGAAATGGTGGACAAGCTAGGATTAGTGAAGATAGTACACCCTACTCCTTACAAAGTGTCATGGTTGCAAAAAGAACATCAGATTATTGTGACAAAATAATGCAAGGTAGAGATACAGATTGGTACTTACAAGGATGTGATATTGTGTGATGTAATGCCAATGGATGTATGCCATGTGTTGTTGGGAAGACCTTGGTAATTTGATAGGAAATCTATTTATGATAGGAGAATAATACTTACACTCTGGAGAAGGATGGAAATAAAGATACAATGTTGCCATTGAAGGATGAAGTTGACAAAGGAACAACTGGAAACAATGTTATGTTGATGAGTTGAAAGGAGTTGTTCCAAGAGGTTGGAAAAGGTGAAGAAATGAATTTTGTTGTCATAGGGAGACCTAAGGTAATTTTAACTCCCACAAACTTAGATGATTTACCTGAATAAATCAATACTCTGTTGAATGATTTTGCTGATATTATTGTGGATGAGTTTCCAAATGCATTTCCACCAATCAGGAGTATTAGTCATCATATTGACCTAAGACCAGGAGCAAGTTTGCCAAACAAAGCAGCATACAGATTTACTACTCAAGGGAATGTAGTAGTTGGAGGACAAGTACAAGAACTGGTGGATAAGGGACTAATCAGAGGGAGGCTTGGTCCATGTGTTGTACCAATAGTACTCAGTCCAAAGAAAGGAGGCCAATGGCGCATGTGTACTGATTCCAAAGCTATAATCAAGACCACAATCAGGTATATATTTCCTTTACCATGCATGGATGATTTAATGGATTGTTTGAGTGGGTAAAAGTATTTTAATAAAATAGATCTAAAGAATGGATATCATCAAATAAGAATTAGAGAAGGAGATGAGTGGAAGACTATATTTATAACAAATAGTGGGTTGTATGAGTGGCTAGTGATGCTTTTTGGACTCACTAATGCACCTAGTACATTCATGTGATTGATGAATGAAGTCTTGAAGGAAAATGCAAGAATTGTTTATCTTGATCATATTCTAGTTTTCAGTAGAAGCAAAGAAGAACATCTGGAGCATCTTAAGTTGGTTTTAAGAACTCTGCAGAAAGAGAAACTACTGATAAATCTGAGGAAATGTAGTTTCATGAAAGAGGAACTAATCCATATGGGATTTGTAGTTTATAAAGAAGGTTTGAAAATGGATCCAGAGAATGTCCAAGCAATTTGGAATTGGCCTATTCCAAGAAACATATTTGAGGTAAGAATCTTTCATGGTATTGCAAGTTTTTATAGGAAATTTATCAAAGGTTTTAGTCAAATTTGTGCACCAATTCTTGAAACAATCAAGGAGAATAATCAGCCATTCATGTGGACAGATGCAGCCGACAGAAATTTTAAGTTGCTGAAGAAGAAAATTACAGAGAAACCAGTTTTAGCTTTACCTGATTTTGAAAAAGTATTTCAAGTTGAAACAAATGCTAGTGGAGTTGCAATTGGAGCAGTTCTGAGTCATGGATAGAGACCAATAGCATACTTTAGTGAGTAGCTAAATGAAGCTAAGATGAGGTATTCTTATTAAGATAAAGAATTTTATGCTATTGTGCAAGCTTTAAAGAAATTTAGACATCATTTGCTACCAAAGGAGTTTATATTGTATTCTGACAATCATGCATTACAGTTCATAAACAACCAACCAAAATTGAACCAGAAATATGCCAAGTGGGTAGAGTTTTTATAGAGCTTTACTTTTGCAATAAAACATACAAGTGGTAAGTTGAAAAAATTTGTTGATGCTTTAAGCAGGGTAAGTTTCATTGAACAAGAATTGATATTTGGTGTTGTAGGATTTGAAGAAATGGTTTGATATGTATAAAGGTGATGCAGGTTTAAAATATATTTATGCAGTTCTACAAAATCAAATAGTTCATAATAGAAGCAATTGGTTGGATTATCCTATCCAAGGATGTTTATTGTTCAAATGTAACAAATTGTGCATTCCCAAATGTTTTATGAGGGAAAACATAATCAAGGAGAAACACAATGGAGGATTATATGGGCGCTTTGGAGAAGACAAAATTTTTTCTCAAGTAATTGCTTTTTACTATTGGCCAAATATCTGAACTGATGTTAAGATATTTGTTGAGAAGTGCAGGCTATGTCAGCATGCTAAAGGGAGAAGCTAAAATACAAGATTGTGCCAGCCATTGCCAATACCAGACCGACCATGGGATGCAATTAGTATGGACTTTGTTTTGGGATTACGTAGAACCCAAAGAGGGAATCATTCCATTTATGTTGTGTTAGATAGATTTTCCAAAATTCACATTTCATTGCATGTAAAAATACTAGTGATGCAACACATATTGCTAATCTGTTTTTTTCAGAACTTGTAAGGTTACATGGATTTCTTGTAAGCATTGTGTCTGATAGGGATACAAAGTTTGTTGGGCATTTCTAGTGAAATATTTGGAAGAAAATAGGTGCTAACCTTAGTCTCAGTTCAACATACCATCCTCAAACAGATTGACAGACCGAAGTGGTAAGCAAAAGCTTGGGGAACATATTGAGAAGCTTAGTGTATCAAAATCCTAAGCAGTGGGATTTAGCACTTGCTTCGGCTGAGTTTGCTTATAATGACACTCCAAACCGAAGTATTGGAATGTGTACATTTTAGATTGTTTTTAGGATGAATCCAAGAGGTGTCTATGAGCTCAGGAATTTGGGCAAACAGGAGACAAGAAGTGAAAAAGTTGAGGAGTTTGCAGAGCAAATGTAGAGACTATAAGAAGATGTCAAAGACACATTGTAGGAAAGAAATGGAAAATACAAACAGAGAGTTGATATGAGGAGGAAAGAAAAATAATTCTAAGTGGGAGATTTAGTAATGGTATACTTAAGAAAATAAATATTTCTTGTTGGGACTTATAATAAACTAAAGATGAAAAACATAGGACCATGCAAAATTGTGAGGAAGTTTTCAACTAATTCTTATGAAATTGAATTTCCAGAAGGGATTGGAATATCACCTATCTTCAATGTTGCAAATTTGTATCCATACAAAGAAACAGAGACAGAGCTACAGAAAGAGCCTACAGAAGCTGAAGTTCAAACTTTGAACTCGGAAGAACAAATGCTAAAGACAACCAAGAAAGAGGTAGAAGTAGTTATGGAGAAAAGAGTATCCAAAAGAACCAGAGGACAAGTTTATTTTCAGTATCTAGTCAAATGGAAAGGATAACGAGTGGAGGATGCTAGTTGGTTGACAACAACAGAGTTGCAGAAGTATGGAGTAAACCCTGAAAGTATGAGGGATGGTTCTTTTCTTCCTCGGGATTCTAATGCAGGAGCATCTAGACTTAGCCAACAATGTGATTGTTTGTTCACACGTTGTGGCTAAATGAGATGAATTTCATTGACTTGAAGGGTCAAAAACCAGTTTTAATAGAGAGAGTTGGGTCTCTCGAATTTGTCTTTATATTCAGTTATTGTAATAATTAGAATATTGTATTACTTTTAGGCTAAGAGATAAGTTGCTAGTGTAAGCATGTAATAGAGCTTCAGAATATAGATTTAATTATTACATTGATTAAAATAGGGATCGAGTTCTTAATGCAGTTAGGCTAGGATTTGATTCATAAAAGGGAAAAGAATGTAATGGAGAATGATTAGCTGAGATAATAGGTAATTGAGTGAGTTAGCTAGAGTTGAGTGATAGATATGGTTTTGAGATTGAGACAAAGGTCAAATAAACTATTTTAACTGAGCCAAGAGGGCCAAGACTCTGTAACTTCTATTTTATTGAATAAATTGATTAATTGTGCTAGTTGTGTGTTAATATTGGTGCAACATCTCATTTACATCTGTGTATAAGAGTTCTGGACTCTAAACAAGTATTTCCTATGTTTTAATGCTTTAATTATAAATCTCAACATTTATGTGTTTTATCATTAATCACGGTCATTTAGTGTCAAAGGAAATTATAGGGATTAAGTGCTAAACCTATGTTTAAGTGTTTTATTAAAGTTTTGATTTAAAACGCGTGGGTTGTATTTGATGAGCAGGAAGTAGTATATTGCGTGCTCAAAAAGTGGTAAGTGGTAATATTCCAAGTCTGCGCAATTAGCCTTAGCGCTCGACATGTAGCAAATGGAGGTGAGAGAAAACAACTTTTCTGGCATTCCTCTGAAGTGATAACGATCATGCTAGAGTCTGCGTGATATCACACGATGACCGTTGGATTGGATAGAGTAGATTGATAGTGGAAAATCAATAGGCTATTTAGCAATCAGGGAAAGCAACAACCATTAGATCTGGAGAGAGGATATCAATGGTGCAAAGTGAAGCGTTGGTTAAAAGGTAAAGTCAAAGTGGGACCAGCGGTATTTAGTTGAAAAGCGGGACCCTCAAGGAAAAGTAATCCACGTACAGAATCCGTTTAAACACATATGATTGATTATAAAGTTAACCATTAGTCTATTTTCAGATTTTAGCCTTATTTAGTCAACCTCTTGCATCATTACTATTCATATTCAAAAGGCAACCCAATTAGGGACTTCTATGTACCAGCTAACCATAGTTTCGCTGAACCAAATGTTTCTTTAAGTCAATCACCCTCGTGTCATATTATAAGGATGAATGTTAGACTCGGAACAAAATTTACCATGCCTCCCAATATTTATTTCATATCTTTCCAAAATTGGTGAAGGATTTTCAAGCACTAAATAAGTGCATATACAATTGGGCTTTACCATATATCCTCCCAAGAGATTCCTAGGCCCAAACAATAAACATACACCACCAGACTTTACCGCAATCCCACCATATACCGATCCAGTTGGGATCACTAGGCCTATACAAGCATGGTTTCCTTCGGATATCTCCAACTAAAATGTGACTAATTTCCTTATCTCCAGCCTTAGGATTTACAATATATCCCACCTTTACCAATCTAGGGATTTATATGCCTTTGGCAATTTTCCTGAGAACACCCCACTCAATTTCAAAACCATCTAGCAATCTACCTCAACAAATTAAGAGAACACCATCACACCATGGCTATCCAAAAATGGAAAGGCAAGGCTGAAACCACTATCACAACAAGAAAGTCCCATTCCAATTACACCAACAGAACCAAATATAAATATGCATGTAACATCCATGCCAAAACTAGCAAGGAAATCACACATGCAACTTGATACCCAAAAGTAATCACGTTGTAGCTGCTTCATCCAACTCTTCCTTGCTTGATATTTTCTTTTGTTTCCTTCCTTTTCCAATCCAAGTGAATTCTAGAGTACTCCAAGCATTCTCCAATAATACTCTAAGTGTGCAAGAGTATGAGAGAGAATAGAGAGAGAGAGAGAGGTCCACCATATAACTGATAAAATAAATGAATTGATCCTCACAAGTCTCTTTATCATTGAGGCCTCTATTTTATTCAATTACCATTACTTTCCTTCAATCTCCTTCTCACATCCAACGTGTGACCATTTACCTTCCTTTTGTCCTAATTTCCTTTACTTTCATAAATAAAATGACAATTAATTTCTCTTTCCTTTATAAATAGTTTTCCATTCCCTTTGTCAGTTTCCCTTATACATAATAAACCAAATGAACACCCACTAGGATGTTTTTCCCAACATTCAACTTCGAATACATGTCCCATGACCTTGGTCTTATTTGTCTTTTATTAACTTTATCACATCAACTTTTAACCTAGGGCTATTATAGACCCATTCCCCTTAGGGGAACACCATCCTCAGTGTTCGATGACACCTACAATGACCAAGGATGCTATAAATCAAAACATACTACCCATGGAGATTTATAACTTACCTCATTGCAGTATTTACAATGACCACTATTGAAAACATGACAAACATATTGTGTACTAAAGCTTTATAGCATAGCTCATTATAGTATTTATAATAACAAACACATATACTTATACACATTTTATTAAACCAAAAAATAACCATATTGTTTATGGAGCTTAATAAATCCATCTTGTTACAGTATTTACAATAATATACAGATATACATAATGCACATTTTCTCAACCAGCAAATAACAAGATATGATGCTTGCATAACAAACAAGGGAATCTAGAGGCTCATACCTTCACCCTCAAGGTAGTACCAGGATTCACCTCCTTCCCAAGAAGTCCAGAATCACTGCTAAAGTCAACTTGTAGCCAATGTATAGTGCTAGAATTCTTGGGCTACATGTTCACTTAGTGAATAGTTATCGACTCATTTTTCCATGGCACATAGCCAATGTGCATCTAATTCCTTCTGCAAATGTTAATGACCAAAATAAATATATTCCTAAACCTCACATTCTCTGCTAAACAACCCCTTGGGAAATCCAATCACCCCCTTCCATGTAGTCTCTCACCTTCTAAGTTCCCTGAAATCCCCTTTCCCATGCGATCCATCACTTGGCAAAGTTCCTAGCATCAGAAGGTCTGAAAACCAAGGCATATCTCTGCCTGAAAACCATCATATGGGATATAACATGCCCATGGAAATGAATGGACACTATCAGGAATGAGTGTCCCATAATTTCCCTACTCATAAATTTCTTTACCAACATATTACTGCTTGTTCCAATTCTTTTTGTTGTTGTTTCTAATGCTTGCATTCAGTTTCAACCACCCAAACTGGGAATTTCCCATGCTTTCCTACACCAAGAATATAACTTCCATTAGGCTCAAAATGGATTGAAATAAACTCAAATCATACCTCATTGTTGGCCCATCAATAAGGTACATGTGAACTTTGTATTACTTGATGTCACAACACACCAAACTAGTTGTTTGATCAAATCATTATGTATAAACATATCACATATGGTTATCTCAAAATCAAACCATCATAATCAAAATTATAGATCACATGTAATCATTAGAAATCATAGATCACATGTAATAATCATGAATCAAAATCACAGATTACATAGATAATAAAAATTGAAATAAATCTTGATACTTATCCTTCAATTGGTCCTTTTCTTTTGCATGTATCCTTGTCCTCTTCATACTGACAACGATTCAGTTGCCACATTTGACAAGTGCCCATTACTTATTTTTCCTTCAATCATGTAAATATACACAAAATATCCATCACATGCACACACCCACACATGACATACAACACCACATAATACATGCACCTACACTTGACATACACCACAACACATACACCTACACTCAGTGTAGAACACAACACATATGTCTACAAGTAGTGTACAACATAAAACATATACATACAGATATTACAACTTAACGAATACACATATCACAATACCACGACTACACGATACACATAACACAATACCCTATGTACAAAACTCAATATGTGTAACATGTAAACAATACCACATGTACACCACACATCGTTTATGACATGCACACAATACCACATGTACAGCACTACCACTGGTACAATATGGACACTTTACCACATGCACAATGTGTACACAGTTGCATGTGTACACGACACCATCTACACATTGTGTACACAACACCACTTGCACAATGCATACACAACATCACATGTACACAAAACCACCTACACAACATGTGCACAACACCACCTACACAGTGTGTACACAAAAACATGCGCACAGAACACCACATGTACAACATTTACAAAAAATTGCATACACAAAACACCTCATGTAGAACATGTACATAGAATGATATGTACACAACACCGCATGTAAAACATTTACTCATCACCATATATACAAAATGTCATGTATACAATGTGTACACCACACTGCAGGTACACAACACCGCATATACAATATGTACACAACACCATTTGTGCACAGTGCTGCGTATACAACATGTACACAACACCATGTGTTCCCAGCACCACATGTCCATTACCAAGCAAACTTCAATCTCCCTTACTGGAGATGGACTTAGAAATATTCCATTAATGAAATCAACACTTTTCAACCATCAACTACTATCAATCAAATAATTGACTAATCAAATTTCAACAATCCAATCAAACATAAGCAATCTGACCAAAATGGGCAATTTTGAGAATTTTAACTATTGAGAATGAGAGAAATATCAAGCTCCTTTACATGAGGGAACTTCATAACACTTCTTTTCAGGCATAAAAACAACCAATTTTGTCAAATAATACTAAAATTCATAACAAATTAACACAATGAAGTTGCAGCAAACTAAAATATCATACCATACAAATAGAAACAAGTGCATGGGCTTAGCAGTGGGGGCCTTCCACGCTTTTCTTGCACAATTAAGTTGAAAACGAGTTAGAAAAACTTGAAGAACAAGCTAAGCGTCATCCATTAAGCACAATGAATACATGAGAAACTCTAAATTAATTTACTTCAACCCAGTAGCAATAGTTCATCAAACATAACATGACATAATATATCTGTCTACCTCAAATCATACATATTTATACTCGTGTTTCTATAAGAAAATAACATAAAATACTCAAATGTATTTATGAAAATCCTCGATGAAGGCTAAGAGGTCGAATTCATCCTTCTTATCACTAGAATTTGGGAGAAATCCCTCAAAATCGAAAACTACTTTAATTTAGTGCTAAACAGAATAGATTTTCTACATAAGTGGCCTAGTTTTACCATTGTTGACTAGGCACCTCCGTGAACCTTTTTGAGAGAAAAATAGGATTTTCATTATCATTGTCCAATTAGGATTAACCAAAAACTTCCAATTTTTTCCTTTATGTCCTACATATATGAAAACCATGGAGCTATTACGGAAAGTTACAACATCCTATAATTTATGCAAAAAAAATAATTTTAATTTCAAAATTTTTCCAAAATTCAATTCATAGAAATCAAATTATAAATGTACCATCGGTATTATGATGCAAGTGTTGTCCTTAATGGAAACTCACTTGAAACAAAACAAATATATGGTAACTAGAAGAATCCACGGGTCAGTTCACAAGTGACAGAGTGATGGAACAAAATAACAAAATGATTGGACAAAGGTTTACAGATTAGAATCAAAAGTTTCATAAAGGTGAATTTTTGAAGATCTATACGTGGGTTCGTCAAGGCCAGGTCATGTATACATGCAGGTTTGGTGAAACAAAGTCACCTACAATTTTTTCACTATGGTATTCTAAATACCAAGGGCATTTACAATGGTATTGGCCCATAGTAATGAGCACGGCAATGGATATTGATCCCGTCAAAGATTACCACCGACACTAGTTTAGTTTTGACCTATGGTATTGGATAAGGGATAAACTATATAAGGAGGCGAAGATAAAAGTTTTAAGTGCGAATGTGAAAGGTTTTTTGATGAATACTTCAACCTGAAGTATATTTGCATTGTAAGGGCCATAGTTGACACATAGATCTGAAATAACTATGCACCGATGAATACAATGATCGATCAAGATCATGAGACCTAAAATGACTTTCCATTGTATGATATGCTCATGCATTGATTAAATCTACGTATTAACGCATGTTTTTTTATACCTAAATATTACGATCTCGATATCTCTAAAGTTCTGAAGAGATGCATAATTTTAGGTCAAAATTTGTAGATCTATATGTAGTCTAGTCTCGATGAAGTTGTGTATACAATCGGGTTTGTTTCTTCAAAGTCACGTACATAAAGGAAGGGTTTATGTTCAATTTTGCAGATTTGTACATAGGTTGGTCTCGATGAAGTTGTGTATACACGTGGGTTTGTTTCTTCAAAATCACTTATATAATGGAAGAGTTTATGTTCAAAAAGGACAAATCAACCTAATTAGTGTTGTTGTATCTCTGTTGTCTATTAATGATGTCCTCATGTTGATCTGAGTTGAGTGATAATGTTTGAAGTAGAATTGATTGAATGATGAAGTTGAATTTGGTTATATGTTGATTGGTTGAAAATATTATTGGTGTTGCTAATTGTATGAGGGTTATGTAAGCTAGCATAATATTTTAGAATAACTCTGGTCAAATATTTGTCTGATTTAGAATTACAAACTTTTAAGTATATTGAAATCCGTATGTAGGTTTCTCTAAAGAAAAGCATGTATACATCTGGGTTTCCTTAAGTGAAGTCGTGTATACATGTTGGAATATGAATGATCATGGTTGTATTTGATTGTAATGTTCCTAAACAGAAATTTATGTGATAAACAAATTAAACAAATAGTGCAACAATGGAAAATTAAAAACATTTAGCAAACACCCAGGAAACACTGTGATATTGGAACTGTTGAGCCATATATTATGAAATATAAGACCATGAGTACAATATATAAATGGAGTAGTGCACCTGGGCTTGTTTCAAGGATAAGGTGGACTAAACCCAGGTGGCAGAATAGTTTCAAAGATGGTTGTTCACTTGATGATCTACTATGCTCTACACTCTCCTAGTAAATTGTTGATCTACTCACTTCGGCCTATTGTAAAGTACCCAAAAACTTCCCAAAAATAATTTCCCTTTTAGCCTTAGACTCCTTCAACAAAACCCAGAAAAACACAAAAGGGAATTTCTTTGATTTTGACTTTGGATTTTTGGCCCCTTAGGAGCTGCTCTCCAACTACATCTCCTGAATTTTGGCTCGCTAGAAAGTGCCCAAAACTTCCCCAGAAAGTTTTTCCCATTTAACCTTAGACTCCTTGGACAAAACCCAGAAAAACCCAAAAGGGAATTTCTCTGATTTTGACTTTGGTTTTCAGTCCTTTGGGAGTTTCTCTACGACTACATCTCCTGACTTTCAGCCTACTGGAAGGTGCGAAAAAACTACCTAGAGAATTATGCCGTCTTAGGTTTAGACTCCTTTTACAAAACACATAAAATCCTAGAAGGGAATTTCTCTTATTTTGACTTTGGATTTTCGGCCTCTTGGGTGGCTAAATCAATCTCTCTGTATTTCTAGTTGCCCAAAAAACACGCGGTCCCTTCCTCTGCATGGCTAGCTGAGTTGTGAATTGTTGCTGGAAACTCTTGCATTCTTAGTGGAACAACCTCCCTAGGGTGGCCAGATATCTTCCCTCGAAGTAGAGGTTGAATCTTCTCTGCAGAAGACTCATGGCTAAACTACCGGTAGACTCGCTAAGAAGCAGAGCATACAAGAGTGAGTTTGTTTGTCAAATGTTTAGGATGAAAAAAAATGAGAGTTGATCTCTCCTTATAACTCCTTCGGCCCCCTTAGCCTCATGTGGGCCCCTCAATCCACCCATTTGAGTTTCCCTCCAAGAATATTGAATGGCTAATTCGAACTCCTATGTGGGTTGCCCCCACATTCCACTAGCAGCTAACTAATGTCAATTTGGCCCCTAAGTCCCTAAGTGGAAAGCGTGGAGTCCTCTTCCTCAGTAAAAAAATTACAAAATTGTATATCAGCACCCTGTTACTAATGTGTTTGAGAAGGGACATGATAGTCGTCCCCTCCCAAAGGTTGCCTAACCTCAAGCAACCTCAAAGGTGGGTGCTCCAAAGTATGCTCACCCTCCGAGGTGGCATCCTCCTCTAGCAAGTTTTTCCAATGCACCAAACATCACTTGTCCTCAAATAATGCCTAAAAAAACACCGTCTCTGACTGTGGACCCTCACTATCACTACAAACTTCATGAGGGTCCAAAATGTGCCATTGGATCGTCCCTGATTGTTGTACTATCATATAGTGAAGGAGTCCCTCGATACTAGGATCCCAATCCAACCTCATCGACGTGAAGTCATCCTTTCTCCACTCACCGTCCTACCATATATGGGCATTATAACCCCTTTGTCACCAATAAGTAGAGCATCCTGAAGATGTAAAAATTTGCCCCAATCCTCATGAAGTTTTTATACCAAATAGTCCATCTCATGCACTACAAAAATAAACTCCCGAAGATGCAATCCAATCCTCTTGAAATTGAACCCTCGTCTACCCATGCCTCCCTTGATCTCCTCCTGTTGATCACCCTGTAACACCAGTGAAGTTCCCCACACCATCAATTAATCACTAAAACCAAATGGAAGATATACATGACCCTCCCCTATAGAAACCAGCTCACCCGTATGGGTAGTTGAACTGCTCAGCCCTGTTATGTGAGAATCTCCTACCCATCACAGAAGGAACCTATCTTGCTAACATCATGGCACTCTAGTCATGAATGAGTGTGTCATGCGGAAAGAGTCGATAGTGCGGACACAACCAACCTCCCTAGAAGCTTAAGGCTTTCTAGTGACAAACAAGACAATTAAGAGCAATCCTTCTCTAAATATGCATTCATCATACAAGAAATCAAGTGTTTAGATCCTACCTGTAACCCAACGCTGTTGTAGTAGTCCAGCCTCGTCGATCCGGATGAGCTCCTCCTTCTCTTCGAAACCTGCATTCACTAACAATCAAACGATTAAATAGCACCTGAATATCTCATAAAACAAAACATATTTAACATACAGACCAAGGAGTATATGAAACAACTCATAAATAACAAATTGTTGAGAAGAATGGACTTATTTGTATTAATAGGAAACAAAAGAAACCATTACAACCTGAGCCTTGGTGTTGTGCAAGTTCCTCCCAGGGTCCAGCAAGAGTTTTCCTTTACTTTGATCAACTCACCCACTTCCAAATGAAACAAGAAAGGATGACAATCTCTCCTCACAAGCTTCCACAAGGAAGTCCTAATCTCAGCAACATCTACCCTTAGGAATTTTCAGCTTTCAACCTCTCCTCCCTCTGGCCCAATGCATGTATTTATAGTGCTGTAGAGGAAGTTAATCAGGTCCACCATCAATGGGATAAGCCCCTCTTTGGGTGGGTTAGCTCCCCTCTTGATGGGATAAGTTACTCTTCCATAGGGATACATGAACCATCTGGAGGCACTCCATACACGTCAAACAAGCTTCTAGAATGCTCTAGAAATGACCACAAGTAACTTTTTTTAGAGTGAAACTTGCGCCTTTTGACCTTTACAGGAGTACGCACCTATTGCTTTACAGACAGAGCGTACAAGTACGCAGGTATTGTGAACTTGGGTTGCGTACACGCAGGTAAGGCTGAGAGAAACTGCATACCCAGAGATAATTGACTTTAAATGACTTTTCTCTCTTTCTTTGAGTTTGACATGGGAAGCGGAGGCATGAGACTTGCCAAGGAGGATAGTATGACGGTTGATGGAGCCATACTAACTGCAAATAGTCATGGTGACATTTTTTAGTGTAACAGATTGCCCCCTAAAGTGCGAAGCCTGAAGTAGATTTAGGGTTTCAAATCATCTAGGAAGGGTGAAGTACTTTATCATTTCAAGGGTTATCTTGTGGAGAGCCTGGTCAGAACTTGCAAATATTCAACACAAAATCCATATATAAGATGATATCATCTCTGAGGTAGGCATTCCCATACTCAGATTGAAAACTTTAACTAACAATCTAACTACTGCTCTGATACAGGAACGATTTCGCAGTACATCATAATCATAGACTCATGTAGACACAGTATGGACGCAACCATCTGTTTATAGTTAGTCTACTTATACAATGAATACAAAACTCCTCGCAGCCTGGATGGTGGAAACTAGATCCAGTATCTTCATTTCTACTTCCCATATTGGTACGATTCTATCCATGTGAATAAATGAGTTGATGTCGAACATGGTAGAAACCACTTGATTACCAGTCAATGATGTAAACCGTTAACAAGTGTGAGAGAGACCACCAGTGATGTCAATGGTTCTCAAAGTACCCAGTACAATCCATGAGATGTGAATGAATGAGTCGATGTCGAACACGTCATGGAATCCTTCGATCGAAAGTCAATGATTTAAAACGTCGTCAAAGGCGAGAAACCTGCCATTGATGCATGTAGATTTCAAGGTACTGACGATTTCTAAGTCATCTCTCTAGATAATGTGCTGATGTTGATAGAAAGCGACCCGTTGCAGGCAAGCCCACAACACGAAATCATAGTTCAAGTTGAAGAAATGTTGTTGTAAGGACTGACTCAGGGATGGTCAAAATGGATGACAAGTATTTTGCATATGAATGGTTTATTTGCAGAGACCTCTTGAACACATAACGACACGACAGATGGCTTGGCGACGATTGACTCAAAGTTAATACCCAAAAACGGTTGAAGACTTTCAAAGTGGTTTAATCAACTTTAAGACAAAGGATTTCCCAACCCAGGTGAATGAAAAGTGTCGTGTTCAAGAGTGGTAACACGGTTCTTCTGTGACAAAGGATAACAAATAGGTTCATTCTTCTCTCTTTTCCCCCACCATTTCTAGCAAGTACCTCTTTATTTTTTTTACAAGCTTGAGGAGGATAACATATGCTTGATTATAAGCTCATCCTTCGGATGAGTCCAAATTAGTTTAGATTCGAACACTATGAAGGAGTGGTTCGTTCCTGTTTGTAATCGAACAGGTCCTTTACTGTGAAATTTTAACGAGTCCAGTATAGGAGAAACTCAGCGTTTTTCAATTTTAGAGAGTCTGAAAAAACTAAAGAAGACTCCAGGGTTGAACTTTTTCGTAAATTTGTGTCCCTCAAGCCTGAAAAAATATAAAATAATACTTGAGAGAACCGCTTGATCTTGCGACCAAGGAGTACTTTCATGATTAGTGCCTCTGACCTGAAAAGTAAAAAGCGATCAAAGACACGTCGTTTTATTTCCAGTATCGAGTTTGAAACGACAAAAACCCGGCAATCTTTTTCTGTTTTTACGGTCAGAAAAGGGCTATAAGGGGACCGTCTTTTAATTCCGTTTTAACGAGTGTAAAATAAACGCTCGGCAATCTTTTCATGTTTTAGGAGTGAGAAAAGGACTTAAAAGATGACTCTGATGTTTTGGTTCGTGAAAAATGATAATTTTCTCTGAAAGCCTTTTGTCCTGCACAAAAACAACACATTACTCATACCTGTTTAAGATAGGTAAAAATACATTGAAAAATATCTCTCTATGGTGAAAACTAAACAAACCTAGCATTCATTTATACAAAAAACCTATAAAAAGACTTTTTACCATGTCATTTTTACCATTTTACTGTTGAGGGAGAGAAAAGGGCTTTTGACAAGAAACTTCCCGTGGACTTTGCGGAGAATCCGACCGTCGGAATCGAGCGTCGTCTCTTTTAGGTATTTCACAACATCCTCCTCTTCAATTTCATCCGTTTAGAATTTCATTTCAAGCTTTAGTTTGATTTTTTAGAGGGTTTGGGGTTTTAGGATACGCTTTTCGGGGTACGCAGGTGCCCCCTGGGTGACCTGCGTACCCCGACATTTTTGTATATGGGAAAAAGGTTGGAGTACGTAGCCCACCTTCAGAACAGTTGCGTACCTACGCTCTGTTTTCTGAACGTGGGGTGCGTACTCCGCGCAAAGCGGTTTTCCAAACCACAAACTCAAAATCTAACCATCAATTTTTTATTTAATGAATTCTAACCAATGTTTTTTAGTGTGTAGATTGCACACCATGCTAGATTGGCGCGAAAGAGAACACGAAGATGTCGATTTGGCTGCAATAGATCATCAACCTTCCATTGATGCTTTGAAGGCATGCGGTCTCTACAAGTACTGGGCCATACCT
Organism: Pinus tabuliformis; assembly: GCA_031772625.1. Taxonomy (NCBI): domain Eukaryota; kingdom Viridiplantae; phylum Streptophyta; class Pinopsida; order Pinales; family Pinaceae; genus Pinus; species Pinus tabuliformis. Next base: position 1,890,278,175 of record CM062817.1, on the reverse strand, counting down.
GGCATGAGGGCCCAGGTGCCATTCTTAGAGTGGCTGGTTGAAAGGTGGAACGTCCAGGAACAATGCTTTTACATCGGAGGGCACCAGCTCGAGATAGAGCCCTCTGACATATATTTTCTCACTGGTTTGCCTAATAGGGGCGAGCAACTGTCTCTGTTCAGGACTAGGCCGGGTGGCCAATCCCTTGCTAGTCTCCGGCTAGAGTGGTGCAACAATCAAAACCAGGAGAAGGGGATAGAAATCAAATACATATCCCGACTTGAACTTATGGTAATTGCATTTACAGTTACCAGACTCTGCGGCGCGGCCGCTTTACACAATGCCACCGGGTCCAAAATGCGGATGGCGATTGATTGCTTCCGAGGCACCATTTTCGACTAGTGCGATGCTGTGTTGGCCAACATGAAGGGCCAACTAACTAGGGCAAAGAACGGGCAATTAAAGACCTTTGGGTATGGGCCTTTAGTTGTGAGCTTTTCCCTAGAGAGAGTTCTGATGCTTATCCCTCAGCATCTCACTGTTGCGGTTGGGCCACCTCGGGAGCCAAAGTTGATGCGATGGGTTGCGGTGATGGCCCGACATCCTGATGAGGGAGCGGGAGTTGTCCAATTTCCTGCGGGTTACTTTCACTGGTTGGAGAACCAGGTCTTTGCGATCCAGGATTTTCCTTATGCCAGAGTAGATTTTCACCGTGATCCGGACATGGTTCTTCCACAGGGAGAACAATGGGATGACAGAGGTACTTCATTTTCCACAAGTTTTTAATTTATCTATTTTTTTTTTTTGTTTTTTATATCGTCTCAAAACTGATAGTGACAATTCTCAAAATGCAGATGTAGGCCCACAGCGTCCGGCCAATCTCCGGCCATTCGAGAGAAGAGTACCAGTTGCACCAGCACCGGCTCCACAGGATGCGGCCGCAGAGACCTTAGCCGAGTTGGAACAAGACCTAGAGCGTCTTACGGCGGGTATACCAGAGACGACTATAGACGATATTCCTATCCGACTTCAGCGCTATGTGGTCGCACTCCCAGGAGCTTTCAGGAAGTTCCTGTGTAGAGTAGCACGGGCAGTGGTGTCGTATAGAGAACACCACCAGTGATTGGCTAGTCACTTTTTGTAGACACATGTGACATTTTGGTTTTTTGTACTTATCATTTTTGCCGATCATAAGGTGTTTTTCAACCTATGATCGAAGACGATGTATATTTTGACACACTCCTATCTATATATATCATTATTACCGGCTTATCTTATTAAACATGTGTGATTAAATGTTAATGTTTTTAAATTTACATGTATGATTATTGCAAATGTCTGTCTAACATTCGAGAAGCAATTGCATCTGCTAATGTATTAAAAGACCTTGGAATATGTTGATATTCGATGTAATCAAATTCACGTTCCAAAAGACGCACTCTAAAAAATAACCTTAATAACACGGGATTTCTAATGGCATAAACTCTATTAAGCTGTAATACAACGAGTTCAGAATCTAACCTCACTATCAAACTCCGAATCCCAAATGAAATGGATTTAGATAATAATTCAATCACTGCACTGTATTCTGCAATGTTGTTTGTTGTTTGACCGAGGCTCACCCCATGCATAGAAACTAACTCGTAAGTGGGCGAATGGATAACCCAAGCTGCGGAAGAGATATTCCGTGTACTACGACAAGCACCATCAACAAATCCAATGTACGTTTGGAGAGGCATCGACATCTGCAGCATCAAAGATAAAACCAAGATAAGCAGAATAACGACAAAAAACACACTTTCTAAACTAAGCACACTGTCTATTCTAACAAACACACTAGCTAGAAAGAGAAAATTAACCTAACTATCCTAACAAAAATCTTCACACCCACCATTTAAGCATAATACCTCTTTAGGTAAAGTCCATTTCTGGGTTTACCCAAAGAGTCCCCATCAAAGTCAACCAGCTCATAGGCCCCTTTTTCTAGCTTTCGCTTAACAATGTAGGGTCCATGCCACATAGGAACGAATTTTCCAGCACCTAATTTATCATTAGCTTGATCATACAATAGCACTAGGTCTCCTTCCGAAAAATTTCGAGGGGTCACATTTCGATCATACTGAGCTTTCATTCGTTTTACATGAGTCTCGATTGCCAGTGCATCATCGCGTCGAGTCTCATCTAATTGAGCTAAGTATAATAAACGCTTCTCCTCTTCTGAAGTAGCTGGAAGTAATTCAACAACCATTTGAAGTGATGGGATTTCGCATTCAATGGGCAGCACGACTTCCAAACCATAAACTAGTTGGAAAGGAGTGGACCCTGTTGATGTTTTCACCGAAGTTCGATATGCCCAAAGCGCGGAAAATAACATGTTGTGCCAATTCGACCGATGAATGCCAATGATTCGTCGGATCATGATGACCAAAACTTTGTTGATGCACTCAACCAGACCGTTGGCTTGTGGATAATAAGGAGTTGAGCTATCGTGGCGCAAACCAAGCTGGCCTGTAAGTTCTGTCATCATAATGTTTCGAAAATGGCGCCCATGGTCAGTGATTATTGCTTATGGGACACCAAACCTAGCAATAATGTGATTGAATACGAAAACTGCAGCGGTCTTGCCATCTGCCTCGAATGTAGGCATCGCCTCGGCCCACTTAGTAAAATAATCAACCGCAAGGATGATATACGCATGCCCCCCGGCCGAGTGAGGGTTACATGTAATAAAGTCGATACCCCATTTGGCAAAAGGACCAACGACAATTATAGGGTGGAGAGGAGCTGGTGGTGCATGCATCTTGCGATCAAACACTTGACAGTTGTGGAATTTTCGGACTGCAATGATACAATACTTAAACATGGACGGCCAGAAATAGCCAGAACGCAACACCTTCTGAGCTGTGGCATACCCAGACATATGACCGCCACACGCCCCAGAGTGACAATCATTCAAAGCCCTTTCTGCCTCTTTGTGAGTTAAGCAACGTCGGAAAACCAAGTCCGCCCCACGGCGATAAAGAGTATCTCCAGTAATTTTATACTGCTGGGACTGGAATCGAATTTTCCGACGTTCCGTCTTAGAAGCTTCGGGCCGAAAGGATTGGGTTTGGAGATAGATGATTAGATCCCCGTACCACGGATCTAAAGTGCTGATGTGTTATAGACAATTTTGTGCCTTACAGCAACACGCATGAATTGTCAATAATCCAAGGGATCCAAAGTCCCTAAACATGATGTTCCTACCCCTAGAGGAACAAGGTCAGCAAACCAACAGCTCTCGGATCAGTTCTCCACCTGGAAACACTCAAAAAACAAGCAATCATGAAATCAAAGCAGGTGCTCCACTAGGCTTCTGCGCTGAAACTCAACTCCTCCATGGTGTACCTACATTGCAAAGCAAGTGGAACAAAGGCCACCTGCGCTGAGCGAGATGGGACAAGTGGCACACTGAGTCATTGCTCTGGAATCTTCCAAAAATGACACTTGGATCAGGGATTTTGCCTTGTGATGAGTCAGAGGCTCTGTTTCTCCAAGTGGAAACAAGGTACTCCAAGTGGATTCAAGAACTGAAGATCAACTGAAGAGAGAGAGGACACAAGGCAGCTACACACCAGTTGCAAGCTGACTCATCCTTTCTCAATTCATCTATATATTGAGCTCTCTCCTATGAGCTCAGGAGGCTGGAATTTTGTGCAAAGTAATGATATGCTGTTGGTTTCACTATAGAGCTATTGGGTGATTGCTTGAAGGAGGTGAAGAGGAGAAATTCTTTCTGCTGGGAGGTGTTGCTGGATTGGGGCCTTCAATGGTTGTAACTCTCTCAGAACTTTACTTCTTCATTAATAAAAGCTATTGAGGTTCTTCTATATGCATTTGTTTCAATGATATATTGTGATAATTGTATATTTGATTTATGCTAATCCTTGAATCAGTTATGATCGCATGCTTCTTGTAGTTTCCTTCTTTGTTATTTTGCAGGATCTCATTGTAGCTGGGCCAGCAAAAGAGCAAGGAGCTGGGAGCAAGCAGCGAAGAGAAGAGTTTGGATTCGACATTAAGCGCAAGGCAACGGTTAGTGCATTTCCTCATTCTCTCTTGCTTTCGTAAAGAAGTAAACCTTAAGTAGTTTTCTTTACAGTTGTTGCTGAGGTACTATCACCCTTAGAGTGGGATAGGGTCATCCGAATCGGATACTTTTCCCTACAACAAACTGGCGACTCCGCTGGGGATCGTATCTGTTTGATTGTTTGTAGTATTTTGCTATTCATTTCCTGAACAAAAGAGTACCAAATCGAAAAGCTTTTGACTATATCAAAAGCGAAGTAGAGGGCAACTACTCTAGCTCATTTCTAAGCAGGTTCATGATTTGAAGAGCTGATCTACAAGGATCCTTGTAAGCTCTTAGTGATAGCTTTTCATCCTCCTAATCATCCCTTTGAGTGTGCTTGACTGATTGCTTCTGATTTGAGCAAAAACTGTGCATTTTTGAGAAAATTGTGACCCGGAAACTGAGAAAACGCAACTTTCGTTTTCCAAAGCAGGTAGTACACAGGCTACCTGCTTTGCAACGCAGGTCCCGAAGGGGCTACCTGCGCTGAGAGCCAGACTGGCTGAGCAGCACCTGCGTTGGCCCAATTTTGCCTAGTGCATTTGGGGTTTCCTCCCTTTTTCTTGCCTGTTTTCACTGTAGATTTGGCTGCCAGTTACCAGTCTTGCACCTGTTCTGAAACCAACCTTACTTGCCACATTCCGCCTCTGTTATATAACGAAATTGTACTTGTTCTTTTGTATTTCTTACTTCATTTACAATTTCCCATAACGAAGAGTAAACTAGTCTTGCTTTGGCCTCTTAGATCTGAACCTGTGTTAGGCATTTTGCTGGTCTAAAGAGTTAGCCTGTTTGCTGTCCATAGCTGATTAGTCTTTTTACTTTCGTCATTATGGTTTGATTTCATGTATTTCCAGTGATTAAACAAGTAAATCTTAAGGTGTCTTTTGATTTTGGACAAACTTGTCTGTTTTCGCTTTAAATCGAAATCAAAGTTATATAACAACTTTCTTTTTGTAACCCATCAACATTAAGAAAGGGAAAAGAAAATACATGCATTGTGCATTTTGCATTTGACTGTTTGCATGACGATTTAGGAAATTTTGCATTAGTGTGTGCTCTATGATCTGTGTGAAAAGATTTGCCTTTCTTCTCCCTCAGTAGTTAAGATTTTCAAAGTTGAAAGATTGAAAAGTTTGCTTCTCATCTTAGACTGCATTCAGGAATTTGTTACATACATCTCGTGGTGATCCTTAAAGGCAAACTGCTAAACAAGATCAACATTAAAATAAATTCAATTTACATAACAACGCTTTGTAACATAACGCTAACACATAGAGGTCTAGGTAGAGACGTGTTCCGGCGTCGTTAAACATAGTGACTGTCGATCTCTACGAAGGTGGGTGATTCCTCCTGAGAGTCGGTGGCACTAATACGGACTTGTGCTCCCACGTACCGTCGCGTATATATTGGGAGACCCCTATAGGAACAAAGCCTTTATCCATAGGAAGCTGTGTCGACCGCCCTACTGATCGCGATGCAGTGAACACAACATTCACGAAGATCGACCACCCGTACCGTAAAACGTATTCTGTGGTTTCGCGAAAAGTTTGGCACACCCTCTGCCTAGAACTCCAAAGAAGTTTCTTTTGGCCTTTTTCAAACTCTATAACTGAAAAAGTCCATTCGAGCATTTGTCACTTCGGGCTCGTTAAAACATCGAAGGAGACTAGAGTCATCTTTAGCTTTTTCTCGACTCTTAAAACATGAAAAAACAAAGTTGTGTCTAAAGCGTTGTTAATAAAATTTATTTTAATCGGAACATAATCACCTGTTATTCCCACGTTGATCTTTCAGTTGAAAAGTATGGAGCCCACCAACCAAGGAAGTCACCTTGGCGGAAGTCCCAATCCCTTCTCCTCTTGGGGAGATGTTGGTGCGCCTCATATGGCCACATTGTCACTTCCAGGATTGACAATTGGCCTACCTGTATGGCTCTTTTCAACTAATGTAGTTCAGATCGCCACTAATCCTGAGCAGTCGAATCAACAGTCAGACCAGTCTAGAACTACCCACCAGCCTTCCACTTCTTACAATTCTTCCTCTGATCCTTCATCTTCGCAGGGTAGAGCCGGCAAAAGTCAGCCTCCCATGGAGAAGAAGGAAAAGAAGAAGAAAGAAAAGAAGCAGAAGGGGCCTATGGCGAAGGCGACTGGGGGCAAGCAAAAGACATCTGACAAAAATCCACACACTGCACCGACTGGGCCTAAATCGCCATGTGTCATTTGCAAAGGGACCCACTTCCATCGTGATTGTCCTTGTATTCCCCGGATACTAAGGGACTGGTCCCCCAGGTTGCACAATCCGGTAGCATCAACCTCTGGTAGTCATGTTGATTGCAGTCCGTCAACTAGCGAGAGTGAAGGACGAAGAGGGAGACCAAGATCACCCTGTATGTTGTGTGAAGGCGATCAAGCCATCCACCGATGTCCATTCTTAGATGAGGTGAAGAGAGTTTTGGAAGATCGTCCGGTATCACCGTTACGAATTCCTCCTAGATACCAAAAACTCGTGCCTAATCCCTCGATAGTTGAAAATCCAGCTGGCCCGCTCAAGTGGTCAGCTGAAGTGTCAGTCATTGAGAATGAACCTGCTGAATCCAGACCAGACGAAAGTCTAAAGGTCGAAACGGCAGTTGACCCGGTTCTTCCTTCAGAGGTTTCATCCTCAAATGACACCGTCGTTGAAGATTCATCTTCAAATGACACCCTCACTGAAGAGGATAAGGATGACACCGTCCATATTCTTTTCATCAACACAGACTCTGATGAGCATCAGGGCAATGCGCCCATTCCTTTATCGCAGGAAGGAACATCGTCAGGGTCATATCCGGCCGTGTATTCGGTCCCACCACCAAGCAACCTAGTTGTATCCTTTGATTGGAATCAACTAGGCAGACCCCGGTTACCAGCAAGTATCCCATTCAGAATCATCGTCCAAATCTACAGAATGGTGATGGCTGGAACTATCATTGATGAAGGGGCATCTGTGAGTATCCTTTCCTCTATTGCTTGGAAAGCACTGGGTTGCCCGGCGCTTTTACCTGAGATGAGAAATCTATCAGGTTTTGATAAAGGAACCAGTCACCCGTTAGGGATTCTCCCCAATGTTCCAGTTACATTGAAAGGGAAGACAGTTCATATGAACATCATGGTCGTCCAGGGACCCTTGGTTTATAACTTACTCCTTGGACGAGACTATATATATTGCATGGAGGCGATAGTGTCCTCACTCTTTAGAGTTATGTGTTTTCCGCACGAAGGAAGAATGGTCAAGCTCGTAGACCAACTTTCATTTCCAGGATCACGCATCGCAAATAGTCAAATACCATCCCTTAACGGTTTATTCACTCAAGGAATGCCTCCACCCCCGGTTCTACTTCCCGATGAATGCGAGTGATTCAGAAAGAAAGAACTGGGACCCAGGGGGCATGCACCCTGGCCTGCCTTGGGCAGAGAAAACCTTGGGTATAAAGTTAATTTCCGCAGAAGAATTGACTAGTCCGTACCCCGTCCGAAGGAAGGAAGAGAGGGTTGTTCTAGGATAAGGTTCTTTTGTCAAAGTTATGTGAGCGAAATAATTGGCTCCCTTTGTCTAGAAACTAGGCTCTCCTGAGGGAGGAGATCCATTTGTGGCGGCAAGTAGCCACCATCTTTAGAGTTCAAGCCTCACCCATTAAAACATATGTTTTGAAGGATAAGTAGGGGCAGCCTCCAAAGAAAGAGATGAAATTGCTGCAACAAGTAGTCACCATCCTTAGCAACCTAGTAATAGACATCGCCGGGAAAAAGAGTTTAGTTTGCGGCAGCGAACAAAACCATTTTTCGGATAATAAGTAAGAGGCAAACCTCCGTCCGTAACGCCAATGTTTTATCTGTTGCGATCTTGCAAAAATAAAAAAGTGAACTGATGGGAAGACAAGTACCGTCGGCACCGAAAAATAACGAGAAGACAAGTATCGTTAAAAATATAGCAAGACGACAAGTAGAAAAACAGAGGTGGGACAGAGGAGGGGCAGCCTTGAAATTATACTTTATACCTGGGGGCATGCGAACCTTTTGGAGTGCAAGCACGGGACGACTATTTATTTTTTAAATTTTTAGGTCCTCCCTTTAAACCTGTAGGTCTAACCCGTTAAACTCGTAGGATTAGCCGTTTCCAGCTTGCATAAAGAAAGGATGTGGGGCAAAAGTTAAAACTTGCCAAATAGGAGCATAGCTTCGTGAGATAAAGCTCCTTAAAAAATAGCTATCTCACCTGAGGCGTTTCTTGTATTATGACTGGTATAATCGAGCAGTTTTAGCAATGTTCATGCTCGTTAAAAAATAAACGCAAGATCCGAGCAGTTTTAGCACATAGTTCATGCTCGTTAAAAAATAAACATAAGTCGTGAGCAATCTTCCCCTAGAGTTCAAGCTCACCCAGAAAAAATGAACCGGTAAATAACCTTGAGAAATGTAACCTTTGACTGCCATATTAAAAGCCATTGGTCGTGTTTATATGCCATCACCTCCATCCGTTCATTTGGCCAATCGTTCATCTCCATATGTTTGTTTACCCATTTTGAGGAACAGCTGCGAAGAGTGATTTCACTAAGCCATCCTTGTGACACTGCCGTGATTGGAATATTCCAACCTGTACCTGGAATCTGCTGCTATCCCTGTTCATCACTCGTTCCTCAAAAGACGAGTCTTCTTTGAGCTCTTTTCACTGACTCGTAAAATATGAAAAGTTTGCCGAGTTTTGGCCTTCCAGCTCGTTAAAGCGACCGGAAAGCTATCCCTCCTCTATATTTTAATCTTTTTGGACCTGAGGGATTATTGCACAAAAAGATCGAGCGCTTGTTTTGTTCGGCTCGTTAAAGCAATCGAAAATTCATCCCTTCTGTATTGTTTTATACTTTTTCGGACTTAAGGGATTAGATGACGAAAAAGGAATTTTGGAGTTGACTTTATATACCTTTTCAGACTCTCTAAAAATGAAAAGGACCGAGTTATCCTTGTCGTTAGACTCGTTAAATTCATTAAATAGCGACAAACTTGTCTTTAGATGAGAACGAGTTTCCCTATCGCTAGGCTCGTTAAAACATAGCGATGGGCTTGCCCGAAGGGCAGGTTATAGAACAAGCATATGTTATCCTCCTCAAGCTTGATAAAAAATAAAGAGGTACTGGTCAGCAATGACTGGGGAAAAATTGGGAGAACCTCACAGCTTTAATGGTAGCAAGTCGCTCTTGAACATGACACTTTTTCCTCCGTATCACATCGGGTTGGGTTGTTTTCACCGGTCTTATCACCATGGTCCTCGCCACACCATCCACATTTGGGGTAATGCTACCTATCCATCACATCTGTGTCGTTATATGTTAAAGAGATGTTGTTCTGCAAAGAGTCAACCGTGTCCCATCCACTGCCATACATTGTCCTTCATCCATTTCATGACCGCCACCCTGAATCATACATCACAGTTTGTTTTCACCTCATCACAATCACTAGCTTCGTTCCGTGTCACTGATGTGGGATTCATTAAGGCCCTCTTTGGACGGATCGCTCCTTGTCGACATCAGCTCATTATCCAAGGAGTTGATCTAGGAACAACCCCTTCAGTACTTTGAAGCTTGCATGCCTCAATGGCAAGTTTCTCACTTCCGGCGACAGGTATACATCAATGACCTTCGACCAAAACATTTTGCATGGTGGTCGACACCAAGTCCTTTATTCCCACCATGTGAATTGTACTGCCGTACCTTGAGGGTCATCATCCTTATCGGTGATTCCTCTCGCGCTTGTTAACGGTTTACATCATTGACCGGTAATCAAGCGATGTCTTTCCATGTTCGACTTCAAGAAATTCTCACATGGATCGACTTGTACATCGAGTGAAGATCGGAAGAGATTGAAGACCCCAGATCTAGTTTCATCCATCCGGGCTGCGATATATATTCAGGATATAAAGACATTTTATATGTACATCATTGCAGCAGATGATCATCCTTCTCAAAGGATGATAATTTCAGCAGAGAATTATCAGTCTATCATCAGACAATCGTCTGTTCTATGTACCAAAATGTATTTATAAAGCTGAGCATGGGAATGCCCGCCTCAGCTAGATCATGAAAAAGTATGAAAGAATAATGTATTGTATTGTATCTTATTACAGGACACTTCTCAGCAGATTGAATGAATTTCGGATCCTCCTAATAAAGCATTTCACCCAATAAACGACCTCATACTTTAGGGGGCATCTGTTATAGACAATTTTGTGCCTTACAGCAACAGGCATGAATTGTCAATAATCCAAGGGATCCAAAGTCCCTAAACATGATGTTCCTACCCCTAGAGGAACAAGGTTAGCAAACCAACAGCTCTCGGATCAGTTCTCCACCTGGAAACACTCAAAAAACAAGCAATCCTGAAATCAAAGCAGGTGCTCCACTAGGCTTCTGCGCTGAAACTCAACTCCTCCATGGTGTACCTGCGTTGCAAAGCAAGTGGAACAAAGGCCACCTGCGCTGAGCGAGATGGGACAACTGGCACACTGAGTCATTGCTCTGGAATCTTCCAAAAATGACACTTGGATCAGGGATTTCGCCTTGTGATGAGTCAGAGGCTCTGTTTCTCCAAGTGGAAATAAGGTACTCCAAGTGGACTCAAGAACTGAAGATCAACTGAAGAGAGAGAGGACACAAGGCAGCTACACATCAGTTGCAAGCTGACTCATCCTTTCTCAATTCATCTATATATTGAGCTCTCTCCTATGAGCTCAGGAGGCTGGAATTTTGTGCAAAGTAATGATATGCTGTTGGTTTCACTATAGAGCTATTGGGTGATTGCTTGAAGGAGGTGAAGAGGAGAAATTCTTTCTGCTGGGAGGTGTTGCTGGATTGGGGCCTTCAATGGTTGTAACTCTCTCAGAACTTTACTTCTTCATTAATAAAAGCTATTGAGGTTCTTCTATATGCATTTGTTTCAATGATATATTGTGATAATTGTATATTTGATTTATGCTAATCCTTGAATCAGTTATGATCGCATGCTTCTTGTAGTTTCCTTCTTTGTTATTTTGCAGGATCTCATTGTAGCTGGGCCAGCAAAAGAGCAAGGAGCTGGGAGCAAGCAGCGAAGAGAAGAGTTTGGATTCGACATTAAGCGCAAGGCAACGGTTAGTGCATTTCCTCATTCTCTCTTGCTTTCGTAAAGAAGTAAACCTTAAGTAGTTTTCTTTACAGTTGTTGCTGAGGTACTATCACCCTTAGAGTGGGATAGGGTCATCCGAATCGGATACTTTTCCCTACAACATGATGAGAAAAAAAGATTCGTCCGCAATGGGTTCCTCTGCCACAGTTTCCATGTCAGCACGCGGGAAGTCACACATCAACTCTGCAAAGACTAAAGATTTCTTAGACTTAGATTTTTCAAACTCCAAGTCGAACTCTTGTAGGATAATGATCCATTTAGAGCACTTTCCCCCTAGCAATTGTTTAGTCAAAATGTAGATCATAGGGTTGCAATCCGAAATGATTGTAGTTTTATGGAGAAGAATGTAATGACGAAAACGTTGGACAACCTGAACGGATGCCAGGGCCAATTTCTCCACATGCGAATATGTTAGCTCAGTGGGATTTAACGTCCTACTAAGATAATATATCACATGTTCCGTGGCGAATTTGTCTTCCTGAACTAATACCATCCCAATCGTGGAATGAGAGGCAACGAGGTACAAAAAGAGTCTTGGTTGTAGTTGGGAGGATGAAACAACGGTGCATGGGTCAACGCGTGTTTAAGTGCATCAAAAGATTGTTGAGCTATCTCATCCCAAGAGAATTGAGCGGTTTGTTTCAACAACCGTGTGAAACCTTTTGTAACCTCGACGTAGTTAGGAATGAATCGGCATAGAAAGTTTGCTTTCCCTTGCAAACTTTGGAGTTGGCGAAGACTTGAAGGGGGAGGCAATTTGATGATAGCTTCGACGTTCAAGGGATCGACGCGAATGTTGGCTTTTGAAACTACAAATCCCAGCAATCGTCCCACTTCTATACAGAAGACACATTTGTGTGGGTTCAAATGTATACGATAATGCCTACACCTCATGAAAATTGCTCGTAAATGGACAAGGTGATCGGCTCGATGTAAGGAATGAGCAGGCAAATCATCGAGGTACGGTTGCACAATGTGTTTGATGTCGTGAAACACGTAAGACATTTCCCTTTGAAAAGTGGCTTCGGCATTCTTAAGCCTGAAAGGTAATTTGCAATAAGCAAATGTCCCCCAAGGACAAATGAAAGCCGTTTTTGGTTGATCGGCAGGTAGAATATTGATTTGATTGTAACCGGAAGAACCGTCCATAAAGGAAAATATTTCACTGCCAGCACAATCATCAATTATTTTATCGATATAGGGCGTGGGATAGTTGTCTTTTGGACAAGCACGATTAATATCCCTATAGTCGATGCATATTCTTATTGTTCCTTGCTTCTTGTTAACCGAAACAATATTCGATACCCAATCCGTTAACGGGATCGGATAAATGAAACCTGCTTTCAACAACTTCTCAACTTCTGCTTTAATTGCAGCCGCTTTCCGAGGGTGTATCTGACGCAGATGTTGCCGAACGGGTTTAGCGTCCGGGTAAGTCTTGATCTCATGAACAAAAATAGAGGGATCAATTCCTGGCATTTCCTCATAGGACCAGGCAAACACATCACATAATTCTTGAAATAGGGCCTTGTATGTTTGAATCTCGTCATCTGTACATGAGGCACCTATATGAATGTTCTCAACAATTCCAGTTTTGACGGAAATGTCAATGGCAATAGTTTGGGAAATGTTTCCCAAATTCAACTCTGAATCAGGATGTTTCATGGGATTCTGAGCGTCCTTGACATATTCAGCCGTAAATATTGATGAAAAATCATTTTCAAAGCCATCATCCTCAGGTAAAAACGAAGATCTATGATGGAGATCTTCCCATGGTAGATCATCTACACTTAGGATCTCGCGAAGTTTCTCGTCAGATGACATGAATTCGTGAAATGCTATCCGTTTTGAGGTTGATGTGAAAAGTGATTCCTCACGGACCACATTCATTTGGTCGATTTGGGTTGAATGCGGGGCGGTAAAAGACTGCACGACCTCATAAGCAATTTCATATGGACTCAAAGGCTTAGCATCACCGAATGAGTTTATCTCAGATTCAGATGGGACAATCCAAGGATCATCGTAAATAATAGTATCTGATGTAATCATATGAATGAATGAAAATGAAGGGTCTGCGTTGATTGGAGGAAAAGGAAAAGTTCCCAGTAAACTAGAATATTTAACTAGTCCTACGCCAACATCCTTATAAGGGATAGTCGTTTTACCGACATGCTGGATATTCTCTGAAGAGGCTGGGTCGGATGAAAAGAAAGCCAGCTGGTCTATTGTCACGATCTTGCCATTATGTGGAAACTTTATAACTCTGAAGACCGATGAGACAATCGCTGTCATAGCATAAGACCAACTTCGACCCAAGAGAAGGTTGTAGTCTAGAGGGGCATCAACCACCTCCACATCCAGACTAACGGTTTTTCCTTCAACTACTATAGGCAAAACTTGTAGAATTCCAAACGGATGGAACCCACGGCCATCAAAGGCCTTAAGAATTGTCGGGGATTGGTTCAGCGAAGGAGAACCAAGTGATCTCCAACACTGAATCGACATAATACACGTGGAAGCTCCTTCATCAATTACAGTCCGATGAATAGGCCTGTTTTTTACTATCACTGGAATCTGGAAAGCCATCTGATGAGGGAGACGCGATGTACTATTTTCTAAATCAAAGATTATAAGGTTCGGGTCCTGAACATCAAAAGCTCCTATAGCCGACAAAAGTAATTTTCGTTGTGCTGGGCATGATTGCAGCACTTCTAAAGCCGACATCGCTGAGGGTGAAACAGCTAAATCCTCAACAATGTTGTAATTCTGGGCCACTCTCGCATGTGGATTGAAAGTAGACCTTCAAAGTACACCCTTAGCGGGCGGTTTGATTACTAAGTCAGGGTTAGGTTTCTCGATCTGTAGTGGATCAGAACCGGGAGCTGAGGTTGATGGATTTGACTGAGAAGATTCTGCTTCTTTCGATCCATCAACAGGACTTTTACTACCATAATCGTGTGATCGAGTCGCAATCCGTACATGAGACATCATCAATATTGGTTCTTCACTGGCACTCGAGGAAGAACCTATCATCTTACTCTCCTGCTTTGGAAATGGATCTTTTAAAACAACAGGAGTTGGGGAACCCTTGACGATTTTCACAACCTCGGCCCGATGAGGGCTATCTCTTGTAAAATGATCCTCTTCACAAATAAGACAAGGATATCAAGGTTTGCGCTTTTCGTCATTGGTTTCCGACTTTTCTTTTTTCTCCTTTGGAGCCTTGTCTGCTTTATCCTTCTTCTTACCTTTCTTTTTCCCACCGTTTTTTGATTTGGCCGTAGATGACTCTACAGCGTGAATATCAGCGGAAATTTCAGGAGAAGATTCTCCTGTCGGGGAGTCGGGTAAGGTGATAATGGGCGAAGAATTCTTTGAAGACTTCTTCTTGCTTTTAGTATTCACCGTACCAATCATGCCATCAGCAGCATGAGATCCCGAAGGAGCAGCAGCGATTTGATTCGACTTTGGAAGATCTGGGATCTTTTCGTGTAACGTACCCGCCTGAGTATAAACTAAGTCAAGGTACTGCGCTTGAGAAATGACTTGCTCTTCAGTAACTACTCCGGCCTTAGCTACGTCTTCAGTAATCTTCGGTAATAATGATTTAACAAACCATTCAGCTAAGATTTGGTCCGGGATAAAAACTTTCACTAAACGCCTTCGACGTCGCAATTCATGAATATGGTCAGAAATATAAGTGGACGTCGAATGTTTTAATGAAGTTAATAACTCGGTGCCATTATCATATCTGACCGACAACTGAAAATGTGTTCAGAACGAGGTAGCTAACTGACTAAAGTTATAAAAAGAGGCCCGTGGTAACTCAATGTACCACTTGGCCGCGAGACCAATGAGCGTACGCTGAAAAAGACGTAAACGGATCGAATCATCCGAGATAGAATTTGAAGCACACCAGAGGTGGTAAGTCATCACGTGATTTGATGGATCCTCTCCAGACTTACCTTCGAACTTGGGTATCTCACTGGGCAACTTATTTGGCATTGGCGGCCAGAACGGAAGATAATTTATTGGATTGTTCATTAGGCGCGTCAAGTCTGGTAAATCCAAAGTTGTGATAAACGGCAATTACCGGTTAGGATCCCTAAAACTCTGGGTCACAAGACCATTCCCAGGAGGAGGATATCCAAGATAACTTGGAATAGGAATCGCATTTGGGATATTGTATCCTCCCAGAAAACCAGGATTAACCGGACCGTACTGGGGTTGCTGTGGTTGTTGATAAGTGTACCCAGGATACGGTTGATACTGGTAAACCAGTTGTTGGATAGTAGGCCCGTATTGGTACTGTCCCTGGTACGGTTGATAAACAAATTGTGGTTGAGAAGTAAAAACCGTACTTAAACCAGGCTGCCCCACAGGCATCTGAACCGTAGTTTGAACCGTAGATCCAGACAATGGTAAAGATGTCTGCGGAGTAGTGGCAGAGACAATAGAAACCGGAGTTGTCGATACTCCAGAAGTAGGTGTGGTGGAAGGAACAGATGTTGCGGCAGTTGCAGTAGTCGTTTGAGATGGAGTACTAGGTGCAATTGGCGACTGAGTAACTACCGAAGGTACAAAGGTTTAAACATTGGACTGGACTGGTTGCTGGGGTGGACCAGAAACCACAGGTTGTCTAGTTTGAGTTGACAATTGTACGCTTGGCTGCAACACTTGTTGAACTTGCGATGGATCCCACACTACATTTATTCCGGGGTATTGACCCATGACAGGTTGAGGATATTGAGATCCATAATCGGATTGAGGGTAGGATTGATAATTGATAGGTACATTTCCCATACCTTGAACGTAAGATTGACCTTGAGGTGGTTGATAACCTTGACTGGAGTACTGACCTTGGGGTAGATACCCTTGGGGTAAGTACTGATACTGGGGTTGACCTTGAGGCATATATTGGTACTGACGTTGACCCTGGGGTACGTATTGAGGCTGGGGTTGACCTTGAGGAATGTACTGTACCATGGGTACATACTTTCCTTGAGGTTGCCCCCCAGACACAAGTTGTGTACCTTGAGGTTGCCCCCCAGGCATTAATTGAGGCTGCCCCCTAGGCGGTAATTGACCACCTTGAGGTTGAGAATCGGGAATTGAACCTGACATCATATAAATGTCTCCTACACCCAACGGTTTATTACCATTGTTTCCAGCTAATGACCCATGTCCAATAGGTTGAGGAGATGCTCCTGCAAAAGTGCCAGAAAGTGACTGATACCCAGCAAGAACAGAAGGACCACCATACAAGAAAGATTCAGGGGGTTGAGTAAACACGGACAAATGACTAGACATATTTACAGGAGTATAAATACCTTCGGGTGGATAAGGAGTACGAGGTGGAGAAAACCTTATGCCTGAGTTGTCTAAGTAATTAGTTAACGAAAGATACCAAGTAGTACTTCTAGGTGGACTGTAAAAGATAGATTCACGCTCTCTTAGATCAATAGTAGGTTGATCTTCAAGAATAGGGCCTACTTCTTCTTCTGGAGCAAGTTCTTCAATAGCTATCAAACCAGAAGGAAGATTTTCGGTTATGACTCTTTCTACCCTAGGTGAATCAGGAACACTAGAAGTTGGAGTAACAGGTTCAGATATTTCAGGTTCTTCGCCTATATCACTAGTAGATGAAAAAATACCAGCAAGCTCAGAAACTGCAACAACTTCAGGATTATAACCTGTTTCTAGACTTTGGTAATCTGGATCGACTACAAACGAAGCTTCTCCTTCTTTAGGTGAACCTATTGTACTGCCACTAGGAGGAGTTACAAGGACTTTCAAACCTTCATAATGACTCGAGACGTCTTGAGGAGGTTCACCCCGAATTCTACGGGATTTCCTCAACAATTCGGCCACGAAAACAATCTTAGGAGACTGGCCCCGAAGTCTACGGGACTGTCTCGGTAATTCCGCCACAGTTAAAAACTTTTAACTACCGCACACGCAAACAAAGTAAAAATCTCAAAACAAACCACCTAAAGTCTCTAAAGAACCAAACAAATTTGAATCACACGCCTAAAGAATCTAGGGCATCAAACCATGCACAAACAGTAGCCTTCCAGACCGAAAACACTAGTTGGTGATGAAGCCCAACATCGCCAAATTCAGTACAGAAGTGGTGGGTGGAACAGTTACCCCGACAACCTGCTTAATGAATAGACCGGCACAAGTTCCTCCACTTTAACCGTCTCGAGTGAAGTGAAACCCCCGGAAAATCCAAGTGAGTCTAGCCGACGTCTGCTCTAGGTACAGTGGGATCTTCCCTCCACCATCACCTTGGGTAGAATCCTAAAGATAATAGTCACTAAGGTTACCAACAACAACAAATACACTTGGGGGAACAATCTACACTCCGACAGCACGCAAGGGTAGAGTATCAAGCTCAATCGCCTTGCCGGCTCCTTGACAATAATCCAAGGTTTACCGACAAGTGACCCCTGGCTCCTCGACAATGGTTAATCTGAGGTTTACCGTTTGTAATACGTGCGTGTCTGGCGTCGTTCCCAACGAGGGAGGATTGATCCCCTCACTGGTTCGGACACGAGCTCGTGCTTCTTCTTTAAGAGGAGCTTTCCCAGAGTATAAATGCAACGGTTGGATTTATCCTACCACAAGATAAGCTACTTTTTTGGTTTTGCTGTCTTGGAGAGTTAATTAGTCTCCTACTCCAAGA
Source organism: Pinus tabuliformis (assembly GCA_031772625.1). Taxonomy (NCBI): domain Eukaryota; kingdom Viridiplantae; phylum Streptophyta; class Pinopsida; order Pinales; family Pinaceae; genus Pinus; species Pinus tabuliformis. The sequence continues at coordinate 1,890,260,201 of CM062817.1, read as the reverse complement.
CACTAGCCTGATCTATATTGGTGTTTCAGAGCCCTAATAAAAAAAAAGTTACTAAGTTGATTTTACTTTAAGCGTTAATTTTTATGGCTTTTCTTTAAGACAAAAGGTAGCGGAGATGAAACTGATCGTGTGTAGACTCGACTCAAACCACTACAAAAATGCACTTAGGATGATTTATACTAATTTCCCTTTTCAATGAATTCCTTAGCTAAGAGAGTTGGAGAATGCAAAATTTATATAAAAACAACTTTCTTGGCAATGAAAATCAAACAAACAAGCTCTTTATCTTTTTCAAAACATGCAACACATGACCACTAATCATTTTGCGAAAATTCCCTTTTCATTCAAAGACTCAAATGCCACTAAGCAAACTTTTCTTTCAAAGGAGATTTTTGGATTTTTTCCTACTTAACAAAGCATTTAAAAATAAAAAAGAAAACCTTTACAATTCTATGACAATTAAATCAAAGCTACTTAAAAGCAAATCAAACGAAAATTCACCTAATAAGCAAACCTAATGAGGCAAAAGCCTACTAAAGATGATTCCTGGATGTTTTACTCAGTCAAAATGCAACTAAGGACTAGTTAATGCAGAACCAAAAACCAGTAAAAAACAAAAATAAAATTCAAAGTTCAATCAACAAACTTTTTCGAGATTCGCAAAGAGAAGACACAAAGGTAGGTCTCTCACAAGGGTGAATTCTATGGCAGGCCCGACTCCTAAGAGGGTTGAACAAAACCAGGGAGATCCAAAGTTTGACAACCTCTAACGCCAAAGTCACTACAGGACCAGTTAAAAATCAAACCCTAAGGCAAAATCTCTATGAATTCCACTAAAACACTTGACACTGACGAAACAAGTTCAGATGAAGATCTCTGGTAGGTAACCAGTGGATCTGGGTGGAAAAAACAAATTAAAAGCAAAATCTAATAGGCAAAAAGGAGAAAATTGAAATTTTCTCAATTTTGACAGGGTACGCAGGTAACATGTTTACACAGGTGCGGGTACGCTCTGTGCACACAGTCGCAGTGCGTACAAGTACGCACTGTGCTGAACTCAGAGGCTGCGTACTTCTAGCAAAACTAAGAAAAACTAAAAACTAATTTAACCCTAAGCTAGCCCACCCAAACACACAGTCAGACAACCAAAAACCAGAAAGAAAAAGACTTTTCTCAGATAAAAGTTTCAGACAAAGGAAAAAAACATTCACATCAATGGAGTTCCCCAGCGGAGTCGCCATTTTGTCATGAGGAAAGAGTCGATAGTGCGGACACAACCAACCTCCCTAGAAGCTTAAGGCTTTCTAGTGACAAACAAGACAATTAAGAGCAATCCTTCTCTAAATATGCATTCATCATACAAGAAATCAAGTGTTTAGATCCTACCTGTAACCCAACGCTGTTGTAGTAGTCCAGCCTCGTCGATCCGGATGAGCTCCTCCTTCTCTTCGAAACCTGCATTCACTAACAATCAAACAATTAAATAGCACCTGAATATCTCATAAAACAAAACATATTTAACATACAGACCAAGGAGTATATGAAACAACTCATAAATAACAAATTGTTGAGAAGAATGGACTTATTTGTATTAATAGGAAACAAAAGAAACCATTACAACTTGAGCCTTGGTGTTGTGCAAGTTCCTCCCAGGGTCCAGCAAGGGTTTTCCTTTACTTTGATCAGCTCACCCACTTCCAAATGAAACAAGAAAGGATGACAATCTCTCCTCACAAGCTTCCATAAGGAAGTCCTAATCTCAGCAGCATCTACCCTTAGGAATTTTCAGCTTTCAACCTCTCCTCCCTCTGGTCCAATGCATGTATTTATAGTGCTGTAGAGGAAGTTAATCAGGTCCACCATCAATGGGATAAGCCCCTCTTTGGGTGGGTTAGCTCCCCTCTTGATGGGATAAGTTCCTCTTCCATAGGGATACATGAACCATCTGGAGGCACTCCATACACGTCAAACAAGCTTCTAGAATGCTCTAGAAATGACCACAAGTAACTTTTTTTAGAGTGAAACTTGCGCCTTTTGACCTTTACAGGAGTACGCACCTATTGATTTACAGACAGAGTGTACAAGTACACAGGTATTGTGAACTTGGGTTGCGTACACGCAAGTAAGGCTGAGAGAAACTGCGTACCCAGAGATAATTGACTTTAAATGACTTTTCTCTCTTTCTTTGAGTTTGACATGGGAAGCGGAGGCATGAGACTTGCCAAGGAGGATAGTATGATGGTTGATGGAGCCATACTAACTGAAAATAGTCATGGTGACATTTTTTAGTGTAACAGAGTGCCTAGCTTTCTCGTACCAGAACCTCCTCTCCCATAACTCTTGGCCATAATCTATGTGATGATGGAGGCTAGGCTAATCTTGCTAAAGTGACTCAACAGTTTCAGTGCCTATCTCTTCATGGCTAGCTCAAATCCTAAGCAGTAATCTACCTTTTCCTATAGTGAGGACTTTAGTGATTTCCCATGTGTCTGCCAATGAACGAATTAGTTGGCTTGTTATCTCGACCATGCTCACTGAAGAGTGGAGCATCCCACCAATCTATTGGATCCCTAGATCCCATAACCATACTGGAGGTCCACAAATCCCAATACTCTCTGGTTGTCGCTATGATATGTTGCATTGTTTGGACCCCTTTGTGCCCCATATCTACCTACTGTAGGTATCAAATAGCTAGGCATTGAGCATCAAGAACTCGTGCAAAAAATATCCAGTTATCCCAGGTCCTAATGATGTGCTGGGGTACTACCAAAAGCCTAGGCATCATCCTGCAAATAAGGACTACTGTCCTCTGCACCTCATGTTCCCCTGACGCCTCAAGCTGTCCAACTAAAAAAGAACCATGTAACTCCCTCTCGGTCACCTCCCCAAGTGTGAAACTAAGGGTGGAACATATGCTACCTTGAAAATCAGCCGTGCCATCCCTAAGTCTGTAACTGTCAACTCGTGCACCTACCAAGTGTCTCAACTGGAGAGTCTCCTCTCGGCCCATGACACATCGTGTCTCATCCAAGTGCCTAGGGTGAGTCCCCCATGCCCTGTCACGTAAATGGAGAGTGTCAAAGTTAAACAACCAAACTCTCTACGACTGTAAGAAACACTAGAGGATGATGGGTGGGTATGTCCCAAAGAGTATGATCAAGAGTCTGTTAGAATGCTCTAGAGTAATCCTACAGACGACGCTCTCCTTGCCTCAGATTTGTTGATAACTCCCTCAAGGCCTGGCCTCCACCAAAAATGGTGTCCCAAAATGATGGAAAATGTCCTCATTACTCCTAGGTGAGTTGCGTCTAATGGTACACCTACTATCCCTGTGCATAAGTCTCCATGGAGGCAAAGCGCCAAGAGCCTGTTGCACTGCATCATGTGTCACTGCATACCACCAAGTACCACCGCACTCCATGAAATGCCACTGTATTTCACAAACTATCCTTATACACCACTGGATACCCCCGACCACGACTATACCATCCTATACCCTCTTCTGTCCTACTAGTGTCACTGCACCTGTCACTCCCCGCAAATCCTCAATGTGATGTGAGTCACTCCTCTTAACCCACAATGTAAACTGACATGCTATGGCATACTCCCATGTATCTCCATGCTCCTCTACACACCGTTTCTCCTCACTGCATAGCCCTGCACACCACTTAGTGTTATGTCCTAGAATTGGGTTTGTATCCATCAGGCCACATCCCTCTATATAACATTGAACACTGTGACCTGACTCTACGTAGTCTTATCTACCACTACTTACTATCATACCATCCTGTAACATATTGTATCCTCCATGTGCCAAAGTGTCTTCCACTATAATAGTGACCCCACCATGACATGTTGTTGGCCTGTTGGGCCCTGACCTAGGTTTAGAGTTAACTAGCCAAACAAATCCCTGTACTACTGGCCCTTTTGGCAACAGTCTGTGAAGCACGGACTGTTGCCTCACCTGATGTAGTATGGGGGGGTGCTGGAACCAGGTTTCCACACCCTTGAGATTTCTGAGGGTTTGATTTGGTCCAACTACTCATCCCTACACATAGGTTTCTTCACATAGTTCCCTAGCCTTCGCGCCCTGATATACTTGCCTTCGCACAACCCTATGGGTTATGGGGCTTCTGCACTAGTAGAGCAGTGCTCTGCACTCTTTCCTTAAGTCACACCTGAGATCTTACCTATCTTCCTTCACCATTTAGTTTTCTTCATGTAAATAGAAGCCTTGTGTTATATTTATTTATACAACACACACATATAAGTTCGCGCAACAAATAAACAATACACTTGCAATTTATACTCAATAATACAGTTAAATAGGAAAAGATACACATAAACATGGTAAAATTCTTTGTATTAATTCTTCCAATGGTTAGATACTTGACCTACCCAGCGCAATCAGCTGTAGGCATCCACGCACTCAGCTACAGACTACTAGGACTCTGCACACTCACCTGCAAAGCCTTCTCCTACTCTACAACCTGAAGACACCCTTTACACTTCGACTCAATCTCTTAGACTCATCATGTGTCTTTTCTCTCTTCTTTACATATTCTCTCTTCTACACTTAGAGCCTCACTTGATTTATACAATTCCATGGTTCGTGGACCATGGGTAGGTTTATCAAGCCAACATTATATTACAAAAACAAGGGTGGACAACCCTATGATTCTATTATGAGTTCGCGCTCCGCGCCCACAAATCGTGGAGTCTTTACAATGGACTTGGTCAAAACTTGGGCTTTAAGCCCCAAAGCATGCCTTGGGGGGATCCCATGCCCCACACACGCGTCATGTCCCCTCGTCCATCCTTGTAGACCTAAGCACCCTAACTCCGCTCCTGCTAGGAGGGATATCTCTATTGCTCCGATCGTCTCTGACCCCTGCATCCTAAACATCAATGGGAGAATATCTTCTCCATACAATATTCGGTCTGGTTGCCTACCCAAGCCACCTCCTTGAACTAGATCCTACCAGAGTTAATCATCCTCCGCCCCCATGCACAACCAACATTTCAAAACAACCAATAGATTCTTCTCACAATCTACCTCGTCGCTAGCGTCAACTGGAGCTCCCTTAAGGAATGCATGCACTCAAGCATGGGGTTGACTACCAGATCAATTCCATATCCATCCTGCATGTATGATATCGGATAGGAAGCCCCACTTGGATCCCAATGCCAACTTGGGTCTCAAACACTCTCAATGTCTTAGAGTTGTCACTGATTTTTACTACAAAATGCGACCGTCTTCATGAGTGTAACCCACTCCACTAGGTACCAACTTAGAATATCTCACCATCCAACCCTAAGAGAGGGATCGAATGGACAAACTCTAGCACATAGAACAAGGCCGACATGCAGATGTTGCATCTTGTGCAACTATGCCGTCTCATTCCACTACCCAGGTCATCACATGAGATCTGACTAGGTAGCTCTATATCTCTCTCTCCAATGGCCAATATTCCATTAATGAATTCAACACTTTTAGACCATCAATTACTATCAATCAAATAATTGACTAACAAAATTTGAACAATCTAATCAAACATAAGAAATCTTACCAAAATGGGCAATTTTGAGAATTTTAACTATTGAGAATGAGAGAAATATCAGGATCCTTTACATGAGGCAAATTCATAACACTTCTTTTCAAGCATAACAACAACCAATATCGTCAAATAATACTAAAATTCATAACAAATTAACACAATGAATTGCAACAAATTAAAATGTCATACCATACAAATGGAAACAAGTGCATGGGCTTAGCAATGGGGGCCTTCCATGCTTTGCTTGCACAATTAAGTGAAAACGAGTTTAAAAAACTTGAAGAATAGGCTAAGTGTCATCCATTAAGCACAATGAATACATGAGAAACTCTAAATTAATTTACTTCAACCTAGTTGCAATAGTTCATGAAACATAACATGACATAATATATCTTTCTACCTCATTTCGTACATATTTATACAAGTGTTTCTGTAAGCAAATAACATAAAATGCTAAAATGTATTTATGAAAATCCTTGATGAAGGCTAAGAGATCAAATTCATCCTTATTATCACTAGAATTTGGGAGAAATCCATCAAAACCAAAACTACAAGTTATAACATCCTATAGTTTATTACTAGAATTTGTATGAAAACCATGGAGTTATTACGGAAAGTTACAACATCCTATAGTTTATGAAAAAAAATTATTTTTAATTTCAAACTTTTGCCAAAATTTGATTCATAGAAATCAAATTATAAATGTACCATGGGCATTATGATGCATGTGTTTTCCTTAATGGCAACTCACTTGCAACGAAACAAATATATGCTAACTAGGAGAATCCACCGGTCAATTCATAGGTGATAGAGTGATGGAACAAAATAACAAAATTATGGTTCAAAGGTTTACAGATTAGAATCAAAAGTTTCATAAAGGTGAATTTTTGAAGATCTATACGTGGGTTCGTCAAGGCCAGCTCGCGTATACACACAGGTTTGGTGAAGCAAAATCACTTACATTTTTTTCACTATGGTATTCTAAATACCAAGGGCCTTTACAATGGTATTGGCCCATAGTAATGAGCACGCCAATGGATATTGATCCCATCAAAGATTGCCCCTGACGCTAGTTTAGTTTTGACCTATGGTATTGGATAAGGGCTAAACTACATAAGGAGGTGAAGATAAAAGTGCTAAGTGTGAATGTGAAAGGTTTTTTGATGAATACTTCAATCTAAAGTATATTTGCATTGTAAGCACCATAGTTGACACATAGATTTAAAATAATTATGCACCGATGAATACAATGATCGATCAAGATCATGAGACCTAAAATGACTTTCCATTGTATGATATGCTCATGGATTGACTAAATCTACGTATTAATGCATGTCTTTTTTTATCTCTAAATATTATGATCTCGGTATCTCTAAAGTTCTGAAGAGATGCATAATATTAGGTCAAACTTTGCAGATCTATATGTAGACTAGTCTCGATGAAGTTTTGTATACAATCAGGTTTGTTTCTTCAAATTTGCATACATAAAGGAAGGGTTTCTGTTCATTTTTGCAGACTTTTACGCAGGTTGGTCTCGTTGAAGTCGTGTATACACGTGGGTTTGTTTCTTGAAAATCACTTATATAATGGAAGAGTTTATGTTCATAAAGGACAGATCAACTTGATTAATGTCGTTGTATCTATGTTGTCTATTAATGATGTCCTCATGTTGATTTGAGTTGAGTTATAATGTTTGAAGTAGAATTGATTGAATGATGAAATTGAATATGGTTACATGTTGATTGGTTGAAAATATTATTGATGTTGCTAATTGTATGAGGGTTATGTAAGCTAGCAAAATATTTCAGAATAACTTTGGTCAAATATGTGTCTGATTCAAAATTACAAAGTTTTAAGTATATTGAAATCTGTATGTAGGTTTCTCAAAAGAAAAGCATGTATATACATAGGTTTCCTTAAGTGAAGTCATGTATACATGTTTCCATATGAATTATCATGGTTGTAATTGATTGTAATGTTCCTAAAGAGGAATTTAAGTGATAAACCAATTAAGCAAACAATGCAACAGTAGAAAATTAAAAAGATTTAGCAAACACCCATGTAACACTATGATACTAGAACTACTGAGCCATATATTATGAAATATGAGAGCATGAGTACAATATATAAATGGAGTAGTTCACCTGGGCTTGTTTCAAAGACAAGCTGGACCAAACCCGGGTGGTAGAATAGTTGGAAAGATGATTGTTTAGCTAATGGTCTAGTATGCTCTACACTCTCCTAGTAAACTGTTGATCTGCTCACTTCGGTCTGCTGTAAAGTGCCCAAAAGCATCCCAAAAAATTATGCACTTTCAGCCTTAGACCCCTTCGACAAAACCCAGAAAAACGTAAAAGGTAATTTCTTTGATTTTGACTTTGGATTTTCGACCTCTTAGGAGCTGCTCTCCAACTACACCTCCTGAATTTTGGCCTGCTAGAAAGTGCCCAAAAATTGCCTAGATATTTTTTTCCGTTTAACCTTAGACTCCTTGGACAAAACCCAGAAAAATAAAAAAGGGAATTTCTCTGATTTTGACTTTGGTTTTTAGCCTTTTGTGAGTTGCTCTCCAACTACGTCTCCTAACTTTCAGCCTACTGGAAAGTGCCCAAAAACTACCTGATGACCCTGAACCTGCAAATTCTGGGTGCGCTTCTCTTTATTGAAGAAACTAAAACCGGTGATTATCCTTGAAAACGTTGGCGCACGTCTTTCTACTACAATTCACAATACAAATAAGAAAACAGGACAAAAAATATCACATGCTGCACACAGCTAAAAGAAATTCCCTCCCAACACGTGCTGGATGCTTTTGTATGGACCGCTTTGACCGATGAAGCACTGAAAGCATCGAGACCAATATAACTGAAGGAAGCGCAAAGCTATCGTTGTTTTCTTTCATTGGGGTTGCGCGAAACAAAACACAAAACAGAATAGGAAATGCAACTTTTCTGCATTTATAAAACGTGTACAGAGCTCTGGCCAAACAAAAATATTACCCTTAAATCGATTCCAACACATAAGGCAAAGATCCCAAAGATACATAAACCCGGATTCTTTGCAGGCATACCGTGAGCGACAATCATCCCATTAATCTCGCAATTGAATGCGCAATACCAGATCCAAATCCACTCCGATGTGATGGATCGGTGGTCACAGTTTGTCCACCAATTGATTGCTGAACTAGAAGATCACAAATCCGCTCTGATGCGGTGGATCGCCATCACCAGGATTGATTGTCCATTATTTATTGCCGATTTCAAAATGCCAACGTGGATTTCTCTGATCCAAAACGGTGTATTTCAGTTCCACATCCGTGACTCGATAGGAATTTCTCCACGTTCTCCGCGTTATGGACTTCCCAACTCACAAAGGCGACAACGCTGAGCTTTGATGGAGTATATATGTCTAGGAGGAAATATTTCAAAATGTTCACAATCATCATGCAAAGCTTTCATTTCCGACGCAAACTAGATTGATCCTGCAAAACGATGCACTCAACCAGATATACCAATGCTACGTTGATCATTAAAACGGCTCTTTGGTCAGCAGTGGTTTGTTGAGATCCCATCTCGACATATTTTTTTAATCTTATCAAGACAGTCAATGTGATTTTATATACAAACACAGATTGAATTTAAATTCATTACCCAGACATCAGTGCGCACCCTCCAGTAATTGTCATTCTATTTTGGAATATAATCACGCAAAACAGATCAAAACAAAGCTTTTGGATTAGTTTTTTTTCTCTTTTTCTTTTATTCCAGAACTACAAAAAACCATATACACGCTGTCCCATTCTCAGTCTAATACACACTGTCACACCATCACACTAACTACTCGATACATGCTCTTATAATTATAAGAATTCTAACAATAAACTCCTACCTATTTGGGCTCACATACACCTGTTATAACAACCTTAACAATAAGATAGAAACGCCTATTAGAGTAATAGCTAATTATTTGTCAAGTCACCTTCTTTAACAAACTGAACAGAAATGAATTCCACTTTGTCAGACCACAACATGTGGGCAATTTCCCACATTGCTGGCCCGTTCCGATGCTCCTGCATCAGACTCCCGGAGAAGAAAACTGATCTTGTAGTTGTTTGGAGTTGACTCCCATTCTCTGGAGCTCCGCTGAAGTCCTCTACTGGTTCCTCTTTCCACTTGGTCAAATACTGATAATGAGTCTGACTCCTGGTTTGCTTTAGCGCTTTCTTTTTCCTTTTTCCTGCTTTGGGCTTTCGTCTGTTATGGCGTCTCTTTGTGGTTCTTCTTCTGGCTTTTAGTATAGGTACCATTCTGCAATACATGACTAAATCACCTGTTTGGAATTCCTTTTTCCACCTCCTCATATCTGCTCGCTGCTTGTCTTTGCTACTGCATTCCTGCCATCTCCTTTTGACATCTCCCTCAAATATGCTTATAGGAGTTAGCCAATTCACATCTACTTGGATTTTCTTCGGATCCAATTTCAGCTCTTCTTTAGAGACTGCATATTCCTTCAAATCTTCATTCTTCACCCTGATGGTGATTTTATATAAGGCTCGAGAATTTGAATTCATGCGCCATTCAACTTCTTTCTTCGGACTGAGTGCTATTGGCACAGCACATGGATTAAGGCTTCCACTGATTTGCCCTTTATACAGCAACTCTTTCACTTGTGTTCCATCTTCAACATTTTCCTGCATTACCCTGTAGGCTTCTTTATTCGAAAAAATGACTCGAGGTATTAGATCATTATGGTGGCTAATACTCCTGATGGGTAACAACTCATCCACAACAATATCAGCAGAACCATTCAATAAATTCTGAATTTCTTCAGGTAAATCTTCTAAATTTGTAGAAGTTAAAATTACCTTGGGTTTTCCAACATTAGCAAAATGCATCTCCTTACCCTTCTCATCTTCCTGCAACAGGATCGTCTCATTCATCAATGTAACACTGTTTCCAGCTGCTTCTTTATCAGCTTCAACTTTCAATGGCAGTAGTGTATGCTTATTCCCATCTTTTTCCAAAGTATAAGTATTTCTTCTGCCATCATGAATGGCATTTCAGTCAAACTTCCAGAGCCTTCCAAGCAATATGTGGCATACATCTATCGACATTACATCACATAAAATGACATCCTTATAAGTACCAATCTGAAATTCAACTTGACATTGTTCAGTTACAAAAATTTGATGGCCTTTCTGAAGCCACGATACTTTATAAGGAGTGGGGTGTACTGTTCTCTCCAACTTCAACTTGTCCACCATCTCTGTAGAAACAAGGTTGTCAGTACTACTGCTATCAATTATCAACTTGCAACACTTACCCTTGGACTTACATACAGTTCTGAATAAAGTCTTCCTTTGAACTGGTTCTTTGGCTTCCTTAGCTCCTTCCAGTAATACCCTCTTCAGTAATAGGGACTCTCCGTCTGGTGGTTCCTCTTTAGCTTCAGGTTGAGGAATCTCTTCCTTGGCTTCTGCAACATTCACATTGTGCTGGTTTGCTGATCTTTGATGAGGACAATCCCATTGTACATGTCCCCATTCACCACATGCAAAGCACCAGACATCTCTTCCTCGGCCTCTGCCTCTGGGCACAAACCTTCCACGGCCAAAATCTCCTCTTTGTGGTGCTCTATTGCTCGCACTCCCTGCCTCATTCTGAGAGTGTTGAACTTTGGATTCAAGTATCCTTCCTTCTTTTGCTGGATTCTTACCTCTGTTTCTCTGGTTTTGTTTGCGCAACAGTTTTTCCTCTGCCTTCAAGGCTGTTTGATAGGCATCCTCAACAGTTTTCAAACTTAACAGGCTAATCTCATCTTGGATCTCATACCTTAGCCCATTAATATACCTGGCTACTTTCTCCAAATCATCTTATACATGCCCTGTTATGATATTTAACCTGTACAATTCTTCAGTGTATTCTTTAACAGACATTCCTTTCTACTTTAGATTTTGCATCTGATTAAAAAGATTCAAATGATAGTCTTTAGGAAAAAACTTGGCTTTGAGTTTGCTTACCATTTTATCCCATTGCTTGATCTTAGATTTCCCCTTTCGCGTTCTTGATGTCTGTAACTCGTCCCACCAGATGGCTGCATGGCCCTTCAGTCTAGTGACTGCAAACTTCACCCTCTTATTCTCCTCAATCTCCTCATAATCGAAATACTGATCTATGGATCTGATCCAATCCATGAGCTCCTCGACATTTAAACTCCCTTCATACATAGGAATTTCTATCTTGGGTTTGCTTCCAACTTTTTCCAGCATCTTGAGGACTTTGGTAGTTTCATTTTCTTCTCCTACTTCAGCTTCTTCCTCAGATTCTTCTGAATAAATCTCAGCTCCCTCATTAGGTGCGCTTCTCTGGGCTATTTCCATTGTTTCCATTCGTTCACGCAGTCTTCGCACTTCTTCTATCAGGACTGCATTTGGTTCTGGTCTTCCTCGACCAATTCCTCGCCTTGGCGGCATCTTGGCTGCAACACCTGAATCTTTTGGCTCTGATACCAAAAATGATGACCCTGAACCTGCAAACGCTGGGCGCGCTTCTCTCTATTGAAGAAACTAAAACCGATGATTATCCTTGAAAACGCTGGCGCACGTCTTTCTACTACAATTCACAATACAAATAAGAACACAGGACAAAAAATATCACATGCTGCACACAGCTAAAAGAAATTCCCTCCCAACACGTGCTGGATGCTTTTGTATGGATCGCTTTGACCGATGAAGCATTGAAAGCATCGAGACCGATATAACTGAAGGAAGCGCAAAGCTATCGTTGTTTTCTTTCATTAGGGTTGCGCGAAACAAAACACAAAACATAATAGGAAATGCAACTTTTCTGCATTTATAAAACGTGTACAGAGCTCTGGCCAAACAAAAATATTAACCTTAAATCGATTCCAACACATAAGGCAAAGAGCCCAAAGATACATAAACCCGGATTCTTTGCAGGCATACCGTGAGCGACAATCATCCCATTAATCTCGCAATTGAATGTGCAATACCGGATCCAAATCCGCTTCGATGTGATGGATCGGTGGTCACAGTTTGTCCACCAATTGATTGCTGAACTAGAAGATCACAAATCCGCTCCGATGCGGTGGATCGCCATCACCAAGACTGATTGTCCATTATTAATTGCCAATTTCAAAACGCCAACGCGGATTTCTCTGATCCAAAACGGTGTATTTCAGTTCCACATCCGTGACTCGAAAGGAATTTCTCCATGTTCTCTGCGTTATGGACTTCCCAACTCACAAAGGCGACAACGCTGAGCTTTGCTAGAGTATATATGTCCAGGAGGAAATATTTCAAAATGTTCACAATCATCATGCAGAGCTTTCATTTCCGACGCAAACCAGATTGATCCTGCAAAACGATGCACTCAACCAGATATACCAATGCTACGTTGATCATTAAAACGGCTCTTTGGTCAGCAGTGGTTTGTTGAGATCCCATCTCGACATATTTTTTTAATCTTATCAAGAAATTCAATGCGATTTTATATACAAACACAGATTGAATTTAAATTCATTAACCAGACATCAGTGCGCACCCTCCAGTAATTGTCATTCTATTTTGGAATATAATCACGCAAAACAGATCAAAACAGAGCTTTTGGATTGGTTTTTTTTCTCTTTTTCTTTTATTATAGAACTACAAAAAACCATATACACGCTGTCCCATTCTCAGTATAATACACACTGTCACACCGTCACACTAACTACTCGATACATGCTCTTCTAATTATAAGAATTCTAACAATAAACTCCTACCTATTTGGGCTCGCATACACCTGTTAGAACAACCTTAACAATAAGATAGACACGCCTATTACAGTAATAGCTAATTATTTGTAAAGTCGCCTTCTTTAACAAACTGAACAGAAATGAATTCCACTTTGTCAGGCCACAACATGTGGGCAATTTCCCACATTGCTGGCCCATTCCAATGCTCCTGCATCACTACCCAGAGAATTCTGTCCTCTTAGTTGTAGACTCCTTGTACAAAACCCAGAAAAACCCAGAAGGGAATTTCTATTATTTTTACTTTGGATTTTCAGCCTCTTGGGTGGCTAAATCAACCTCTACGTATTTCTAGCTACCTAGAAAACACGCGGTCCCTTCCTCTACGTGGCTGGCTGAGTTGTGAATAGTTGTTGGAAACTCTTGCATTCTCTGTGGAATAACCTTCCTGGGGTGGCCATATATGGTCCCCCAAAGTAGAGGTTGAATCTTCCCTACGGAAGACTCATGGCTAAACTACCAGTAGAATCGCTAAGAAGCAGAACATACAAGAGTGAGTTTGTTTGTCAAATATTTACGATGAAAAAAGAATGAGAGTTGATCTCTCTTTATAACTCCTTGGTCCCCCTTAGCCTCATGTAGGCCCCTCCATCCACCCATTTGAGTTTCCCTCCAAGCATATCAAATGGATAATTTGAACTCCTATGTGTGTGGCCCCCACATTCCAATAGCAGCTAAATAAAGTCAATTTGGCCCCTAGGTCCTGAAGTCAAAAGCATGGGGTCCTCTTTCTCAGTAAAAAAAATTGCAAAATTGTCTAGCAACACCCTGTTACTAATATGTTTGAGAAGGGACGTGATAGTCCTCCCCTCCCAAAGGTTGCCTAACCTCAAGTAACCGCAAAGCTGGGTGCTCCAAAATATGCTCACCATTCGAGGTGGCATCCTCATCTAGCAAGTTTTTCAATGCGCCAAACATCACTTGCCCTCAAGCAATGCCTGAAAAACACTGTCTCTGATTGTGAACCCCCATTATCACTACAAACTTCACGAGGGTCCAATGTGCCATTGGATCATCCCTAATCGTTGTACTATCCTATGGTGAAGGAATCCCTCGATACTAGGATCCCAAGCCAACCTCATCGACGTGAAGCCGCCCTTTCTCCACTCACCATCCTACCATATATGGGCATTGTAACCCCCGTGTCACCAATAAGTAGAGCATCCTGACGATTTAAAACTCTACCCCAATACTCATGAAGTTGTTATACCAAATAGTCCATCTCACGCACTACAAAAATAAACTCCTAAAGATGCAATCCAATCCTCATGAAATTGAACCCTCGTCTACCCATGCCTCCTCTGATCTCCTCTTGTTGATCACCCTACAACACCGGTGAAGTTCCCCACACCATAAATGAATCAATGAAACCAAATGGAAAATCTGCATGACCCTCCCCTGTAGAAACTAGCTCACCTGTATAGGTAGTTGAAGTGCTCATCCGTTTTATGCTATAATCTCCTGCCCATCATAGAAGGAACCTATCTTGCTGACATCGTGACACTCTAGTCATGAAGGACTGCCTAGCATGCTCGTACCAAATCTCGGCCATAACTCTAGGCCATAATCTATGTGATGATGGAAGCTAGGCCAATCTTTCCAAAGTGACTCAACAGTGCCAGCACCTATCACTTCATGGCTAGGCCAGATCCTGAGTAGTAATCTACCTTGTCCTATAGTGAGGACTTTAGTGATCACCCATATGTCCACCTGTGAATGAATCAGTTCGCTTGTTATCCCGAACATGCTCACTGAGGAGTGGAGTATCCCACCAATCTATTGGATCCCTAGATCCCATAACCATACTAGAGGTCCACAAATCCCAATACTCTCTGGTTGTCGCTATGATATGCCATGTTGTTGGGAACCTTTTGTGCCCCATCTCTGCCTCCTGTATGTATCCAATAGCTAGGCACTGAGCATCAAGAACCTGTGCCGCAAATATCCAGTTATCCCAGGTCCTAATGATGTGCTCGGGTATTGCCAGAAGCCTAGGCATCATCCTGCCAATAAGGACTATTTTCCTCCGCACCTCATGCTCCCTTGATGCCTCAAGCTCTCCAACTAAAAAAGAACCATGTAACTCCCTCTCGGTCACCTCCCCAAGTGTGAACCTAGGGGTGGAGCATATGCTGCCTTGACAATCAACCTTTCCGTCCCTATGTCCGTAACCATCAACTCGTGCACCTACCAAGTGTCTCAACCGGAGAGTCTCCTGTCGGCCCATGACACGTTATGCCTGATCCAAGTGCCTAGGGTGAGTCCCCCATCCCTTGTTGCCTGAATGGAGAGTGTGAAACTGAAACAACCAAACTCTCTGCGACTGTAAGAAACACTAGAGAATGATCAAGAGTCTGCTGGAATGCTCAAGACTAATCCTATGGACGACCCTCTCCTTGCCTCAGTCTTGTTGATAACTCCCTTGAGGCCTGGCCTCCAATAAAAATGGTGTCCCCAAATGATCGACAATGTCCTCATCGGTCCTAGGTCAGTTGTGTCTAATGATACACCTACTATCCCCGTCCAAGAGCCCGTTGCACCACATCATGTGTCACTGCATACCACCAAGTACCACCGCACTCCATGAAATACCATTGTATGTAGAAAACTATCCCTATACATCATCGGATACCCTTGACCATGACTATAACATCATGTACCCTCTTGTGTCTAGCTAATGTGACTTCACCTATCACTCCCTGCAAATCCTCAATGCAATGCAAGTCACTCCTCCTAACCCACAGTGTAAACCAACATGCTATAGTATACCACCATGTCTCTCCATTCTCCTCTACACACCACTGCTCCGCGCTACATAGCCCTACATACCAGTCAGTGTTATGGCCTTCAATTGGGTTTGTATCCATCAGGCCACATCCCTCTATATAACATTGAACGCTACAACCTAACTCTGCGTAGTCTTGTGTACCACTACCTACTATCATACCATCCTGTAACATATTGTATCCTACATGTGCCAAAGTGTCTTCCATTCTAATAATGACCCCACCATGACATGTTGTTGGCTTGTTGGGTCCTGACCTAGGTTCAGAGTTAATTAGCCAAAAAAATCCCTGTACTACTGGCCCTTTCAGCAACAGTATGTGGAGCGCTGTTATGAAACCAGCTCAAGAAAAGATAGAAAAGATAGATCAACGCCTTAGAATTCAGCCTCTTCGAGGGGGCAACCTCCTTTACATTACATAAATGAACAATTCTTGAATGATTCAAATGAAAAAACCTCCTTTCTATATATAGGAGTCTAAGGAGTCACAATATAATCCAGCCGACCTAACAATAATAATATAAAGCCACAAAAATAACAATAGAGGGATTCTATGGGGCACAGAAATAACAATATGGGGGTAATAGGGGCACAACAATATAAATAAGGGGTATAACTATAATAATAATGGGGTAATCACTAGTATTATAGGGACCCAACATGCCCCTCTCCTTCAAAAAAGTGTTGTCCTCAACGCTTGAGTAATTCTGGATACTTCTGCATAAAATTCTCATCCTCCCATGTGGAATCTTCAGCAGATAAGTTCTTCCACTTGATAAGGTACTATGAAATTGATCGATTTCTTAGCTATCGAGTTCTTGTTTCTGTGACTGCTTCTGGTTCCAATACAATTTTTCCTTCCTCGTCAAGTTCTGGCAATATTGTTTGAATTGGGAGCTTGTCGCCTATAACCTTCTTTAAACATGAAACATGGAAAACTGGGTGCAATCGAGAAGCTGCAGGAAGCTCCAATTTGTATGCCATAGTACCAATCTTTTGCAACACCTTGTACGGACCATAATACTTTGGTGATAGTTTATTATCCTTCTTAGCTTGCTTTAGGGACATTTGCTTATATGGTTGTACCCGTAGGAATACCCAATCACCTACATCAAAACTTCTTTCACTGTGATGTTGATCTGCCTATTGTTTCATTCTATTTTGTGCGAACATGAGGTTATCCTTTAAGAGTTGGAGGACTTGTTGTTGATGTTCGATGTGATGTTCCACTGCCTGAACCTTAGAATTCTATTAAATATGATGTGATGGATTGTGGTTGATACCCATAAAGTGCCATAAATGGGGTCATTTTTGTTGTTGTATGGAAGGAAGTGTTATACCACCATTCAGCCGGAGGCAACCATTTGACCCATTTGACCTACATCAAAGCAAAGAAGATATCCTTCCAAACATTTGTTTACTATCTCAGTTTGCCCATCAGATTGAGGATGATAAGATGAGCTATGAGCTAACTGAGTACCAAGACAAGAAAATAATTCTGTCGAAAAATTTCCAGTGAAAATGGGATCTCTGTCACTTACAATAATCTTTGGGTTTCCATGTAGCTTTTGAACTGTTTCCATAAATGCAGTAGAAACTGTACTGGCTTTAAATGGGTGTGATAATGCACAAAAGTGTGCATACTTGGTAAGTCTATCAACTACCACCATGATGACACTCTTTCCCTCAGACTTGGGTAAACCTGTGATAAAATCCATTGAAACCTCCTCCCAACGTTGGCTTGGAATGGATAAAGGTTGTAATAGACCCAGTGTCTTAATTGTTTCAACTTTATTTTGTTGGCAAACCAAACATTCCGCCACAAACTTTTGAATATCTGATTTAAGGCCATCCCAAAAAAATTCCTTCTTAACCCTGTGGTAAGTTTTTAAAAATCCTGAGTTCCCTCCTAAGGGAGAAGTGTGCAATTCCATAAGAATCTTTTGTTTTAGCTGGGAATTCTTACAGAGGTATAAGCGATCTTTGTACCATAACGAATCATTTTGCCAGCTAAATGTATCAGAAGTACTGGAATCTTGTTGTAGCTTTCGAATAAGTGCCCACACTTCTTCATCATTCTTCCATTCCTCCCTTGCTTCGTTTATCCAATATGGTTGGATAATAGAAATGGCACACAACAATGCTTCCACATCCTCATCCTTTCTTGAGAGTGCATCTGCCACCACAATTTTGCTTCCCTTTTTTGTAGATGATTTCAAAGTCATAACCCAACATCTTTGTGACCCAATTTTGTTGCTCTTCAGAGGACAATCTTTGTTCTAAAAAGTATTTAAGGCTATCATGATCCGTTTTTACCTTGAAGTGTCTTCCCATTGGGCAGGGTCGCCATTTCTTAAGTGCATGGAGTATTGCCAACATTTCCTTCTCATTAATAGCTTTGCTTAAAAACTTTCCCTTGATTGGACGACTTTCAAAAGCAATGGGTCTTTCATCTTGCATTAGAACAACACCAATTCCATTTCCTGAAGCATCACATTCCACAATAAAGGTTTTTGTGAAGTCCGGTGTAGCTAAGACCGGTGCTTGGCACATTGCCTCTTTAAGATGTTCAAAGGCCTTTGTTGCTTCCGGAGTCCATGAAAATGAATCTTTCTTCAATAATGTTGTTAGAGGTGCTGCTATTCTCCCATAATTCTTAACAAACTTGTGATAATACCCTGTCAACCCAAGAAATCCTTGCAGATGCTTTATGGATGTGGGGATTTTCCATTCCTTAATGGCTTTAATTTTGCTAGGGTCTACCTTAACTCCTTCATGAGATACAATATGACCCAAATATTCCACCTCCTGGACTCCAAAGAAACATTTGGATCTTTTTGCATATAATTGTTTCTCCTCCAATAGTTGTAGCACCCTGTCAACATGTTCAACATGATCCTTCCAAGATGCTGTAGATTAGTATATCATCAAAAAATACTAACACAAATTTTCTAAGGAATGGTTTGAAAATTGAACTCATCAAACCTTGAAATGTTGAAGGTGCATTGGTAAGGCCAAAAGGCATGACCAAAAATTCATAATGACCCTCATGAGTTCTAAATTCCGTTTTCGGAATGTCTTCAATATTCATTTTGATTTGATGATATCCCAAACGAAGATTCAACTTGGTGAAGTAAATTGATCCATGCAATTCATCCAGTAATTCATCAATGACAGGAATGGGGAACTTATCTTTAATAGTGAGCTTTTTGAGCTCCCTATAATCTGGACACATGTGCCATGATCCATCCTTCTTGTGCACCAATATAACTGGATCTGAGAAAGAACTTTGACTCGGTTGAATTATACCAGCCTCTAGCATTTCTGCAACCATACGTTCAATTTCACTTTTTTGGACATAGGGATATCTGTACGGCCTGATGTTTGGAGGAACACTTCCTGGAATCAGATGAATAGCATCATCATGATCACGCATAGGTGGGAGACCTTTGGGAGTCTCAAATACCTTGGAATGATTGTCCAGGACTTTTTGGAGATCTGGAGAAATATATGATTCCAATGTGGAAACATCTAGCGAACATAATTGTGCAATTACACCTCTTTGCTCCTTTTCTAGAAGCTTAGTCATGCCATTAGAGCTAATTATCTTTCCTGGTTTCCTTGTAATACCCCTTAATTCAACTTCCTTTCCTTCCATAGAAAATTTAATGAAAAGTTCTTGAAAATTAAAAGCTATTGTACCCAAGGATTGTAGCCATTGGACTCCTAGTACAACATCTGCACCTCCCATTGGAATGGAAAGCATTGAGCTAGTCAATACATATTCTCCCATGGATAGCTTGATATTATGGCACTTTCTAGAGCAATTTATTGTTCCTCCATTTGCAATCATCACTTGACACTCTGGTGCTGGATATAGGAAGCAATTCAATTCTTTTGCTACCCTACAATGAATAAAATTGTGGGTGCTTCCTGAATCAATCAACACTATTACCTTTTTCTTCTTGATTTGTCCTTCTATCTTGATGGTTTGAGGAGTGGTAATTTCCGCCAATGAATTACAAGATATGGTCGGATTTATTTGTTCTTCATCTAGGCTTTGTTCCTGGAATATATCCTCTTCTTTTGACCTTTCTTGCTCCTTTTCTTCTTCCTCTTCACAATCTATGTAGAATAATTTCTTCTCAGCACACTTATGACCTTTTGTGTATTTGCTATCACAATTGTAACAAATCCCTTTTGTTCTTTTTTCTTCCAATCGTTGTGGTGTCAACCTTGTAGGTTGTGGAAGACTAGGGGCAACAACACTTCCGTCTTTGTAGTTGTGAGTGGTATGCTTCCTAGTTTCCATAATTTTTCTTTCCATTTTTCTTGCTAACCTGAATGCCTTCTCTAATGAATCAGGTTCCCAAAGGCGAACATCATGTTGGATATTATCCTTTAAAGACCCTATGAACACATCAATCCTATGCTCCTTTGGAATGTCTTTTACCCTTATGTTCAATTTTTGGAACTCCTCAATGTGCTCCATTATTGAACCCTTTTGTTTGAGACTTATCAATTGGCTAAAAAAAGTGTTGCTTTTTGTATCCTCATAATGTGCTATCAATTCTTCCGTAAAAATTTCCCAAGTGATAAATTGTTTACGAGAACAAAGCCATTGATACCATACAAAATGATTTGGTTCCAAATATACAATTGCCATACGTACCTTTTGTGCATTTTGGACATTATTGAGATCGAAGAATTTCTCCATCTGTAATATCCGTGTGGCGGGATCCTTGCCATCAAACTTCTTCATATCGATTTTTGGAATATGATGATTCTTCGATCCAACATTAGCGTCTATGGAATCATGATTAACATTTCTTTTGTTCTCATCATGAGATTCCTTTACTACCTTTTCACCATTAGTAAGTATTTCTTGTAGAAAATTTGTCAAATCTGTCTTCAAATCTGCCATGCCTGTCTTCAAATTTGTGTTCAAATCTATCTTCAAATTGTCCATCTTAGCTTCCACGCCATTTATCTTAGCATCTGTTAACTTTTGTGAGCATGACATTTGTTGCACTTGTTCTTGTAATTTTGATATATCATGTAGCATTTCTTCCTCTTCTTCATGAGTCATGCTAGAGCTTTCAGGTTCCTTACTAGGTGTTTGCATTTTCTTTCCTCGGGGCATCAGTTTCCAATAATAATGCTCTACTATGCCCTTTGAATTCCTTGAAAATAAATTTTCAAACCAAGCTTAAGCAAAAATTTAAAAAAATCTACACACCTTTTTTCACTTTGTAGGAGCTCGATATTGCCTCTGATGTATCTCTGTACTTTCCTATCATCTAGTTCTGAATTTGTGACCTGTAGTAGCTCTCTGTGTCCTCCTTCCAATTCCACCAGTCTGATCCAAATTGGATTCTCCAAGAAAGAGTTATGCACAATCTCCCAAGATGACCTGATTATAGACCTTTCCAGAAGAGCGAAGTTGTATGAAGTGCCACGTGTACAATTTTCAATATTTGGTTCTGAAAAAGATATACAAGAAACTACAGTCCATCCTCTTTCTTTACCTTCTTACGAAATTTCAATCTGATTCCCAGAGTGAAAGTTATGAAAATTTTCCCCAGGTCACCTGTTTTGAATGTAATTCAGGAGTCTGCAAAAAGACCAATTTCCTCAGATCATATCTCCGAAAATATCACGCGAAATCTCTGAAATTCGGATCCAAGGTTCAGTGCGATCTCTTCTCAAATGGGTTTTTTTTGTGACTTCTGAAACATCACAGAAGAAAAGTTATAGCGAAAATTCCATGATGGCCTGTTTGGAGCAACGAAACCCTAGAATCCAAAACTCTGATACCAAATGTTATGAAACTAGCTCAAGAAAAGATAGATAGATCAATGCCTTAGAATTCAGCCTCTTCGAGGGGGCAACCTGCTTTACATTACATAAATGAACAATTCTTGGATGATTCAAATGACAAAACCTCGTTTCTATATATAGGAGTCTAAGGAGTCACAATATAATCTAGTCGACCTAACAATAATAATATAAAGCCACAAAAATAACAATAGAGGGATTCTATGGGGCACAGAAATAACAATATGGGGGTAATAGGGGCACAACGATATAAATAAGGGGTATAATTATAATAATAATGGGGTAATCACTAGTATTATAGGGACCCAACAAGCGCGGACTGAGGTCTCACCCAAAGTAGTATGGGGGGGTGTTGGAACCAGGTTTCCACACCCTTGAGATGTATGAGGGTTTGATTTGGTCCAACTTCTCATCCCTATGCGTAGTTTGCTTCGCGTACTTCCTTGGCATTCGTGCCCTAATATACTCTCCCTCACACAGCCCCAAGGGTTGTGGGGCTTCTGTGCTACTAGAGCAGTGCTCTGCACTATTTCCCTAAGTCACACCTGAGATCTTACCTATCTTCCTTAACTAGTTAGTTATCTTCACATAAATAGAATACTGTTGTTATATTTATTTATATAGCACACACACATAAGTTTGCGCAGCAAATAAACAGTATACTTGTAATTTATACTCAATAATACATTTAAACAAGAAAAGATACACATAAATATTGTAAACTTCTCCTTATTAATTCTTCCAACAGTTACATAGTCGACCTGCCCTACGCACTTAGCTGCAGGGGTTTGTGAACTCAACTGCAGACTACTAGACCTCTGCGCACTCAGCTGCAGAGCCTTCTCCTACTCTACAACCCAAAAGCACCCTTTACACTTTGACTCAATCTCTTAGACTCATCATGCCTCTTTTCTCTCTTCTTGCCATATCCTCTCTGCTACAGTCCCATGGTCCGCAAACCATGGGTAGCTCTATCAAGATGACATTATATTACAAAAACAAGGGAAGACAACCCTGTGACTCTATTATGACTTTGTGCTCCGCACCGACAAATCACGGAGTCTTTACAATGGACTTGACAAAAACTTTAGCTTTAAGCCTCAAAACATTCCCTGGGGGGATTCCATCCCCAACACACGTGTCATGCCCCCCCCCCGTCCATCCTTCTAGACCTGAGCACCCTAACTCCACTCCTTCTAGGGAGGCCATCTCTATTATGCGGATCGTCTCTAACCCTTGAGTCCTAAACCTCAATCGAAGAACATCGTCTCCATACAATATTCAGTCTGGTTGCCTAGCCAAGCCATCTCCTCGAACCAGCTCCTGCTAGAGAATGTTAATCATCCTCTGCCCCATGCACAACCAACATGCCAAAACAACCAATAGATTCTACTCACAAACCTCATCACTAGCATCAACTCGAGCTCCCCTAAGGAATGCATGTGCTCAAGCTTGGGGTTGATGACCACATCTATTCCATAGCCATCCCGCATGTATGATATCGAATATGAAGCCCCACCTAGATCCCAATGCCAAATTGGACCTCAAACACTCTCAATGTCTCAAAGTTTCCATAGAGCTTTACTACGAACTACGACCATCTTCATGAGTGTAACCCCTCGACTAGTTACCAACCCAGAATATCTCGCCATCCTACCCCAAGAGAGGGATTGAATGCACAAACTCTAGCACATAGAACAAGCCCGACATGCAGATGTTGCATCTTATGCAACTCTGCCCGTCTCATCCCATTACCCAGTCAACACATGAGATCTGACTAGGTAGCTCCATCCCTCTCTCTCTCCAATGGCCAAAGGTGACCCAACAATGTTGCTAACATGGTCATCCCCTTTGGTATGTCTAGACAACTCTGCCTCTCTCAATCCAATCCGTAAGGATGGGCTGATAACATTGTAGATCCTGTCAGTGTGCCTCTGAAGCGAACTATGCTGAAATCCCAACATGTGGTCTCTATGTTAGCCCTCATCAATGGCTAGACCAACGGATGGTTCTACATCCTCCTCCATTACATGCTCGACATGAACCTTCAACTGCTCCTCCATAGACAACCCAATATGCATGATATGCTCACTAGTGAGCTGTAGGTGACTTTGGTCTGGCAATTCCATCATAGATCTAGAGGCCTCTGTACCTATTGGCTCCTCAACAACAGTGAAGTTGTCTTCCGACACCTCACCAACCCGTTGTGCATTGTTATCACCCGAGAACTCGGCCACAACCTCGAATACCTCATCAATTGATGACGCCTCATCAATGGGTGTATGCTCAACTATCTCCTTGCCAACAATGGCCCGTTTATCTACTCTTTCATCTTTTTTATTAATACTTCTCATCATCCTTGCAAAATCCCATCAAATCTCCATTGGTTTGTGCATACCCCTTAGTTCACAGAATTCCCAAAAAGAGAGGGATGCCTGAAGGCCATGACCCAGTGATTGGTATGCCCTCCAGTTTTCCCCCAATAACACCACACTAGTTTCAATCATGTCCAGATTCCCAAACAAGGAATGAATCAACTTCTTCCCCACATAAATCATCATTTGTTGTATCCTCACCACCTCATTCTAGGTGACCGCCATGTTGTTTGATTCTAATATTTTCCACGGGCTAAGCCAAGATTATGGCTTTGATACCATTGTAATGTTCCTAAACAGGAATTTAAGTGATAAACCAATTAAACAAATAGTGCAAGAGTTGAAAATTAAAAACATTTAGAAAACACCCATGAAACACTGTGATACTGGAACTATTGAGCCATATATTATAAAATATGAGAGAATGAGTACAATATATAAATGGAGTAGTACACCTGGGCTTGTATCAAGGGAAATTTGGACCAAACCTAGGTGGTAGAATAGCTAGAAAGATGGTTGTTTAATTGATGCTCTACTATGCTCTATGTTGTCTAAATAAATTAATGATCTACTGACTTTGGCCTAGTAGAAAATGCCCAAAAACTATCCAGAGAATTCTTCCCTTTTAGCCTTAGACTCCTTCAACAAAACCCAGAAAAACCCAGAAGGGAATTTCTCTGATTTTCACTTTGGATTTTTGGCCCCTTGGGAGCTACTCTTTAACTAGATCTGCTCACTTTCAGCCTACTGGAAAGTGCCCAAAAACTATCCAGAAATTTTTTCCCTTTAAGCCTTACTCTCCTTGGACAAAACCTAGAAAAACCCATAAGGGAATTTCTCTGATTTTGACTTTGGATTTTTAGCCTCTTGGGCGTTGCACTCCCACCACATATACTGACATTCAACTTGTTGGAAAGTGCCTGAAAATGCCCAGAAAATTCTTCCCACTTGGCCTTAGACTCCATGGAAAAAACCCAAAAAAAACCCAGAACGGAATCTCTCTGATTTTGACTTTGCATTTTTGGTCTTTTGGGCGCTACTCTCCGACTACATCCCCTAACTTTCAACCTCTTGGAAAGTGCCAAAAACCTACCCAGAAAATTCTTCCATTTTACCCTTAGACTCCTTGGACAAAATCCACAAAAACCCGAAAGGAAATTTCTCTTATTTTTACTTTCGATTTTTGGCCTCTTAGGTGGCTAAATCAACCTTTGCATATTTATGGCTACCCAGAAAACACGCAGTCTCTTCCTCTACATGGCGGGCTAAGCTCTGAACCGCTACTAGAAACAACTACAATCTCTCTGGAAAAACCTCCCTAGGGTGGGCACGGATGGTCCCCTAAAGTACAAGTTGAATCTTCCCTGCAGAAGACTCATGGCTAAACAATCTGTTACAGGGAAAAGTGTCTATGCAGAACCGCTAATCCCACTAAGGCGAGTAGCTAACTTAGAAACAAACAAAGTAAAACTACTTCCATTTTCCTTTATGAAAGATAGATGAGAGAAGAATAAAGGAGACCAACCTCTGTCTTGCGCTTGGTTCCTTGCTCGATTCCTCTCTCTTCTGATAGTCCTTTGCTACTTGATTTCTTGTATACCCAGCTTCACAGAGTACCTGTAGAATCAAAGCAGCATAACACTATACGAGAACATGGATCTAT
This sequence comes from Pinus tabuliformis, assembly GCA_031772625.1. NCBI lineage: Eukaryota > Viridiplantae > Streptophyta > Pinopsida > Pinales > Pinaceae > Pinus > Pinus tabuliformis. The sequence continues at coordinate 1,890,234,170 of CM062817.1, read as the reverse complement.
TATCATAAACAATCTAGGATTAGATGTAAATTGACCATACAAATGCATGAAACATAAATGACATGGAGGAAACCTTGAATAGCTTTATTGATAATCAAGAAAGTGCCAAGAGAGTTACAACCAGTTGTTCTGACCCAGCATCATCCTCTCAGCAAGTAAGCCCTTCTTCACCTCATGCAAAGCTTAGATCACCCAACACTATGATGTTTCCTCAAGAAACCAACAACAATTCCTTACAAGATGCAAAATTCCAGCCTCCGGATCTCTGGGATGAAGGATCCATATATAGATGTCTATAAGGGAGATGAGTCAGCTTGTGATTTGGTTAGTGTCTTCCCTCTAATAGTTCTTGCTTCCACTTGGAGATTGATGGTCTCTTACTCATCCTTGGTCGAATTCAGAGAGGCAAGTGTCACAGGAGAATTTTCTGGAAGATTCCATGCTTCTCCACCTCGCGAATTGACACTGCCATTTGTCTCTTCTCGCCCATCGCACCCCATAGAAGGGCTTTTTGAAATGAAACGCACCCACTGAGTGTACTTAGGTGAGACGCAACACACTTTGCCTATGGAGTAGGTGAAATGATCCAGTTTTTACCAGTTCTGAGTAGTTTTTCATGGAGAACTTCTGGAAGAAGCTGTAATCAATTGACCTTGTTCCTTTAGGGGTTGGAACAACACTTTTAGGGACTTAGGAGCCCTTGGTTTATGGAAATTTTATGCTTGAGGTTGCAGTGCCCAAAAATATCTATAACAATTGCCCCCTAAAGCATGAGGTCGTTAATCTTTTTTTATGTCGGGTGAAATGATTTATCATGAGGATCCGAATTTCTTTCAAGCTAGAAGGAGACCTGTAATAAGATACAATACAATACATTATATTCATAATATTTTCATGATCTAGCTGAGTCGGGCATTCCCATGCTCAGCTTTATAAATTCATTTTCATGTACATAGGACAGACAATCGTCTGAGTGTAGACTGATGATTCTGGTAGAGCCATCATCCCTTTGATTGGATGATTATCTGTGCAGCAATGATGCACATTTGATGTCTTTATTTTCCTGAATATATATCGCAGCCCGGATGGATGAAACTAGATCCGAGGTCTTCAATCTCGTTCGATCTTCACTCAAAGTACAAGTCGATCCATGTGAGAGATGTTCTGGAGTCGAACATCGAAAGACATCGCCTGATTACCCGCCAATGGTGTAAGCTGTTAACAGGTGCGAGAGGAATCACCGATAATGATAATGATCCTCAAGGTACTGCAGTACAATTCACGTGGTGTGAATAAAGGACTTGGCGTCGAACACCACGAAAAATATTTTGGTCGAAGGTCATTGATGTAAACCTGTCACCGGAAGTGAGAAACTTGCCATTGAGGCATGCAAGCTGCAAAGTACTGAAAGGGGTGTTCCCAGATCGACTTCTTGGATAATGAGATGATGTCGACAAGAAGCGATCCGTCATAGGAGGGCCTTAATGAATCCCACGTCAATGACACGGAACGGAGCAAATGATTTTAATGGAGGTGAAAACGGTCTGGTGATATAAGGTTCAGGGTGGCGGTCATGAAAGAATGGAGTGTAAATGTATTGCAGTGGGCGAGACACAAGTGAATTCTCTGAGTGACTTCTCTTGAACATATCGGCAACACTGACATGATGGATTGGTAGCATTAACCCCAAATGTGGATGGTGTGATGTGACCATGGTGATGTGACCAGTGAATGAAATAACCCAACCCGACTTGGATGCGGAGTGAAAGTGTCATGTTCAAGAGCAACTTGCTACCAACAAAGTTTCTTCAAGTTTTCTTCCCAATTTTTCCCCAGTCATTGCTGACCAGTACCTCTTTATTTTTGTCAAGCTTGAGGAGGATAATATTTGCTTGTTCTATAATTTTCCCTTCGGAAAACCCATCGCTATGTTTTAAGGAGCCTAGCGATAGTGAAACTTGTTCTTCTCTGCTATGGACAAGTTTGTCGCTATTAGGTTTTAACGAGTTTAACGACAAAGATAACTCGGTCCTTTTCAATTTTAGAGAGTCTGAAAAGGGACATAAAGGAAACTCCAAAAATCCTTTTTCTTCATCTAATCCCTTAAGTCTGAAAAAGTATAAAGCAATACAGAAGGGATGAACTTTCGATACTTTTAACGAGCCGAACAAAACAAGCGCTCGATCTTTTGGTGTAATATTCCCTCAGGTCCAAAAATATTAAAATCTAAAGGAGGGATAGCACTTCTGGTCCCTTTAACGAGATGGAGAGGCCAATGGCTCGGCAATCTTTTCATCTTTTACGAGTCAGTTGAAAAGAGCTTAAAGGAGACTCGTCTTTTAGGAACGAGTGATAAATGTGGGTAGCAGCTGATTCCAGGTAAGGTTTGGAATTTCCCAATCACGACAGTGTTACAAGGATGGCTAACAGGATCACTCTTCACAGCTGTTCCTCAAAATGGGTAAACAATCAAATGGAGGTGAATGATCGGCCAATACAAAGTGGAGGTGATGATGAGAACACGACCAAGGCTTCAAAGGCTGAAGTACTACATTCAAGATGGTTATTTACCGGAAATTGGTTCATTTTTTATTGAGCTTAAACATTGGGGGAAACATTTGCTCATTGCTTATGTTTATTTTTTAACGAGCATGAAGTCCGCGTTAAAACTGATCGATATATCTAGTCGTATAATAAGGATGTCGCATATATAAAAACGGAAATTTTTCAAATCTTTGCCCCACATCCTTTCTTTATGCAAGTTAGGAAATGACCAATCCTACGAGTTTAAAGGATTAGAGGACCTACAAATTTAAAAAATAAATGGTCGCTCTTCGCTTGCATGCCCCCAAGTATAAAATAGAGTTTCAAGGTCACCCTTCAATCTACCGACAAAAACATCTGTTTTATCGGGAAAGGTTTATCTCTTTCAGGTTACCAAAGATTGTTTTATCTGCACTGCAAAAAAAACACTTCTTCGGCGATGCCTACCGAAATAGACAAAGGCGAGTGGCGCAGATGCCTCCACCCACATAACTTTGACAAGGGAATCTTATTCCAGTCTAACCCCCTTTTCCAATCACGGATGGAAGTGTCATACTAGTCATATATCTCTCGCGGAAACCTATCCTATACCTGAAGTTTTCTTGCCGAAGCAGACCAGGGTGCATGCCCCTTGGGTTTCAGTCATGTCCCCCGAATTACTCACGCTCATCAGGTGGATGGACTGGAGATTGATGAGACATTCCTTGCGTGAAAATACCATTCAGGGATGGTATATGACTATTTGTTATGCGTCAACCGGGGAATGAAAGTTGGTCTATGAGCTTGACCACTCTTCCTTCGTGCGGAAAACACATTACTCTAAAGAGTGATGAGACAATGGCTCCCATGCAATAAATATAGTCTCGTCCAAGGAGTAGATTATAATCCAGGGGTCCTTGGACTACCATTACGTTCATGTGAATGGTTTTCCCTCTCAATGTCATGGGCACATTGGGAAGGATCCCTAACAGTCGACTGGTTCCTTTGTCAAAGCCTGTTAGATTTCTCATCTCAGGCAAAAGTGATGGCAAACCAAGCGCTTTCCAAGCAGTCGAGGAAAGGATACTCACAGAAGCCCCTTCATCTATGATGGTACCAGCCATAACCATTCTATATACTTGAGAAATGATTCGGAATGGTATAGTAGCCGGTAAACAGGGTCTGCCTAGCTGATTCCAGTCGAAGGAAACAACTAGGTTGCTTGGAGGTGGGACCAAATAGACGGTTGGGTACAACTCTGACGAACTTCCTTCCTGCGGTAAAGGAATGGGTAAATTGCCCCCATGTTCATCGGAGTCTGTGTTTACGAAAAGAATTTGGACGGTGTCATCCTTGTTCTCTTCGGTGACTGTATCATCTGAAGATGGAACCTCTGAAGGCAAGACCGGGTCAACTGCTGCCTTGACCTTTTGACTTTCATCTAGTATGGGTTCAGATGGTTTATCTTCAATCATAGATGCTTCGGCCGACCACCTGGGCAGGTCAGCCAAATTTTCAACTAGTGACAGACTCGGCAAGAGTTTCTTATATCCAGGAGGAAGTCGTAATGGTGAAACCGGACGATCGTCCAAAACTATTTTAGCCTCGTCTAAGAAGGGACAACAGTGGACGTTGTGATCGCCTTCACACAGTTTACAAGGAAATTTGCACTTTCCTTTTTTTCCAGGGGCTTCACTTTCACTAGTCGACGGTGTGTTTTCAACATGATCATCAGAGGTTGACGACACCGGGTTGTGCAAACAAGGAGACCAGTCCCTTAATATCTGAGGGATGCAAGGACAATATCTATGGTAGTGGTCTCCTTTGCAAATGACACATGGCGATTTAGGCCTGGCCAGTGCAGTGTGTGGATTTTCACTAGACGACGCTTGGTTACCCCTTTTCACCTTTAGCTCATTCTTCTTCTTCTCTTTCTTCTTCTTTTCCTTCTTCTTCTCTGGTACTTGATTTTTTGCTTTATCAGCCTCATCAAGCGAAGAGGAAGTAGGGGAGGAAGAATTGGACGAAGTAGAGGGTTTGGGGGTAACTCTGGAATTGTCTAGTTGTTGACTCGATTGTTCAGAAATTGCGGTGTTTTGAATGATAGAGGTTGAGAAAATCCATACGGGCAAGCCAATTGTCAATCCTGGAAGCGACAATGTAGCCATATGGGGTGCACCAACATCTCCCCAAGAGGAGAAGGGACTAGGATTTCCTCCAAGCGGAACTCCTTGGTTGGTGGACTCCATTCTCTCAACCTAAGACCAAGGTAGGAAAGGTGATGATTATTCTGTTTAAAATAAATTTTAGATGCTTTGACACAACTTTTTTTTTCAATTTTAAAGAGTCGAGAAAAAACAAAAGATGACTCTAGTCGCCTTCGATTTTTAATGAGCCTGAAGTGACAAGTGCTTAGATGGACCTTTTCCATTAAGGAGTCTGAAAAGGAACGAAAGGGACTGCTCTAGAAATCTAGGTAGAGGGATTACCAAACCAATCGCAAAACTGCAGAATACATTTTACGATACGACAGTCAATCTTCCCGAATGTTGTGTTCAGTGCATTGCGATCGATAGGGCGACAGACATGGATTCCTATGGATAAAGGATTAAGCCTATTATGGTCTCCCAAAATATACTCGACGGTACGTGGGAGCACAAGTCCGAACTGGCACTTATCGTCTCAAAGTGGAGGAATCACCTAACCAACAGTGAGAACAATAGTTACCAGGATTTACGACTCCGGAATACGTCTCTAGCCTAGACTTCTAGATGTTGTGCGTTAGGTTCCAAAGCGTTGTTAGATTCATTAAATTTATTTTATAGTTGATCTTGCATAAGAAATTTGCCTTTCTGGTTCACCGCGTGATGTAGATGTACAATTCCTAAAATGCAATCTAAGATGATAAACATTCATTTTATCTTCTTTGTGCAATGAAAATCCTAGCTACTAAGGAAAGAAAGACAGAATTCTTTCAACAAAGAGCAAAGAGCACACACTATATGCACTGTCCTAAATCAAACCAATCAAACAGTCTAAATGCAAATGCACATACATGTATTTTTTTTCAGCCTTCTTAATATGTGAATGATAAAAAGAAAGGTAATTCGCAAATCTGAATCATTTTTAAAAGCGACAATTACTGACAAGTTTCTTTTCAAAATCAAAATGAAGACAATGACAACACTTTGCGATTTGGAAATGAAAACTTGCTTTCGAGACTAGAAAAACTACTAATTTAGATCAAATACAATAGTAACAGGGTAATTGACTATCAAGAGCAATCAGACTCTCTTCTATGACTGAAAACGACACTTGCGAAACTTTCAAATCAAGAAACGACAGTACAATTACATTGCTTTTTTGCAAAGGAGAACTAAAAATGACTCAACAAATACACAAAAACATTTACAGTTCCTTTCACAATGGAGGCAGAATAACAGCAAGGAAAGGGGTTTCAAACAGAGGTGTATTGACTATAGGCAGCAAAACTCTTGAATAGATCTGAAAAGAGTGAACACAAAAACCAAAATTTAGGAACAATGCCTAGTCTGATCAACGCAGCTGTAACACAGTGAATTTGAAATGCAACGCACCTACTACACTCGGGAAGTGCACTGAATTTGAGATTCACAGAACAGACAGTGTGCTGGACCAAAGACGAGACTTTTCTTGGGTTCCGGGTCACAATTTGCAGTTCAGTTCAGGGATTTTGGCCGAGCAAGTGGTAATCAATAAATCAATCACAAGGGTAGATCTAAGGAGGTTAGTAGAGCCACCACAAGGGGAATTAGAGAGTTTGTAAATCTATTGTTTAATTCACAAACGAAACCCGGAGATTGACTGAAGTGACATTTATCTACTTTGCATTTGCATAGAAAATGCAGTTCGAAGGCTACCTGGCTCAACTTCAGGCTCCGTCTGTAAGTTTATAAAGTAAACAAATGTAGATAAACAAACAACCTAGTCGCTCCCCAGCGGAGTCGTCATTTTGTTACAGGGAAAAGTGTCTATGAAGAACTGCTAATCCCACTAAGGCAGGTAGCTACCTTAGAAACAAACAAAGTAAAACTACTTTCGTTTTCCTTTATGAAAGATAGATGCGAGAAGAATAAAGGAGACCAACCTCTGTCTTGCGCTTGGTTCCTTGCTCGATTCCTCTCTCTTCTGATAGTCCTTTGCTACTTGATTTCTTGTATACCCAGCTTCACAGAGTACCTATAGAATCAAAGCAGCATAACACTATACGAGAACATGGATCTATTATCATAAACAATCTAGGATCAGATGTAAATTGACCATACAAGTGCATGAAACATAAATGACACAAGAGTATGGAGGAAAACTTGAATAGATTTATTGATAATAAATAAAGAGCCAAGAGAGTTACAACCAGTTGTTATGACCCAGCATCATCCTCTCAGTAAGTAAGCCTTTCTTCACCTCATGCAAAGCTTAGATCAACCAACACTATGATGTTGCCTCAAGAAACCAACAACAATTCCTTACAAGATGCAAAATTCCAGCCTCCGAATCTCTGGGATGAGGGATCCATATATAGATGCCTATAAGGGAGATGATTCAGCTTGTGATTTGATTAGTGTCTTCCCTCTAATAGTTCTTGCTTCCACTTGGAGATTGATGGTCTCTTACTCATCCTTGGTCGAATTCAGAGAGGCAAGTGTCACAGGAGAAGTTTCTGGAAGATTCCATGCTTCTCCACCTCGCAGATTGACACTGCCATTTGCCTCTTCTCGCCCATCGCACCCCATAGAAGGGATTTTTGAAATGCAACGCACCCACTGAGTGTACTTAGGTGAGATGCAACGCACTTTGCCTATGGAGTAGGTGAAATGATCCAGTTTTGACCCGTTTTGAGTAGTTTTTCACGGAGAAATTCTGGGAGAAGCTGTAATCAATTGACCTTGTTCCTTTATGGGTTGGAACAACACTTTTAGGGACTTAGGAGCCCTTGGTTTATGGACATTTTATGCTTGGGGTTGCAGTGCCCAAAAATGTCTATAACACAATCGGTAGACTCACTAAGCAGCAGAATGTACAAGAGTGAGTTTTTTTGTCAAATATTCAAGATGAAAACAAAATAAGAGCTTATCTCTCTTTATAACTCCTTGGGTCCCCTTAGTCTCATGTGGGCCCCTCCATCCACCCGTTCGATTTTCCCTCCAAACACATCAAATGGCTAATCCCAACTCCTATGTGGGTGGCCCCCACATTCCTCTAGCAGCTAAATAAAGTCGATTTGGATGCTAAGTCCCTAAGTCGAAAGTGTGGGGTCCTCTTCCTTAGTAAGAAATGTCCAAAATTGTGTAGTAACACCCTATTACTAATGTGTTTGACAAGGGACATGACATTGATTCTATGTGTTGATGCAATATTCTAAGTTCAGTTTTTTGTTCTGGTTACATTGATCTCATTGTTCTATTGAAATTAAGTTGGTTTTCTCTTAAGTTGATCTACAAGTTTTGATGTATTAAAGCAGGTGGATGGTGTGAAACTTTATGAAACATGGTCCATGGATGTTGCTGAGGGTTGGAGACTTTAGTGAGGAAGTCGAAGCTTCCTGCCAGTAGTAGCTGCTAATTAGATCAAGGGGTTGGAGCCTTCAGTAAAGGAGTCGAAGCTTCCTGCCAGTAGTAGCTGGTAATCAGATTAGGGGGTTGGAGCTCCCTTTTAGTAGGAGATGGATAACGATTGAAGGTTGTAGCCTTCAGAAGGTGGGTGCCTGCATACTGGTATGAGTCTGCACTAGTACAATAATGTAATAAGTTTTTGATATTAATACGTTTGAAGACTGGAACGAGAACTATGGTGGTTTTCTCCCACATTGGGTTTCCACCTTAAATCTTGGTGTTCATGTGTGATACTTTATTATGTTCTTACTACACTTGCTTACTGCATATCAAATGCTTGGTAAATCTCTTACATTATGGTTTAAGTTTAACATATAAAGAATTAGTTCTCTTACAATCTTAATAAGCATATGATAGTTTCTTTTACAACAGTGGCGTGCATTCATGACTTGGGTTTAGTGAATCCATGTATATATTTCCAAAAAGGAAATTATTATTGGGAGATTTTGAAATACTGATTCACACCCCCCCTCTTAGCGTTTTTCCCAACAATTGGTATGACAAAAGATCCTTCAAAAGAAGCTTGATTCCTTGAAGGAATATCTCCTAAGATGAGAAATCAAGATGGAAAGACTTCTATCAAACCACCACTCTTCAACGAAAATAATTTAATATATTGCAAGAAAAGAACAAGATCCTATCTTCAATCCCTTGGAGTAGATGTTTGGGAAATTGTGGAAGGAGGTTACCAATATCTAGCTGCAGTTCCCATAGATGCAACAGAAAAGAAGACGTATGAAACCAATTTCAAATTTGTCAATGCATTATTGGGAACTTTAACAAAATAAGAATTTGTCAAAGTTATGGAGTTAAACATAGCAAACCAAATATGGGATAAAATCACTCAAATCTATGAAGGTGATACCAAGGTAAAAAATGCTAAACTCCAAACTCTCAAAATTGAATATGAAACTCTCACAATGCATAATGATGAAATTATTGCTAGTTTCTTTCTAAGTATAGATGATATTGTAAATCACATGAAAAATCTGGTTGAAGAAATAAAGGACATCACTTTAGTAGAGAAAATCCTAATTTATCTAACTCCTAAATTTGAGTCAAAAGTGTCTATCATTGAAGAGAATAAAGATGTGCAAGATATTATTGTTGTTCAACTTCATTGAATCCTAACTACTTTTGAAATGAGAAATGGAGGTCACTGAGAAGTTAGACAAACCGAATTTAAAGAATCTGCAAAAGAAAAAGAAAAGGAAGAACATAAGGAATCAGGATATGTATCAAAAGAATATGAGGTGAACTTTGTAAAGAAACTTCAACTCAGCACGAGAAGGTTTAGAGGTATGCTTCCCTTCAAATGTTTTTCTTGTGGTAGAGTTGGTCATTATGCTTCTAAATTTCCTCATAAAGATAACCATGACAAAGGGAAGGATATTGCAAAAGGTAATAGGAGACGGTTTGACAATAGAAGAATTTATTATACTCATGAAGGTAGTGATGACTTGTCAAATAGTGAAGAAGGAGAATTTGATCAAGATCTTAAATTATTCATGGATTTTGAGAAAAATACTAATGAGTCTAATGATAAATTTGTGGATGCTTTAGAGGAAAAATATTTATTTGAAGAAATTAATCAACTCAATTTTTTTTTGCAAGAAAACAATGTAGCCAAAGGTACATTGAAGCATTAACTCATAGAAAACTAAATGCATAATGAGAAGTTATAATCTGAAGTAGTAAGTCTAAGAAGGAACTTGAGAAAATAAAAGCTCTGAATCTTAGATTTTCTAAAGGATTTAAAACCTTATATGAAATTATCAAGGTACAATGCTCTCCTCTTATGAAGATAGGTCTTGGATACACCGGAGAAGCATCTCAAACAAAAAGGTCTTCAGCCACCACCAGACACTATCCAAATGTAGCAAAAACTATTCAACAAATATTTAGTCCTTAGCATGGATACAAAGGAGAAACATCTCAAACAGAAAAGTTTCATCCACCACCGGAAGTTATATAAACGCAACAAAAATGAATCAACAAAGCTTCAGTCCTCAACAAAAGAATAAAGACATTCCACAAGTAAATCATGTTCACTCTAATCCAAGGATGAACAAAAACAAAAGCACCAGTCAAAACGTAAACAACACTAGAAGATTCTATGATCACAAAAATTTCTTCTTTAATGGACAATGTTTCTCATGTCATAATTTTGGTCATATGAATGCTCAGTGTGTTTCATACAAAACTACCATTACTAGAGAAGCATGAAAACAAAGGAATGAGACAGGAATCAAGAAGAATACTTATAAGAACTTCTCATCTCTTGGAGAATAAATTGAATGTTGATTTTGTAATAAATTTGGACATGAAGAATATGAATGGAGGAGAAAATTACAGCCAACATCTAAAAAAGAGAAAATATCAACAAATTCTAAGGTATGGAAAAGTAACGAGTTACAATCTAAAAGTTGTGTCATAACATTGTTTACATAAGGACAAGAAAATCAATGGTACATTGATAGTGGATGCTCAAAACACATGACATGTGATAAATATAAACTTATTTCATACAATTCTTTAGAGAAAGAAAAGAATCTCACTTTTGGAAATGACTCACCTAGTGTCATTAAGGGTAAATGTTCTATTTCTCTAAAAGAAAAGGTTAAAGCTAGTAATGTTATGTATGATGTTGGATTAAATCATAACTTGTTGAGTGTTAGCCAAATGTGTGACCAAGGAAATGAGGTAGTATTTCGATGAAAGGAATGCATGGCTCCTGAAATTGGCACATGAAAGATCATAATAAAAGGATCAAGAACATTGATCAATCTGTATATATTGAAAGGTGGCCAAGAACAATGTTACCTAGGAAAGGAAAATGAAAACTGCTTATGGCACATCTAAGCTTCTCTCAAATAATCAAATCAAGCAGGCTCAATTTTTTCATGATCTACCCAACATCACCATACCAGAAAGTACCATATGTAAGTCATGTCAATTCGGTAAGAAAATCAGAGTTCAATTCAATGCCAAAGAAGGATCAGCAAGTAAGCCTCTTGAAATTATATATACTAATTTGTGTGGACTAGTAAGAAAAAATTCACCTCGTGGAGAATAATACTATATATTGTTCATTAATGACTTTTATAGAATGTGATGGATCAATTTATTGAAAGACGAAGATGAAGCATTTGATAAATTTAAAGTCTTCAAAGCATTAGTTGAAAATTAATTATATCTAAAAATCAAATATCTCAGATCTGACCAAGGAGGAGAATACATATCAAATGAATTCTTTGATTTCTGTGAACATCATGATATAAAAATACAAATTTTTGTAGCTAAAACTCCTCAACAAAATGGCATGGCAGAAAGAATGAATAGAATTGTTAAAAAAATGGCTTGTGCTATGATTGATGAGTCTAGAACTCTTGGCACCTTCTAGGGTGAAGCTGCACATACCACAATAAATATTCTCAACAAGGCTCATGTTCGTGTGAATAGAAATAAAACTCCGTATGAACTTTGGTATGGTAAACCTGCCACTATAAATAATTTTAGAGTTTTTGGAAGGAAACGTTTCATCAAAATAAATTACGAAAAACTTGGTAAGTTTGAAGCTAGAGAAATTTAAGGAATAAATCTTGGTTACTCATCTAGAAGAAAAGCATACAAATGTTACAATAAGAGACTTCGGAAAATTGTTGAATACATTGATGTTGTGATTAATGAAGCATGCATAGATCCCAAAAAGGTAACATAAACAAAAGAGGATGATGATGATGAATGTTTTCCCACATCAAATCGCAATGATATAGAAGAAGAAACTAATGAAGCAATAGAAGAAGACACATTAGAAAAATAAAAGGCTCCATCCATGTATGTTCAAAAGAATCATTCAGAAACACAAATTCTAGGAGAAAATGAATTTGTGGTACAAACAAGAAGAAACCTTGTAGGTTGTTTTAGATATAAAGCTTTATTATCCACCATTGAACCACAAAATGTAAATCCAGCTAGAAAATATGAATGTTCGGTTAAGGCCATGAATGAAGAACTTTATCAAATTGAAAAGAAAGATACTTGGGAATTGGTTCCAAGGACTCATGATAAAAATGTTATTGGGACAAAATGGATATTCAAAAATAAGTTGAATGAAAATGGAGAGGTCATTAGGAACAAGGATAGATTTTTTGTAAAGGTTATGCTCAAGATGAAGATATAGAATTTGAAGAAACATTTGCACTAGTAGCCAGATTTGAAGCCATAAGAATATTTCTTGCACTTTCAAAGTTTATCAAATGGATGTAAAATCTACTTTCTTTAATGGAGATCTATAAGAAGAAGTATATATTCAATAACCAGAAGGATTCATTCTAGGGAATGATGAAAACCTTGTATGAAAGCTAAAAAAGGATTTATATGGGCTAAAACAAGATCCATGGGTATGGTATTATCATCTTCAAAAATATATTCAACAACAAGGTTTCGCAAAAGGATCCGTAGACAACAACGTTACTCAAAAATTTTGAATGATAAACTATTATTTCTTGTTCTTCATGTTGATGATATCATCTTTGGTAGTAATGAAGAATCTCTGAGTCAAAACTTTGCTTATGTTATGCAACAAGAATTTGAAATGTTTTTACATGGGGAACTAACATATTTTCCTCGTCTACAAGTGCAACAAGCAAGAGATGGCATCTTTCTCCGCCAAAAAAAATATCTCAAGCAGATTCTTAATATGTATGGGATGGAAGATTGTAGATCTATATGTACTCCCTTGATGACAGGATGTAGCCTCAGTTCTAATGATGATTCTCCCGTAGTAAACCAACCAGAGTACAATTATATGATTGAATGTTTGCTTTATCTAATAGGCACTAGACCAGATATCATGCATGCAGTTGGGATTGTTGGACGTTTCCAATCCAATCCAAAGGAATCACATCTTCAGGTATTAAAGAGAATATTCAAATATCTCCAAGGGTTTTGTCTATGGTATCCTAAAGATTCAAATCTTACATTTCATACATATAGAGATGCGGATTTGGCTGGAAATGTTGATGACTAGAAAAGCACTAGCGAAGGTGCATTTTACATGGGGCCCCAATTGGTATATTGGTTTAGCAAGAAACAAATTTTTGTGGCCTTATCTACAGTAGAAGCAGGATATGGGGTTGTTTCATCTTGTTCCACAAAACTCCTCTAGATGATGCAAACATTACAAGATATACAAATACAATGTTCTCCACCCATCTCCATCCTATGTGTTAATAGAAGTGCTATTAGTATTTCGAAAATTCTTGTTATGCACTGCAATATGAAGCATATTCCTATTAAGTATCACTTGCTATGAGAACAATTACTTTAGAAAATGGGTAAGTTTGAGTATTTTCCCTCCAGAGAACAAGTTGTTGATATATTCACTAAACCTCTCTACAGAGAAGCATTTGACTATCTCAGACATAAACTGGGAGTTGCCTCTCCCTCATTTTTTTGTTAATATAGTCTTCTCAGTCTATAGGTAAGAATTCAAAAGGTTGTTTTCTATACACAGGTTTCTTGAACCACAAGCATTTATATATGTGTTTTTTTTTTGCAAAGAGTCACGCATGTTTTTCTATGATAGAAAAACAATGGGATAAACCCAAGATTAGCAACTATGATTTTATTTTTCTTGGCCTGGTGTTGATGGGTACAATCTGTTGATATGATATTGAGTTATGTTTTTCTCATTGATATTTATATGATTGATTAATATGCTTTGATGAATGATTTTTTTACAATGAACAGGTAGCACGGGTTCAAGGGGAGAAATAGCCTTGCAGAATATAATGCATTGTTAGCATTATGGTTGTTGAATTATGCTACTATTAAGAAATTTCAATCTTAGTTATTAATTTCATATCTGTCATTTCATGTAAAGGTCATGTGGAGACCTGTGATGTAATAATTGTCATATTCATTCATGTATGGACTTTTGAGGTCATGTCAAATATGTAATCCCACTTGGTTGGGTGGTTAAGTCAAATATGTATCCCCACATGGTTGGGTGATTGATTTAAGTATGAGTCCTTAATGATAGGAAGGTCATACTCAATTGAGTTATAGAGTCATTTTCCTCATTTGAAAATATTTCTAAACATTCAACATGTGCTCACGAGGAGCATGCACAATATAGTGCAAATCAAATCCAAAGAGGGAGCTTTGGTCCACCCTTTTCCTTTGATGTCAAAGGGGGAGAGTATATTGGTATTTGAATAATAGTTATTTGATGTCTCTAGTGTGTTTCTATAGGTTGAGGTGATCAACACCAACATCATTGTAATGAAGTCCAAAGGGGGCGATTGTTGGCATTATGATGCATGTGTTGTCCTTGATGGCAACTCACTTATAACATAACAAGTATATGGTAGCTAGATGAATCCACGGTTCAATTCAGAGGTGATAGAGTGATCAAATAGAATAATAGAATGATGGGACAAAGGTTTACAGATCATAATTAGATCTTTGATAAAGGTGAAATTTTGAATATCTATATGTGGGTTTGTAAAGGCCAAGTCACATATACACGCAAGTTTGGTGAAGCAAAGTCACATATAGTTTTTTCACCATGGTATTCTAAATACCAAGGGTCTTTACCATGGTATTGGCCTATAGTAATGAGCACGACAACAGATATTGATTCCATCAAAGATAACCACTGGCACTAGTGTAGTTTTGACCGGTGGTATTGGATAAGGGCTAAACTATATAAGGAGATGAATATCAAAGTGCTAAGTGTGCATGTGAAGGGTTTTTTGATGAATACTTACATATGAATTATATTTTCATTGTAAGCGTCATAGCTGACACATAGATTTGAAATAATTATGCACCGATGAATAAAATGATGGATCAGGATCATGAGACCTAAAATGACTTTCCATTGTATGATTTTCTCATTGATTGACTAGATCTAAGTATTGAAGCATGATTTTTTTAATATCTGAATATTATGATCTTGGTCTCTCTGATGTTCTAAAGAGGTACGCAATTTTAGATCAAAATTTTTAGATCCGTATGTACGTTGGTATCGCTAATGTCTTGTACATAAAGGAAGGGTTTCTGCTCATTGTTGTAGATCTATACATATGTTTGTCTCGGTGAATTCATGTATACATGTTATTTCATTTCTTCAAAGTCATGTATATAAAGAAATTGTTTTGTTCATAAATGGTTGATAAACCCGATCAATATTGATGTATCTTTGTTTTTTGTCAATGATGCCCTCATGTTGATCTCATTTGAGTGATAATGTCTGAAGTAGAACTGATTGAATGAAGATGTTGAATTTGGTTACATGTTGATTGGTTGAAAAAATTATTGATGTTGCTACCTGTATGAGGGTTCTGTAAGCTAACTTAATATTTCATAATAACTTTGGTCAACTTTGTGTCTGATTTAGAATTACAAAGTTTTTAGTATATTGAGATATGTACATAGGTTTCTCTATAGAAAAGTGTGTATACACAAGGGTTTCCTTAAGTGAAGTTGCATATACATGTTGACATATGAATGATCAAGGTTGCAGTTAATTTTGTGTGTTGATGTAGTATCTGGGTTCAGTTCTATGTTCTTGTTACAGTGATCTCACTGTTATGTTTGAATTAACTTGGTTTTTGCTTCAGTTGATCTACAAGTTGTGATGTGTTAAAGTAGGTGGATCTAGTGTCAAAATTTATGAAACGTGGTCCATAGATGTTGGTGAGGGTTGGAGACTTTAGCGATGAATTTGAAGCTTCCTACTAGTAGTAGCTAAGAATCAGATGAGGGGGTTGGATCCTTTAGTAAGGAAGTCAAAGCTTCCTGCCAATAGTAAGTGGTAATCATATCATGGGGTTGGAGCTCTCTTCTTGTATGAGCTAGAGAATGAGTGAAGGTTGTAGCCTTTAGCATGTGGGTGCCTGTGTACTGGTATGAGTTTTCACCAATACAAGAATGTAAGAATTTTTTTGATATTAATAAGTTTAAATACTGAGGCGAGAATTGTGGTGGTTTTCTCCCACATTGGGTTTCCACCATAAATCTTGGTGTTGATGTTTGTTGCTTATGTGTGATGCTTTATTTTTTTCTTACTACACCTACTTACAGATTATCAAATGCCTGATAAATCTCTTACATTATTGTTTAAGTTTAACAGATAGATAATTAGTTGTTTTACAAGTTTAATAAGAATACGCTAGTTTCTTTTACGACAGTTGTGTGCATATGTGAGTTGGGTTTATTGAAGTTGTGTATATATTTCAGAAAATAAAATTATTATTGTGTGTTTTTAAAATATTGATTCACCCCCCTCCCCATCTTAGTATTTTCCCAACATGTACATGAGATGTTCAATTTTAAGAAAATATGAATGATAAAGGAGATATATGAAATGAAAATATGGTCAAAACATAGATAATGTGACTAAACTAACATCAAAAAGTGGCACCCAGTAGTAGCACTACACATCCAGAGACCACATTGACTCTACCAAGAAACCTTACTTCTATTGTCTTTCCACTATTCATGCTTGTTCTAACGTGCCACAAATCACACTAATTTTCTTCCATTGATGTATCCCTCAACATTAATTGCCATAGCATAAACATAGAAATAGTATGATCACATAATATCAAGTAATATCCACATAATACTTACCTCATAGATCTGTCAGGGCTTCTCTTCCCATTTGATTCCTCATAAGCCATGAACCTCTTAATGGCATTCACCTACATAGGAAATCACTCCTCCACAAGAATGATCCCTCAGAATTTTGTCAGACAATGACATGCATACATACATATATACATATAAACATCGACATAAAAAAATCATGATCCCTGATAACCCTATAAGACATTGACATACATACATACATGCATATACATATATAGATATCAACATAATCATGATCACAACATAATTACTAGATATCATATGCACAACATTGAGAACAATGGTTCCTAACATAGCCAAGGCATATGACGCCTCAAATACATTTATTTTACATTTCATGTTACCTTTATCATGACTTTCCTTTCGCCATCCATTTATCTCAATGGTCCCAACCTATCCAACCGATTTTCATATTCTTACCTTAAGCTACTCTTATACAAGAACTGGGCTTCATCCAAGTCTTACATTACCTATTGGGTACCACTCAACTCTCCTGACCTATGTTAAGTTCCTCCTTTCCAATCAATTCCCAATACCCTCAAAAACTAAAAGGTGAGAACCAAAAGCAACGAAGAAGAAAACCATGAGAAAGCAATACCAATACAACACCATAAAAAAACATGGTCTGGACATACACTAGACATAAACAAAACCATGAATCAAGCACAAAAAAATCACAAAGCCTCGAAAGCACAAAAATAGCAAGAGAAACCATGAATCAACCCCCATGGGTTACCAATTCTTCCAATAGAAAGATCAACCTCATCTTTCTTTAATATTTCATGGAAATCTCCTTTTCCATGCAATCCCCTACATCATATTACCATAAACACATAACTTTCATTACATAAATAACAATAACAATATATCGGTTACCTTACCTTGTTGTATGAAGCAAGCTTCCCTGAACACCTACACATATATCATCTCTCAAGGAACTACAATTCCTTAATGGATCTAGCCATAACTGGAAACCCATTGTTTATATGTCAAGTACATGTTCATAACTATAGGATGGGAAAGGAGAAGATGGATCTAGCGCACTCTGTTGTTAACTGCGAGGGTTTTGGTTAGGGCATCCTGAAACCCTATCTCCTCAGCCTGCAGACTCCCTACAGCCTACGTTTCGAACCTGCCGACCGGGCCCATTTTTTCAGGTCACAACTATCGCTGTCTTTTTCACCATGGAGCCGGTTAATGAGGTTATGGACACGGAAGAGGAAGTCGATTACTCCGAAGACCCGCACCCGTCTCAGGTCATTTTCGATCGCCCTCCTCCCGCATCATCGTTTGCTGCTCCGGACCCTCTGCTTCCTGGATCGCACCCCTCCCCTGCGGTATCTATCCCGGTCCCCCCCCCCCTCGGGCACGCCAGAAGGTGCGGTTCTCTCTGAATCGGCCGGACTGGATCTTCCCCCTTTATCTCCGGGAACCCTTCGCTTTTTATCATCAGTGATCCCTCCATCACCGCCCTTCGAATCGCGTCCCCTGTCATCCTCCATCCCGGCTCCACCCTCCTCAAGCCAGCCCCCTCCTTCTTCGTCTGGTTTCTCTGCGCTCCTCCATTCTCCCTCGGGGTGTTTTGAAACCCCAGCTGTCAAAGTAGCTTCTTCCAGGACAAATCCGCCAGACTGCCTCCCAGATCCCTTGGTTCACCACCCTTCGGCGCCGCGTTCTGGTAAAAAGAGAACAAAGTGTGTCAAATCCACAGCAAAATACATCTCTATCTGGTTTGGTAAGACTATGGCCATAACAGAGGCGGAAATCATGGCTAATACTATTCTGGTGGGCCATGTCCGGGGGCGAGCCTACTCTGCGACCCGGTTACCACAATGGGTAAAGGAGATATGGGGTGGGATTATGATAGAACTTCCTGAAGTTCAGGTTCTCCCCTGCGGTTGGTTTGCTCTACATTTCGCAAAAGAAAATTATACGGATCTGGTTCTGGCCAAATTCTGGCATATTGAGATGGCACCGGTGTTGCTTAAGCGATGGAGTCCCCTGTTTGATCCGGAACGTGAACAGATTGGAGCTGGGCCTTTATGGGTTCGATTTCCGGGTCTTCCCCTGCAATACTGGAATGAAGAGGTATTCATCCGCATTGGAAATGCTTTGGGCACATACCTCGATCATGATCGCACCTTTGTGGAGTCTAGGAACAGAACGCTCGCCCGAATCCTGGTGCACCTAGACACTCGCGAAGGTCTAGAGGAAAAAATCACTCTCCATTGGGGAAGATACACTCATGTTCAGATCTTAGATTACGAAGGCGTTCCCTTCAAATGCCGTCATTGCCATAGGGTGGGGCACGTCTTCAAGGACTGCCCACTCAACCAGAGACAAGCAGACGCTCCTGATTCCTCCATCCCCACTCCGAGATCAATCTCCCCGACTGCTCAACATGTCCCAACCACGAGCATCCCCAATGTTACTGCTCCATAGGCTCAGGGTGTCTCGCATGGACGTGCAACTGCTCCGGTCACTAGATCTCGGGCGGCCTCAGCAGCGACATCCGCAGGCATACCGGGTAACTCTCTATATCCTTCATTGTCAAATTTGTCTTCATCTCCATTATCATATCCTTCATTATCTGCTGCTTTCTGTTCGATGCCTTCATCCTTCGTCATTGCCCCTGTGGTCACCGCCACCCTACCACCTTCATCCCCTTCATCTTCCCTCTCATCTCCCAGGGGCGCAAATCACCCTCATTTCCTGCGGCCTCGCCCTCACTCACAGGGTCCTCAATCTTCACACATTGGGTTGCGTATATTTACACCTGGTCCGTCCTCCCTGCCCTTGAGAGGGAGAAAATCTGATCTCACAAAGGCTATCCGAAGAGCGGGGGCATAGGTAGCCACCGGGAGACAATCCACTATTGATGGGGTACTTAGAGCGAAGAACACCCCTGGACATCTTCCCCCATGAAGTGTCTCTCCTTCAATTGCAGAGGCCTGGCTAGTGCCTCAAAGAAACTAGCCCTCAAGAGACTGTATGAATCCTCTCCTGTCGACATTATTTTTCTCCAAGAAACCCTTGGACCTGCGGACTCCATAACGGCCTCACTATCTTCTATCTTCCCTGGTTGGCATTTCTCGGCCATGGACTCCTCTGGTCGATCAGGTGGTTTAGCGATTGGATACAATCCTGTTACCATTAAAGCCCAAGGTACTTGGGGGGGACTTGGCTTTTTGGGGCTCGATCTTTTCTCTGCAGACTTGGGCATCACTCTCAGGGCTATAAACATATACGGGCCATGCCACCAGCGTGAAGCCTTCTGGAATTACCTTCTAGGCTTATCCATCCTATCTGTTGAACATTTATTCATCAGGGGGGGACCTAAATTTTTCTCTGGGCTATGGTGAATCATGGGGAGCCTCAACACAAATTGATCCCATATCCGCTTACATGACTGATCTATTAGATCGAAATGACTTGAGCGATGTCCCTATGATTAAACCCCTACCCACCTGGAGGAACAGAAGGATCGGTGATGCTGCCCTGGCTCGTAGACTAGACGGATTTTTGATGAAAGGATCTCTGCTTCAAAGACTACACCTCTACAGGCAATGGGTGGGGAATGGAGGTATATCAGACCACCATCCTATCTATCTAGAAATAATCGGTCCAAATAAAAAACCAAAGGCGCCTTTCAAATTCAACCAAGGATGGCTTCAGGACCCATCCTACATCCGACTTGTTACAGATTTTTGGCCCTCACACCTGATTGATCGAGCTGACTCTTTGGCTAAGGGCTTCTGCACGAATCTATCGCAACTCAAGGAGCTCTCGATCGAATGGGCTAGGAACAAATACAGGCAGGAGGTAGCAGCTCTCAAGCACATTGAAGATGAGCTCACCTCTCTCACCGATGAAAGAGGATTGGGTTTCATATCGGAGGCAGATAAATCCCACTTAGTAGAGTTGGAAAATCAGAAGCAAAAAATCCTCAAAGAGAGGGAAGAATCTACTCGATTGCGCAGTAGGGCCATCTGGCTTAAGGCCGGAGATGACAACACTCGTTTTTTTCACAATTATGCCAAAGGCATAAAAGTCAGTAATACTATTTGGAATCTCCCTATGCCCGAGGGTGGAGTGGCTGACTCTTTCAATAAGCTCTCACAGATGGGTACAGCCCATTTCAGGAACCTATATAAGCAACCCCTGGGTTCCAACATTGCAGATATCATCAACATTGCTGGACATTTCCCTAGGTTTGTAAATGAAGATGAAGCTGAGAGTCTTTTTGATCTGGTGACCCCAGAAGAACTTGGGTCCACCATCAAATGGTTTAAAAAGGAGCGCAGCCCAGGTCCAGATGGATGGACCATCGAATTCTACATTGCCTTTTATGAGATGATCAAATTGGACCTCCTTCGGGTAGTAGAGGAATGTAGAATGTCGGGAACCATGTACAATGCCATCAACTCCACTTTCATTGCCCTGATTCCCAAATCTGACTCGCCCTCCTCTTTTGATGAATATCGCCCCATCTCTCTCTGCAATGTTCTCTACAAAATCATCTCAAAAATCATTGCCAATCGCATTCGTCCCATTCTGTCTCGCCACATTGCCCCTCAACAATTTGCATTCCTGGAACACCGCTAGATTCATGAAGCTATTGGGGTTGCACAGGAGGCCTTCCACTCCATCTGGACAAAACACCATAAGGCCATCATCTTAAAAATTGATCTTGCAAAAGATTTCGATCGGGTAAGCTGGCTATACATCAAAATGCTCCTCATACATCTGGACTTCCCCCACCATTTTATCACATGGATCATGGAATGTATTACAACCCCTTCTTTCAGTGTGTTGATTAATGGATCAGCAACACCTTTCTTCCACTTTGAACGTGGTCTCAGGCAGGGGTGCCCTCTGTCTCCCCTTCTCTTCCTCATTGTCATGGATAACCTCAGTCGCCTTATTGAATCTACCAAGAGAAATGGAGACTTCTATGGCCTCAAGATATCAGATGACTGGTACCTCACACACCTACTATTTGTGGATGATGTCATGATCTTCTTAGATGGTAGCATCTGAGACTCTCGCTCTTTCTCAAATATTATCACTCTCTTCTCATCCGCCACTGGGATGCAGGCCAATCATTCAAAGTCATCTATCACTCTAGCCAGAACCGCTGTAAATGAATCACAAATGGCTCTCCAGCTATTTCCCTACAGCTTACATCCCCTGGATCAGGGCCTCAAATACTTGGGATTCTGGATCAAGCCTATTTGCCCCAAAATAGCTGACTGGATTTGGCTAGTGGCCAAATTGGAAAAGAAACTAAATATTTGGAGCCATCGATATCTTTCTCGTGCGGGTAGGCTGGTCCTGATCAAAGCAGTGTTGGAAGCTACCCCGGTCTTCTGGATGGCATTGGCCTGGATCCCTCGCAGCATTTTATCTCGATTACAGCAAACCTGTAATAGGTACCTATGGAATGGGGCAAAAGAGAAGCGAATATTTGCTTGGATCGGATGGAAGAGGATTGCCATCCCCAAGAAATGGGGGGGCTGGGGGCTCAAGGATCTCCCTTCTTTCGCACAGGCTCTGGCTGCAAAGATGGGATGGACCCTTATCTCTGGGGAAAATCTGTGGACTCACATGGTTTATCATAAATACATATGGCCTCTACAGCTTATGGATTGGATCCGACTTCCGACTTGGCCCAAAGCTGGGATATCCTCTGTCTGGAAAGCACTTCTTCATGCTTTACCACTTATCAGAGAAAACCTGATATGGAGAATAAATGATGGCGCTCAGGTCAGGGTCGGACTGGATCCTTGGAATGATAGCGGGGGCAGGCACATATTACCAGAAGCTCTCATCTGGTTCCTACACTCGCAAGGGATCACTCACATTGCCGATATTGCTGATCATCAGAATACCTCCATCTTTGAACATCGGTGGAAATCTGCTGACCAGATCAACATCCCTCCTCAATGGCACCAAGATTGGATGTCATATACCAGTGCTCTATCTGAAGCACACATTAGAATCAAACAGGGCTCCGACGAACTTATATGGTATCCTTCCAAGCACGGTATCTACACCCCAAAAGATGGGTACCTCTCCCTCATCTCACACAAGATCCCGGACCACATATCTTTCTGGTGGAATTCCATTTGGAAACTAACGGCGCCTCCCAGACAGAAATTATTTTTTTGGTGCATTCTAAAGGGTATAATCCCCACGGGTGATTACCTTATGAGACGCGCGGTCCATGGACCATCCTGGTGTATATTATGTAAACGGGCAGCTGAATCGTGTGTACACCTCTTTCTGCAATGCCCTGTACTGACTCACATTTGGCATTCCATTTCCTCTGATATTCGATACTCAGGCCGATGGGAAGGAGATGAAATAAATTTTATCTGGGAAAATTGGTACCAACAACACAGAAACTCAAAATTGCAAAGCCTGCCCATCATCATCTGTTGGTACCTCTGGCTGGCTCGGAACCGTTTGACCTTTGAGGATAAAACAATACTCTGGCCTCAACTCTCTGCAAAGATCATAGTTGTCTTTAACGAAATTCCGGAGCCTGTGCAGCAGAAGACCCGTCGTCCTCATGACCCTCCCCACATCAACCAAAACAGCCCATGGGCTTTTTTCGATGGTGCTGCCCAACAGCAAGGTTACGGGGGGGGCTTTCTTCTATAAAAATCTGAACAACATTTCTTCAAAGCTAAGCTGGGATTGGGAGCTGGTTCAAACAATTTTGCCGAGCTCATCACCCTCTGCCATCTTCTACATTTTGCTTTGAGCCACAATTGCATGCATCTGAGCATATATGGGGATTCAAAGATTATCATAGATTGGTTCAATAATAATACTGCATGTCACACTCAGCAGCATATTGGATGAAATAAATTTATTGAAGGAAAAATTTAATGATATCTCTTGCAATCATATCTACAGGGAACACAAAAACAGTGCCGACCAACTATCCAAGGAGGCCACGACACTTCCCAGAGGTGAGTGGATGATACAGGAGCAACGAGGCACCAATGCATACCAGTACTACCACCATCCGTATATAGATGCACAGTATCACAAGGCTGCCAGCCCATGAAAATGTTTATGATCTGATATTTATTTTTGGAACATTTTTGTATATAGCTGAAAAATACACTGACATGCATATACAATCGACATGCATTCATGACCAACACATTCCAACAAAAACATCATCAACTTCTGCATGACAACACAATTGTAACAATAAGCATCACCTTGCATACACATCAAAAATATATAAAACCTCCATGAATGGATGAAAAACATGTTCTGCCCATCCACTCCAAGGGTTGAACCATGCTATGATACCATTATGTAACACCCTCCTCACACACTTACCCAATCTTACCGGTCCACCGGGGTAAATATGTGACAAAGAGTTACTATGATATGACTCAACTCCCCAAGTATAGTTAAGGAAGTATAATCCACAAACCAAAACACTAAGAGGTCAAATTCATCCTTATTATCACTAGAATTTGGGAGAAATCCCTCAAAATCCAAAATTTCCCTAATTTAGTGATCAGAAGAAGGGATTTTCTGCATAAGTGTCCTAGTTTGACCAATGTTGACCAGGCACCTCTATGAACCTTTTCGAGAGAAGAATAGGAATTTAGCTACACTTGTACAATGAGGATTACCCAACAGCTTTCGTATTTCTCCTATTTGTCCTACATATATGAAAAGCATGGAGTTATTATAGGAAGTTACAACATATTGTAATGTTTGGCATGTAGGTATGTAAGTCAAGGATTGTTATATGCATTAGGTTTATACACATTATGTTTATGTAAATGTATTTTTCTATTATGGTTACGTTCATGATATATTTTAGTTGATTAGTGTAGTTATATACACGTGCGTCAGATAATTGAAAGGATAGTAACTTGTAGTTTTGTGCGTTGCTCTTGTTGTTTTATGTTATATAACTTGATTATTCAGTTACATGTTGTTGATGAGCATGATAGGTTAACTTGTTGTTGTTAAATTATAGTTCACTTGATGATTAGGGTTATAGAATTTATACCTTGATGTTATATGTATCACACTAAATTGGATTGGCATATGGAGATGGTTAGGGTTATGATGTTCATGAGCCAACATATTTGTGATATGGTGGTGTACTAATCTAGATTGACTTTTCATATGTGCGAATGATAATTGTGTATGAGTTATGATGTAAACATGATAGCTAGTGACTATTGTGATATCATGATTTATCTTTGAGTTGATATGTTGTGAAGTTGTATCATGCTAATCTGGATTTATTGTGTAGACAAGATCACCTCCTCTGAGATACATTAAGGTATGAACTTGTTTATGTCATCTACCTTGAGCTTGACTGTTTGATTATGAAATATATTTGGTGTTTCAATGTTTGGTGTCTAGTTTCTTTATTTAACATGGTATGGTCACAAGTTGGTGGAATGTTTGTTGAATTTAATAATATGAGTATGTTTTCCAATGATCTTGTTTTAAGATGATTGTATTAACATATATCTGTTGAGACAATTGATATGTACATGAATGTAGTTGAAGGTTGTAGAATTATGTCTAATGACTATGAGTTGACTATGGGTTACAACATGATTGTTTGTAAAAGTTTATTTCAAATTGATAGATATGATTGTCTTGATATTTGGAACATGTGGTTGACATGTGTGAGAAGTTGCAGGAAACACGATTAGTATTAACGTGACCAGGTAATATTTGACGTGTTTATATAACTAACAATTGGGTGATGTGACAGTACATAGTAAGCCTCGATTGCAACTAGGTAAAAAGGTAAAAGGAAGGAATTGGACAAGAATTCCTTTGGCTAGGTTTGGAAACCCTAATTCCAAATGAATGAGTGCTTGACATACAAGAAGTCTTCTTGACCTTAATCTTGCCTGACATTATGTGGATATGTGCTAGATTCATGAACATGTACTTGACAGGTATATTACCTAGTTTTTAGTTATAGGTGGAACTGTGAAATGATTAGAGTCACTTTAAGAGATGGTGTGGATGTTTTCAGTTGCAAGCAATGTTCTTGGCCAAACAAGATAAGGTAGCTAGTGTATTGTTATGTTTATCTATGCATTGACATTATTTGTTTATGGCAGTATGATGCAGGGAGTTATATTGCAAGAGATATTTCCATGAAATTTTGAAGAAGGCTCTGGTTGATATTTCATTTGGAACCATGGGGATTGAGTCATGACAGATTATCTTAGTCTGGTGCTTTTGATATTTTGCAATTTTTGCACTTGATTTGTGATTTTTCATGTGTCTGGTGTATAGATATGCCACTTTGTTGCGGTGTCATATCATTATTGGTTTTCATGGTTTTCTTCTTGTTTGTTTCTTGGCTTGCCTTTTATGTTTTGAGTCTTGGGAATTTTTTTGGTGAAGAGTAAAAGTTGATGGATCTTGAGGAGATGTGTGTGGTAAACGACAGTCAATGTAAGACACAGATGAAGCTCGGTGCATGGCTAAGCATAGTGGAAGGTAAGACTATGAAAATCGGTTGGATTGGTTGGGTCCGTTGTGGTAAATGGATGATGGCAGCATAGACACAAGAAATGTAACTAGAAAAGGTAAAATAAATGGATATGAGTTTTTGGATTCCTTGGCTAAGTTGGGAATTGTGGTTCTAAATGTTATCTATGTTGTGCATAGATAAGGAAGTTCTATTAACCTAGACTTTATGTTATCTGGTAATTATTTTATGATCGTGCTTATGTTGATGTTTATATATGTATACATGTGTGCATGTATGTCGTTGTGTGACAAGATGATGATTTATTTATGCTAATGATTATATATGTATGTATGCATGTATCTATGTCGTAGTCTGACAGGATCATGAGGAATCGTCCTTGTGGAGGAATGATTTATTAAGTTGGCGAATGACATGAAGAGCTTCCTGGCTATGAGGAATCAAGTGGGAAGAGTAGTCATGTCAAATATACAAGGTCAATATCATATGGTTATGAGTTGATATTATGTGATTATATTATGTCTATGCTATGGGAAGGTTATACCAAGGGATACAACAGTGAAATGAAAGCAGTGTGGTCTGCGACATGCTGGGACAAGCATGGATAAGACACTCGAAGCAAGGTTTCCTGGTAAAGACAGTGTGGTTTTGGATGAGTGGTACTATTTTTGTGCACATGTTTCATGTGTGATGATATGTGCAGATATTTCATATTCGGTGTTCAGTATGGATGGTGCAATGAAAATGTTGGATATGTGGTTCTATGTACATATAGTAATGTGTGCATGATGCATATGTGGCATTGTGTGCATATGGTGCTCTATACATGTGGGATATGTAATGTTGTGTATAGATGATGCTATGTACATGTGGTGTTACATTCATGTTGTGAGTGTTGTGTTATGTACATATGGTATTATATGCATAATTGTACGAGTGGTGTTGTGTGCATATGATGTTGTGTACATGTTGTACAAGTTGGGCCGTGTGTAGGTGGTGTTGTGTACATGTTGTGTATGAGATGCTTTCTACATGTGGCATCATGTACATGGCATGAATGTGGTACTACGTACATGTGGTATTTTGTACATGTTGTACAAGTGTTACATTGTACATGTGGTGTTGTGTACATGTTGTGTAAGTGGCAACGTGTACATGTGATGTTGTGCACACATTTTGTAGGTGGTGTGATGTACAAGTTGTAGAGTGTACTTGTTGTACATATGGTACTGGTGTACACATCATATTGTGTGCATGTCATACATGTGTTGAGGTCATGTGGTACTAGGTGCATGTATTGTATGGTGTTGTATATCATGTGTACCTATATGTTTGTGACCCACACTACGTGTATGTGCACATGGTTGAGGAGAAGGCACTAGGTGTTTGTCTAGTCTGGAAACTTATCCAGAGTGTGTATAGAATAAATAGAAAGGAGGAAGCTAAGGATTGATGAAAGGATAAGTATCAACATTTAGTTTCTGTTTTATTATGCATGTCATTCATGACTATGGTATATGAAGGTTATATTTGATCTATGATTCTAGTATATGATGGTAACATATGGTTTATGATGTTGATCTATGATGGTTATGTTTTGAACTAACCTTATGTGATATGTTTATACATGATATTTGGATCAAGAAATTAGTTTGACTTGTTGTGATAGGAAGCGAACACGATTGCATGTATACCTTATTGATGAGCTACCAATGTGGTATGATTTGAGGTTATTTCAATTTAATTGAATCTAATGGAAATTATGTGTTTGGAATAGGAATGCATGAACATACTCAGTTGGGTGGTTGAATTCTAATACAAGTATTAGAAGCAACAAAAAAATGAATTGGAACATTCAGCAGTATGTTGGTAGAGTACTTTAGGAGCAAGACCATTGTGGGACACTTGTATCTAATAGTGTCCATTGAATGCCATGAGAATGCTATGACTAGTATGATGGTTGAGGCAAGTATATGTCTTGGTTTTTTTATCTTTTGATGCAAGGAAACCTTGCCAACGGATGGATACCCAGGATAGGGAATTTTGGGGAACTTGGAAGGTGAGTGACTGCAGAGAAGGGGGTGACCAAATTTCCCGAGGGACTATGTAGTAGAGAAGGGAAGGTCGTGGATATATTTTCTTTGGTCATGAGCATTCGTATATGGCATCAGATGCACATTGGGAGTGTGCTTAGGAACAATGAGTCGGTAACTATTCACAGAGAGGACAAGTGGCACAAGATTGTAGTGTTGGACATTCGATGCACCTTTGACTATGGCAGTGGATTCTAGACTTCTTGGGAAGGAGGTGAATCCTAGTACTACTTTGATGGTGGAGGTCTGAGCCTTCTGAGTGCCTTGTTGATTGATATGGGCATCATATCATTTTATTTGCTAGTTTAGAAAATGTGCATATGTGTATATGTGATTATTGTAAATACCATAATGAGTTGTGTTATAAAGCTCCAATATGTGGTATGTTTTCATGTTATCATGATGTTTTACTTTTGAATAGTTCATAATTTTAAATACTGCAATGAGCTAAGTTATAAAGCTCTATTAGCAGTATTTTCTATTTTCAACAGTTTTTTGAGGTCTTGGTATGGTTTCACATTAAGGAGAGTGTTCCCCCAAGGGGTGGGATTATGTAACAACTCTAATGAAAATCCTATGTAATAGTGTAAATAAAGGAAAAATAAGACCACGAGTAAGGAACATGTATTCCAAGTTGAATATTCAGAAAAGATTTCCTAGTGGGCATCACTAGATGTGTTTTTTGGCTAAGAAAAATTGCAAAGGAAAAGGAAATAGGCATTGTTCACACATTTATTTATGAAATTTTAAGAGAACGTGAAGGTAAA
Source organism: Pinus tabuliformis (assembly GCA_031772625.1). Classification (NCBI taxonomy): domain Eukaryota; kingdom Viridiplantae; phylum Streptophyta; class Pinopsida; order Pinales; family Pinaceae; genus Pinus; species Pinus tabuliformis. Next base: position 1,890,204,967 of record CM062817.1, on the reverse strand, counting down.
ATATCAGAGATTGCATGTGAGGAGGAAACGAAGGAAAATAATGGAAAAAGAAGAAAATAGTGACCTCATTAATAAAAAGGTTTCTGAGGAATATCTGGCAAGCTATTAGTAAGTGAAAGCTCTTGGCTCAAGCTTAGTCAGTGTAATATCTTGGCTCAAGCTTAGTTAGTGTTAATGTTTTGTTAGTGAAAGTTGGGAGCTCTATCATTATTCTCTCTCTCTCTCTCTCTCTCTCTCTCTCTCTCTCTCTCTATCTCTCTCTCTCTCTCACTGTTGGTCACTTAGATTTTTCTTGGAGCACTCTAGATTTCGATTAAGGAAGCAAAAGAAGGAAAATGGGAAGGAAGGAAAGGAAGGATCAAGGAAGGAATGCAGGATCAACTAGCTTCAGTAGGAATACTTGTAGGTAACCTTTTACATGTTTGATTTCCTAGTTGGTTTTGACATGCTTGGATTTGCATGTTGTTGTATGGTTCGCGTATTGTCGATGGCATGATTTTTTCAAGATATGGCAATGGTTTTCAGCCTAGCCTTTCCTTTTTTTGGATGCCATGGTATGTTCTAATGTTTACATTGGTTTTGAGCTTTGGTTTATTGGACGGATCTCAGAATCCGGCGCAGAAGTGGTCTGAAGGTTCATTCCCAAAGGCTTAGGAATCCCTTGATCGGTTTTGATAGCATACACAGTAAAGCCTGAGAGAGGAGTCTTAGTTTAGGGCCTAGTGATCTATGTTTTCATTATGGTAAATCCCGAGAGACTGGTCTCAATTTAGGGCTTGGTGATCTAGGATTTTATTGCAGTAAATCCTGAGAGACAAGGAGATGAAAAACTCCTCTAGGATAGTGATGAATTTTGGATGGCATTCCCAGTTTAGTTCGAATGTGCTCAGAGCATTAGTTTTGGTGTGATCAAATTTTGATGAGGGTGGAGGTGGTTTAACCTTTGGATTCCCTTGATATTCTTATATTGTTTGTTCTATGAGATCCCACATTCATGCTTGGAATATGGAACAAGCTCATAGGTACGTCCAAAGATGGGACCATAATAATGAGATCCAATATCATTGTAATTCAACCTCATATGTAACATGAACTTTGCATATAAATGCTTGAAAAATAAATGGGGACCTGGTCATGGTGGGGGAACTGGACCCAAGCTCCAACGAATCTATCATACACAAAAGTGGTTGAATTAACACTCCTAAAATAGTTCATTGGAATCATACCTTTATGTTTAATAGAGAGATCCAGAGGGATGTCGAACAACTCCCCACAAACATCAATGTCCTTGGTGGCCTCCTTCACCACCTCCCAAGAATCTAAGCCTCTAACCTCATGGCTCCTAATTGTTTGTATGAACTATAATATGTGGCCTTGTGGGCGTGACCCCTGGTATGTCTCTACTAACCTATTGATTTTATCCAACATCAAAGAAAATGCAAGATGAGTTGTGAATTGGCAAGGATCGTCTCTATAGTTTTTGTGATCCATGTATGACGGGTCGTAACATCCTATAATGTGATATGAGTTTTAGCATCATCCCACGAAGGGATCGATGCAACACTCTGATCCTCAGCTTCAACCTGCTAAGGGTCTATAAATCATAAACATTATTTAACGTATATATAATTAATAAACTAGAAGCATAATAACATATACATTAAATTCAAACATGTCAATTGAAAACAATTTAAAAGTTAAAGACAATTTTAAGACATGAACACATAAAGTTTAAAGAGGATTTAAAAATGCAAGAGGTGTACCTGAAATGGGTGAAGAATTTCCACTGGATGTAGCATAGTCATCAACAAAGACAAAAACACTGTCTCTAACACTCTGATTGGTGTCAAAGGCAGGATCTATTAGGGGAACATGAACTCTCGATGGGCTATGTGATTTATCACGAGTACAAACACATATAACAGGACCTCTTGCACTGCGATGACCTATAGTTGGGGTGCGTATATGAGACGCCTGAACATATTACATAGAATACATATAAACTAATCCAATAAAAAAATGTTGAAAAAAATTTCATTTTTGAACACAAGAATAATAATCTAGCCTGAAGTCCTAAACTTTAGAGTCCATTTTTAAATAATTTATCAACCTATTGCAGTGGCTACAACCACTCCAAAATTTTTTCTCGCATGCAAATTTCAGAGCCTACCTCGGATCGTGTAATCTATTATCCTTGGTCGCTTGTTGGTAAGTTGATGATTTCAAGTTCCTCTCCTTGATCTTAAGAGTTGTCTGTGTTCTGATCTTCATGCATCATGTGTCATATTTGGGCATAGGGGTTGTTGTTTATTGTGTAAAGGTAATGTTTTCTTGCTTCAAGGGAATTGTGTGTGTATGAGTGATTTTCATCACATAGACATGTTTCACACTCACTTCTTGCACTCACGTCACGAAGGTTGTTGCATCAAGAAAAGTATGTCTTATGTATTATGGATGGTTTATTTTGTGTCACTAAGTGTTTGTGTGTGATCATAGTCAAGTCCTATCAATGTTTGTATATGTTTCATTGATCTCACACTTAGCCATTTTCCCAAGCAACTTAGCCTCATCCAGCTTCCCGGAATTGTACGCTTTTCTTCTGCAACCATCAAGATTCCTCCATTGTCTGTCAAAACCCTATAGTGCACATAGACACCAACCTCCCTAGCATGTTGAAACCCCACAACCCAGAGAGGCCCCAGCCTACACTGCACTTAGAAGTTGCGTAGAGGTGTCCTCCCAAGACCCCTGTCCTGCAACAATGTGTTGAGCCTCAAAACTACGCAATATTGTCCAAGTTGTCTTGTTTGTCTTGCATGAAGAAACTATTAGATGGGACTCCCAGGGCCTCATTCCAGTAGCAGTCCCTGTCCGCTAAAATTGCACAATCTACCTCTCAATGACTATAGGAAAAGGTGACATGCTGAAATTGCTTCCACGGAGTTGAGGAGAAGGACCAATGAACCATGTAATGGGAAAGATCAAGACCGCATGCGAACTCCACTAGATGCATGATTATCTTGAGGGTAAGTATGGTAAGTAAATAACATCTTCTGAAGTACACCTCTTAATTGAGTTTGCAGGACTATTGTCATTGTCATATCATCCTGTCCTGCAAACTCAATTAAGGTGATGTTGAAGGTTGTGTTTGAGTTGTGTTCACTATGTAAACATATATCACACTCACTCACGATGTTGTATGCACTATCTCACAAGCATCATTGTGGTCATTCAATGATATATCACAAGCATTGCACTTGTCACTTGCACCGTCAGTAAGTCATGTTGAACATATGTTGTCTTGATGGTTTGAGGCATCTTGTCGTCAAGTTATGTTGAGTGTGTGTTAGCAATGTTCGTCTATGCACAAATTCACTTGCTCGCACACTAATTCATTTTGTTGAAGTTCTTACGACTGAATCACACTATAACAGCCATACCTGCACCTTGCAATCGACTAAACCAACTATCACCTAGAACAACGAGAAGTGTCCAAAAAGCCATTTCAATTTGTGCTGACTGCAAGCTGATCATCCATATCTCTTGCTGGTCAACCAGAGAGTTTGACCAGCCAGTCACTCGAGAACTCACTCCCCTAAAAAATTACGCAGAAGCTACAAACCTTGCCCGCTTCATTGACTTAGAAAATTGCACAGACAAGCCGAGTAAACACTGAGTGTCCGTCCCTGTCTCCCCTTGAGATTGCGTAGTTTTTATAGCCAGTCACAAATAAGCTGACCTGCTGCTCACCTAGAAAATTGCGCAGATTTCTGAGCAATCCCCTCAGTAGGCCAACACCCCGCTCAACTCAGAAACTGCACAGAGGTGGTCAGCAGGTCAACCTCCCAACAATTGTCTAGTTTTTTATCTCCAGCAAGCCCTGCAACTCACTTCCACCAGCCTCCAGGAACTGTGCAATTTTTTTTGCCAAGCCTCTTGAAGGCTACAATCTGCTCCATCCAGGAATTGCATAGTTTTTTATGCCAAGGCCCTATGCTGCACAAACTGCTTCAGCCTAGAAATTGTGCAGATCAACACTCTAGCTGAGAAAGATCCCGCAAAATGTCACTACTGATCTAGATTGTCCATCTCAGACACACGGTGACCTTTGCGCAATTTTCACCAGAAATGCCTGAAGCTCGCATCCCAGCTCGAAGATCGCCTCATGCAGTTTCACATCTTTGTCCTATCTCTTGGTCACTTGCATACAAAAGTGAACAATCATGCATCATGGTAGACTAGGAGGCTTATGGATTTGATGTCGTCTCATCATGGGTGATTGAAGATATAAGTACATGAACAAACATGACGCGGTGACGAATGGGATGAACAAGGAGAGTGCATGCAAAGGGATGTGTTTGTGAACGGATGAAACATGCGAAGAGGCAATTTCACGAACGGATGAAACATGCAAAGAGATAGTTTTGTGAATGGAAGAAACATGTGAAAAGGCAGTTTCATGAACAAACGAAACATGTGAAGAGACAATTTCGCAAAAGGATGAATGACGAAACATACAAGGACATATTTTCATGGATGGACAAATAAAGGAGCAATGCCAAAGTACAAACAAAGGAGCAATGTGCATATGCAACATCAAGTGAACCCAATGACCATTGAGGACTGCGTACACCTTGTCATGCAGAGGTGGAGCTGCAATACACCAAGAAGAGATCCATCACTCAAAAACATTGCAACTCAACATGCACACCAGCAATAACATGAACATACCAGCACTGTCATGTCAAGTCATGTCGGCCACATAACTACTATGGGCCATACTATTGTTAATGAATGTAATGTAAAGTGGAAGTCCAAGAGACCCACTCGTAATCTGAAGAGTCATGTAATCTGAAAAGTCATGAAAGTCAAATAGTCGTGAGGGAAGTCGAAGAGTCACAAGGGCTAGTTTCACCCTTGACTATAAATACCCCCTCATTTGTACATGCAAAGGACTTTTTCACCTTGTCTCCTCCCACATAGCCCTGAGAGTCTGTAATCGTTTCTTTAAGGAGCGAGTAGTGGCTCCAATGCCTCGCCCATGGGGTTAGTGATGTATGGTGTATCAATGTGTCTCGGAAAATTCAGTTAATTCAGAAGCCTGCTCACAAGCCAGCATGTTTTCTCACATGTGGTGTAACTGTTTGTAAGAATTAATCTTGAACACTTATAATACATGTTGCTTTAACCTACATTAAAAAATTGAACTCATTTAGTTGTTCTAATACATATATTTATGAAAATTTGTTTTATAAGTCGTTAACTCTATCCTTCCCGTGTTTGTTACCTCTCAGACATTAGAAAAAACCTTCTATAATGACTGTCACACTCGCTTGGACTGTCCATTGGGTGTTGTACATGCTATTTTCCTTTGAGTGTTGTGACTGTCGCATCCGTGTGTATTTCTCTTCTGGAAGCTATGCAAGTCTTGTTGTGTTGTGTGTCTCTGACAGAGTTGGGACTTCCTCCCATCTGACCTGAGACTCACTCCCACCCTCTCTCTCTGCTGTGAAAGAACCTTGACATAAGTAACATTAGCATTCACCAGGCACACGAACCTCATTGTTTGAAGATAAAGAATACTACTCTTTCATGCTGACAAGCAAGAGCTAAGGCATATCTTTAAGATAATGACAACCGATCCATTGTATCAGATGGGACTCCTATACCAAACAATGTGAGGTCTAGTCGGGACTTCATACCAGGGAGATTGCCTAATGTTGGTGGGTCCAACACCGTCAACACAACCAAAGTACATTGAGTTCCAAGTAAGTATAATCGAAAGAATTAATCAAATATACCTGCACACTTTTTCTCATTTCTAAATAATGCATTTATTTATAACGCATAAATATGTAAATATATATGTAAAAAAAATTGAATTAAACCTATTTACAAAACTAATAAAATTTCATGCCAACCAAATACTATAATATACTTTAAGTTCTTAATGTTTGACTTTGACACATGACATGTGCTAGGTGCAAGCACATGAAGACAATGTTTCTTGTACAATACACTACATAATGAAACAATATGGTACAAATTAGAAATTAGCCTAAATGCTTTTATTCAGTGGACCAAATGCACTTTTCATCATGGATTTAATGTATCTATCAATGATGCATTGTTGAAACATAAACTTATATATATATATATATATATATATATATATATATATGTTATAACATAACGATAATTATAATTTTATTATAATTTAGCTAAATATATATAATTCTATAGTAATTATGTATGAATTATAATTATCGTTATGTTATAACATGATATATATATATATATATATATATATATATATATATATATATATATATATGTTATGCTAATTAGTTGTAAAAATATGCTATGTTATATATTTTATATATAAAACTATAATATATAGTTATATGATGTTATAGTTAAATATAGTTATATGTTATGTTATATAGTTAAATGTTATAATTATATATAGTTAAATATTATATATAACTAAATTAAATGTGTTTATATATATATATATATATATATATATATATATATATATATATATAAAACAAGATTTATTTTTTTAAATTTTAAATTTTAAAAATTAATATTTTATTTTAAAAACTAGAATCATACAATATTTATTATTGATAAAACATTAAAAAAATAAATTAATTTAAATTTAAAATTATATAATAAGGTAAAATTTCTTATTTTATTTATAGAGGTTTATTATAACTAACCATATTCATTATGTCAATCTCAAGCTTCTAATTTACTTATTAATTGGTTATAGTTTGGTTGTTTTAGTTTTGAAGTTTTTTGGGGTATATTTTTGGTCAAATTTGTTAGAAATTTAAAATACATTTTATATAACAAAAAATTTTAAAAAATTGAAAATTTATTTCACAAATTTCCTAAAGAAAAACTTTAAAACTTAAAATAATTAGAAAACAATGTTTTTACTATTCAAAATCGGAAAATATACATTTAGTAAACAAAACATAAATAAGAAACAAATTTAAAAACTAAATTATAGTTTTTTTGTGGTTTAGAAGTGTTTTCTAAGTTGTTTTAAAGGGGTTCTTTTATGGTTTTATAGGTTGGTTTTGTGGTTTTATAAGTTGTTTTGAAGGAACTTTTTTATGGTTTTCTTAGTTGCTTTTATAATTTTCCATGTTTTTTGAAGGGTTTTTTTTGTGGTTTTTATATGGTTTTTTTTAATTAATTGGTTTTCGTGGTTTTTGTACATGGTAATTTTTTTAATTAATTTTTTAATTTTGCAAAAGATAATTAAATAAGAAGACAAAAGATATAATACCTACCTTGGTTTGAGGGTCTAGGACATTGGTGTGGTGGTTGGCCACATTGATTTGAACACTTCATTGCTCGATCAAGCTCCAATACTTTTGGTCGAGCTAGTGTCACATTCTCGGTCAAGCTCCCATATTGATTTGAATGCTTCATTGCTCGATCAAGCTCCAATACTCTTGGTCGAACTAGTGTCACATTCTCGGTCAAGCGCCTAGTTTATGTGCGATTTGTGCAAATGGCACATGCGGTCAAGCTCCTAGTTTGCTTGTGGTATGTGCAAATGGCACATGTCGTTAAGCTCCTAGTTTAGGTGCGGTTTGTGCAAATGGCACATGCAGAACGTGGGAGAAGTATATAAAAAAACTATAGCTCGATCCAATGTTATAGTTGGATCAAGTGTTAGTTTTTAACCCTCAATCCAGCTACCTTTTTAGTGCCCAAGAAGCTTGATTGAGCCATTGTTTTTTCTACCCAAACATGCCCTCTTTTGCCAAAAAGAGTAACCCAACTTAACACTTTCACCTTCCCTCCGCCCGCCCCTCCCCCCCCCCACACACATATATATATATTAGTAATATTGATATTTATTAACATTATAATTTATAATTAATATTAAAACAATAATTTAATATAAATTAAGATGTAGTAGATCTCATGTGAATGTAAATGTAAACATTTAACATGTAATGGGGTAGATCTCACGTAAACATAAAGGTAAACGTAGAAATTTAATAATTTTAATCTAATCGGGGCCCTATTTAAAAATCAATCTAATTATTATTATGTATAAACACAATATAAATTTAAAATATAAAGAGGTTTAGGAACACTAAAGGTAAACGTAAACATTTAAAATTTAATATTTTTAATCTAATGTTGGCCCTATTTATTTATTTTTGTTTTTTTGCTAAGGCAAGAGTGGATCCTTCTATTCAATTAAAAAAGGGAAATAGTGTACAATAGGCGACCACAGTGGTAAGGCCCACCAATATGATAGGCCTACCCCAAAACATGGTCTCAAGATGACAAAGCAACCCAAGGACTCGAGCCCGTCAAATCAAACAAGCAGTCCAAACCTGACCGTTGGATCTTGTGTTGCAGATCCAGTGGATGAAAAACACATCGGGTGGCCAACAAGCACACCTGTTAACAAATAAATCGGACCCGAAGAACCCAATGTACCATAATCTATAATCCAATCAGGTCCGATATTGACTTATCTTCCGATCACTTTAACCACCCGAAATCCACCGTTTGCATGTGATCCCGGAGAAGTCAAGTGAACAACACGAAACATAACCATTGTTGCGGACCCACCAACATGCACGCCAAATCCTGGCTGTAGATTAGCCTCGCTAGATCCAACGGTTCAGGATCATATCGCGCAGACTAAAAGTGCCGATAGTTAGCGCGCGATGAAGGCGGTAATTCCTCCCCGCCCTTAGCCACGTGTCGCATGGTGAGTGGAATCGCTCCCAATTGAGAAAACCGCTTCTGACTTGATGAGCACGCGATATACCGGAAACCACTTCAAGGGTCGTAAAGCTGTTTACAGGGATAAAAGTTGGGGTTTTGCGTTCACCGCGGAAATCTGGGCTCCGGTGCAAGGGCCAAAGGGAGATGAAGATCCCTCCATCCATCCGACCCCCTGAGACATCTGGATTGCTGATACCTGAGGTAATGAGGCCGACATAGACCTGCATCCTCAAAAGGATCTCACTTATATCAAAACACTTCATGAAGAAACCAGATCAGCTGGACCCCGTCTCTGTGGCTCTGCATCATCATGTACTGTCTCTCGAATTTTCCTGATACTATTGTCGATCACTGAGGGCCCTGGATGCGCATCCCTCCTTCAACCTGTCATCCGTTAAGTCCTCCCACCAACAACATAAATCGATATGCTTGTTTCGTACCCCCTCATTGGCTAGCCAGTCCGCAACTTTGTTTGCTTCCCTACAAACATGTACCAACCTGAGGGTTCTCAGCAATCTTAGGTGCGCTTGAAATCTTTGATAGACTTGCAGAAGTCTCCAGTGTTTTGAGATTTCGTTATAGATCTGGTATGAAAATATAAGACAATGCAAATAAACCCAAGAAATAACAAGATCTGAATATAGATAGAAATGATTCACTTTATTGATCAAACCCTTAAGGTAGGGCAACACCATATATTCACTCCTTAAGGAAGGAGAACACTCCACAAGCCATATGCCTGTTCATACAATAATCTTTCACATCCCTCAATGTGGAGTCTCTAGCCTCTTTATAGGCCTCATACATACAATACCATGGGTCATTACCATGGTTCCCTCAATACCATCTATCTAATACCATGGGCCCATTACATTATTACTAACTACTTGTGGTCCCTTACATGATATGGGTTAACCACCTTCTTTATTACTATAGCCCATCCCATTATTACATTATTCCCTTGGATACCTCCCTTTGTACCCCATGTTATCCCCCCTAGGTATATAACATTCCACCCCCTTAACATGTTTCGTCCCCGAAACATGAGAAGAACACAAATAATAAGATCTACTCAAAAGAGTAGTCCACTGGTACCATGCACGTGCATCTAGCCATCCAAGAGAAAGGTGAACCCTCGATGTTGCTGGTGCCTCGCTCGCTTGAGATGGAAGTTGACCGTGGTAGCTCTTCTATGTTGATGTGTAGTTGGATCTTCGCTCCTCTCTATCTGTCATGTGGGGGTTGTTGTTCTTGTGGCTAATTGGTTGCCATTTTGTTGGTTTTTTTATTGCGGGGTGATGTGGGTGATGATATGTTGAAGTTTTAACCCACGGTGTCCTTTTATTTAATTCACCTATTGTGGTGCCTACTATGGTGTCTTATCTTCCAATATTACTTCAACCACTGAGCCCTCATCTGATGTATCAGCACCTGTATCCTTTTCTGCTTCAGCCTTTGTTTGTGTTTGATTGTCGATCATCAATGGCTCATCATATGATATGTCAGTCCCTGGAACATCTTCTGTGTCAACCTTCATGGACTCTACTTGTTTATTGATGGAAATATCTTGTAATGTAATTTTCTTCTTTTTATACCAGAGCTTCAGGAATTTCTTCTACACATTAATATTGATAGTACCCATGGATTCCATCCAAGGATATCCTAAAACAATATCCATATTATCCATCTCTGAAGTATAAAAATCACCATGCCACACATACTTATCCATAGAAATCTTCAAATCCTTATACACTTGAACATCCTCATCATCCACTTGTGTGTTTTCAATGTGTTTTGCTGGAACTTGCAATTTTTTTACCAAATTAACATTCATAAAATTGTGCTTGCAACTAGGATTTATAGATACAATGATTTTCTCCTTCTGAATCAATCCATGAACCTGAAATAAGGAGACACCCATAGAAAATAACCCTTTACGTGTCTTATTCTCCTTTTTTCTAGTCCGAGGCCATTTTTTTAAAATGACACTTTCAAATTCTGCATCTGAAAGTTTGGACAACTGCTTGTCATCAAGTGAGAAATACCATTTGTAAGCCTCATCTATGAAATTAAGCCACACTGAATCCTTCCAATTTTTTGCCCATACTGACTTAGTTTGTTTTATGTATTCTTCAATAGTAGGGCTATCATCTTTTCCAGTAAAATTTTCCATGAAGAGGGTTTGAGAAAAATTCACTTACTTGGCGAAAATTTGAAATGGCCACAATTTCGTCAATATTGCTCAGAATCCCTATTATGACCTGTTTTTGGAAATGGAACAACCATTCTGCATCTACCCATGTGATAGAAATCTTGATCCAGGCACTGGAATTTCAGATCTGCACTACAACTCTCCTGTCATCACCAAAATTTCTGCAAAAATGAGCTGATTTTAAATCAGCGATATCTCCCTCATTCGGACTCCGATTTGACTGATTGTTTTTTTGAAATTGGGTAATTTTTCCCAAAAAATTCAGATCTGCAATTAGATTTTGTAGATATTGCACTAGGACGTCCAGATCTGTGCCGCAAACTCACTGCCCCAAAAAATTGTCTACAACACCACTGATTTTTAGATCAGCGATATCTCCTTCATCCGGACTCCGATTCGATCGATTTTTTTTAAATCGAGTATTTTTTCACAAATAATTCAGATATACAATTAGATTTTTTAGATCTTGCACTAGGACGTCTAGATCTATGCCACAAACGCGTTGCCCTGAAAAATTGTCTGCAAGCCTGCTGATTTTTAAATCAACGATATCTCCTTCATCCGAACTCTGATTCAACCGATTTTTTTTTTTGAAATCGGGTATTTTTTCACATAGAATCCAGATCTACAATTATATTTTTTAGATCTTGCACCAAAACATACATATCTAATTTGCAAACTCGCCGCCCCAAAAATTTCCTTGAAAACATAAGAAACATTCTCCATTTTTTTGCCCAGGAAAGTGCTTTGATACCACTTGTTATAGATCTGATATGAAAACATAAGACAATGCAAATAAAACCAAGAAATAACAAGATCTGAATATTGATATAAATAATTCACTTTATTGATCAAGCCCTTAAGGTAGGGCAACACCATATATTCACTCCTTAAGGAAGGATAACACTCCACAAGCCATATGACTGTTCATACAATAATCCTTCACATCCCTCAATGTGGAGTCTCTAGCCTCTTTATAGACCTCATACATATAATACCATGGGTCATTACCATGGTTCCCTCAATACCATCTTTCTAATACCATGGGCCCATTATATTATTACTAACTACTTGTGGTCCCTTACATGATATCGGTTAACCACCTTATTTATTACTATGGCCCATCCCATTATTACATCATTCCCTTGGATACCTCCCTTTGTACCCCATGTTATCCCCCCTAGGTATATAACATGGTATAAAATTTGGGGTTTTGCATTCACCATGGAAATCTGGGCTCCGGTGCAAGGGCCAAAGGGAGATGAAGATCCCTCCATCCATCCGACCACCTGAGACATCTGGATTGCTGATACCTGAAGTAATGAGGTCGAGATAGGCCTGCATCCTCAAAAGGATCTCACTTATATCAAAACACTTCATGAAGAAACCAGATGAGCTGGACCTCGTCTCTGTGGCTCTGCATCATCATGTACTGTCTCTTGAATTTCCCTAATACTATTGCCGATCACTTAGGGCGCCCTGGATGCACATCCTTCCTTCAACCTGTCATCCGTTAAGTCCTCCCACCAACATCATAAATCGATATGCTTGTTTCGGACCCCCTCATTGGCTAGCTAGTCTGCAGCTTTGTTTGCTTCCCTACAAACATGTACCAACCTGAGGGTTCTCAGCAATCTTAGGTGCGCTTGAATTCTTTGATAGACTTGCAGAAGTCTCGAGTGTTCTGAGATTTTCTTAGGAGTAGCACCAACATTTATCCTTTTCACTGAGTTAATGACTAATTCTGAATCTGCCTCAATGATGACGTTTTGAATGTTGTACTTGAGCAGTATTTCCAGGCATGATTCCATCGCCATGAGCTTAGCCATATTGTTGGTAGCTTTTCTTAGATAGTTTTGGAAGATGACTTGTATTTTTCCTCGCTCATTCCTCAAGACCCCTCCATAACCAGCTTCTCCCAGATTCCCTTTTGAAGCTCCGCCTATGTTGAATTTTAAGAAGCCCTAAGAAGGGGGTTGCCAAGAAGAATTTTCTACTAAAGTTATCTTGCTAATCTGCATAGGACCCTGAGGGTTAATAACCCTGAGCTCCAACTTCTCCAAAATTCTAGCCTCTCTTTGTCCAATGGGTTTACCTGTAGCTGCACCTCCCAAGATATGAACAATTTTTTTGATTTGTTTAAGGACTAACTTGAGGATGTTGCTCACCAGAATTTCTTTCTCCTTGAAAATCCTGTCATTGTGCTCCTTCCAGACATTCTAGATTAGGAATCCTGGGGTCAACATCCAGGCAAAGTTTAAGATCTCATTATCCGATATATTTTTCTCCAATTCTTCAAAGTAGTGATGATGTCATTAACATCTCTATCTGTCTGCTCAAAGACTTCTCTAACCCAATTCCAAAGTGTTGTGGTGAAAGTGCATCTATTCAGGAGATGATTCGTAGTTTCTTCTTGTTGGCTACATAAGTGACATCTTGAGGGGCCAACAAAGCCTCTTTTTCTGAGATTATCCCATGTCAGAATCTTGCCCTGGTGAACCAGCCATTTGAACAATTTGACTTTCATCCAATGAGGATTTTCCTAGATTTCTTTCCACATTTTATCTGTGTTTGACAGGTTCAACCCTGCATCTATCCTTTTGGCCTCCTTGAGGTTGAAGAGACCTGCCTTGTTCTTTCCCCATCTCAGTTGATCATTCAAGTTTGAATTTAAGATTTGTCTCTTGTCTAAAAGACCTTTAAGGGCTATAGCTTGAGTATGCAACATTCCCATTCCTCTGTAATATGGAAGTTTCCATGTTCTCCATTTCCCATTGTTCCTTGATTGGTCCCAGTAGTCACTTACCCATCTCAATCCTTTGTTGATGGTATCAGTGTGAATGTCTTCTAATTCTTCATTTTAGAGATTGTCCTCCTGCTGCCAATTATCCTCCCAAAACCCAGCAAGGTTTCCATTTCTGATCTCCCAGAAACTATGATTTTGGACTAGGGCCCTGTTCTCCCATGCCCTATTCCAAATTACAAAACCTTTTACTTGTCCTGTCATTCTGATTAGATTCTTCTCCTGCCATTTGCTAGCATATTTTTTCTTCCAAAGTTTTGTTTAGGGGGCTTGTATTTATTTTAGCCATCTCCACTAGATTTTGACACCAAGAACTCTATTAATAATTCATGGGTCATGAAGACCCAAGCCACCATGGAACTTAGGTTTGCACACTCTATCCCATGCCACCAGGGCCCATTTCTTCTTTTCTTCACCTTTACCCCAGAGAAAGTCTCTTTGAATGTTTCTTATATTAGTAACTACACCAATTGGTGCTAAGATGGAAAATAACATATAGATAGGTATACTTTGGAGGACAGTCTTAGTGAGAATCAGTCTCCCTGCTAGATTCAGTGCTCTATTTATCCATTTGCTGATCTTGTCTTTTAGCTTATTAAGTACAGGTTCCCATATATCTTTGTGAAGCGGTTTGTCAGTGAGAGGAACTCCCAAGAACTTTGTAGGCAATGACTGTCTTTGAAAGCCCAAAATTCTGGAAAGATTTCTTTGAATTGAAATATCCATATTGAAAAAGAAAATCTTAGATTTAGTAAGACTTACCTCTAAGCCTGCTGGCCTGGCAAACTCACTCAGAATCTGTTTGAATGCTTTGGCTTCCTTGACAGTGGGTGTGCCTTGAAGCATGGTATCATCCACAAATTGTTGATGTGTCACAGTGTCCCCACCTTGAGTGAGTCTCAGACCCTGAATTCTCCCTTCCTCCTTAGCAGCTCTGATAGCTCTCCCTAACCCTTCCATCATTAGAATGAAAAGGAAAGGAGAAAGAGGATCTCCTTGCCTGAGACCCCTAGAAGGCTTGAAAGTTCTTGAAGGAGAGCCATTGAGAAGGATTGAACGATTGGCAGTGGTAACTAGTGCCATAACCCATTTAATCCAATTGTGATCAAAGCCATAGGCTTTTAATATTGCTCTTATGTACGACCATCTAAGCTTGTCATAGGCCTTTGTTATGTCTAGTTGCATAATCATTCCTGCTTGTTTGTTGGTAATGAGTGAATGAACCATTTCATGAGCTGGAATTATATTATCTAGAATTTGTCTTCCGTCCACATAGCTCGTTTGCTCCTCTGACGCAAGGGTTGGGAGGAGAGGTTTAAGGCAGTTGGAAATGACTTTGGATATACTTTTGTATATCACATTACATAAATCTATAGGTCTAAATCTGTCTGGAGAGGTGGCCTTTTCCTATTTGGAGATTAAGGCTATGAAAGATTCGTTGAGTGCCTTTAAGACTATCTCAAATCTTCGAGAGTCTTCCACTACCTCCAGGATGTCCTGTTTCACTATCCTCTAACAAGCTTTGAAAAAATCTACATTAAAGCCATCTGGGCCTGGTGCTTTCCCTTTTTGCATCTCTTTCATAGCTTCCTCTATTTCTTCCTCTGTTACTGGTCTATTTAGGTTGAAATTATCTTCTCTAGTAACCAATTTATGGATGTGCTAAGTAAATCTTTTTGTGGATTGGTATCTGTCTTCCCAGGTTCCCTCAACAATTTTTTGAAAATGTTGGAGTAGAACCTTCTCCATCTCTTCATGAGTGTTTCTCTCTATTCCATGTTGGTCTATAAGTTTCACAATTCTATTGTTGTTTCTATGAGCTATGGTGGATATATGGAAGAATTTGGTGTTTCTCTCTGCTTCTTTAATCGATTGTACTCTGGATTTCTGTCTCCAGAATATTTCCTCTTGAAGACATCTATTGTCCCACTCCTGTTGAAGTGACTCTGCCATCTCTTTCCTTTCTTCTGTATAGCCTTCAGTTATAAGAATCTGGTTGATTTCCTTTAGTTTCTTTTCCACATCTTCCTTAGCTTTGAAGATGTTACCAAATTATTTTTTATTCCATTCTTTGAGTCTGCCTTTAATGTGTTTTAGCCTGCTATGTAGAAGGAACATTTTTGTACCTTGCAGGTGAATCTTTTCCTTCCACCATTCTTCAATGTTTTTGAGGAAGTCTGAATGCGTGAGCCAAGCATTCTCAAATCTGAAGGGGGTGTTCATTGGTTTTCCAAATGGAGAAGCTTCTAATTGGATAGGCCATTGATCTGAACCTCCAAAAGGTAGAATGAGTGCAGAAAAGTTGCCTCCCTTGAGAAGAAGTTCCTCTGAAACAATAAATCTGTCTAGTTTTGAGGCTACTTGGGTAGATCCCCCTCTTTTGTTATTCCAAGTGAAGATTCCATTGCTTGTTTCCATGTCAACAAATTTCATGTTGGTGATGAAGTTCTGGAAGGCAACTGAGTCTCTACCAAGTGTTCTAGTTCCTCCTTTCTTCTCTATGAGTGATTTTGTTATGTTAAAGTCGCCTCCAAGTATCCACGGTAGAGCTAGGTATCTCTTCTTCACATCCTTGAGTGTATCAATCCAATTGTTATTATGTATAAACACAATATAAATATAAAATAGAAAGAGATCTACGAACACTAAAAAAAGAGGTATGGTAAAAACGTAGACATTTAACATTTCTAATCTAATGTGGGCCTTATTTAAAAATCAATCTAATTATTGTTATGTATAAACACAATATAAATTTAAAATATAAAGAGGTTTAGGAACACTAAAGGTAAACGTAAACATTTAAAATTTAATATTTTTAATCTAATGTTGGCCCTATTTAAAAATCCATCTAATTATTATTATTATGTATAAACACAATATAAATTTAAACTATAGAGAGATTTACGAACACTAAAAAAGAGGTATGGTAAAAACGTAGACATTTAACATTTTTAATCTAATGTGGGTCCTACTTAAAAATCAATGCAATTATTATTATAAATTTAAAATATAAAGAGGTTTAGGAACACTAAAAGTAAACATAAACATTTAATATTTAATATTTTTAATCTAATGTTGGCCATATTTATTAGTATGTATAAACACAATATAACTTTAAAATATAAAGATATTTAAGAACACTAAAAAAAGGTATGGTAAATAAATAAAAATATAAATAAACTAGAGGTATGGTAAATAAATAAAATTTGTTTTTATATTTACTCCATAAACCTCTTTATATTTAAGGAAACTGAGAAAAGAGGTTTATTTAGGTGAAACCTATGGACCAAATACCATTTTAATACTAGGGGCTAAATACCATGGGCCAAATACTATTTTGATAAAAGAGGTAAGGTAAATAAATAAAAATATATCAAATAGGATTAGAAATCAACATCTAATTATATACCAAGCCTATGGGCCAAATACCATGGTAAATAAAAGAGGTATGATAAATAAATAAAAATATAAATAAACCAAAGGTATGGTAAATAAATAAAACCTCTTTTTATATTTACTCCATAATCCTCTTTATATTTAAGACCACTAAAAAAAAAGGTTTTATTTAGGCGAAGCCTATGGGCCAAATTATTATTAATACCATGTAAAAAAATATTATTAACCCTAATATTAATATTAAAAGATTAATATTAATATTATTATAAAATCTAATATTCATATTATAATATTATAATATTAATATTATTAAATTTAGTAACTTTATAAAAGTACACTATCAAATTTTTTATCTTATAATATATATCAATATATCATAATATATATTAACTCTAGATATGTTGAAAAATGGCAACAAGAAATGCTAAAAATAGAAGTGCTAAAATAACATTGCTAAAAATAGTAGTTTGGTAAGAGTGCTCGATTGAGCAATAGGGAATGAAAAATGGAAGTGTTAAAAATAGAATTTATATTTTTAGCAGTTCAGGATGGATTCTTATTTTAGTCCGTCCTTGGACTAAAAACGGGAAGTAAAATTCGAATTTGAACTTAATAGCTGCTTGAAAATAAATAAATTAATTCTCCATGAGTTAATTAGTTGTAAAAAATCAAACATGAAGTTTATGTGAGGACATGCAACAATTTATCTATTAATTGAGGAACTTATCCATCAGTTAAAGAGATAAGGATGAGTTCTAATTTGAGTAGTAATTAGTTGGCTTAGTTAACTGAGTCAAGTCCAGTTAGATTGATTTAAACAATATGTTTAAATTAATGTGAGTTCAGTTAGTCAATGCATGTTTGCATATAACTGCTGCACTTCAGATAACTGAAGATTCTCTCATGAATAACTCATGCATGTCAGTTCAGATAGAGACCCAGTTGAGATCAGAGAAGGGACAATGTACTATCAGTTGGATGAATATTTTTCCTATAAAGGAAGCTCATCCATGATGAGGATTTATCTCCTTCAGGACTGCATAGTTGGATCAGAGGTTAGTGAGTGTGTGAAGACGTCAATTCACACAAGTGGTTGCACTGGACCCCAATCAAAATTGCACAAAGAAATAGGAGGCTTGGAGGGCAGACCAGAGGTTAGAGAGAGGCCTTTGACTATCTATGAGCAGCAGAGGTATTACAGAGAGCACATGATAACTTTTGAGCTTATTCTTAATATAATACTGGCTATATTTCCACTTGTATGATAATACAGAGTTGGGGTTTTAGGCTGAGGCTTTCCCCGGGTTATATCTTCTGTTTTATGTGTGATTGATTCTTTCTTATTAGTTATATGTGTTCTTATTGATGTTGCTCATGTTCGATTAAGCTTCTGCTAAATTGTTTGTAGAAGTAGATCAAGTGTTTTGCTTTAGTATATTGCATTACCAGGTAATCTACAGGTGGGAATTTCTACATAGTATCAGAGTTAGGTTTTCTAGAAAAATTTCTACATGGCATCAGAGCCAAGTTGATCAAAGTAGAGAACAATATACTATGAAGGGAGATTTCGAAGTTTTAAGTTTTGGGCAATGAGTTTTCAGAGCAGATCTGAACATTTTTGTGCAAAATTTTCATAAACAAATAGTAGATCTAGATTCCTCGTGGAAAAATACCCAAATTCAAAAAAACAATCGTTTGAATCAGAGTTCGGATGAGGGAGATATCGCTGATTTACAATGAGCTCTTTTTCCTGAAAATTTCGTGACAACGAGAAAGATGAAACAAATTGGTGTGCTAGCCAAGAACCTGTATGCACTTAAGGTACAAGATGCATCCAAAGCCTTGAGGAGCAAGGCAAAGGTTAGATACTTGGCGGTTGAGAGGGAGAGTAAATTACCTCTCAACATGAAGTGCCAAAAGAAGTCTCAAATAATTGTGGAGGAGCCACAATTGGTGAAGCAACTTCAGGAGGTTTTGGAGCAGCCATAAGTGGGGAAGCCGAGAGGGGACATAGTGGAGGTATCCACTCATGTAGAGACCTCAAAAAGGGGGAAACTTTGAGCTAGGTGGGCAGAGGGATCACATGCAGTCATACCTCCAGGTAGGAGGTGGGGCTATGTGGAGTGATCGTCCCAAGGGGAAGGGGCATGATCCTTGAGGTACCCAACCTCTTTGATTCAACTTTGCTACAGGAGCCCTGATGAGGAGTAGTAGGACTGGATGGTTAGGTAGAGACAGATGCAGATGAAGCGACATAGAGAGATACAGTGCATGAGTCTTAGGACTGTGTAGAGCTAGGAGGCTGCAATGATGCGAGATGCATAGGAGTGTTGCACCAGTGTAGGATGGCATAGAGAGGTGTGCAACGGTGTGAGACACATGGAGTGTTGTAGTAGCTCAGAGGTCAGAGAGGGAGCACTTGTCAGTAGCAGGTAGAGCTTCAGCATCAGAGTATGTTTCTAGCCCAACAAAGAGGTTAGTGGGGAGTTCTTTTGTTCTGAGAGTTGTTGGAGCAACCAAACTTGGTAGAAGTGTTGCATGCAGAACATTCCAAAGGTACAGGATCGGGTTCGAGTTGAAGCCTTTCTTGTTGAGAGGGAGTGTTGAAAAAAAATGGCAACAAGAAATGCTAAAAGTATAAGATCTAAAAATAGCAGTTTGGGTACCAGTGCTGGATTGAGCAACAAGGAATGAAAAATGGAAGTGCTAAAAATAGAATTTCTATTTTTAGCAGTTCAGGATGGATTCCTATTTTAGTCAGTCCTTGGACTAAAAATAGGAAGTAAAATTCGAATTTGAACTTAACAGCTATTTGAAAATAAATTAATTAATTCTCCATGAGTTAATTAGTTGTGAAAATCAAACATGAAGCCTATGAGAGGACATGCAACAATTTATCTATTAATTGAGGAACTTATCCATCAGTTAAAGAGATAAGGATGAGTTCTAATTTGACTAGTAATTAATTGGCTTAGTTAACTGAGTCAAGTCCAATTAGATTGATTTAAACAGTTTGTTTAAATTAATGTGAGTTCAGTTAGTTAATGCATGCTTGCATATAACTGCTACACTTCAGATAATTGAAGATTCTCTCATGAATAACTCATGCATGTCAGTTCAGACAGAGACCTAGTTGAAATCAGAGAAGAGAGAGTGTATTATTAGTTGGATGAATTTTTTCCTATAAAGGAAGCTCATCCATGATGAGAATTTATCTCCTTCAAGATTGCGTAGTTGGATTAGAGGTTAGTGAGTGTGTGAAGAGGCCAATTCACACAAGTGGCTGCACTGGACCCCAATCAAAATTGTGCAAAGAAATTGGAAGCTTGGAGGGCAGACCAGAGGTTAGAGAGCGGACTTTGATTGTCTATGAGTGGAAGAGGTATTACAAAGAGAGCAGGATAGCTTTTAAGCTGATTCTTTTTGTAATACTGGCTATATTTCCACTTGTATGATAATACAGAGTTGGGGTTTTAGGTTGAGGATTTCCCCAGGTTATATCTTCTGTGTCATGTATGATTTTTTCCTTCTTATCAGTTATATATGTTCCTATTGATGTTGCTCATGTTCGATTAAGCTTCCGCTAAATTGTTTTTAGAAGTACATCAAGTGTTTTGCTTCAGTATATTGCATTACCTGGTGATCTACAGGTGGGAATTTCTACAAGATGTATGGGAGGGAAAAACAAATACATATAGTGCTACAGGTCGGAATTTCTACAATATATATGGGAGGGAAAAACAAATACATATAGTGCTACAGGTGGAGAGATAGTGGGAGTGACAAGGGAGAGATTGAGATAAAATAAAGGAGAGGGGAGAGGAGGAATGAAGAGAGAGGGGGGAGAGGAGTTAGAGAGGTAGAGAAGGGTAAAAGTGGGAGAGGGATACATAAAGATGGATGTGAGAGAGAGAGAAGGAGAGAGGGAGGGAGATAGTGAGACGATTGGAGGGCAGAGAGAGAGAGAGAGAGAGAGAGAGAGAGAGAGAGAGAGAGAGAGGGAGGTAGGAGATAAAGGGATAGAGGAAGGATGAGACAGATGACTTGAGAGAGGGAGGGATAGAGAGATGGGGTTGGAGGGGTAGATATGGAGGGAAGAAGAAAGACATAGATATTGAGAAGGTGTAGAGAGAGAGCAAGTGACAAGGGAGAGATGGAGAGAGACTATGTTTATGGGTGAGATAAAGAGGCAAATAAGGAGATAATGGGGGAGAGAAGGAGAGAGAGGGAGAGATATAGTAACATAGTTGGGGAGAGAAAGAGAGAGTGAGAGATAGGGGAAGAGAGAGGGAGGTATGAGAGAAATGGAGAGAGAATAGGGACGAGAGAGAAGACTTGAGAGAGGGAGGAGGAGAGAGCGAGCGAGAGAGAGATGGATTTGGAGGGGAAGAGAGGGAGAGAAGAAGAAAAACACAAAGAGTGAGAAGTGGAGAGAGAAAGGGAGTGACAAGAGGGATATGGAGAGAGAGTGTGTATGTTTGGGGGTGATATAAAGAGAGAAAGAGAGAGAGATGGAGAGAAGGAGAGAGAAGGGAAGAGGGTTTGATATAATAAAAGAGTTTGAGGGTGAAGAGAGAGAGGGGTGGGAGAGAAAGGGAGAGATAGGTGGGAGAGAAAGGGAGATATAGGAAGGAAGAGACAGGATGTGAGAGAGTGGAAAGAGGGAGGGAAAGAGAGATGAAGTTGGAGGGGGAGGGAGAGGAAGGTACGACGAAAGTCATAGAGAGAGAGGAAGTGATAAGGAAGAGGGAGAGAGAGGGAGAGAGGAGAACAAGAAGAAAGAGAGATAGAAGAGAGGGAGAGGGAGTGATAAGGAAGAGAGAGAGAGAGGGAGAGGAGGATGGAGGGATAAATAGATAGATTGGAGAAAGAGAGTGTATGTTTTGGGGGTGATATAGAGAGACAAAGGGAGATAGAGATATTAATGGAAGGTGAAGAGAGGGAAGAAGAGAGAGATGGAGAGATGGAGGGAGAGATAGAAATATTGATAGATATGGAGTGAGAGAGTGTGTATGTTTGGGGGTGAGATAGAAAGATAAAGGAGAGATGGAGGGAGATATATATATAGAAGGAGGGGGAAGAGAGGGAAGAATATTTCTTGCATTGATATGAAAGAAGAAAAGGTGAATTATGCCTCTCTTTCCAAAACCAAATAAAATAAAACTAAGGATCGTGTCAACACTTTGCAAGCATGAAAAATGGGCCTTGAAATAACTGATGTGTAAAAAAGAGCAAAAAAAAGGATTTGTTAACGGAGTTCACCCCTCCTGGGCTACAACTCCGGGCTTGTAAACATGACTAACCACTCATATATTTAGTATCAATGGAGTATATAAACAAGTGTTACAATAAATATGTGGCTATTACCCCTCCTCAGTAATGTTCTCCTACAAAGAACTCTCACAATTTCATCAACTCAAAGCATCTCCTATTAATATGACAAAACTCCAACTGAAATGAGCTAAAACAAGCATGTGAACACCTCAATTCCACATTGAAGTACAAACACAAAACTTCATAGTAAAATAAGTTGAACCTGAGCTGAACCCTGCTAGTTAAAACTACTGTAGTAGTCTTCTTAAATTGAGAATACCCCTACAAGGTCTTCTCCATGTCCAAATAGCCTGCAGAACTTCTTCCAAACTCTAATTGATCCGTACACCTTTAGTCTCAAACCTACAAAAAGACTCTATAGGTGTGCTCTAATAAGAAACTAGAGGTTACTAATGGATTCAGAACACCCAAAAAACCCTAAGAAATCTCTTTCTGAGCTCAATTTGGATAGAAACTCCAAAAGCTATGAGTTTCTTCCTCCTTTAGTAATTTCATTGTTAACTGTCCTACAAATTTGCGTGTCTATTTATCGATTCTACAATTTCGCCTTGAATTTTGCTAACAGAGCAACAAATTGGCAAAAATACAGTAGAATTCGTGGGGTAGTTAAAAAGTCTGCCAAGGCTTAAGGTCTTAAAAATGTGGTCATGTGGGGGGCCACGTGCCCGGAGCTAGGGCTAATCGTCCGACCACGCTGACCAGGCCCCCACTTCCTCTGCCCGCAATTTTGTTGACACACCATATGACTGGGCTTGACCCCTCATGGCTGCCCCCTCTCAGATTCCTCCGCCCTCGCAGTTCCGTGCCAAGGTTTATAAGGTAATGTTTTTGGGGGTTCGAGGCTAAGCCCTGACCCCTTATGCCAATACTTCTGCCACATAAACTTTAAATAGAGGTTGGGTCCTTTGGTTAACAAGGATCATGGTTAACCCGAGTGCTTAGGGAATGGAACTGTTTGTTGAGATGTCTTGGTATCAAATCCTACAAAGTTCTATGTGGATTTCCTAAAATTTTGGTTGTCTCCATGCTTCCATGTGGCGGCCTCTGGTTGGGCCATGTGGTAGCTTGTGGTTGGCCACCCAATAACTAATCAAATGCAACCCAATGAAAATTTTCCACTTCAGCACCAATAAAAACTTGACAAGTGGAAAGATGCCATTGGTCCTTTTGAAGCCTAGTCACGTGCCAAATCAGCAAGCCCAGTCAACATGCCATGCCAGTAGTACGAACTCCTGACTCGGTAGATCTACACAAATTTTTTTCCCAAAATGATTAGAACATGATAAATTTTTCATACGACGTCGACTAGATGTCCCATTTGTGCCGTTGCAATCATGATGACGATCACTACATATTTGTACTATCAACAATGAATTTTGAGAGAGTAAAATTCTGAGCCTTTAGGATCCGTCTGGATCATGTCTCCCCACAAAAATGACTTTTGGTCTCCAAATGTCTTATAGACAGATTTCAGACTCATTACAAAAATTCCCGAAACTTTATTTTACTTATCTATAGTCAAAAGAAACACTATGTCACAAAATAGTGATTTATACATGCATCACTTTACAAAATGCCCAACTGTGTGGAAACATGACATGTGCTTTACAAAGATATTTACAACATTCAACTGGACAAGTAGTTTGCCAATTTCTTACCCAACCAAGTGAATGAACCCTCTACTCCAACTTGTTCTTCTACTTGAGTCACTTCATGGATGGTCACAACTTGTGCCATTTTTTCCTTTGTCACTTACTCTTTAGGTGCTTGCATGTCTTGCTTGCCCTTATTAGGATGAAGTTGTGGATGCAATTTCTAGCACTTCTCGACCCAATGCCAATTGATATTACAATGGGTGCATAAATTTTTGTGCTTGCTACTTGATGACATTATCTTTGAACTTAGAAGAGAGTCTTTCTTCCATGTTTCATTCCCACATTCAAGCAACTCTTTCCTTTGCTCACACTTCTTCACATTATGGTTAGGTGAATGACAAAAAGTGCATGGAACCATATTCCACAAAATTTATTCAATTGATCATGTGGCTCAAAATCAAAGAAACTATTTGAGTGAGGCTTATACCTTCTCTTGTTATCCTTTGAACCATGCTTCTTATGCGAGGAACTTGAATGGCGAGAAGAAATAGTCTTAGTCTCTTCTTCAACTTTCTCATATTTCTTCTGAGAGGTATTGCATTTCATTTGCTCCTTTTTCTTTAGAAACCAAGCTAGTACCAATTCTGGATGCAAATCCCACAATTTATCTCGTCATGTTTCTCTTATGACAAAACGAGCATGATACCCAAGAGCTATTGCTAGAAGACCATTCTCCATTTTAAACATATCCCAAGCTGATCCAGGTGGATATTGGTGGCCACCTGCCAAGTCCACCTGGACCCCCACCATTGTTCTTCTCAGCATTTTCTGTTTCCTTAATTGTCACAACTTACTATTTTTAGCAGTTTTTCGGGTCCTGAACTTCCGGAGCCGTTTTGAGGCCATAAACGACGTTTTTTGGGGAATCCGGGGGCAACATGGGTCCATGGAATGGACCGATGTTTCCCGTTCCAACGATGATAGTGCTCGGATAGATCTTTCTAACGAGCTATTGTATGCATCAAACGAAGATCGTATGCCAAAGTTACGACCCCCGGAAGTTGATGTACCAACTTACCCCAAACGGGGCCCATAGTTTGGCGTTTCATCTTCTAGGGTTAGGTTTTGGAATGTTAAGGGTTTTTCCACTATTTCTCAACAATAAATAGGCCTTTGAGCCTCATTGTAAGAAAGTTCAGAGGCATGTAGCCATCACATCTCTTCTTAGAGGTAAGCTACCATCGCCCTAGCTGGTTTATTTCCATTTCTGGTTGTAAGCATTTTTCAATATTTTCCATTAATGAAATGAAGTATTATTTCCACTGCATCTTTTTGTATATGGTTATCTTTGTAATTTGTTGTGTTCCTGTTTAAATCCGGATCAGTGGTATCAGAGCGGTCTGCTTTTTCTCTGTTTTTCTTTGCATGTCCCCAACAAGGTCGGGATATAAGGAGTTAGGGCTTGAACTGGTTGAACCTTTGCAAGACCAGCCTCGCAAATCCCGATGGCCTCCCATGGTGGATGAGAAGAAAGACGAGGGGGAAGGAGATCCCATCAAAATCTTGCTCGAAGAAGCCCTCGAGCGACAACGGAACGCGATGATGGAAAACTTTGCCCAGATCCTTCAGCGGTTGCCCGAAAGCAACGCATCGGCTTCCAGCAGCTACTCTGGAAATGCCACATCCTTTAAGGTACAAGTTAATTTTGAAATCCCCATATTCGAGGGTCAGATAGACGCAGATGCTGTAGATAAATGGTTAAATCTGCTAGAGGGTTATTTTTCTGTTCATGAATTTTCGAGTCGGGAAAAGATTTTTTTTGCTCTTCTCAAAGCAGCCCCCCACGTCAAGGACTAGTGGGAAACCTACTACGAGCAGAAGGATGAAAGTACTGGCTCACTATTTTTAGCCGCACCCACCTGGGATTCGTTCCGGGATGCCATCAAGGAGAAGTACTACCCCGTTGGAAGCTATGAGGATGAATACATAAAGTGGACCACGCTGCGGCAGGGAAGGGACCAAGACGTGCCGAAGTTCACCAAACTTTTCCATACCCTTCGCACAAAGTTGGGTATCAAGGATTCAGAGCAACATTTGATACTCAAATACTGTGGCTGCCTGCACAAGTACATCCAGGAAGAAATACAATTCCTAAACATCTCCTCGCTCGGTGCAACATACTGATATGCCGTCAAGGTCGAGCAGAAGTTTAAACAAAAGAAGCGAGACTTTGGATCTGCGAATCCAAAGCAGGGGAAAGGTTCCCCTAAACCACAGAACAAAGGACAAAGCCAAGGCGGGACAGCCCAAGACAACCAGCCGAAGCTGCAAGCAAAGAACAGCGCCGCGAAGCCGAGAAAGGACACTGGAAAATGGTGCGAGTTCCATAAGAGCTCCACTCACAACACAAGTGAGTGTCGGGCCAAGCAGTCACTGGTGGCTGAGCTAAAGGTTTCAGAATTAGATGCATGTTCCGACTCTGAGTCAGAACCCGATAAGGGGAATGAAAAAGGGAAGCAGATCATTGATGCAGATCCCAGCGCCACTATTGCTACCGCAAAGATCCAGAAAAATGAACCCGAAGATCCAGAGGAGGAGGAGCATCTCTTCCACTCCCAGATGTGGGTAAAGGGCTCCCCGATATAGTTCATTGTTGATAGCGGGAGTCAAAATAACCTCATTTCGGCAGAGGTCGTGAAGCGGTTGGGCTTACCGACCACAGCCCATCCACAACCATACACCATTGGGTGGCTTCACCAAGGACGAGATCTTCGCATGAGCCAGCAGTGTCGCCTTCCATACAACATCAAGCCCTTCATGGATGAGGTATTGTGTGACATTGCTCCCCTTGAAGTTTGTGATGTATTACTAGGACAACCATACTTGTGGAAGCGACATGTTGTGCATGAATCAAGGCCCCGTGCTGTTATTATTACATTGGGAAATAAGTTGTACAGGATACCAGAGGTAGCATCACCTACCGCCATCTCTTTGATTACTGCAAAACAATGCAGTAAGATCATTTCCAAAACCAGGAAATTTGTTTTCCTGATGATACGCCCTCAAGGAAAGAAGAAGACAGTGGCCGCGGCCTCCAGACGGGGTCCCTCTGCACGACAACTACAGATGGACAAGGTTGTGGAGGAGTACAAGGACATCTTCACCTCCTTGGCAGGGGTTCCTCTGCACTGTCAAGTCAAGCACTCCATCGATCTGACCCCAGGTGCACCGCTACCCAATGGACCAATTTATCGACGCTCTATTCTGGAGAACGATGAAATCAAGAGGCAGATTCAGGAGCTCCTGCAGAAAGGTCACATCCATCCGAGTTCATCGCCCTGTGGGAGCCCGATCGTGTTGGTATAGAAGAAGGATGGGACGTGGAGACTCTGTATTGACTATCGGGCGCTGAACAAGATCACTGTCTGTAATAGGTACCCGATCCCGCGGATTGATGACCTCCTATACCAACTAAAGGGGGCGAAATATTTCAGAAAGATCGATCTGAAGTTAGGATATCACCCATTACCAATCGAACCCTCTGATGTGTGGAAGATTTCCTTCAAATCCAAGGAGGGCCTCTTCGAATGGTTGGTTATGCCTTTCGGATTGACGAATGCTCCTGCAACCTTCATGAGGCTAATGGATGACATCTTGCAGCCATTCACCAACTCCTTTGTAGTAGTATACTTGGATGACATTCTGATCTTCAGTCAGAGTTGGGAAGAGCACCTCCACCACATTCGACAGGTTCTCCAAACACTGCCGCAACACAAGCTATGTGCCAATTTGGAGAAATGCACTTTTGGCATGACCCAGGTTCAGTATCTGGGATTCATCATTGACGAACAGGGGGTGCATGTCAATCCAGCCAAGATCCAAGTCATTCGGGATTGGCCCTCTCCAACCACTCTAACAGAGCTCCGCAACTTTCTAGTTCTTGCCAACTTCTACCGCAGGTTTGTGTTGGGGTTTTCTCATATTTCTTGGCCCTTGAGTCAAGTCACCAAGGGGGGGCGAAAGAAAAATTCTTTTGGTCTGAATCTCAAAAGAAGGCATTCATGGAGTTGAAGGATCGCCTCTGCATGGCACCAGTGCTCGCATTACCAAATTTACAACAACCATTTGAGGTCGAGACAGATGCCTCTAACTATGCTATTGGGGCAGTCCTTACTCAACATGGACATCCAGTGGCATATCACAGTGAAACACTTTCAGACACAGTCCGAAAGTACCCCACTTATGATAAAGAGATGTATTCCATTGTACAGGCCTGCCGACAATGGAAGCATTACATTTTGGGGAAGGAAACGGTCATCCACACACACCACCGACCCCTGCAGTTCATACAGACCCAAGGGAAATTGCAGAATGATCTCCATCATAAGTGGTCTACATACCTACAACAGTTCCACTTGAATATCAAGTATAAGAAGGGCAAAACCAATAATGTTGCAGATTGCCTCAGTCGACCACCGATCATGGCGTTAACCACCGTGCTCAATTTTTGTGGGCACGAGACTTCTGATTGGCCACTTCTCTACAAAAGCGACCCAGAATTCGGCCACACATACTAGACACTCTTGGAGGGTCGGCATGTTCCAGATTTTCACCTTCAGGATGCCCTATTATACCACCTCGGTCACCTTTGTGTTCCTCCAAGCGAGCGTGCCAAGATGATTTTGGAAGCCCACTACAGTTGGGCTGCTGGGCATTTCGGGGTCGAGAAAACAGTGGCGGTTCTGCATAATTTTTTCTATTGGCCGAATCTTCGACAGGATGTTGGAAAGTACATCAGATTATGTACTGCCTGTGCCATTGCCAAACCAACCATTAAGAAGCACGGCCTCTATACCCCGTTGCCTACCCCAAGTCGACCTTGGGAATCCATCTCCATGGATTACATGTCAGGCCTTCCTTCCACTAAGCATGGAAATGACTGTGTTTTTGTGGTCGTCGACAGGTTCTCGAAGATGGCCATTATGGTGGCCTGCAAGAAGAATATCACAACAGAAGCCTCTGCTAAACTCTTCTTTGAACGAGTGTGGGTGCACTTTTGGATCCCACAGTCTATCATCTCAGATCGGGACAGTCGGTTTCTCAGCACATTTTGGTCCAGTCTCTAGTCAATGCTGGACACCAAACTCATGAAGTCCACAGCCTTCCATCCTCAAACTGATGGCCAGACAGAGGTTGTCAATAGGATGATTGTACACATTCTGCGCATGTATAACTCAAAGCATCCACGCACATGGGACGAGAGCCTCCCCTATGTTCAGCACAGCTACAACCGAGCTCTTCACAGCTCCACTGGCCATAGCCCTTTTCAGGTGGGTTTGGGATTCCAGCCACTATGCCCCATTGATGTGGCCATGCCACTTGCAGCTACTCACATAAATTCAGCTCATGTCCAGTCCGAAACAAATAAGGCCACCAGCTTCATTGAGCGCATCCAACACATCCACCAGCAGGTCCATGACATCCTTGAGAAATCAAATGCCAAGTACAAGCAGCGACATGATCAACATTGGGTGCCACACAAGTTTCAGGTGGGCGACAAAGTCTGGTTGCATTTGCAAAAGGAACGCCTTACTGGAGCCTATCGGAAATTGAGACCACTCCGATATGGTCCTTACACCATTACTAAGGCTATGGGAGACAATGCATTTGAGCTCAGCATTCCCCCATTCCTTGGCCTGCACCCAATGTTCAATGTGGACCGCCTTCGGCCATACTTTCCACCATTGCTAGACACATCCGACATTGCAGAACAACTCAAACCCACAGAATTAAATCCAGATTGCATGGAACAAGCTGCAACTGATCGGATCATGGACACACAGATCAAGAACAATCGCCAACAGAATATCCAACTGTATCGAGTTGTCAAAGCAGGCCAACTCCTTCAGCAGGGCAAGTGGCTGACCAGGGAACAAGTTCAGCAAAAGTTTCCTCATCTCATGGAGGAGCTCAACGCAATGGGGACCATTGCTTCCTAAGGGGGGAGGAATGATCCAGGTGGATATTGGTGGCCACCTGCCAAGTCCACCTAGACCCCCACCATTTTTCTTCTCAGCATTTTCAGTTTCCTTAATTGTAGCACAACTTACTATTTATAGCATTTTTTCGGGTCCTGAACTTCTGGAGCCGTTTTGAGGCCCTAAACGACGTTTTTTGGGGAATCCAGGGGCAACATGGGTCCATGGAATGGATCAATGTTTCCCGTTCCAACAATGATAGTGCTCGGATAGATCTTTCTAACGAGCTATTGTATGCGTCAAACGGAGATCGTATGCCAAAGTTACAACCCCGGGAAGTTGATGTACCAACTTACCCCAAACGGGGCCCATAGTTTGGCGTTTCATCTTCTAGGGTTAGGTTTTGGAATGTTAAGGGTTTTTCCACTGTTTCTCAACAATAAATAGGCCTTCGAGCCTCATTGTAAGATAGTTCAGAGGCATGTAGCCATCACATCTCTTCTCAGAGATAAGCTACCATCGCCCTAGCTGGTTTATTTCCATTTCTGGTTGTAAGCATTTTTCAGTATTTTCCATTAATGAAATGAAGTATTATTTCCGCTTCATCTTTGTGTATATGGTTATCTCTGTAATTTGTTGCGTTCCTGTTTAAATCCGGATCACAAGCCTTCATATCAAGGTCTCTCCCTTGCCTCAATTGGATGGATATTGCCTTGATTGTTCACTCGAAGGCCTCCTCCCTTGTAACCCATCTTGGACAAGAGCTTTGTTCCTATGCCTTTTCTATGCTTCTCAAAGGTTGCAATAGAGCCTAAATCAACATTTTCATGTAAAGACACTACATGTATATGCTTACCATTTTCCTCATCTTTCGATTGAGGGACAAAGATGCTCTTCAACGCTTTCCTAATTCTCGAGGTGTCTTCTTGGACTCTTGGTCTTTCTTCTTTAAACTCCTTGGACTTTGGCACTGATAAAACCTCATCCTCATCATCATGCAGAAAAAAGGTGCACACTTGGCCATCTTCCTTCTTTGAGGGGATTTATGCACTAGCCTCTTATGGCTACCCATCCAACAATTCCTCATTCTTCTCTGCCTTAGATGAAGTGGTGGATGATGCTTCAAGGAAACCTCCTTATGTCCCTCATACATAGGAGGCGTCCTCCATTTGACAAAAAATACATATACATGTATCATCTTGACAAGAGTCATAGGTTTCATTCTTTCCATGTCCACAAGCTTGCTTAGTATTGGAGGGACTATTTTCTTTTCTGGTAGTAGGACATTCATCAGTGTGTTCCTCCACAACATTATGCAACATGAGGTTCATCTTTTGCTTCTCTTCCTCAACAGCTTCAAGTAGTCTTTTGAGCTCTATGTTCTCTTGTTGGAGGGGGGGCGAAGCCCCCCGTTCGTTGTGTCGATTATGAAGTGGGGGGGTCACAGGGGGTTTGAGGGGGGCAGGTAGCCCCCCTTTACGGGGTCCGAGGCAGCACCTCAGTGAAAATTTATTTGGACCCTATATTAGGTGGGGCGAACCTACCTATGGTTTTGTGCATGGTTTTCGCACAGGGTTTTGGGCGCGATGGTTTTTGGTCCATGGTATTGGATGCTTCAACATGTATATATATGTATTGTAACATTGAAAGGAATATAATGAAAAATAAATATGGTAGTCTTAGTTTTGGGATGCATGGGAAAATCTCCATGTATTTGTGTTTTATGTGTTATGCTCTCGCATTGTTTATTTTCTATGTTTTAGAATTTGTATGCAGGTAATTTTTGTACGGGGTTAAAACCTACATTTGGTATCAGAGTTGTTTTAGCTTCAAGGGGATGCCTTTGTTGCTGAGGGGTTTCAGCTGGGCCTGTGGTAGACCCTGTTCAGTGGGAGATATGTGGGATCAATTCTGGTGGTGAAAGAATATGGTGAGCAGTGGAAAGATAAAGATCGATAAATTTAATGGTTAGAGTTTGGAGTTATGGAAAGTCAAGATGGAGAATCTGTTGGTAGATAAAGATCAGTGGATTGTGGTAGATCTGGGTACTAAACCAACGGAAGTTCTGATGAAGAATGGAAGTTGGATCGGAAGGCAAAGAGCACAATATGATTGTGTGTCTCAGATTCGATATTGTTGAATGTATGAGGGAAAGATACATCTAAGGATTTGTGGGTCAAGTTAGGGACTTTGTACCAATCTAAGTCTCTGGTGAATAAACTGTTCCTACAGAAAAAGTTGTATAACCTGAGGATGAAAGAGGGAGACTCTATGACAGAGAATCTGAACGCATTTAATATTGTGGTAAGTTAATTATTATCTGTTGATATTAAAATTTCAGATGAAGATAAGTGCATCAGTTTGTTGTGTTCTCTACCAGATTCGTGGGATAGTCTGGTTATTGCAATAGGTAACAATGCAACTGCCTTGTAGTTTGATGAGATAGTCTCATCTTTACTGATGGAGGATATGAGATGGAAAAATATGGAGAGCCAGAATGGTGATGCATTATATGTACGAGGACGGTCCCAGAATAGAAACAAAAATAAGTCATCGAGTGGGAGTTCTAAATCTAGAGGGAGATCTATATCTCCAGGAAAACCTTTAAAGGTGTGCTGGAAATGGAGAAAGGAAGGGCACTACAAAATGGATTGTAAATTTAAAGCTCCTGACAAAGGAAAGGGATATGATGATTCTCCTTCTGTAGAGGCGAAAACCACCTGAAATGAAGGTGGGGATGTATACTTGGCTTCTTCAAGTACACATGTAGATCATGAGGCATGGTTGATTGACTCAAGTGAATCCTTTCACTTCACTCCCCATAGAGAGTGGTTCTACGAGTATGAGAAATATGATGGTGGTGATGTATTCTTAGGGGATAATAGGAAGGATAGAATCATTGGTCACAGAAAAGTAAAGTTGAAGTTGCAAGGTGGAAGTGTTAGAACACTTCTAGGTGTTCTGCATATTCCTGCATTGGCCAGAAATATGATTTATATAAGAAAGATGGATGATGCAGGTGTAAAAATAGTGTTCGAGAAAGATACCTACAAGATGGTTTGGGGAGCACTGGTATTGATGCGGGGAGTTCAGATTGGAACTTTGTACAAGCTACAAGGTAGCACTGTTATTGATGGGTGAAATAGTTTTGTGGTTATTGAAAGTGGAGCAGAAAATATAGTAGTCTCTGGAGAAAAGACCATGCTATGGCATCAAAGGCTTGGACATATTGGAGAGAAGGGCCTTCGAATACTTCATGGTAAAGGTATGATTAATAGCTCTCTGGATTTTGATTTCTTTGAAAATTGTGTATATGGGAAGCCGAATTGGGTGAGTTTCCCCTCTGGTGGTAAGAGAGCGAAACAGATATTAGAGCTTGTGCACAGTGATGTGTTTGGTCCTGTGAAGGTTCCATCACTGGGTAAGTCTGTGTACTATGTATCATTTATAGATGACTTCTCAAGGAATACATGGATATATTTCCTCAAGAAGAAATCTAAAATCTTTGATAGGTTTAAAGAATTTAAGGCTTTGGTGGAAAACCAGACAGAGAAGAAGATAAAGGTGTTGAGGACAGATAACGATGGAGAGTTTTGTAGCAAGGAATTTGAAGAATTCTGTAAGAAGTGTGGTATAGCACGAAAAAAGAATACTCCATACGCACCTGAGAAAAATGGAGTTGCAGAGAGAATGAACAAGACGTTGATGGAAAGGGCAAGAAGCATGCTCAGTGGTGTCGGGTTAGGACATGAATTCTGGGCATAAGCAGTAGAGACAACATGATACCTGGTCAACGAATCACCTTCATCAACGTTGGAGGATAAGAATCCACAAGAGATATGGACTCGTAAGAGACCCTCTCCTTAACATCTGAGGGTATTTGGATGTGATGCATATGTACATGTTCCAAAGGAGAAAATAACAAAGTTGTATAGTAAATTTGAAAAGTGCATATTTATTGGGTACAAGGATGGCTTAAAGGGTTATAAACTTTGGAACCCAATAACAAGGAAGGTTGTGTACAACTGAAATGTGGTGTTTAGAAAGGTGAAAAATGTTATTAAACATGAAGTCCCATCAAAGGAACCTGAGAAGATAGAGTTTGAAATAAAGGAGGAAGAATTAGACTCTACAGCAGAAGAGGAATCAAAAGATGAAGAGCTATAAACTTCGGTTGTGAGAAGATCAGTTCGAGAAAGAAGGCAACCAAAAAGGTATAGTCCATCTTCTTTTTGTTCAAATTTTGCTTTATCTATTACTCATTATGATCCCAGAACTGTGAAAGAAGAAACGGATTCAGAGGATGGAAAATTATGGAAATAGGCCATGGTTGATGAAATGACATCTTTGCACAAAAATGAGGCTAAAGATCTGGTGGAGTTTCCGGCTGGAAGGAAACCCATTGGAAACAAATGGGTGTTCAAGAAGAAGAAAAATGCAGAAGGAAACGTGGAGAAATACAAAGCTTAGTTGGTAGCAAAAGGTTATTCCTAGGTTCTGGGAATTGATTTTGGTGATATTTTTTCTCTTGCTGCCAAGGCAGCTTCTATTAGATTACTTTTATTTGTTGCTACTACTTTTGATTTTGAGGTAGAAAAGATGGATGTGAAGACAACATTTCTCCATGGGGATCTGGAAGAGGAGATCAACATGAAGCAACTTGAAGGCTTTGCAGTGAAGGGTAAGAAAGAACTGGTATACAAGTTAAGGAAGTCTCTGTATAGGCTAAAACAGTCACCAAGGACGTGGTATCCAAAATTTGATACATTTATACGGGGAATTGGCTTCACCAGAAGCAAAGAATATCATTGTGTATTTTTTTTTGTAAGCTACGACATTTCTATTATCTACATCAAATTTAAAAGTACAAACTTAGGAACCTCAATCCGCCCAACTGGGAAACCAGATCTGTTGGCTCCTCTTCATCAGACGTTCAATAATGTTTTTCATGCTGAATACTGTCAAAAAACTTTGCAGGACATTAAACCCTCTCTCCCCAGATTTTTCCAAAAAACTATTCTTTCCAAGATCTACTAAAAGACCTAACTTTACTACTACTGCTATGGCATGCAAACTAATATCCAAAAACCAGAGCAATATCATCTAAATTCAAAAAGAAGACAGTTAACAGGCCTCTCAATTCTCTACGTTTCCTCTTCTGGTTTCACTGCTGTTGTTGGTCTTCCCCAGCTCCTTCAGCATCTCGCGAATTTCCTTAAGTTGTTCGTTCTGTTGACGGAGCAGCCCTTCAATGTTCACCACCTCCTTCTTCATTGCCGTCGTTTCCTGAGCCATTTCCACCATCTCTGCTGCTACTTGCTCCATGGCCTTTGCCAAGAGATGCTTCAACACCCAGTATGTGTGAAGAGCGCAGTGGTAAAGAGTTAATCTGCCTCGGGTGTTGCCTAGGTCAGGCAGCTGAGAAGTCCATTCTTCCATCTCTGTGTCAGACGGTTCCTCCAAGACTCTGCCTTCCATAACATCAATAATTTTCCTTATGTCTACATTTGTCTCCAGATTGTATGCCTGTTCTGCTTCATGCACCGCCATGCGAATCAATTTCTTCCCCCTTTTTTGTCTTCCCTACGTCTGATTCCCCTCCTCGCTGATAATTGGTTGTCGGGGTTGACTCGGATGACCCTAACCCACTCTAAGGGTGACAGTTCCTTAGCAACAACTGTAAAATAAACTACTTAAGGTTTACTTCTTTATGAAAGCAAAAGAGAGTGGAGAAAGCACTAACCGTTGCCTTGCGCTTAATGTCGAATCCAAACTCTTCTCTTTGGCTGCTTGCTCCTAGCTCTTTGTCCTTCTTCTCGCCCAACTACAGTGAGATCCTGCAAAACAACAAAGAAGGACACTACAAGAGGCATGCAATCATAACTGGTTCATGGATTAGTGTAAACCAAACATGCAATCATCACAATATATAATTGAAACAAGAGCACATAGAAGAACCTCAATAGCTTTTATTAATGAAGAAATAAAGGTTCTGAGAGTATTACAACCATTGCAGGCTCTAACCCAGCAACACCTCCCAGCAGAAAGAATTTCTCTTCTTCACCTCTCTCAAACAATCACCCAATAACTCGAGAATGAAACCAACAGCATATCATTACTTTGCACAAAATTCCAGCCTCCTGAGCTCATAGGAGAGAGCTCAATATATAGATGAATTGAGAAAGGATGAGTCAGCTTGCAACTGATGTGTAGCTGCCTTGTGTCCTCTCTCTCTTCAGTTAATCTTTAGTTGATCTTCAGTTCTTGAGTCCACTTGGTGAACCTTGCTTCCACTTGGAGAAACAAAGCCTCTGACTCATCACAAGGCGAAATACCTGATCCAAGTGTCATTTTTGGAAGATTCCAAAGCAATGACTCACTGTGCCACATGTCCAAACTCGCCCAACGCAGGTGGGCTTTTTTCTACCTGCTTTTCAACGCAGGTACACCATGGAGCAATTGTGTTTCAGCGCAGAAGCCTAGTGGAGCACCTGCTTTGATTTCAGGATTGCTTGTTTTTGAGTGTTTTCAGGTGGAGAACTGATCTGAGAGCTGTTGGTTTGCTGACCTTGTTCCTCTAGGGGTAGGAACATCATGTTTATGGAACTTTGGATCCCTTGGATTATTGACAATTCATGCTTGTTGCTGTAAGGCACAAAATTGTCTATAACAGATGCCCCTTAAAGTATGAGGTCGTTTATCGGGTGAAATGCTTTATTGAGAGGATCCGAAGTTCATTCAATCTGCTGAGAAGTGTCCTGTAATAAGATACAATACAATACATTATTTTTCATACATTTTTCATGATATAGCTGAGGCGAGCCTTCCCATGCTCAACTTTATAAATACATTTTGGTACATAGAACAGACGATCGTCTGATTGTAGACTGATAATTCTCTGCCGAATTTATCATCCTTTGAAAAGGATGATCATCTGCTGCAATGATGTACATATCAAATGTCTTTATGCCCTGAATATATATCGCAGCCCGGATGGATGAAACTAGATCCGGGGTCTTCAATCTCTTCCGATCTTCACTCGATGTACAAGTCGATCCATGTGAGAATTTCTTGAAGTCGAACATGGAAAGACATCGCTTGATTACCGGTCAATGATGTAAACCGTTAACAAGCGCGAGAGGAATCACCGATAAGGATGATGACCCTAAAGGTACGGTAGTACAATCTACATGGTGGGAATAAAGGACTTGGCGTCGACCACCATGCAAAATCTTCTGGTCGAAGGTCATTGATGTATACCTGTCGCCGGAAGTGAGAAACTTGCCATTGAGGCATGCAAGCTTCAAAGTACTGAGGGGGGTGTTCCTAGATCAACTCCTTGGATAATGAGCTGATGTCGACAAGGAGCGATCCGTCAAAGGAAGGCCTTAATGAATCCCACATCAGTGACACGGAACGGAGCTAGTGATTGTGATGAGGTGAAAACAAACTGTGATGTATGATTCAGGGTGGCGGTCATGAAGTGGATGAAGGATAATGTATGGCAGTGGGTGGAACACGGTTGAATCTTTACAGAACCACATCTCTTGAACATATAACGACACTGATGTAATGGATTGGTAGCATTACCCCAATTGTGGATGGTGTGGCAAGGACCATGATTCTGCGACCGGTGAATGAAACAACCCAACCCGATGCGGTACGGAGGACAAAGTGTCATGTTCAAGAGCGACTTGCTACCATTAATGCTGTGAGGTTCTCCCAATTTTTCCCCAGTCATTGCTGACCAATACCTCTTTATTTTTGTCAAGCTTGAGGAGGATAACATATGCTTGTTCTATAACTTGCCCTTCGGGCAAGCCCATCGCTATGTTTTAACGAGCCTAGCGATAGGGAAACTCGTTCTCGTCTAAAGACAAGTTTGTCGCTATTTAATCATTTTAACGAGTCTAACGACAAAGAAAACTCGGTTTTTTTCATTTTTAGAGAGTCTGAAAAGGTACAAAAAGTTAACTCCACAATTCCTTTTTCGTCTTCTAATCCCTTAAGTCCGAAAAAGTATAAAACAATACAGAAGGGATGAATTTTCGATTGCTTTAACGAGCCGAACAAAACAAGCGCTCGATCTTTTTGTGCAATAATCCCTCAGGTCCAAAAAGATTAAAATCTAGAGGAGGGATAGCTTTCCGGTCGCTTTAACGAGCTGGAAGGCCAACACTCGGCAAACTTTTCATATTTTACGAGTCAGTGAAAAGAGCTCAAAGAAGACTCGTCTTTTGAGGAACGAGTGATGAACAGGGATAGCAGCAGATTCCAGGTACAGGTTGGAATTCTCCAATCATGGCAGTGTCACAAGGATGGCTAAGTGAAATCACTCTTCGCAGCTGTTCCTCAAAATGGGTAAACACACATATGGAGGTGAACGATTGGCCAAATGAACGGATGGAGGTGATGGCATATAAACACGACCAAGGGTTTTTAATATGGCTTTCAAAGGTTACATTTCTCGAGGTTGTTTACCGGTTCATTTTTTCTGGGTGAGCTTGAACTGTTAGGGAAAGATTGCTCACAATTTATGTTTATTTTTTAACGAGCATGAACTCCACACAAAAACTGCTCGATTCTCGCGTTTATTTTTTAACGAGCATGAACATTGCTAAAACTGCTCGATTTATACCAGTCTTAATACAAGGAATGCTTTAGGTGAGGTAATCTTATTTAAGGAGCGATACCTCACTAATTACTCCAATTTGGTAGGTTTTAACTTTTGCCCTTCATCCTTTCTTTATGCAAGCTGGAAACGGCTAATCGTACGAGTTTAACGGGTTAGACCTACAGGTTTAAAGGGAGGACCTAAAAATTTAAAAAATAAATAGTCGTCCCGTGCTTGCACTCCAAAAGGTTTGCATGCCCCCAAGTATAAAGTATAATTTCTAGAGACTGCCCTCTTACTTATTATCCAAAAAATGGTTTTGTTTGCTGCCACAAACTAAACTCTCTTTTCGGCGATGTCTATCATTAGGTTGCTAAGGATGGTGACTACTTGTTACAGCAATTTCCTCTCTTTCTTTGAAGACTGCCCCTACTTCTCCTTTAAAACATGCTGTTTTAATGGGTGAGGCTTGAAATTCAAAGATGGTGCCTTCTTGCTGTCACAAATAGACCCCCTCCTTAGGAGAGCCCACTTCTTTAGACAAAGGGAGCGATTCTTCCGCTTCAACATAACTTTGACAAAAGAATTTTATCCTAGAACAACCCTCTCTTCCTCTGCCGGACGGGGTACGGACTAGTCCATCCTTCTGCGGAAATTAACTTTATACCTAAGGTTTTCTCTGCCCGAGGCAGGCCAGGGTGCATGCCCCCTGGGTCCCCATTCTTTTCTTCTCGAATTACTCGCATTCATCGGGAAGTAGAACCGGGGGCGGTGGCATTCCTTGAGTGAATAAACCGTTAAGGGATGGTATTTGACTATTTGCAATGTGTGATCCTGGAAATGAAAGTTGGTCTATGAGCTTGACCATTCTTCCTTCGTGCGGAAAACACATGACTCTAAAGAGCGAGGACACTATTGCCTCCATGCAATATATATAGTCTCGTCCAAGGAGTAAGTTATATGCCAAGGGTCCCTGGACGACCATGATGTTCATGCGAACTGTCTTCCCTTTCAATGTAACTGGAACATTGGGGAGAATCCCTAACGGGTGACTGGTTCCTTTATCAAAACCTGATAGATTTCTCATCTCAGGTAAAAGCGTCGGGCAGCCCAGTGCTTTCCAAGCAACAGAGGAAAGGATACTCACAGATGCCCCTTCGTCAATGATAGTTCCAGCCATCACCATTCTGTAGATTTGGACTATGATTCTGAATGGGACACTGGCTGGTAACCGGGGTCCGCCTAGTTGATTCCAATCAAAGGATACAACTAGGTTGCTTGGTGGTGGGAACGAATATACGGCCGGATACGACTCTGACGATGTTCCTTCCTGCGATAAAGGAATGGGCGCATTGCCCTGATGCTCATCAGAGTCTGTGTTGATGAAAAGAATATGGACGGTGTCATCCTTATCCTCTTCAGTGAGGGTGTCATTTGAAGATGGGTCTTCAATGACGGAGTCATTGGACGATGATACCTCTGAAGGAAGAACCGGGTCAACTGCCGTTTCGACCTTTAGACTTTCGTCTGGTCTGGATTCAGTAGGTTCATTCTCAATGACCGACACTTCAGCTGACCACTTGAGCGGGTCAGCTGGATTTTCAACTATCGAGGGATTAGGCGCGAGTTTTTGGTATCCAGGAGGAAGTCGTAACGGTGAAACCGGGCGATCTTCCAAAACTCTCTTTGCCTCATCTAAGAATGGACATCGGTGGATGGCATGCTCGCCTTCACACAACGTACAGGGTGATCTTGGTCTCCCTCTTCGTCCTTCACTCTCACTAGTTGACGGACTGCAATCAACATGACTACCAGATGTTGATGCTACCGGATTGTGCAACCTTGGGGACCAGTCCCTTAGTATCCGGGGAATACAAGGACAATCACGATGGAAGTGGGTCCCTTCGCAAATGACACATGGCGATTTAGGCCCGGTCGGTGCAGTGTGTGGGTTTTTGTCAGCTGTCTTTTGCTTGCCCCCAGTCGCCTTCGCCATAGGCTCCTTCTGCTTCTTTTCTCTCTTCTTCTTTTCCTTCTTCTCCATGGGAGGCTGAATTTTGCCGGCTCTACCTTGTGAAGATGAAGGATGAGAGGAAGAATTGTAAGAAGTGGAAGGCTGGTGGGTACCTTTAGATTGGTCTGACTGTTGATTCGACTGCTCAGGATTAGTGGCGATCTGGACTACATTAGTTGAAAAGAGCCATACAGGTAGGCCAATTGTCAATCCTGGAAGTGACAACGTTGCCATATGAGGCGCACCAACATCTCCCCAAGAGGAGAAGGGATTTGGACTTCCGCCAAGGTTACTTCCTTGGTTGGTGGGCTCCATACTTTTCAACTGGAA
This sequence comes from Pinus tabuliformis, assembly GCA_031772625.1. Taxonomy (NCBI): domain Eukaryota; kingdom Viridiplantae; phylum Streptophyta; class Pinopsida; order Pinales; family Pinaceae; genus Pinus; species Pinus tabuliformis. The sequence continues at coordinate 1,890,163,919 of CM062817.1, read as the reverse complement.
GATCAACGTGGGAATAACAGGTGATTATGTTCCGCTTAAAATAAATTTTATTAACGACGCTTTTAGACACAAACTTGCTTTTTCATGTTTTAAGAGTTGAGAAAAAGCTAAAGATGACTCTAGTCGCCTTCGATGTTTTAACGAGCCCGAAGTGACAAATGCTCGGATGGACTTTTTCAGTTATAGAGTTTGAAAAAGGCCAAAAGAAACTGCTCTGGAGTTCTAGGCAGAGGGTGTGCCAAACTTTTCGCGAAACCACAGAATACATTTTACGGTACGGGTGGTCGATCTTCGTGAATGCTGTGTTCACTGCATCGCGCTCAGTAGGGTGGTCGACACGGCTTCCTATGGATAAAGGATAATTTCCTATAGGGGTCTCCCAATATATACGCGACGGTACGTGGGAGCACAAGTCCGTATTAGTGCCACCGACTCTCAGGAGGAATCACCCACCTTCGTAGAGATCGACAGTCACTATGTTTAACGACGCCGGAACACGTCTCTACCTAGACCTCTAGATGTTTGCGTTATGTTACAAAGCGTTGTTATGTAAATTGGATTTATTTTAATGTTGATCTTGCTTAACAGTTTGCCTTTAAGGATCACCACGAGATGTATATAACAAATTCCTGAATGCAATCTAAGATGAGAAGCAAACTTTTCAATCTTTCAACTTTGAAAACCTTAACTACTGAGGGAAAAGAAAGGAAAATCTTTTCACACAGATCATAGAGCACACACTAAATGCAATTTTTTCCTAAATCGTCAAGCACACAGTCAAATGAAAAATGCACAATGCATGTATTTTCTTTTCCCTTTCTTAATGTGGATGGATACAAAAAGAAAGTGGTTATATAACTTTGATTTCGATTTAAAGCGAAAGTAAACAAGTTTGTCCAACAATCAAAATACACCTTAAGATTCACTTGCTTAATCACTGGAAATACATGAAATCAAACCATACTAACAAAAGTAAAAAGACTAACCAGCTATGGACAACAAAACAAGCTAACCCTTTAGACCAGCAAAATGCCTAACACAGGTTCAGATCTAAGAGGCCAAAAGCATGACTAGTTTACTTTTCGTTATGGGAAATTGTAAATGGGTAAGAAATACAAAGAACAAGTACAATTTCGTTATATAACAGAGGCGGAATGATGGCAAGTAATATTGGTTTCAAAACAGGCACAAGACTGACACCTAGCAGCAAAACTAGGTGAAAACAGGCAAGAGAAAGGAGGAAACCCCAAATGCACTAGGCAAATTTGGGCCAACGCAGGCTCTGCATAGCCAAACTGGCTCTCAGCGTAGGTAGCCCCTTTGGGACCTGCGTTGCAAAGCAGGTAGCCTGTGTACTACCTACTTTGGAAAACGAGAATTGCGTTTTCACAGTTTCCGGGTCATAATTTTCTCAAAAATGCACGGTTTTTGCTCAAATCAGAGACATTCAGTCAAGCACACTCAAAGGGATGATCAAGAAGGTGCAAAGCTATCACTAAGAGCTTACAAGGATCTTTGTAGATCAGCTCTTCAAATCATGAACTTGCTCAGAAATGAGCCAGAGTAGCTGCCCCTCTACTTCGCTTTTGATATAGTCAAAAGCTTTTCGATTTGGTACTCTTTGGTTCAGGAAATGAATAGAAAAAATACTACAAACACAATCAAACGGATACGATCCCCAGCGGAGTCGCCAGTTTGTTGTAGGGAAAAGTATCCGACTCGGATGACCCTAACCCACTCTAAGGGTGACAGTTCCTTAGCAACAACTGTAAAATAAACTACTTAAGGTTTACTTCTTTATGAAAGCAAAAGAGAGTGGAGAAAGCACTAACCGTTGCCTTGCGCTTAATGTCGAATCCAAACTCTTCTCTTTGGTCGCTTGCTCCTAGCTCTTTGTCCTTCTGCTCGCCCAGCTACAGTGAGATCCTGCAAAACAACAAAGAAGGACACTACAAGAGGCATGCAATCATAACTGGTTCATGGATTAGTGTAAACCAAACATGCAATCATCACAATATATAATTGAAACAAGAGCACATAGAAGAACCTCAATAGCTTTTATTAATGAAGAAATAAAGGTTCTGAGAGTATTACAACCATTGCAGGCTCTAACTCAGCAACACCTCCCAGCAGAAAGAATTGCTCTTCTTCACCTCTCTCAAACAATCACCCAATAACTCGAGAATGAAACCAACAGCATATCATTACTTTGCACAAAATTCCAGCCTCCTGAGCTCATAGGAGAGAGCTCAATATATAGATGAATTGAGAAAGGATGAGTCAGCTTGCAACTGATGTGTAGCTGCCTTGTGTCCTCTCTCTCTTCAGTTAATCTTTAGTCGATCTTCAGTTCTTGAGTCCACTTGGTGAACCTTGCTTCCACTTGTAGAAACAAAGCCTCTGACTCATGACAAGGTGAAATACCTGATCCAAGTGTCATTTTTGGAAGATTCCAAAGCAATGACTCATTGTGCCACATGTCCAAACTCGCCCAACGCAGGTACACCATGGAGCAGTTGTGTTTCAGCGCATAAGCCTAGTGGAGCACCTGCTTTGATTTCAAGATTGCTTGTTTTTGAGTGTTTTCAGGTGGAGAACTGATCTGAGAGCTGTTGGTTTGCTGACCTTGTTCCTCTAGGGGTAGGAACATCATGTTTAGGGAACTTTGGATCCGTTGGATTATTGACAATTCATGCTTGTTGCTGTAAGGCACAAAATTGTCTATAACAGGGGTCTACCTCTTCCTCGCTGTTCTCGCACCTTCCTTCTTGTTCCTTTGCTGCTTTGACCTGTTTCAAAATTCTTGCTCCTGAAACCTTCCCCCTAGTTATACTCCATTTCATCTGAGCTTTCGATTTCAATTTTTACTCTACCCCGTTCGAAATTCCTGTCGCCTACTGCCTCCCTCTCTGCCTAGACTGTCTTATCCCATTTCTCAGACATTTTGGTACGGTTGAGGCATTGATTTTGGTTCCTCTGCCAAGTCTCACCTTCTCTCGCCACCTTCTTCAACTTCTTGTTGTATGTCATCCTTCTCCTGTTCCACCTTATAGAATTCTCGCCACCTTTTCGATTATGATGGGTTTTCCCTCCACTTCCTTTCTCCCTTGCACCTTAAATGATGCTTTCTTCAGTGTTTTCCAATTTTTGTTTTGGGCTGTGTACCTGCTGTTTTGAATTATCATTAAATGTTGATGTCAGGGAGGTGAGGCCGCCATCCTTCTGTCCTGTCTTCGCTGCCGAATAAACCTGCCTTATTTTCCTTCTCCGGGTATTCGCAATTTTTTGATTACCATTATGTTGTTTCATGGTTATTGTTGTCTATGAGCTGTTTTAAGCCGTCCCATCTTGTCATCGCTGCTTGATTGGTCTAGCTGTCATCCACTTTCGCAAATAATTCCTTACTTCCCTAATTGGCCAAGCAATCCGTAGGCTTATTTCCTTCTCTTCTGACATGCGAGGTGATTTTGTAATTGATACCTTTCAGTGTTTCCTCGATTTCTTGGACTATACTCGCTGTTCTCCAGCTTTTAACTACCTTCTCCCATTGTTTCCCTTGTATTAATTTTCTTATGGTGGTTATGACCAGGGCTGAATCACCTTCGATCTCTATCTTCCTATATCCATTTCTTATAGAAATTTTGAGACCCTGATAAACTGCCATAAATTTTGCCTCGTTATTACTCATTGTTCCTCCGTGTTCTGCATATATCCATTCTACCTCTCCTTGTCTATTTCTAAAGATTCCTCCAAATCCTGCTGGACTTGGATTCCCCTTAGCTGCCCCGTCGAAGTTAAGCTTGATAAACCCTTCCTGTGGCTTACGATAGACTGCATGACTTTGGCCCGCGATAGGTTGGTGTTGCTTTGCTTTTTGTTGATAGATCATCCCTTGTTCCAAGTTCAACCTTTTTAGGATTTCTGCTTCTTCCTGAGAGGTCTTCTAGTCTTCTTCTGCCCAATTTTCAGCGAGGATTGATTCTCTGATTTGTCTTAGGGTTCTTTTCCAAACTTCTTCCGGATTTGATATTTTCCCCTTGAAGATTCGACCATTTCTCTTTTTCCAAAGATTCCACACGTTGAAGCCTACTGCCATGTTCCAAGCTCTTCTTACCACCTTGCTTTTAAACTATCCTTCTCCCCAGTTACATAGAGTTTGAATTATATCCTGTGGATTTCGTTCATTGGTCGAGAATAAATTTCTAGTCTTTTCCCATTGGAATTGGGCCATGTTGCATCCATTGAGAAGGTGTTCATGGTCTTCTTCATCTTGATAATAGAGTCAGCATCTTGATGGGCCTGAGAATCCTCTTTTTTGTATTTGATCCCAAGTTAGAATGCGTTTCCTTCCTACCAGCCATACAAACATCTTTATCTTCGGCCACCATTTATTTCTCCATAGCTTCCTCCACTTCTGCTCTTCCTCCCCCCGCTCTTGCTGTATCTTTACATTACATGCTTCTTTAATGGTAAACGTTCCTTTGGTTTCTTTACCCCATCATAAAATGCCACTGCCTCCTCTATTTGTTATTTTCCTGGAATCTAATTCCTTGCTAAATATTGTTTTTTGTTCCTTCGTTGCATTCTTGTTCCATTCTTCCATTGATTTCCATTCCCTCCATTCTTCATTTCCTCTTTCTTCTATCCAATAATCTTTAACCCTAATGAGGTCTCTGTCCATACCTGTTCTGTAGATGTCCTGCATTCCTTGTAGGTACAACATTTTCTCCCTTTGTTGTCATGCTTCCTCCCAAAATCTCGCATTCTGACCCCCTCTGATTTCCCAAAAAATATGACCATCAACTAAATCTCTGCTTTGAATGGTCAGGTTCCATATATCTGATCCCCGAGGTGTTTCTTGTTTCCTTAGTATTTCTTCAGGATTTGATGGCATATTATATTTTGTTGTCCAAATTTCTTTCCACAAATCCTTCCCTCCTTGCATCCATCTCCATCTTAATTTGGCTGCTAGAGCTTGATTTAGGATCGATGGGTCCCTTAGGCCAAGACCTCCTTTTTCTTTGGGTTTGGTTAGGCTGTCCCATGAACAGAGGGCCCATTTCTTTTGTTGCTTAGGTACTCCCCATAGAAATTTTCTGTATATCTCTATCAGCTTATTGCATATCCCTTTTGGTGCTACCATTACTGATAAAGGGTATATCAGGATCATCTGAATGGTGGATTTAAGCAAAACGACCCTTGCAGCCAGGTTCAGAGTGCAGAAGGACCAATTTTCCAGTCTTTTCATGATCTTTTCCAAGATGGTTTTCCAGTTTCCTATTTTGAGGGATGAGGAATCTAGCATAGTTCCTAAGTACTTTGTTGGGAGATCCCCTTTCCTATAACCCAGGATCCTAGTTAAATTATTTTTGATGGGTTCCACTGTATTAAAGAAGAATGTTCTTGATTTTTCATTGTTTACCTCCATACCTGAGCCTTCCATGAATACCTCTAAAATTTTCTTTATCTTTCTCACCTCATTCATGGATGCTTTGCAGTATATAATGATGTCATCCACGAACTGTTGGTGGGTGACTGTAGTTTGATTGCCCCATAGTCTCAGACCCTGGATTTTCCTTTCTCTTAAGTATTTTTTGAAGTATCTACCTAATCCTTCTGCTGCTATTATGAAGAGAAAGGGGGATAGGGGGTCCCCTTGTCGGAGTCCTCTTGTAGCATTGAAAGTAGCAGATGGAGCTCCACTTAGCAGGATGGAGAAATTTGGTGTGGAAATCATACTTAAGACCCACTTCACCCATCTGTCACAGAATCCAAAGGATTGAAGGATGGTTTCTAGATATCTCCAGTTTAACCTATTATAGGCTTTTGACAGGTCTAATTTTATCAGCATCCCTTTTTCCTTCTTCATTTTCAAAGTGTGGATTACTTCCTGGGCCACCACTAATCCATCGAGAATCTGTCTTCCTTCTACAAACCCAGTTTGTTCTGGGGATATTATGCTTGGGAGAATCGATTTCAGCCTCTGTGCCACCACTGATGCCACTATCTTGTAGATGACGTTACATAAAGCTATGGGGCGAAAGCCTTCGGCTTGATTCGCTTGGGTAGTTTTAGGAATAAGAGTCAGCAGGGTTGAGTTTATACCTGGCCATATTCTTTGATTGATTCTAGCTTCCTCCACCACTTCTAGAACTTCTTCAGCAAGGAAATGCCAACCTGCTTGGTAGAATTCTACCGTATACCCATCTGGCCCAGGGGCTTTGTTCCTTTTCATGTTCCTGACTATATCCTCCACTTCTTCTATTGTAACTTTCCTCATTAAAGCCAAATTTTGTTCTCTGGTTACTAGTTTAGGAATCTCCCTGCTTATCTTTGTTATAGCTTCTGATCTATTATCCTGAGTTTCCTTTAATAAGTTTTTTAAATGATTGACCAAAACGTTTTCGATTTCTTCATGGTGGAGAACTCTCTCGCCTTCTTGATTTTTTATTGAGAAGATTCGGTTTCTTTGTCTATGTTGTATCATTGCTTTATGGAAGAACTTAGTATTCTTTTCCCCTTCTCTAAGCCACTGAACCCTTGACTTCTGTCTCCATAAAATCTCTTCTTGTTTCCTTCTTTCTTCTAGCAGGTTTAGTATAATTCCTTCTTCCTTTATTCTATCTTCCTGTGTGCCTTCTAGGATATCCATCTGCTGCAGCTCTTCCATTCTCTGCTGCAGGCGCTTTTTCTCTTCCAGTATATTTCCAAATTCTTCTTTATTCCACTTTTTTATTTTGTCTTTCATCTCCTTTAGTTTGAGTTGAAAGGTATGCATTTTATTTTTTCCTCTTTGTTCACTCTTCCTCCACCATTATTCAAGTTTCTCTAACAGTCCCTCATTTCTTAACCAAAAAGCTTCAAATCTAAAAGGTTTGTTGTTTGGTCTTTGCTTGAGATCTATTTCCATTTTTATCGGCCAATGGTACGATCCTGCTACCGGAAGAATTGTGGCTTCTATGAAAACATCTTTCATCATTATTTGTTTAGAAATTAAGAATTTATCAAGCCCGGATGCTATTTGATTAACTCCCCCTCTTCGGTTATTCCAAGTATGGTTTCCATTTATTGTTTGAATATCAATCAGTTTCTGCTCCCTTATCAAATCTCCAAACTGTTCCATTGTTTTATCCGTTCTCCTTAGCCCTCCTCTTTTTTCCGCTGAGCTTTTAATTAGGTTGAAGTCCCCTCCTACTATCCACTACCTTCCAGGGATTAGACTTCTCAATGCTTTTAGATTCTGCAGAAAGTTTTCCTTTTCTCCTTGGGTATGGGGTCCATAAACCCCTGTTATAATAATTTCCTCCATTGTTCCTATTATCTTTGTTGTCCCTGTTAGAATTCTTGGATAACTTATCCAATTGCTTAATTGAATTTCTTCAAGGTTCCAAATTATTACCAGACCTCCTGTGCTCCCAATCGCATCCTGTCCCATCATTTCATATCTATTCTTGTTTCTATTCAAAATTTCCCTCCTTTTCTCAGTACTTATTTTTGTTTCTTGTACTATCATTATGCTGGGTTTTTCTTTTTTCAGTCTTTCATTTAAATACCTCTGTTTGCCTCTACTATTGAGGCCTCTTATGTTCTAGCTTGTGATGATTATCGCAGAAGTTTCGGGGGAGTTTGGAATACCTCTGAGAGAGGTATCACTCTTCCTGAATTTAATAACATCTCTCCAAGTTCTTGAATTGTTTCACTCATTGTTCTTCTACCTCTTTTTTTGCCTCCCTTGCCAATGCTGCTCATTCCTAGATTTTGTGTTTCCTGTTTCCCCATTTTCCCATCTTCTCTTTCTTCCAATATTCCTTTTTTCTCTTTATATCTTTGAAAGGCTTCTTTTTTCATCTTTTTATGATCCTCTGGAATAAATCTTTCATCGAGCCTCTTCTATTCCTGCAGAAGCTTCGTCATTACTTGTTCTTATTCTTCTCCTTTTGTTTTCTGTGGATCTATTTCCATTCCTCGTTGATCCTCTTGGTTTTTTGTTGGGGTCTCCGTTCTCTCTTGATCTTTATCCATTTGATCTGACTCTTTATCTACGTTTTCCTTTATGACTTCCATTTCCTATATTTCCTCCTCCTCGTTCTCCTCTGTTTCTACTTCCTCATCTTGCAGTATTTGGAACTTGTTTTGGGATTCTATGTTATATGTTCCTTTTTGTTTGCCCATCTGGGTCTTGCTGATTCCCCTTTTTTTCTTCCTCTGCACTTCTCCGAAGTCCTCTTCCTCCTCTCCTGATTTCTTTGCTGCATTTCTCCTTTCATTTTCGGCTTCCTTTTCCTTTTCTGCTAGCGTGATAGGGCATTCTCGATATAGATGGCCATACTCATGGCATCTTCTGCAGCGAAAGGGAATGTGTTCATAGTCTATTGTTTGATGCCAGATCTCGTCATGATATTCCAATTCTATTGTATCTGGAAGTGGCTTTGTGATGTTCATGTATTCGCATATTCTTGCATATGTTGTATATCTTCCTCTCTTTGTCGATTCTGCCACTTTCACAAACGACCCTATTGCGTTACCTATACCCTCAAGGATCTATGGGTCCCATAATTCTGTTGGTAGGCCAAAGAGTCTGATCCATACTCGGGCTGCTAGCATTCTTTCCTTATCTGGGTTGTAACAGTCTACCCACTGCCTCATAAATAATCCAACATTGTTCATGAAGTAGGGTCCTTTCTCAAAGATTCTTTCCCTATCTTCTAGGTTGGAAAATATAACTGTAAAAAATCCCTTTGCCCCCAACTTTACTTCCACATGTCCTTTTGGTTTCCACCTTTGCTGGATCCATCTTAGAAGGTCTTTCTCTAGTGGCCAATATCCTACAAACTTACAGATCAAAGCATAATCTTTCATGTAACTTCTATATTTCTCTAATCTGTTATGCGGAATTACAAACCTGGGTTTGTTTTTCGCCCTCAGAAAACATTTGCTTGTTGCTCTCGTTCTCCTTTGCGTTCCCGCTGCTAAGGTTTCTCCTTCATTGGTTCTGTCTCCTTCCTTTTGCCGTTCCTTTCTCGCTTCCCCCGTTATCACTGCTTTGAAGGAGGGGATCTCTCCCCTCCCCTGCTCCGTTCCCATTTCTTCCCCTCACATCCTACGTTTCTGTTTATCCCCCAATCTTTAGGTTTTCTTCTTTTTCTTATTCAGGTTCTTTTGCTTCTCAGTCTCACACCCGAGATCTATCCTCGTGCGCTGCTTCCGCACTCAAAAAACCTTCTTCCCTTTCTTTGATGAAACCCTCGTCTGCGTTGCTCTCGTCTACGAAACCCTCATCCCATCCAACTATGGACCATCACTGTGTGTATTTTAAATTAATTGGGGACCATGTTATTTATCTGGTATTGTATGTGGATGACATGTTTCTGGTTGGAAATGACAAAGAAATTATCCACGATTTGAATACACAATTGTCCTCCAAATTCAACATGAAAGATCTTGGTGTTGCAAACTATATTTTGGGCATGGAAATTAAAAGAGATGGGGCAAAGAGGAAGCTCTGGTTAAACCAGAGGAAGTATGTCGAGACAATACTGTAGAGGTTTAATATGCATGATAGTAAATTGATGAAGGTTTCCTATTCCTGTAGGTGTAAATTTATCTGCTGAACAGTGTCCCAAGACACAAGAAGAGGAAGAGGACATGTCCTGTGTTCCGTATGCAAGTGCAGCCGGTAGTCTGATATATGCGATGGTATGTACTAGACTAGACATTGCACATGCAGTGGAAGTATTGAGCAGGTTTATGTCAAGACCACGGAAGGAGCATTGAACAATAGTGAAGTGGGTTTTCAGGTATTTGCGTGGCACTAGTGATTATGGTTTGTGCTACCAAGGAAGACCAGGATTAGACGAAGTTTTGGATATTCGTGGCTTTGTTGATGCAGACTGGGTTGGAGATCTAGATGAGAGATGATCTACAAGTGAGTATGTGGTTAACCTATTTGTAGGTGCAGTAAGTTGGATGAGTAAGAAACAATATGTAGTGGCACTATCAACTACAAAGGAATAATACATGGGAGCCACTCATGCAAGAAATAAAGCAATTTGGTTGCGAGATTTTGTTCAAATATGGGGTTAGTACAAGGAGTTATAAGGATAGATTTCGACAACCAAAGTGCAATTTTCTAGGCAAAGAACCCTGCTTACCATTCAAAGACAAAGCACATTGATGTTCAGTATCACTTTGTGAGGGATATGATAGAAGAAAAAAAGGTGTTGTTGGTAAAGGTGGACACTTTGAATAATACTGCAGATGCATTGACAAAATCTGTGAGCTCAGGGAAGTTCTATTGGTGTAGAGAAACAATGGGCATTGCAAGGTTGGATAAATGACTAGGCTCTCCTGTGGCCCCATGTGGAAAGAAAACAACAAGTGGGAGAATGTTGGGTTGTGTTATATTCTTTCCACGACTAGCCACCCTAGTTAACCAGGGGTTAGAGGGGCGGCGGAGCCCCCCCTTTCTTGCGTAGTGGGGGGGTCACAGGGGGTTTGAGGGGGGTAGGTAGCCCCCCTCTATGGGTTCCGGGGCAGCACCCGGGGAAATTTTTTTTTTGGACCCTATATTAGTCGGAGCAAACCTAGCTACGGTTTTGTGCATGGCTTTCGCACATGGTTTTGGGCATGATGGCTTTCGGTCCATGATATTGGATGCTTCAGCATGTATATATGTATTGTAACATTGAAAGGAATATAATGAAAAATCAATTTGGTAGTACCGTTTTTGGATCTAGGGGGAAATCTCTGTGTATATGTGTTTTATGTGTTATGCTCTCACATTGTTTATTTTCTATGTTTTAGAATATGTATGTAGGTAATTTATGTACGGGGTTAAATCCTATAGAAATAATGTCCTCTGAATCTTGGAGACTATCATGCTTTGAACTAATGCCCATGCTTGCAATTTGGTCAACTTTGTGCTGTGATACTAAATTGATCTGAAAGTGGAAAAGGTGAATTCCACCTCTCTTTCCAAAAGCAAATAAAATAAAACTAAGGATTGTGTCAACACTTTGCAAGCATGAAAAATGGGCCTTGAAACAACTTATGTACAAAAAAGAGAAAAACAAAGGAATTGTTAATGGAGTTCAGGGCTACATCTATGGGCCTGTCAACATGACTAGACCACTCATATATTCAGTATCAATGGAGTACATAAACAAGTGCTGCAATAAATATGTGGCTATTACCCCTCTTGGGTCATGTTCTCCTACAAAGAACTCTCACAATTACATCAACTCAAGGCATCTCCTATAATGATGACAAAAATCAAACTAAAATGAGCTAAAACAAGCGTATGAACACCTCAATTCCACATTGAAGTACATACACAAAACTTCATAATAAAATAAGTTGAATTTGAGCTGAACCCTTCTAGTTACAACCATTATAGTAGCGTTCTGAAATTGAGAATACCCCTACAAGGTCTTCTCCATGTCCAAATAGCCTCCAAAACTGCTTCCAAACTCTGATTGATCCATACACCTTTAGTCTCAAACTTGCAAAACGATTCTATAGATGTGCTCTAATCAGAACACACAGGTTATCAATGGATTCAGAACCCCCAAGCAACCTCTTTTTGAGATCAATTTGGATAGAAACTCCAAAAGCTATGAGCTTCTTGCTCCTTCATGAATTTAATCGTTAACTGTCCTACAAATTCGCCTATCTGTCTATTAGTTCTACAATTTCACCATGAATTTCACTAATGGGGCAACAAATTGGTGAAAATTGAGCACAATTCGTGGGGCATTTAAAAAGTCTGCCAAGGCTTAAGGTCCGAAAAATGTGGTCATGTGGGGGGCCACGTGCGTGGGGCCACAGCTAATCATCAGCCCTCTCGAGCCAGGCCCCCACTTCCTCTGCATCCCAAAACCCCTAAGCAGCCTCTTTATGAGCTCAATTTGGATAGAAACTCAAAAGATACGAGCTTCTTGCTCCTTCATGAATTTAACTCTTAACTGTCCTACAAATTCGCGTGCCTGTCTATCGGTTCTACAATTTCGCCATGAATTTCACTAACGGAGCAACAAATTGGTGAAAATCTAGTGGAATTCGTGGGGCAGTTAAAAATTCCACTAAGGCTTAAGGTCCGAAAAATGTGGTCATGCGGGGGGGCCACGTGCCCGGGACGAGGGCTAACTATCCGCCCTCTCTCACCGGCCCCCCACTTCCTCTGCGTGTGGTTTTGTTGACACGCCATATGGCCGGGGTTGGCCCCTTGTGGCTGGCCCCTCTCGACTTCCTCCGCGCCCATGGTTCCATGCCAAGGGTCGTATTGTAATGTTTGTGGGGGATTCGGGCTAAGCCATGGCCCATTACCCCAATACTTCTGCCACATGAACTTTAAGTAGAGTTTGGGTCCTTTGGTTAACAAGGAACATGTTTATCATGAGTGGTTAGGGTGTGACGCTCTTTGTTGAGAGGTCATGGTATCGATTCCTGCGGAGTGATATGCAGATTTCCCAAAAAAATTCGTGGCCCCCATGCGGCCACGTGGCGGCCTCTGGTTAGGCCACGTGGCAGCGTGTGGTTGGCCACCCAACAACCAATCAAATGCAACCCAATAAAAAATCACCACTTCAGCACCAATAAAAACCTGACAAGTGGTGAGCTGCCATTGGTCCTTTTGAAACCTAGTCATGTGCCAAATTAGTAGGCCCAATCATCATGCCACATCAACAGTACTCCTAGGGAGACCCGCACAAAATTTTGTTTGTTTCCCAAAGAAATAATAACGCCATAACTTTTTCATATGATGTGTGTTTGACATACTATTTGTGCCATTGGAATCATGCCAACGAGAACTACGCAATGGTGCTATAAAAAAAATGAATTTTGAAACATTAAAATTTTGAGTTTTTTAGGATCCATTTGGATCATGCAATAGATGCATTGATTTTAGTATAGATGGCGATTTCTTATCCTATTTGATTGCTTGCACTAAATGCATTGATTTTAATGTAGATGTTGATTTATATTGATATTTGATTGCTTGCACTAGTGAATTAATTTCAATGTAGATTATTTCTAATCCTATTTGATTGCTTGCATTAAATGCATTGATTTGAGAGTTGATGATGATTTCTTATCCTATTTGATTTCTAATTATATTTGATTTCTTGCACTAGTTGCATTAATTTCAATATAGATGACTTCTAATCCTATTTTATTTTTTGCACTAAATGCATTGATTCTACTTCTAGATAGTAATTTCTAATCCTATTTGATTGGTTGCACTAAAGGCATTGATTTTAGTGTAGATGTTGGTTTCTAATCCAATTTGCTTACTTGCACTAAAGGCATTGATTTTAGTGTAGATGTTGGTTTCTAATCCAATTTGCTTATTTGCACTAAATACATTGATTTCAGTGTAGATGTTGATTTATGATTTGATGTAATTAGATGCATGATGGTACATGAATTTTAAAGTGATTGGATTAGCAATATGCATTGATTGATTTCAGTGTAACCACAAAAAATGATTGGCTATGTACATTGTTTTTTGTGTTATAGTAATTCAACATATTAATATTGGTGAGAAAGAGAGATAAGGTAGGATGTTTACTACAACAAATGGAGCTAAAGATTTACTAACAAGGGCAACAACAAGAATAATAGAAGAAAATAGTTTGAGATTCATTACAATGAAGACTATTTGTAATATACTACATTCTTACTATTCACATTTTCTATCATTCAACACTATTACATTGTCACTTTGCATTCAAATTTTTTATTTCATCATTAAAGTTATTAACAATATTTATCATCTCAACTAATCAAATTTAAAATCAAAATGACTTACTCACATATTTAGCATATTTATAATGATTATATTAGATGTATTTACATATTATTGATAAAATTAATCATATCTTCTATAGATTTTCCTTAGCTAGAGAAAACTAGTCTAAATCCATCTTAATTCGCCATCTATCAAGAGCCTAGAAGAATCAAATCTCTTGAGGTGCAAACCTTTCCTCAAATTTTGCACTTAAAAAAAAAAGTTAAAAAAAGAGATTTGCATTTAGAGAAAGGAAAATTTTGCATCTCCACATTTTTCCTTCTAGTGACTTAAAAACTTTACTGCTAGCCTGAAATCCTAAAAAAAAAACCAACTATTACAACATTTTTGAAAGCAACACCAAACCTATTTTATTTCAGCTCAAAACAAACAAACAAACAGAGTTATTATTTTTATATTGGATCCACTACCGAACATGTGTGGAAAAGATTGTTGTCAAAGAATATTAAGATATTATGTGACATTTTCAGGTGCATGATGCATGATGAATGTAGAATTTTTGGCAGTGAAGATTGTTTTATTTTTGGTGATAGCAGTGGTAAAAATCATGGTTTTGATAAATAATTATATTGAGAATTAAATAATTTATTTTCCTAACTTAATTTGTATAATAATTTATTATATTTATAATTTTATTAATTTAAATTTAAGATAGATATAAAAATTTATTTATTTTTGTGATTTCATGATTGAAGCCAATTTAGTTAATCAAATTCAAGTCTAATAGACTTTTGCAACTACAACTCAATCTCCATAAAAACCAAATTTCTTAATGCAAACTATAGTATAAGATTGAATGATACTATTCATATTAATATACATATTGTTTTGTCCCCAATTAGTAATATGACTTGATCAACATCAAAGAATCATTTGAAAGAAAACATGATTGGTTTTCAAATGAGAATGGGGGACATTCATATGTGTTTAATGTGGAATTCCTTGTTGGGCTATGATTTATAGGTTTGGGTTGTTCTCCAAATAGAGATACTTACCTAAAAATTAGTTTTAAAAAGTTATCTCTAAGTGTGATATAAGTAAAATTTATTAAGCTAAATTTATTCTTGGTGTGGATAAAGTAGTCTAAAGTGTGAGAAATTTTGAAAAGATTTAAGCTAAAATTACTGAGAAAAATACCAATCTCATATTAGTTTAACTATTATTTTATCTCTTATTTATATGGAGGCAGCAAAGAAGTTCCATGGTAACTTTAGGGTTATTTGTAAAAGAAGTATTGATTTTGGAAGTTTTATAAAAAAAATTAATATAGAAATTTGATAATGATAATATATATTTACTAATTTAAATAGTAGTATTTCATCCATTTAAATGTTAATTAATAAGTTAAATATTAATTAGAAAAATTATTTATTTAGATATTAAGATTTTTTGAATTTAAATATTAATTAATATATTAATGTATTAATTAAAATATTTATTAAGAGATTCTAAACCTATAAATTTATATCAATTATATTCATTAATGTGGTTATCTTAGTTATATTTTGGAAGTTAATTTTGTGATGAATATTTTATATTTTGTTTCTTTTAATTATTCAATAATGTTTTGTTTGAGTTTGAATGTTAAAGAGAGTTATCTTCAATAACATGTTTTATTTGTGTTTTAATTTTGTTTTTATCCAGAAAAATCATATAAATCAAACCCCAATCATTTAATAATAATTACTATTAATATGATTAAGTTGATCAAATTGAAAATTTAGGATTCTAATACTAAAGCAAAAATTATTATCATTATTATGATTAAATTGATCAAGTTGAAATTTTAAGATTCTAATACTAGGGAAAAAGAGAGAATCTATAAGTTATTATTTTACTTAGATTTTAATACCACTTGAATTTTTATATATATATATATCAAAATTTATATTAATCTGATAATTTATTTCCTTATGTATCTTTTTTTTTCCCTGGAAAAAGTCTTAATTTCTATTAGAGTTAAGAAATTACATTTTGTAGATGCCGAAGCATTCATATAGAGGCAACTGTGCCTGTCAAGTTCATAGTCTCCTAGAGTAGATAGTCAAAAAAAGAAACAAGTTGTCTCCAAGCAGGGAGAAATTCCAAAACTGTGTACTAGTAGTGTTCAAATTTATAGCCATGCTCTTCGCAGAGAGCCATATATATATGCTGATAATATCAAAAGTATAGTGCTGTACTCAGAACTAGACAAAGGAAATATATACAAGCTATAAACAAAAAAAAGAGTCTGTAATGGGCTTTATAGCCCATCTTCCATATGATCATCAAAGGGTCTGTGATAATGCTGGTAGTATGTTCCCTCCATTTCCTCCAGCAAGTTGTCTCCTTGTCTGTGCGCTGCCTCTTTGGAGAGCTGGTTAGCAATGGTGTTTTGTTCCCTGTAGATGTGACGACAGACAAATGATTCAAAGGAAGCAGTCAGTCTTTTTGCTTCATCTAATATGTGTCTCAATGAAAATGCATGACAATGAGATGCATCATTCAGCCAATTGCATACTATTTTAGAGTCTCCAAACAGCTGGAGGTGCCTGCATTGTTTTTGGATGGCAAAGTATATGATGTGTTTAGCTGTGCACATTTCAGCATAATTGTTAGTGCCTCTGCTTACCTTTATTTCAGTGTGTTTCCTTGAGATAAAGTAACGTTCCTCCTCTGCAACCCACTTCTTGCCCCGAGCCATCAAAGAAGGCCCATGGTTTTGATTTGTCGATATTCACCTGTCTTATGATACGTGCTGGGGCTGTGGTTTCCTCATTAGGTATCGAGTTATAATCAGCAATAGTGTGGTGTAGGATAGTGGGCCAGTGAGGGACTTTAATGTTAAAGATAGCCCGATTTCCGGCAATCCAAATGGCCCAGCAAGGGAGCAGCTGAATTTTGATGGATTTCCCTGAGTGGTTCTGGTACCAGCTTTCCCAAGCATCCATTATATTATTGCCTTGCCAATTGTTCAAATGCTGGAAGTGAGCGAAGAGGGCATGCCAAAACTGTAATGTGATGCTACAGTTCAAGAATAAATGTTGAGTGCTTTCTTCCTCCCCATGACATAGCTAACATCGAAAAGGTCCATGAAAGGATCTCTTCATGAGATTTGTGCCCTTTGGTATTTTATCAAACAGAATGTTCCACATAAGCAATCCCGTGGGGCCGACTTGAGTTTCCATAAAGCTTTCCATGTGGGGTGGATGTTCTGAGGTTTGTAAGGCTCCATGAGTTTTAGATAGCCTAGCTTCTGGACCTTATGCTCCATGCTTAGCAAAGGCCCATATGATTTCATCAGGTCCTTCTGTGAGTCTGATGTGGGCTTAGGTGAGAGCGTATGTATACTCCATCCCCCTTATTATGTATCTTATTCTATATATAAATAATTTTAAGATTCTAATACTAGGGAAAAAGAGAGAATCTATAAGTTATTATTTTACTTAGATTTTAATACCATTTGAAATTTTATATATATACCAAAATTTATATTAATTGTTGAAATAATAGCAGAGAAAGAAAGAATAGCAAGAACAAAATGAGAGAAGACCAAGAAATAGAAACTGAATCTTTATCTGATTTATTGAATAATGAGTTTTCATTACATGGCATTCGATATATTATGTGAATAGCTACCGTTACACACAACTAAACTACCCATTACATAAACCGATTAACTACATTTACCAGAAGACCGTTTTCAAACTAACAAACTCCACCTTGACAAAAATTTTCCCATTCATCATCTCTCCTGCAAGCCAAGAGAAGCTAAACACCACCGCAACTTCTCTACTATAACTGGCTTTGTGAATATGTCTACACAATTTTCTCGTGTGTGGACCTTTTTAAGAGCTAATTTTCCACCATCGATCACATGTCTCAAAAAATGATATCTCACATCAATGTGCTTGGTTCTGCTGTGATAGGCAGGGTTTGTGGCCAAGTGAATAGCACTTTGACTGTCACAAAGTACACTCACTTTCTCCTGCGTTCTTCCAATTTCATCGAGCAAACCCTTTAACCAGATTGCTTCTTTACTGGCATCTGAAGCAGCTATATATTCAGCTTCGGTAGTGGACAATGCAACTGTTTCTTGAAGCTTTAACATCCAACTAATTGCTCCACCTGCAAGAGTAAATACATAACTTGTAGTAGATCTTCTTTTGTCCAAATCACCTGCATAGTCAGCATCTACATATCCGCAGACTGATCCTTCACTACCATTAAAGACGATGTAATGATCTCTTGTGCCTCTTAGATATCGAAGCACCCATTTCACTGCTTGCCAATGTTCTTTACCTGGATTTGCCATGAATCTGCTGACAACTCCAACTGCATGTGAAATGTCAGGTCTTGTAGATACCATCGCATACATTAAGTTGCCTACCACATTTGAATATGGTACATGAGACATATACTGCTTTTCTTCATCAGCTCTAGGACTCAAAACCGAAGAAAGCTTAAAATGGGAAGCTAGGGGAACATTAACAGGTTTCACATTATTCATAGAAAACTTTTCAAGTACCTTCTCCACATACTTCTGCTGTGATAACCAAAGCTTACCATTTTTCCTGTCTCTGTGTATCTCCATGCCCAAGATATGTTTTGCTGCTCCAAGATCCTTCATATAAAACGCCCTAGAGAGTTGAGCCTTTAACCTGTTGATCTCTTCCATGCTTTTGCTTGCAATAAGCATATCGTCAACATACAAAGATAAGATAATGAATATGCCATTGAAACTTTTGAAGTACACACAATGATCATACTCACTTCTTATAAAGTTCTGGCTCACCATGAAGGAATCAAACTTCTTGTACCATTGTCTGGGAGACTGCCTCAGACCATACAATGATTTCCTGAGCTTGCAAACTAATCTTCTACTGCGACCTCGTACAAAACCTTCTGGTTGTTCCATATATATCTCTTCGTTCAAATCACCATGTAGAAAAGCTGTTTTAACATCTAACTGTTCTAACTCAAGATTATGCAACGCAGTTAGTGCCAAAACAATACGTATAGAAACAAGTTTTACAACTGGAGAAAAAATCTCATGAAAGTCTATACCTTCAACCTGAGAATACCCTTTTGCTACCAGTCTCGCCTTATATCTCTCGATACTACCATCAACTTTCCGTTTCAGCTTGAAGACCCATTTACATCCAACAACACTTCTCCCTTCAGGAAGCTCTACAAGATCCCAGGTATTGTTCTTGGCTAAGGAGTCCATTTCTTCTTCCATATCCTTTTTCCATTTTTCGCTATCTGTATCATCTATCGCTTCCTGATAACAAGATGGTTCCCCATCTTCAGTAACCAAAGCAAAAGATGAAGCAGAATCTTCATACCTTTTGGGAGTTTTCCTTTCCCTTGTTGATCTTCTCAGAGTGACTAGTTGCTGAACTGGTTCAGAAACTTGCACTAGTTCAGAAGCTTCAACGGCTTCCTTTGTGTCTTCAACACCTTTGTCTCCAGAAGTCTCTCCTTCCTTTCGACTGTCACCGAAAGATCTAGCCTCCAACTGAACTCGTTGACACAACGATACCTGTTCCTGTTCAATTCTTTCAACATTTGATTTTAACAAAGAGGATTCATCAAATGTTACATCTCTACTAATGACTATCTTCCGCAATGTAGGATCCCAAAACCTATATCCTTTCACTGCATAGTCATACCCAACAAAGACATAACATTTCGACTTTGGATCTAACTTTGAATGCTGATTTTTAAGAATCAGAGAATAAGCATCACAGCCAAATATCCTCAAATGAGAATAGTCACAAGACTGACCTGTCCAGACTTCTTCAGGAATTTTACAATCAATTTCTACTGAAGGTGATCTATTAACTAAATAACAAGCAGTAGATACTACTTTTTCCCACAACTCCTTTTGCAAGTTAGCATTGCTGATCATTGAGTATAAACAGCAGTTTTGTGTCTAACAATGCCCTCATCCTTACAGTATTGTTCAAGCTCAACAGAAGTGAACTCACCACCATTGTCAGTTCTTAGACATTTAATAGATTTTCCCGTTCTTTTCTCTACCATTACTTTAAATTGTTTAAAGACATTGAATACATCAACTTTCCTTTTTAGCATATAGACCCAAACTCTACGAGAGTAATCATCAATGAACGTTAAAAAATACAATGCACCTCCATATGACATAATAAGGGAAGGCCCCCACAGATCAGAATGAATGTAGTCTAGAACATCTTTACTATTATGATTGCCAACTTTAAATCTCTGTTTACACTGTTTCCCATACACACAATGTTTACAGAAATCTAAATTCAAGGATTTCAAACCGGGAAGAGATTTACGTTTCATCAGTATGTGAAGACCTTTCTCGCTCATATGACCCAAACGCTGATGCCACAGACGAGTACCTACTTCTTCCTTTTCTGATGCAACCGCTGCTTCACCGACCTGAGTACTTCCTTTTAACCTGTAAAGATTCCCGACCTTTTCTGCCTTCATAACCACAAGGGCACCTTTGAAGACCTTCAAGATGCCATCCTGACCTATAAACTTATAACCATCTGAATCCAACACTCCCAAAGAGATTAAATTTTTCTTCAAATCAGGTACATGTCTAACACTAGTTAATGTCCTAACTGTGTTATCATACATCTTAATCCTAATATCTCCCATCCCAACAGTCTGACATGACATATTGTTACCCATAAACACAGAACTACCGTTTACATTTTCATACGAAGTAAACCAATTTCTATGTGGGCACATATGATGCGAAGCACCAGAATCTAACAGCCAGCTATCAAAACTCTGAGAGACATTACATTCAGGTGAAGTTTCATCTATCATACACAATTCTTCAACAGATAAAACTTTGTCTACAATACCCGAATCAGCCTGATTCGCTTCGTTCTTCAGGTTTTCGGATTCCTTCCGTTTCCAATAGTCCTTCTTCAAGTGGCCAACTTTACCGCAGTTCCAACATTTTACCTTACACTTCTTGCCCTTCGATTTCGACCTGGAAGACCCCCTTGGTTTGTCTCCTCTTTCCTTTGAGCGTCCTCTAGCGACCATGGCTTCTGATGTAGTTGTATCGGTGCTGGATTTCCTTCGTACTTCTTCAGACAGAAGAGCTCCCACGACTGATTCAAACTTCAAAGAATCAGCAGAGCTGAAGCTGATTGAGGTTACGAAGTGATCCCATGATTCAGGCAGAGAACACATCAAGGTTATGGCTTTATCTTCTTCCTGTATTTTGACTTCCATATCTGTTAATTGACAAATTAGTGTATTAAAAACATTCAAATGTTCTGCAACGCTTGAACCTTCTTTCATTCGAATACTGTATAATTGCCGTTTCAGATATATTCTGTTGGTTAATGATTTTGTCATATAAAGGTTTTCAAGTTTTTCCCACAAACCTAGCGCCGTAGTCTCTTCAACGATGTTGAAGAGAACTTCATCCGCTAGACATAACCAGATGGTACTGAGAGCTCGGGCATCCAAGTCCTCCCAGTCTGAAGTAGTCATGGTTGTGGGTTTCTTAGTAACCCCATCCAATGCCTTGTGCAACCCTTGTTGCACAAGCAGATCCTTAACCTTCAGTTTCCAAAGAGAAAAATTGCTCTTTCCGGTGAATTTCTCCACCTCGAATCTTGCATTCAACATCTTGGCCATTTTCCCTCCTCCTTAGGATTTCAGGCTTTCAAAAAAAAAAAAAAATATCTTCCCCAATTCAAACAGAAAGACAAGTTTCAAATCCTTTGATTTCTTGCAAACCCTTTTGTTTTTCTAGTTTCCCAACATTCGTGCAAATCCCTTGCAAACTTGTTCTTCTACAATATTTAAAAAAAACAACAACACCCTTTTCAATCTCTGCTGCTATCTTTAAAATCTGAACAACCTTTGCTGCTATCTTTAAAAAAATTCTGCAAACCCTTCCCTTTTTTCAATAATTTTATAAAAACCACAACGACAACCTTTGTTGCTATCTTTAAAATCTGAACAACACAACAACCTTTGCTGCTATCTTTAAAATCTGAACAATCTTTGCTGCTATCTTTCTGCAAACCCTTTTTTTTTTTTTTTTTTTTTAATTCTGCTAAAAAAAAACAATACCCGGATTGCAACGCCATCCACAGAGCCGTCCTCAGGGATTCTGCCACCCTGAGGGATCCAACGCTTGTGCTATCGTTCGCAGGACTCAGGGATTCTGCCGTCCTCATGGATTCTGCCATCCTCAGGGATCCAATGCTCGTGCATGACTCAGGGATTCAACACAATCATGCCGTCACGCTGTTCTCAGGAATCCGGATTCTTCAAGCCAAAACACGCCGTCACGCCGTCCACGATTCTGCTACGTTCAAATCACGGGTTTGATCACAGGTTCCCACTGCAGGGGTTTTGTCGAGGCTCTGATGCCACTTGTTGAAATAATAGCAGAGAAAGAAAGAATAGCAAGAACAAAATGAGAGAAGACCAAGAAATAGAAACTGAATCTTTATCTGATTTATTGAATAATGAGTTTTCATTACATGGCATTCAATATATTATGTGAATAGCTACCGTTACACACAACTAAACTACCCGTTACATAAACCGATTAACTACATTTACCAGAAGACCGTTGTCAAACTAACATTAATCTGATAATTTTCTTTTCCTTATTATTAATATCTTATTCTATATATAAATAAGTTCAATTTGGCATTTGGCTTTGGCTTTTGGTTTGTCAATAAAATATGTAAAATCCACATCAAATCAATATGAATATTGAGTTATATATTTGATATTGATATGTTAATACTTTTACTAATATTAATATGAATTATAATGTACTCGTGTCATTCGCACATTTGACTAACGTTGAAAAATATGTTTTTATCCAATACACTCAAGAAATGGGAAACATGAAATGGGAGACATTATGGGTACCGTTACAGTATCATAGTTCTCTGTTTTTCGCCTTTCTCAAGTCCATGAAACGACACAGACCAACAAATTCCTACATTTAAACTAGTAAAGAGCCAAGTTGCAAATATTTTAGTGATTAGTAATTTAATCACAGTTCCTATTAGATGTTGTGTTTCCACTGATATTAACCCTTCTTTTATTACTAATGTGCATTCAAAATAACAACGTACATTACATTAAAACACTACAAATTCAACTGATTACACTCAATTCACGAGGGTATCAATCAAATCAAATATTTGTTGTCAATGTCCGAAACCCTAATGTGTATTCTTCTATTTTTGGATCTGTAATTGGGTTTGTCAGGTCTTTCAATTATGATTTTACTTTCTAATTGTTCCCTTTGAATGACAAGTATATCAACCAATAGAAGCAAGAGCTTTGATGATCTCAGAGTCCTGCATTGCGTCATTTTATTACTTCAAAACTAGGTTGTTAAGATGTGCAAGGATATGAAGTAGGATAACATAGATTACAATGAAATGACCCCATTTGGACTCCTAACATATGGGAGCATAATAAATAGGTTTTGTAGTTTTGAGGGGCTAAACATTATTAATTGCTTAAGAGTTTCAAGTAAAATTACATGTGAAATAGTTTGGATAACTTAGAGGCTTCTCAATTTTTCGAACTTAGCCTAATTGCAAAAACATATGCAAAGTAATTTACTGTCAAAATCTCATAGTTATTGGGCATGCCTGATTTTTTTATAATGTTGTAAGTTTGAGGTCTTTTTGATGGAAACGAGAGTAGAGAAACACCAATATAATACTGGAGTAGAATGGGGGACACTATATGAGATCTCTCCAGGAGATTGGGTTTGGACCGTTGACATGAAATTCAAGTTGCATATGGGCTGAAGGATGACCTTATATTTACTGTGGAAGTTCTCAAAGCGCCTCTCCCTAGCATTATTTCAATGATCAGGTGTAGGTGCAGAAGTTCCTCTAACCTCCGCCCATTCTTGTGTATAGTTATGATAAAGCACGGTAAACCAATCATTGTTTATCAGAATTAATGAGGCACACTGAACATATATTCAATTACACTGGGTAATAGCCATGTGGAAAAGAGCTTAGGAAGTGAAATGGATCCTGCTATGCAAAAACTCCACGAGGATTAAACAAAGCAAGGCATAAAAAAAACAATAGTGTCATGGGCGTGTAGAATATGAAATGACTTATTTCCAGCCAAATGAGAAAACAATACTATGAAGAAAAAAACATATAAAAGATAAAACAATTAAAAAACACAGTGACTATGTGAGCTAACAAATGCTGCAAATCTCATATATTTAATTCAACTATAAACTACATTCTTAAATACTAAAACTATTACTAAAATATTTGTCAATCAACTCTGCAATCAATCTACAGCTAATTTCCAGCACTACTACAGCTAACAATTTGCTGCCTTATTTTTTGCAGAGAACACTAAATAGAAATTTACATAACTAATTAAGCATTATTCCCAACACTCCCCCTTAATGATTAATGAGGATTTACTATCTTATCTCGTAATGCCAAAAACTGATCTTTTTCAACTGCTTTAGTGAATATATCTGCTAGTTGATGCTGAGTATTTATATGCTTCAATTCAATCTCCTTCTTTTGCACCAAATCTCTAATGAAGTGATATTTGAGGTCAAAATGCTTTGTCCTGCTGTGATGAACTGGATTCTTTGCTAACTTGATGGCACTTACATTATCACAATAAATGACTGTAGGCTGAACTTGTTTTTCTCCAATTTCTTCCAAAATTTTTCTGAGCCAAAGAGCTTGTGTACCTGCTGAGGTAACTGCAACATATTCTGCTTCTGTGGATGAAAGGGCAACAATGCTTTGTTTTTTTGAGCTCCATGTAATCAAACCAGAACCAAAAGAGAAACAATTTCCAGATGTGGACTTACGGTCATCAAGACTACCTCCCCAATCTGAATCACTAAATCCAACAAGATTGAACTTTTTAGAAGAGTAGCAATGAATACCAAAATTTAGAGTGCCTTTCACATACCTTAAAATCCTCTTGGCTGCCTTCATATGTATTTCAGATGGATTTGTCATATACCTTGAAACAAGTGAAACTGAATATGTAATATCAGGCCCTGTGTGGGTTAGAAAGATCAAGCTCCCCACAATACTTCTGTAAGTTTTCTCATCAACTAAATCAGCACCATCATCTCTACATAATACCTCTCCATGAGCACTTGGAGTAGGGGATGGATGACAATCAAGCATATCAAATTTATTTAGCATATCCTGTGCATACTTTGTCTGACAAATGAAAATCTCATCCCTACTTTGATAAACCTCCATTCCTAGAAAATATTTCATGATGCCTAGATCTTTCATCTCAAATTCATTCATCATAGCAGCTTTGAATTTATCACTCATCTTAGAACTACTACCCATATACAATAGATCATCAACATACAAACTTATGATTAAAATATTAATACCTTCTTGTTTGTAGTAAAGGGTAGGATCATTCTTACTTCCCTGGAAGCCATTTTCCTGAAAGTATCCATCAATCCTTGCATACCACGCTCTTGGTGCTTGCTTAAGGCCATACAAAGCCTTCTTCAACTTGTAGACATTATTCTCCTTTCCTTCCACTTCAAAACCTTGTGGCTGCTCCACATATACTTCCTCTTCTAAGTACCCATTCAAGAAGGCACTTTTCACATCCATATGATGTATGCTCCACTTTTTATGAGCTGCTAATGAAATCAACATTCTAATGGTCTCTTGCTTGCTACTGGTGAAAATGTCTCTTCATAATCAATTCCATACTTCTGTGTGAATCCTTTAGCAACTAATCTTGCTTTGTGTCTTTCAACACTCCCATCACTGTTAAATTTAGTCTTATAGACCCATTTGGTGCCAAACTTTTCCTTGTCATGTGGAAGCTCTGTCAACTTCCAAGTGTCATTCCTTTGAATGGAATCCATCTCTTCTTGCATGGCTTGCATCCAAACCTCATTAGTACATGCATCTTCAAAACATGATGGTTCAAATTCAGCCTTAGCTAATAAAGCAAAATTGACTATCTCACCTATTGGCCTTTCTTCATGTGCTTGATTTGCACTCCTCTCATAAATATCACTCAATCTTCTTACCTTCCTTGTAGAACTTGGAGAAGAAGTTGGACTTGAACTTGATGTTGAAGAAATTGATGAAGCGCTGCTTGGTGGAGTTAATCCACTAATTACAGAAACATTAGTTGGCTGCTCATTATCATTATCAACAATTATATCATTCAAAACAGATTTTGTCTTCTCAACATGGCCTTTTTGATGACCATAAACTCCCCCTTCATCAAAAATTACATCTCTTGAGACAATAAGCTTGTTAGTTAGAGGATTATACAATTTATAAGCCTTGCTTGTCTCACTATACCCAATAAAAATACATAACTCACTCTTTGCATCTAACTTTTTTCTATTCTGATCAGGTACATGCACATAAGCCAAACAACCAAAAACTTTGAAATGATTAACATTAGGCTTTTTTTCATACCAAGCTTCATAAGGAGTCATATTTTTCAATGCACTGGTGGGGCTACGGTTGAGGATGTATACTGTTGTAGCAACTGCATCTCCCCAATAAGTGTTGCTCAATCCCTTAGTTTGTAGCATGCATCTTGCCATTTCAACCACAGTATGATTTTTCCTTTCAGCTGTGCCATTCTGCTGGGGTGTGTATGCCGTAGTATGTTGCCTCCTGATTCCATTCATATCACAATAACTCTGGAAAGCTTTTGAGCAGAATTATCCTCCACGGTCAGTCCGCAAACATTTTATCTTGCACCCTCTCTCATTTTCTACAAGGGCTTTGAACTTCTTGAATGTATCCAGGGCTTCACTTTTGGCCTTCAAAAAATATACCCAACAATTTCGTGAGTAATCATCAATAAAAGTGATAAAATATGATGACTTACCCAAACTCTTAGTCTGCATAGGACCACATATGTCTGAATGAACAAGCTGAAGTGGGTAATGAGCCCTCCATGCACTTCCCTTTGGAAAACTTTCCCTTGCATGCTTTCCTTTAGCACATCCTTCACAAACCTCCTTATGCTCTTCTACCTTGGGCAAACTAGAAACTAATGCATGTGAGGTTAGAAACTTCAAACTGTGAAAATTTAAATGCCCATACCTCAGATGCCATAACCAACTTGAATCCTCATAAGCCATATTAGCAAGATTGCTGTTATGTTCATCAAACCTCAAGGGAAACATCCTATTTCTTGTCATAGGCACAACAGTGATCACCCTATTTCCCTTATTCTTATCATAGATAGTACATGTCTTATTTTCAAAGACTACTTTATAATTTTTCTCACATAGTTGTCCAACACTCAACAAATTATGCTTCAATTGTGGAGTATAATAAATGTCATGAATACTCTTTATACCTTCTTTTGTTTGGACCTCCATAGCTCCTTTGGCAGCAACCTCCAATGATTTATCATCACCAAGCTGGATCTTGGATTTGAAACTTCCATCCTTTGCTGAAAACAACTTCTCATTCCCTGTCATATGGTTAGAGCATCCAGAATCTAGGTACCAAACATCTTTACTAGTATTTTCACCTTTGGCATAAGATAAAAATAAGTGATCTTGAGGATACTCACCACTTTCTTGAGCATAATTAGCATTTTTACCTTCTTTCAATCTGCATTCTCTTTCAAAGTGACCATACCTGTTACAATGGTAACATTGAACATTTCTCTTATCAAATCTACCTCTACTTCTTCCTCTGAAACTACCTCTTCCACTTGAGCCACCTCTTCCTCTACCTCTTGAATAATTTTGTCTTTGCCATTTACCTTGACCTTGATGGCTTTTGGTACTGCTACTTGCATCTTCATTCTTTGTAATTTGTAATTTAGAGGAAAAAGCTTTCTCTACAGCTTCAAAAGTATCCTTCAATCTTTCTTCATGAGATATCAAAGATCCAACTAATTCATCAAACTGTAGTTTTGTTAAATCCTTACTTTCTTCCATGATTATTGCAACATGATTCCATCTATGTGTTAAAGACCTCAATACTTTTTTAATTAAAACTTCATTACTTACAGCTTCTCCAAGTGTAGCCATTTTGTTGACCACATCTTTGACTCTCACACAATAGTCACTGATACTTTCAGCTTCTTGCATCTTCGAATTCTCGAACTCTCGCCTCAATGTCTGAAGCTTGACCACCTTAACTTGATCACTACCTTGGTAAGCTTCTTGTAGAGTCTCCCAGGCAACTTTGGCAGTTTTTGCTCCAGATATTCTTGGAAATAAGCTCTTATCAAGAGCTATCTGAATGTGAAACAAAGCTTGAGCATTCTCCTTCCTTGCTTCCTTTCTTGTTGTTCTTTCATTGGCTGTAAGAGCATTCCAATCAGCTGGCTCTTCATATCCTGATTCAACAATCTCCCAAAAATCTTTTCCAATCAAAAAGCTTAGCATCTTAATGCACCAATAATCATAATCGTTGCCATCAAATTCTGGAACTAGCATCTGGTTAGAATTCGACATGATTAACTTTGGCGAAATTCCAACAATACAGCTTTAACCCAAAATAATTTTACCTGCTGTGATACCACATGTAGAATATGAAATGACTTATTTCCAGCCAAATGAGA
Organism: Pinus tabuliformis; assembly: GCA_031772625.1. Lineage (NCBI taxonomy): Eukaryota > Viridiplantae > Streptophyta > Pinopsida > Pinales > Pinaceae > Pinus > Pinus tabuliformis. The sequence goes on along the minus strand of CM062817.1, from coordinate 1,890,135,541 downwards.
AAACAGTACTATGAAGAGAAAACATATAAAAGATAAAACAATTAAAAAACACAGTGACTATGTGAGCTAACAAATGCTGCAAATATCATATATTTAATTCAACTATAAACTACATTCTTAAATACTAAAACTATTACTAAAATATTTGTCAATCAACTCCGCAATCAATCTACAGCTAATTTCCAGCACTACTGCAGCTAACAATTTGCTGCCTTATTTTCCAGCACTACTGCAGCTAACAATTTGCTGCCTTATTTTTTGCAGAGAACACTAAATAGAAATTTACATAACTAATTAAGCATTATTCCCAACAGGGCGGTGCCTATAATTGAGTGAGTGGGAGTGGGTCAAGAATGCCTGTAGTCCAACAATCCAGTAGTTTGATGGGAGTCCAGGTGCAGTAGTAGGGGAAATTAGGCAATGATGGAGAGAGCAATGGACAAGATTAAAGACGGTAGATTAAAGATTAAGTGGGTAGATCAAAGATGAAGTGAAACTGAAATGGTAGAAGAAATTAAATGTTGTGGAGAAGACGCGGAGATTTAGTGGAAGGCAAAGCATGGTTAAAGAAGAATAAAGGCATTATGACAGATGGCAGATGGTAGAAGAAATTAAATGTTGCGGCAACAAATGGTGAAGTCACTGAGATTTAGTGGAAGGCAAAACATGGTTAAAGAAGAGTAAAAGCTGCATGGTTATTGAAGAGGGAAAAGGTGGAAAGTAAGAGGAAATGGACACAAAAATGAAATGCAGAGATGAGTAATTTATATTTTCTATATTGTCTTTTCCCGAGGAGAAAAAACCTAGGTTTTAAATAAATTTCAATTTCTATCTGGAACTAAGGTTAAAAATATTTTATTAAATTAAAATCTCAACCATCCACACATTTAAAAAAAGAATTAAAAATATGGAAGCCATATTATGATATAAACCACACCTATCAGCAGTCTAACAATCTAGTGGTTTGATGGGAGTCCAGGTGCACTAGTAGGGGGAAATTAGAGAAAAATGATGGATAGAGCAATGGACAAGATGAAGATGGTAATAACAATTAGAAAGTGAAACTGAAACTATAGATGGTAGAAGAAATTTGAGGGTTTAGCTGCATAGATTCAAAATTCATCTCCCTTCTGCTACTTAGCTCTAGGGTTAAGATCTGTCCTAAATCCATAATCCTACTGCAACAACTGATTAAGTTTCTTCTATTTGTTAAATGAACTCAACAAATTATTTATTACATGCTATGGTAAATATGGAAACTAATACACTATAGGTTTCACAAATATAATATGCCAGAAGAAAAATAATTCTGGAAGAATAGAAACACATATACACAAATACAAAGTTATTTTTGGACTAATGTCCCTTAAAAAACCCAACTTGGGAAAACCAGTGTTGGAAATAGTCAAGGGGTGAATCAATATTTATTTTCAATTGTTACTTTTACCAGTGAAATCAATTATATTTAGAACACACAATGAACAATAGGAATAAATAATTTTATTAACAATATATATAGGTATCCAACAGTTGCCAAGCACCAACTTCGTCTTTTGTGAGGTTCCAATCTCTATGGCTCCAACAATGTCTTGTCAATGTACAAACCTTGTATTTAGGAGCACCAACTCATAGGACACCAATCCTTTCAATTATGAGGCACCAAGCTTAATGGCCATCACTCTTATCTTGTAAGGGATCAACACCAACTCCAAGAACACCAATCCTTCCAATTCTAAGGCACCAACCCCAAGGGCTCTGACCATGACCGTATGTTTCAATGCACCGACTTTGTTTATTCCAGACTTAGGGCACCAACCCTCTGGGCTCCAACCCACTGCATTTTGTGTAGATATGTTTGATAGTAATTCTCTTCTCCCAAAATATTCTTTACCAAATTTTGTCAATCCAGAGCTTCAATGCTACATCAATGACAATCTTTCTTCATATGAAGGAGTCTTCACAACTCTTCATATTGCCCAAACACAATATCCAAGTCACTTCATGATGACTAACACTCCATGGTATTCAATAGTTTTTACACAATGGTCAATGTATCTTTAATGATCTGCACACACACAACTCTTTGTTTCAACCCTCTTTTCTTACTATAGCCGTAACTGCTTGAGGAGTATGCTTATGGAGTAATTACTTCACAAGAGTGATTGTAGCGGCTTCATGTTGTGCATACAATTATAAAAACAACCCTTTCTTATGAATTCTCTTTAAAAAATGGAGGGTTGTGCTACTATAGATTCATTTGAAGAGGGAAACTTTCAACCTCGAAAAAGGAGGTATGGTTTAAGGATGACCACCAACTCTGAATCTGTTATGGATTGAAGTGGCTTTGAAGCTTGTATATGACCATCACTCCCCCCTATCAGATACAAGGTGAGATGATGAAGAAAAATAAACTACAAGACTTTTTCATATTCTAGAAAAAATTCTACCATATGACTAAAATATATTTTTGGCTACTAAACCCCATTGCCAAGAAGCAATCATCTATGGGAATCTTTGTTCTTGTACTAGCTTGTTTTTAAAGCATATATTTGAAGAATGAGTGGTTTTATGACAATTTTCACATGGATGAAGATCAAAACAATGACCTTTCATATGGCGAAATCTTTCACAATGCTCGCATTTAACAATTTGTTATTTGAAGAATGAGTGGTTTTATGACATTTTTCACATGGATGAAGATCAAAACAATGACCTTTCATATGGCGAACTCTTTCACAATGCTGGCATTTAACAATTTGTTGTGATGGTTGTGGAAGAGTACCAGAATCTAAAATAATTGAAAGTCAACTTTCATGAACAAATCCAACACTTTGAAACTGAATGAGGTTTGAGTAATCTGGAATAAAAGGAAACATCCTTATCATATCTAAGACTTGTTCTGTGCTTGTTGCTCACAAGCTCTTCCCAAGGTCTAATGAGCTTGGGAAGTATATGTTGATTTTTTACATCTTTCTGCATATCTGCTTCTAAAATGGGTATTGTATCCGAAATTTCTTGGTGCTGATGGGAATTTGTCTCAATCTCAAACAAATGACTATTCTGAACAAAAACAAGTTCAGAATGATTACTTTTAGGTTGTAACTCCAGTTGGTGTAGGTGAAATTCAAGCTCCAAAAACTCTATCTTTTCTTGTGCATTATGCAGATAGGTCTGAATGTCAAAGAGAGTGTCCTTCCCAATTTCCACAGTGTCATGAATGTCAAAAAGAGTGTCCTTCCCAATTTCCACTGTCATGAATAGTGAAATGAATGATGCTATTCAACAACTCTAATGTATCATCAATTTTAACCATTTTTCTCAACAACTCAAACGTACACTTCCAACCCTCATCATAACTATAAACGAACAATCAACACCCACTCACAGTACAATGTTAGTACAATTGGATTATACAACATGTTGTAATTGTCCTCTTAAACATAATACATGTCTTTAAGGAGCATAATATTTAACAAAAATCGTGAATAATATATAAATTATAGAAACCTCAATTAATAAATATGTTTGTCCACAAGAATAGAGCAAAACAAAAGCACTCGAATGCCTCTTCTCTAGTCGAGATAGGCAGCGGTGGGCAGTGTCTGAATTTGATGCTTTTAACAGAAGGGGCACTCTCTTTTTTCTGGAAAAACAACCACCAGCTCGAGCATTGCTGAAAAAGCTAACCTCACTCAAGAAAGTGATTATATATGTCACTACTCATATAATATATGGTCACTCATAAATAACATATATGTATTCTATTCAATTCAACGAACTTCATATTTCTCCTTAATATATTATATGTCCATCATCTATGTGAACCATTACCAACCATTCATGTCCACCGCCTTCAAAAATATATCCTCATTTTTAAATCAATGATTGATAAAGGTCATTCAATATATAATAAAATCAAAACACATGCAAAATATATGCTTATTATTTTTCAGAGAGATCTTCCTGAAAAAAGAGGGTGTTTCCTCTGCTATTTTGGAGAAAGCAGAATGATTTGTCCCCCTTTGGCAATAGAAAACCTGTAACCATTTGAAACTTCACCTATCGAAACAGTTCTATGAGCCAATTGAGTCCATGACAGTGCTTGAGAATGTTAAGCATACAAAGATAACCTTGGAAATAGTTTGCAATCCATGGAATTTGATTCACATGACAACTTGAATATGTTGATTAAGTTTGTCCAAAGATGCAACAAGAGACGTTGGAAGATTCACAAGGAGCTGGTCCGAGTGCTGTCAAATGTCTTTGCAACGGAGTATTACATATTCAACTTATGGTGAGGTTGGTGAGGTGGAGCCTTATACCATTCAACGTAACATGGGCGCCATGATGGTAATATGGACCAGAGCCGAGGAGTGAATCGAGGAGCGGATTTACAAGTAGTGTGGGTAAAAAAAAAAATATATGTGTGTTATATATAGATATGATGAAGCAACCGGTATTACACAGGGTTTGGAGTGATGACAGAGTGCAGCGTGCATAACAAGTAGTGTGGGGAACAATATATATATATATATATGTGTGTGTGTGTGTGTGTGTGTGTGTGTTATATATAGATATGATGAAGCAACCGGTATGTATTACACAGGGTTTGGAGCGATGGCAGACTACAACGTGCATAACCATGGTATGGAGGGATGGCAGGGTATGGAGTCGAGAGTTGCATGAATTCGAGTGGTAGGAGAATGGAATGATTGGCGGAAACCGGACTAGAAGGGTGGATACCAGCACTGTGTAGAGTGGAGTTAAAAACACCCAAGAGGCGATAATAACATATGGTATACAACGTTTGGAGGAGGTGAAAACAATGTATGGAATATAACATGTGGAGGAGGTGATAACAACTTTCTTATGCAGGCCACGGAATGAGTGATCCCCAGGGTTCTGTTGTGCCCTACAACAACCCCCCATTTCATATCATTCTTATGTTCAAAAAATTAACATATGGAATGGGTCCCTTTTAATAATTTTGGCATCAATGCTTGTATGTTCAAAATAGGCCGCATAATCAAATGAGTTTTCATATATTTAAGCCTTTTTGGGACATCAATGTTTCAAATAATAAATCATCTTTTGTTATTGCGATAAAGCGATCGCAAGATCGCATATCGCAACAACATGAGAGATGCATTTAAATGGCATTTTGGTCTCCGCCGATGCGATATCGCTATCGGCGATCGGCAATGTTACATGCACACCACTAACGGCACATAACTCATGTCCCGACGCGACGCGACGTCGGCGATCTGCTATCGGCGATACCTCATGCGAAACCGCTTTATGATTTAAATCCCGTCTGTTGTGGGGAAAAGTATCCGATGCGGATGACCCTAACCCTTTCTAGATGTGACAGTATCTAGCAACAACTGAATGATAAAGTTTTCATGTTCTTCTTTATGAGTATACAGATAGAATGGAAAGAAGGTCAACCAACCTGGTGTCTTGCGCTTGATTGATCCTTATCTTTCTTCCTTTGTATCCTGCTCCCAGCTCTTTGCTCTCCAAGCCGATCCAGCTACACACAAGACCTGCACAACAAGAGAGAGCAAACTAACAGATACAAGCACTCATAATCAAAGCATGGATTAGATTGCATCAAATACACATGTAAACACAAAGCATCTATGTAAAACAAGTGTATAGGAGAACATGCAAACTTTATTGATAGAAAGTAACAGGGTTCCAGAGGAAGTTACAACCAATGATGTTGGCTCCAATCCAGCAGCACCTCCTCGGCAGCAAGAACTCTCTTCTTCACCTCTAGTAAAACAATCACCCAATAATCCTGGCGGTATACCAACAGCACCTCCTTGCTTATACAAAATTCCAGCCTCCCTAGCTCTCATAGAAGAGCTCTATATATAGGGTAGAAGAGGAAAAGATGAGTCAGCTTGAGACTGACATGAAGCTGCCTTGTGTCCTCTCCATCTTCAGTTAATCTTCAGTTCCTGTGTCCACTTGGAGATCCTTGGTTACACATGGTGATCAAGTACCTCTTACTCATCACAGGGCGAATCTCATGAACCAAGTGTCAGTTTGGAAGCTTCCTGGGCAATTGACACCTTGCAGGATGACTGTGCCACTTGGCCAATCTCGCCCAGCGCAGGTAGCCTTCATAGTTTTTGACTTCCAGCGCAGGTACAGAGTGGGACAGTTGCAATACAGCGCAGAAGCTCAGTTTAGCAGCTGACATGATCCAAAATAAGCCTGTTCTGAAGTGTTTTCAGGTGGAGAACTGATTGGAAGTGCTGTTGATTGATGACCTTGTTCTTTTAGGGGTAAGAACAACATGTTTAGGGACTGAGGATCCCTGTAATTATCGACATTCCTTGCTCCTTGATGCGAGGCACAAAAATGTCTATAACAGTTGCCCCCTAAAGTATGAGGCCGTTAATCGGGTGAAATGCTTTAGCTAGAGGGTCCGAAGTTCATTCCAGTACCGGAGGAGAGTGCCCTGTAATACAATACAATACAATACATTATCTTTCATTCAATTTCATGGTCTGGCTGAGGCGGGCATTCCCATGCTCAGCTTTTATAAATACATTTTGATACATATGACAGATGATCGTCTGTGGACAGACTGATAATCTTCTGCTGAAATTATCATCCTTTGATAGGATGATCATCTGCTGCAATGATGTACATGGCAAATGTTTTTATATTTCCTGAATATATATCGCAGCCCGGATGGATGAAACTAGATCCGGGGTCTTCAAACTCGTTCGATCTTCACTCTAAGTACAAGTCGATCCATGTGAGAATTGCGTCGAAGTCGAACATGGAAAGACATCGCTTGATTACCGGCCAATAATGAAAACCGTTAACAAGCGCGAGAGGAATCACCAATAATGACAATGACCCTCAAGGTACTGCAGTACAATTCACGTGGCGTGAATAAAGGACTTGGCGTCGAACGCCACGCAAAATCTTCTGGTTGAAGGTCATTGAGGTATACCTGTCGCCGGAAGTGAGAAACTTGCCATTGAGGCATGCAAGCTTCAAAGTACTGATGGGGGTGTTCCTAGATCAACTTCTTGGATAATGAGCTGATGTCGACAAGAAGCGATCCATCAAAGGAGGGCCTTAATGAATCCCACATCAATGACACGGAACGGAGCTAATGATTTAGTGGAGGTGGAAACAAACTGTGATATATGAATCAGGGTGGCGATCATGAAAATGGATGAAGGATGATGTATGGTAGTGGATGGGACACGGTTGACACTTTCTGAATGACCCCTCTTGAACATATAACGACACTGACGTGATGGATTGGTAGCATTACCCCAAATGGATGGTGTGGCGAGGACCATGGTGACGAGACCGGTGAATGAGACAACCCAACCCGATGTGATACGGAGGAAAAGTGTCATGTTCAAGAGTGACTTGCTACCTCTAAACTTTGATGTTCTCCCAATTTTTCCCCAGTCATTTCTGACCAGTACCTCTTTATTTTTGTCAAGCTTGAGGAGGATAACATATGCTTGTTCTATAACCTGCCCTTCGGGCAAGCCCATCGCTAAGATTTAACGAGCCTAGCGATAGGGAAACTCGTTCTCGTCTAAAGACAAGTTTGTCGCTATTTAATCATTTTAACGAGTCTAACGACAAAGAAAACTCGGTCCTTTTCATTTTTAGAGAGTCTGAAAAGGTACAGAAAGTTAACTCCATAGTTCCTTTTTCGTCATCTAATCCCTTAAGTCCGAAAAAGTATAAAACAATACAGAAGGGATGGCTGTTCGATACTTTCACGAGCTGAACAAGACAAGCGCTCGATCTTTTTGTGCAATAATCCCTCAGGTCCAAAAAGATTAAAATCTAGAGGAGGGATAGCGTTCCGGTCATTTAACGAGCTGGAAGGCCAAAACTCGGCAAACTTTTCATATTTTACGAGTCGGTGAAAAGAGCTCAAAGTAGACTCGTCTTTCGAGGAACGAGTGATAAACAGGGATAGCTACAGATTCCAGGTACAAATCGGAATTTTCCAATCACGGTAATGTCACGAGGGTGGCTAAGTGAAATCACTCTTTGCAGATGTTCCTCAAAAGGGGTAAACACACATGTGGGGGTGAACGATCGGTCAAATGATAGTGGAGGTGATGGATGAAAAACACGACCAAGGCTTTTAAAGGCTATAGTTTTACGATCGCAATGGTTGTTCACCAGTTCATTTTTTAATGAGCTTGGACCCTGCCGGAAACTTTGCTCACACTTTTCTATTTTTTAACGAGCATAAATTCCGTGGCAAAACTGCTCGATTCATGGTCAAATTTACTTTTTTACCTTAATTAGCTTTTTCTCTTTTCAAATGTAGTACTTCATTATCAATTGCTGCAACAAATTTTGTTAGAAATGGATAATAATTGCATGAAAATGAGTATATAACCCTAATTTTTAACTTTAAACGATGTAAAAAGTCATAAAAAGGGATTTTTACCTCTCATTTACCATTTCATTTGCATTTTGCTTGTTGGAGCTCTGGAGGTGCCTCTTCTTCCTTGATTTTCACCAGCTGATTCCGGGAGATTCTGTGGACGATTTTCGGCGCCGTTTGGACCAGGTAGGAGCTAAACCTTAGCCCTTCACTTTCATGGTTTACTTTTCCTGTTTTATGCTTGTTTTCCAGTGCTTCTGGGCCCCAGGGGTTCCATTAGGGCGCCCTGGAATCAGCGCAGGTTCCCCTTTCGAAACCTGCACTGTATCCCAGTCAGCTATAAAGCAGACTGCGTTACAGAGCAGGGGGAACTCTCTCTGCCTGCGCTGGGCCTATAAAGACTGAGTTTGCATGCATTTTTTGATGTTTTTTCGCCAGATTTTCATCAAATTCAGGAACTTACTCATCCTCTTGTTTGTTTGCAGGGAAATTCTACCAAAATGTCCCTTACATGGCGAGAACGAGAACATGAAGGAGAGGACATGGTTGCTCTCCATGATCCAGTCACGGTGAACGCACTTCGGAACTGTGGACTGCTGAAGTTCTTCCGCATCTCTAGTATGAGAGCACAGATATCATTACTGCAGTACATGCTTGATGCTTGGGATCCTGTTAACCAAGTATTCCAGATTAGGGGGAAGGCCATCCCCTTGACCATAGAGGACATGTACTTCTTGACTGGATTGTCAAGGCGGGGTGCCCCCATTTCCTTGTCAGGTACGGTCCGAGGGACCACTTCCACCAGGGATTACATTCGCCAGTATTGCAGGGAGGGTTCACAGCCGAGTAAAGACGGCAAGATCAACATCCGAGACATCACTGACAGGTCTCTCAGGTCCATTCTGTTCACCATTGGTAGGATGGCAGGCAGTGCAGCTTTGCATGTTGCCAACAGGTCTTATATGCAGTACGCTTTGGAGTGTCTCCAACCGAAAGTGTTTAACTGGTGTGATGCAGTACTAGTACAGATGAAAAGTCAATTGACCAAGGTAAAGGACGGAGGGCTGAAGAACTTTGGATTTGGTTCTATCTTGACTGCCTTTATCTTGGAGAAAGTCCCATTGATGCAACCTCAGTATATCATGCTTGATTTGCCTTCTCCGACCGAGCCACGTATGCAGAGGTGGGTTGATCATATGTCCCGGCATGCTGGTCAACCACATATTACTTTTACTGAGTCCTTCTTTAGGTGGTTCGAGCGCCAGGAGATGGCATTCTCTGAGTATCCATATGTGGGTATGGACTACCGAGGTGATCCGGACTTGGTGCTTCCGGATGGTGAGCAATGGGGCGCTATAGGTAAAATCTCTGACCATGTCACTGTTTATTGTTTTTAACCATGATGTTACTGTTCAAAACTGATCGAACTCTTGGGTGCATGCAGATGTTGGTCCTGTTCGTCCAGTAGCTCGTCCACGGTCGCCAGTTGCTGCCCCAGCAGCAGAGCCTGCTAGGAGAGTGGTCATCCGCGACCTTGGTGATTCCGAGATACTTGCAGCTGTGCAGGAGCAGGTGGAGAGCCTTACTCGTGGTCTTCCGGATGTACAGATTGACGAGTTACCTTTACAGTTGCAGCGACACACCATTGGTGTGCCTAGACGATGGACTCGTCTCTTGCGCATGATTGCACAGACCGTGACGTACTTTCATGAGCACCACTAGGCTAGGGTGCCCCCTAGCATCTTTTTGAGTTCTAGGTCACATGACCAATTTTGTTTTGACTTCAGCACATTATGTATGAACTATAAACAGTTTTATATATATTTTGATTTTCGGAGTTTATTCTGGTTTATTTGTGATCCACTTGCATAGCACCGATGCATCTCTTTTTATATATGTTGTAGATGTCTATCTAATACATAGTTTGCTAATGAATCTGTTAATGTGTTCAAGTTTCTGGAAATATGTTGGTATTGGATTGAATCAAACTCTCTTTCCAAAATCTTAACCCTTAGAAACATTCGATAAATAGCTGGATTGCGGACTGAGTATATCCCACTGAGTTGTAGTACCACAAGCTGTGAGTCTAGCCTAACAATAAGTTGGCGTATACCATGGGCAATGGTATCAGAGAGGAGTTCAATCAACGCACTATACTCAGCGATATTGTTTGTTGATCGACCAATACACACACCTCTGAAACTCACTAACTCGCCGCTTGGATCAAAAATGGCCCAGGCTGCGGAGGACAAACCCCGCGTACTACGACTTGCACCGTCAGCATATCCTACATATGTTTCAGAACAATTCGACATCTGCAACAAACGAGAAGGGTGGATTACTTAACCGAAACAAACATTTTAGCGAAAACAAAATACAACAAAAGCACTCAGGTTACTATTTAAGCATAGTAACGCTTGAGGTACAACCCGTTTCGGGGTTGCGCCAGTGGTATTCCATCATAATCCATTAACTCGTAGGCTCCTTTTGCTAACACCCTTTTAACAATATAAGGACCCATCCATAAGGACTGAAATTTCCCTGCTCCTAATTTATCGGATTCTTGGTCGTAAAGCAAAACCAAGTCACCCTCAGAGAAGATGCGCGGTTTGACATTCTTGTCGAACTGTGCTTTGACTCGTTTCTTATGAGCCTCGTTCGCCAAAGCGGCGTCGCGACGGTTTTCATCCAACTGGATCAATTCCAGGAAATGAGCCTCTTCTTCTGAGGTTCTGGGGAGGAGGTCAATTGCGAGTTTAAGAGACGAAATTTCGCACTGGATCGGTAAAACTGCCTCCAGACCATATACCAATTGGAATGGTGTGAACCCAGTGGCGTTTTTTACCGAGGTTCGGTAAGCCCATAGTGCTGAATACAGGATTAGATGCCATCTTCTCTTGTGAACCCCGATCATCCTCTGCAACATACGCTTCAGGACCTTGTTGATTGCTTCAACTTGTCCGTTGGCTTGTGGATAATATGGGGTAGAGCTGTCGTGAGATAGCCCTAGTTTGGCAGTTAATTCAACCATCATGTGATTGCGAAAATGCGATCCATGATCTGTCACTATAGCTTGCGGAACACCGAACCTGGCGACTACATGATTGAAAAAGAAAAGGGCAGCTGTTTCACCAGTGTTATCCAATGTAGGCATCGCCTCGGCCCATTTGGTAAAATAGTCAACAGCGACTATAATATACCCATGCCCCCCGGTCGAGGTGGGGTTACATTGCATGAAATCGATGCCCCACTTGGCGAAGGGCCCTACAGCAACTACTGGCTGCAAAGGTGCGGGTGGTCTTCTGGTTTTGCTATCAAAGATCTGACATGCATGGCAACTTCTGACAGCTATTATGCAATCTTTAAACATGGTTGGCCAGAAATATCCTGCTCGTAAGATCCTTTGTGCTGTTGCATATCCAGATTGATGCCCCCCGCACGCGCCTGAATGACAATCATTCAAGGCTTTTTCGGCCTCCTCATGGGTAAGGCACCTCCTCAGAACTGTATCGACACCACGACGGTAAAGAGTATCACCGACGATCATGTAGCCTTTCGATTGGTATCGTATACGTTTCCGTTCTGAGTGTGAGGTATTAGACCTGAACTTTTGGGTTTGGAGATAAACAATGATATCTCCATACCACTCATCGCTTACTGATATCAGAAACAAATTTTCATCCACGATTGACTCTTCTGATGTATCATCGTTGGACGACGATGGGAGATCGCATAATAATTCCGCGAAAACTAGGGCTTTCTTTGATTTGGATTTTACAAAATCTAAATCAAACTCTTGAAGGATTGCTATCCATTTTGAATATTTGCCCCCAAGCAACTGTCGCGACAGTATATATGTCATGGGATTGCAATCTGACAAAACAGTAGTCTTCCTAAAGAGGACATAATGTCGAAACCTTTGAATCGCTTGAACAGCAGCAAGCGCTAGTTTTTCAACATAGGAATATTTACTTTCTGTGTCATTTAAGTTTTTACTTAAATAATAAATAGGATGTTCAATTCCATCGACTTCTTGCACTAAAACCATCGCAATGGTCGTATCTGCTGCAGCAAGATACAGGTTAAAATCTCTTTGATAGTCTGGGGCGTACATTAATGATGCTCTTACTAGACATTCTTTCAGAGCGTCAAAGGAAGCTTGCGCAACCTGGTCCCAGACAAAAGGTATATCCTTTTTCAAAAGACGAGTATAACCCTTGGCAAGTTCTGCGTAATTAGGAATGAACCTCCTCAGAAAGTTTGCTTTCCCTTGGAGTTTCTGAATCTGAAGCAAATTTGAAGGTGGAGGCAAATTAATGATTGCCTGAACCTTACAGGGGTCGAGACGAATCCCATCCTTAGAAACCACAAATCCAAGTAGGCGACCAGAGCCGACGCAAAACACACACTTATGTGGATTGAGTCTTATCTTATAATGTCGGCAACGTAGAAATATTGCTCTCAAATGCCGCGGATGATCAGTCCGCTTTCGCGAATGAGCCGGAAGATCGTCGAGGTAAGGTTGAACGATGTTCTTGATGTCATGGAAGGCATAATTCATTGCCCTCTGAAACGTCGCCCCTGCGTTCTTTAAACCAAAGGGTAATTTTCGATAAGCGAATGTGCCCCACGGACAGATGAATGCAGTCTTAGACTGGTCCTGTGGGCGGATATTTATTTGATTATACCCGGAAAATCCATCCATAAAGGAAAAGATTTCACATCCGGCGCATTCATCAATTATCTGGTCGATGAAGGGTGTAGGGTAGTTGTCCTTTTGACAAGCTTTGTTTACATCCCTATAGTCAACGCACACTCTTATCGTCCCTTGTTTTTTCATAACAGGGACAATATTCGATACCCAATCGGTTAGAGGAACCGGGTAGATGAATCCAGCATGGAGAAGTTTTTCAACTTCTGCCTTAATGGCAGCGGCTTTCTTCGGATGTACCTGCCGAAGCCGTTGTCTTACTGGTTTGACATCAGGAAACATTTTAATTTCATGTTCAACTATGCTCGAGTCAATGCCTGGAATTTCATCATATGACCATGCAAAGACATCTCTAAATTCGCGAAAGAGAGCACTATATATTTCCAGTTCTGAAGGGGAACAACTTTTGCCGACATGAATATTCTCAACAACATCAGATTTTGTCGAGATATTTATGGCTATGGTTTCTTCAATATTGGATAGGTTTCTTTCTGAATCCACCGTATTTACAGTATTTGTTAGGAATTCAAACACTGAAGGGTGGTATAGGTCGTGATGAGTTTCTTCTTCACACTCTGGAAGAAGGGAACGATGGTGGTTATCATTCCATGGTGCCTCCTCAATCATCACTGATTGTAAGATCCCTTCGTCAGTCCCATGAACTCTTGACCAAGGATCTAATGGGGTACCATATTCTTCGGACCTATCTACCCAAACGCTTGACGAGCGTTCATTTGGGCTCGCCTCCCATGCCTGAAACATTGATTGCTACAATACTTCAATAGGGCTAGGTGGCAACACCACTTGATAATCCATGACGACCTTCGATGAAGATACCATGTTGCATGTTGCTACAAACGGGATTTCCCCTACATGGAACGGAGGTGGCAACGCGAAAGTTCCCATCATTGTGGGATCTTTAAGCAAGCCTACTCCTATATCTTTTATTGAATGGTCGTTCCCATGGATCAGGGGAATGCTTCCCGTAACTTGTGAACCATTAGGGAGGAAACTCTGTTGGTCGACGATCGTAATCCCTCCTTCAAATGGGAATGCGATCTTCCTAAAATATGTCGACACTACAGCTGCCATGGCATATATCCATGGTCTTCCCAGTAGAACGTTATAGTCAAGATTGCCATCAATGACTTCAACATCAATTTCCACTGTTTTTCCTCCTAGTTCAACCTTAAAGTTGTTCAGGATACCGTACGGAGTGTACGATCTACCGTCAAATGCTTTCAATGTCGTCGAAGATCGCGACAATGTAGGAGATCCGAGAGTTTTCCAGCAGGACATCGACATGATACATGTCGATGCCCCCTCATCAATAATTGTTCTATGAACAGTTTTGTTGAGGGCTTTCACTTGTATAAGGAAAGCTAATTGCGCTGGTAACTGAGGATCATATCCTTTGTGATCAAAGGATACAAGATTGGAATCTTTAGGATCCACTCCACCAATTGCTGATAACAATGCCTGCCTTTGGGATGGGCAATTTTGTAGTACCTCAAGAGTTGACATAGCAGATGGCGATTGGGCCAAATCCTCCACTATATTATAGTGTTGCGCCGCTCTGGCGCGAGGGTTGAATGTCGACTTGTGGACTACTCCCTTAGGCGGCTTTATTGTTAATTCATGCGTGAGGGGGGGTACAACTTCTGCCGAAGTTGTTGTCGAAGTACTGGGTTGATCTTTCCCTTTGTCGTTCGACACCGGCGGATTCCCATAATCTTTATTCCTAGTCGATATCAAAGCATCACTTTGCTTAGAAACCGACAGCATAAGCACTTGAGACGGGGAAGCATTTCCACTATCAACCATATTTTGACCTGGGTTAGGAAACGGGTCAGTCAACACAGCTGAAGTCTGGGAACTTTTAATGAACCTCTTTAACTCAGCTTTGAACGGACAGTTCTTTGTTGAATGATTTTCATCACATATTTGACATGGATAAAATTGTTTCTTTTGCCCAGGAGGGTTTGAAGAAGTTTTTTGAGGGGATGAACCACCTTGTTTCTTCTTCTTCCCTTTGTTTTGTTTCTTCTTGCTTCCTGGTTGATTGGAGTTTTTGTCTCTATCCGTAGATACAGCGTTAACTTCCGAAGCAAGAATCTCTTGATTTGCTTTTTGATTCGAAGTCTTACGGGCTTTCTTATTCGAATCCCTTGTCGACTTAGCGTTTGCAGTTCCAATCACGCCGTCACCGGCATGAGAGTCACTATTCGATCTAGGAGGAGGAGGGATTGAAAATTCTGGTCTGGGGGCATCAGGTATCTTATCATAGAGCGTGCCCGACTGAGTATACACTAAGTCCAAATACTGAGCACGAGCAATAACTTGCTCCTCTGTTACGACACCTCCCTTGGCCACATCTTCTGTAATTGCCGGCAGAAGCGACTTTATAAACCACTCAGCTAATAGCTGATCTGGAACATAGGTCTTTACCATTCTGCGACGACGACGCCACTCATGTATATGATCAGATATATGTGTGGCCGTTGTCTGCTTGAAATTGGTTAAGATCTCCGTTCCAGTTTCGTACCTTATAGGTAACTGAAAGTGTGTTAAGAAAGTCGTGGCTAGGGAGCTAAAATTGTCGAAAGAGGCTCTAGGTAATTCAATATACCATTTGGCCGCCGGACCAGTCAATGTCCTCTGGAAAAGGCGAAGCCTTATCGAATCATCATTCAAGGTATTCGACGAACACCACAGATGGAATGTCATCACATGATTCGACGGGTCTTCACCCGGATTTCCATTGAATTTAGGAATGTCCGAAGGAAGTTTGTGAGGAATCGCTGGCCACCAATGGGCATAGGCGATTGGATCGTTCGTTAATCGATGTAAATCTGGTAATTCTAACGTCGCCACGAATGGCAACTGCTGATTCAAGTTTGGCGAGGCGTACCCAGGATACGATGGAATCGCTTGAGCAGTAGGTCTTTGCACACCAGTATAATGCAACTGATGTTGATATGACTGATATGGTTGGTGGGCTTGGCCACTGTAAAGTGGTTGGTTTAACCCATTCTGAATATAGGGTTGCCCACTATTTGCAAAAATCTGTTGCTCAGATCCCTGGTACACCTGTTGAAACTGAGGTTGTTGGTATTGCACCATCCATGGTTGCGAAGCCATGTTTTGTTGTGCAATACTAACCGACGGCCCAAGATGCGGGGTTATGGTCCCCGTTTGTATCTGTGTCGTCCCGGCAGTTGGCGATTGTGGTTGTGTTGCAGGGTCAATTGGCTGTTGCATTACAACTTGTGGTTGACATACAACAGGCATCGATTGAACTTGCGACACGGTTACAATTGCTGGCGTCGTCGGGATGCTAGACATAGGCATACATTGTTGCATAGAATATACAACTCTTGGTTGCTGGGGTAACATAGGTACCCAACTATTCGTCGTTACTTCAGCTAAACTTGAATTTGGTTGAAAACTGCCGTATGGGTATCCTCCCGGAAGAGGAAGTGAAAGGGCATATTGCCCCCCATACGGTAACAATCCGGAACTCACGGGCATAGACTGCCTTTGAGGACTAGATGGTCTAAACTGATTCCCAAAGGGATCAATTTGTCTAGTTTCAACATAAGAATTACCGGGTATTATACCGGCAGAACAAACTGGAACAGACCAAGTTGTCATAATAGTCCCTGGGTGGACTCCTTCTAGTTGATGAGAACTAGATGGGACGGATGGTATGCCGGCAAACATCGTTGGAATGGCAGCAGGAGCTTCTGCTATCGCTGTGTCATTTGGCACAGTCCTAGATGTCGACGGTTGTTCAGACATTTTAAGTCTATCCAATAAACTTCCTAACGATTCTTCAGGAACTTCCGGTGGCGATAGACAAACTTCTGATGCAGAAGGAAAAAGAGGGGTACCAACTCCAAAATGAATTGGAGTATTTGCTTGCTGGTCCTCTACGATTTCTTCTATTGCAATCAGACCAGGAGGAAGAGGTAGACCGTCAGGTCCGTAAAAGATTTCTGGTGCCGAAGAAGGGGTTGTTTCGACAGCGA
Source organism: Pinus tabuliformis (assembly GCA_031772625.1). Classification (NCBI taxonomy): domain Eukaryota; kingdom Viridiplantae; phylum Streptophyta; class Pinopsida; order Pinales; family Pinaceae; genus Pinus; species Pinus tabuliformis. The sequence continues at coordinate 1,890,118,404 of CM062817.1, read as the reverse complement.
CAGTTGTTTGAACAACAAGACTTTGTGGACCGGTTTCAGATGGAACTGGTTCAGTTAAACAAGTACTTGTTTTCAGACTAGGATCAATACAATTGTCCTTCTGTTGCCGTTGAACTTCTTCAATAGAGGCAGGGATTCCAGAAATTTCGGGAGTGACCAGAATCTCAGATGTTGTTGGAACTTCTGTTCTAACTCTAAAAGGAGATTTTGATCTGGTCCAGCGAGATCGCTTTGCTCGTACTACTTTCGGTTCCGGAGACAAAGATGGTCGACCCGCAAGTCTCCCTGAACGACGGGGTTTTAATTGACTTTCCTCCATGGTTGCGGATTACTTGATCAACTAAAATACAAAAAGGGGAATTATGTTTCCGTATTGAATGAATTTTATTAGACGCTTTTAGACACAACTTTGCTTTTTCATGTTTTAAGAGTCGAGAAAAAGCTAAAGATGACTCTAGTCGCCTTCGATGTATTAACGAGCCCGAAGTGACAAATGCTCGGTTGGACTTTTTCAGTTATAGAGTTTGAAAAAGGCCAAAAGAAACTGCTCTGGAGATCTAGGCAGAGGGTGTGCCAAACCTTTCGCGAAACCACAGAATACGTTTTACGGTACGGGTGGTCGATCTTCGTGAATGCTGTGTTCACTGCATCGCAATCAGTAGGGCGGTCGACACGGCTTCCTAAGGATAAAGGATAATTGCCTATAGGGGTCTCCCAATATACGCGACGGTACGCGGGAGCTCAAATCCGTATTAGTGCTATCGTCCCTCAGGAGGAATCACCCACCTTCGTAGAGATCGACAGTCACTACGTTTAACGACGCCGGAACACGTCTCTACCTAGACCTCTATTGTGAGCGTTATGTTACAATGCGTTGTTAGATTCATTCAATATATTTTAAGTTGATCTTGTTTATCAGTTTGTCTTTCAGGATCACCACGAGATGTATTGGTACAAATTCCTAAATGCAGCTAAAATGATAAGCAAGCTTTCACTATCTTTTTAACTTTGAAAATCCTAGCTACTGAAGGGAGAGAAAAACAATATCTTTCCAAACAGAGCACAAAGCACAAACTAATGCACTTTCTCCTAGATCAGACACCCAAACTTATCAAAAATGCAAATGCAAGATGCATGTATTTCTTTTCGTTATCCTTAATGTTGATGCTAACAAAAGGAAAACTGTTGTATGACTTTCGAATTCAATCTAAAGCATAAACAAACAAGTATTGTCTAAATGAAAAGACGCTTTACAGGTACTTGTTTTATACTTAAAAATATATGAATTCAAACCATAAAGTGAAAACAAACCAATCCAAAACAGCTATGAACAGCAATAACACTAACTCATAAGATCGCAATCTAAGAGGTCAAGGCTGTAGGTTTGCTTTTCACTATGGGAAATTGTAACTGAAACAAGAAATACTGAAAGAACGTTTACAATTTCATCACACAACTGAGGCAGAATGAAGTCAAGGAGATGAGGTATACAACAAATACATTAACCAGCAATCAATCAGCCAAAAACAAGTGCAAACAGGGCCAAGACACAGAGGAAGAGTTAAGCTAGCCTAAGGCCAACTAGACCAGCGCAGGTACTGGTCTGCCAGTTTCACTCTCAGCGCAGTTCCCGAAGGGACTACCTGCGCTGTAATGCAGACTTCCTGTGGATAGCCTGCACTGACTTACGAGAGTTACGTCTGCTAACAATTCCGGGTCATAAAAAGCTCAAAAATGTACTGTTTTGACTGAAATAAAATGCTATGGGTTAAGTACAGGTAAAGGGATGATCAAGAGGATAAAGATCTATCACAAAGAGTAAAGATCTACCTGTAGATTAGCTCTTTAAATCTTGAAGTTGCTCAGCAAAGGAGCAAGAGTAGCAAACCCTCTACTTCGCTTTTGATATAGTCAAAAGCTTTTCGATTCGGTACTCGGTTCTTCAAGATAGAAATAGCAAAATACTACAAATAACAACAACAAGATACTAGGATCTCCCCAGCGGAGTCGCCAGTTTGTTGTGGGGAAAAGTATCCGATGCGGATGACCCTAACCCTTTCTAGATGTGACAGTATCTAGCAACAACTGAATGATAAAGTTTTCATGTTCTTCTTTATGAGTATACAGATAGAATGGAAAGAAGGTCAACCAACCTGGTGTCTTGCGCTTGATTGATCCTTATCTTTCTTCCTTTGTATCCTGCTCCCAGCTCTTTGCTCTCCAAGCCGATCCAGCTACACACAAGACCTGCACAACAAGAGAGAGCAAAATAACAGATACAAGCACTCATAATCAAAGCATGGATTAGATTGCATCAAATACACATGTAAACACAAAGCATCTATGTAAAACAAGTGTATAGGAGAACATGCAAACTTTATTGATAGAAAGTAACAGGGTTCCAGAGGAAGTTACAACCAATGATGTTGGCTCCAATCCAGCAGCACCTCCTCGGCAGCAAGAACTCTCTTCTTCACCTCTAGTAAAACAATCACCCAATAATCCTGGCGGTATACCAACAGCACCTCCTTGCTTATACAAAATTCCAGCCTCCCTAGCTCTCATAGAAGAGCTCTATATATAGGGTAGAAGAGGAAAAGATGAGTCAGCTTGAGACTGACATGAAGCTGCCTTGTGTCCTCTCCATCTTCAATTAATCTTCCGTTCCTGTGTCCACTTGGAGATCCTTGGTTACACATGGTGATCAAGTACCTCTTACTCATCACAGGGCGAATCTCATGAACCAAGTGTCAGTTTGGAAGCTTCCTGGGCAATTGACACCTTGCAGGATGACTGTGCCACTTGGCCAATCTCGCCCAGCGCAGGTAGCCTTCATAGTTTTTGACTTCCAGCGCAGGTACAGAGTGGGACAGTTGCAATACAGCGCAGAAGCTCAGTTTAGCAGCTGACATGATCCAAAATAAGCCTGTTCTGAAGTGTTTTCAGGTGGAGAACTGATTGGAAGTGCTGTTGATTGATGACCTTGTTCTTTTAGGGGTAAGAACAACATGTTTAGGGACTGAGGATCCCTGTAATTATCGACATTCCTTGCTCCTTGACGCGAGGCACAAAAATGTCTATAACACCGTCCCGATGCGATATCGCTATCGGTCGTCGGCAGAATTCCACATACTTCGGTGAGGCACCCGGTTCCTACCCCCGATGCGATGCGATATCGCAATCGGTAGCCCCAAACTATTGTATATGCGCCTACCTTTGTTTACATGCGCTAGCCCGATGCGATATCGCTTATCGGCTGTCGGCACCACCTTTTGGTAATAATTGTGCAGCACCTATTCCCCGAAGCGATGCGATATCGCTCATCGGTGGTCGGTAGTTTTAAAAGCCATCTCTCAAAGCTTTAATTTTATATTCATATCCGGTTGATAAAGTGCGAATCCCAAAAATGCCATTAATGCAATGCATAAGGTAATGCATGTGTATTTAAAAGATTTTACCCCTTCGATTAATGAACACCTGCGTTTAACCGTCAGAATATCTGTTGCACGCTTAAGTGAGTCATTCACCCAGATAAAGGTATAATCATCACATTTAATCGGTAGCAGACCTCAAATCACCATTTATTGCATCTGCAATATCCTCTCAGCAATTGGATCCGCAGCCACTTTTGGAAATTAATCTTGGCACGCTTCAAATGATATATCTATCCCTCTGAGTAGCATCATTGTTATTATGTTATTACGATTTCTCTTGCAATTGTGTAGAATTCGTCTTTTGAGAGAAGCTCAAGTATGATGGGAAAAAGATCCAAGAGGGCTACGGGCTCTATGGTTACACCTGTAGCAGGTCAAGCTGCTGCAAATAGCAAGAAAGGCCTCGTTTCAGACACTACATGCACTGGTCTTAACAAGACTACATGGCAAGGCACATATAATTTGCTAGAAGCTGAGCAACCAAAAGTTTCAGGGATAGTGGCTACTGCAGACCCATTCAGAAAGTCTGATGCAACTCTTAAAGAGTTGGCTGATTCCTTTCTTCACAGAATAGCGGCCAGAGAACAAGTCCTTCCCTACACTGATGTAGTGCGATGGGCAATTGAGGAAATTCCAATCGTTGACAGAACGTTCCACACAAGAGATGGAAGGATTTTCGGGTCTTTCAAGTCAGAGCACCTGAGGGAAATGTATCATTTGCCCGAGCCAGAGAAAATCTACAAAAAAGACTTCGTGGAGAAGTTTACAGCTGAAAATGAAGTACCATCCGAGCCTATTCGGGATTGGAGGCAGAACCCGACCAAACACAAGCACGAAAGCTCGGGTAAGTACTCCGTCGATTCCTTGGCTTCTCCCTATTGCTATGCAGGAATTATGATGTGTAGGCTCTGGGGATTACATGATTCTGCCAATTTTGATATAGAAATGGTTCCCCTAATGGAAACAGCTGTTAATGGTTTTATGATGGATTGGGCCACCATTCTTTCTGATAAATTGACCGTAGCTGTCCGGGATTTTAGAGCTAAATCTGTAGTTACCGAAAGGAAAATCCCCCCATTTTAATATAGCGCCTACATTATGGACACATTGTGTTTTAACTCTGAGTTTCCCATTCTCGGTTGGAGATGGACCAGCCAAGACCCTTTGCCCATTCATTTGTATCATCGGAAATTGTGGAAGTCCTCATACAAGGACCATTTGTATCAAATTTGCAATGGTTTTATGCTTCCCGTTCATTATTCCATTTTTGATCGGCCTATTCCTAAAATCTCCTATCTCGCTTCCTTTGACTTACCAGCTGTAGCAAGTTGGTTTGGAGAAGAGCACTTTACCTATATTAGGGTTTATGGAAGCCAATCCAAACCGCATGTTCTCCCTCTATATGTTCCAGACAAACTGTTAGCCCGAGAGATCTCCTACCAGATCATGGCCGAGAGTGTCACTCAAACTCTCAAGAAAGAGAAAAAGAGGGGCTGGCCCCCTTTTCCCTTAAGGATGGGTGTTTTTACTCTGCATAATATTCAGCATGCAGAAAAGGAGGCAACAAAGATGCAAGCTTTATCCCTACCCACTATGCCGGCCAGACTCTATGATCCACATAAAACTGCCTACAATGCCTTAGAACAGGCCAAATTGACCAAGATTGACCATCAAGAGGACGAGTTTGATGACCTGTTCGTAGCTGCTGATTCAATAGGCCAAACCAAGCAGCTTGCCAAGATGAGATACAATGATGAAAATTTAATCGAATTCAATAAACTTAGGGAGCAGAGGTTGCAAACTCTGCCCCTAGATTTATTGTCATTAACTACAACATCCTCCTCAAGCGAGCCAGGTCAGAAACAGACGAGCCAACCTCCTGTTATAAATAAAGAACAAAAGAAACAACAGGAGGAAAGGAAAGAGAAGCAGCAGGTAGAGAAGCAAAGAAAGGAGCAAATGGATAAGCAGCAGAAAGAGCAGAAGGAACAAGAACAGAGAAAGCATAGGCAGATGGAGGAACAGCGGAAGAAAGAAGAAGAAGAGAAACAAACGAAAGAACTGGCAGATAGGCAGAAAAAGGAATTAGCAGATAAGCAAAGAAAAGAGCAAGAAGAGAAACAGAGAAAGGAGTCAGAAGAACAGAAACAGAAAGAGTTAGAGGAGCAAAAGAGGTTGGAACAAGAAAAAGAGAAGACCAAATCCCAGACCTCCATAGATCCTGAATTGCTGAAACAATGGAATCAATTCGATTCCATTATCAGTGGAAAGGAAGGCTCCAAAGACACACCAGACACCACTTCTTCTCAGGTTCTAAGCGGAACCAGCGGCCCACCCATTTCAAAGGAGCTCGAGGTGATCACCAAAGACCCTTCCGATCAGATTGTGCTCCAGGTGGAAGATATTCCTCCCCTGGACGTTTTCTACAGCCCTAGGCTCAAAGCAGTTGTTAAGCGCTCAAGGAAGAGACGAAGGCTTGATCAACCTTCCATCTTTCCTGAGCATACAGTTACGGGGAATGTAGTCTGGAAGGAAGAATTGGACCCCTCCGATGATCTAACCAAGTTATCGCAGTACGCGGGAGCTTATTCTGCAGCGACTATTGATAAAGCATCGGAGGTAAGTCTTTTGTTAAAAACTAAGGACCAGGAAATTTGTGCATTGCAAGCAGAGGTAGCTGAAGCACGAAACAAGGCAGCACAGGTAGAAGAGCAGTTGCTTGCGCAACAGCAGGCAAACAATGTCTTAACCCAGCAACTACAGACTGAAAAATAGAGGATTGATCAGAGCGCAATCCAGAAGCAGAAAGAGTTAACAGAGGCATTGGCACAATTGAGAGCGGCAAACGAGCTAATGACAAAGTCAAAGGATGAGCAAATTGCTCGACTATTAGCACAGCTCGAAGATATCAAGGGCACTAAGAAAATCGAAGATTTCAGAGCAGAGGCAGCTCAAATAAATAATGCATTAATCTCTCAGGTTAGAATCTTGTGCCAACAACTAACTGAGGCTGAGCCATTATGTGAAGCATCTGCAACAATATGTCAGCAAATTGAAAAAGCCAGAAATGAGCTAGATCAGGCTGAAGAAACCATAACCTCATATCTTGATTGGCAAGATACTGATGAGGGAAAAGAAGCAAACTTGCCTAGGATCTATGAGCCATTCAAAGACATACTCTTCACGGAATGGAACACTCAGATGATGAAAGCGGAAAGAGCAGCTTCAAGGTGTAAAATGATTTCCAACAATATGATTGATTTGGTCAACAACACACTCTATTGGGCCAACATAATCTCTCAGTGTACACCTGGAAGCATAACCACAGTAGACATGATTGAACAAACAAGTTATCATGGTCTGGAGGAAAAGAGAAAGTTAATCGCTGGAGTAAAAACTTTAACCTCCGACGCATATTGGCTCTTTTTAATCAAACCGCACACTCAAAGGTCGGCTCTTAAGTGTTTAACAGATGCTCTCAAGTGCCTAATCCCTGACTTTTAGGATGCCACATATGATGCCCAGCTCACGTCGTGTCTCAACACTCCACCGGAAGTACAGCCCATGCTTGCGATATGTCAGTTGAGGTTTAAAGGCAAAGAGCCCACCGAATGAAGCATTGCTGCCAACTGCCAGATTGCCAAGAAAGATGGAGAAATATTTATTGATGCCAATTTCATATTTTTTCAGTTTTTCTTAGATATTTAGATTAGAATAGTATTTATAGACCCTTTCATTGTTTTGGAAAGGGTCGTAAAATTTTGTAATAGACTTAAAGGCTGAAGTTTGCACTACTGTGCTTCAGCCTATATTCTTTTGTGAAACTCGACCGATAGTCCTTTATTTGATGAGAAGGCTGTTTTATGCATCTGTGCACTATTGTCTCTTGTTTGGAATGCTTTCTGGTTTGAAGGAAGGACTGCGACATAGCGATTTATATAATGGAATGTTGAGTAGCTTACATGGTACTTTTATCTGCATCTGTCCTCTTTCCTTTCATATGAATTGTTGTGTTATTATCTTTTGCTATTATTGAATACATGTATGTGCTGTAACAGCAAATCTTCATTTCATTCCACTATTGGATGTTTTGTGATATGCTTTTCTTTTAATCATGCATGTAGCAATGATATGAATGACAATGTGTAGGAATTCGCTTTTATCGCTCTGCATAACTAATTATGCTGAGCAATTTTAAATGGTTTAAACATCTATGCTTTAGAGTTAGAGTCATCTATATGCCTGCCTTAAAGCACAGAATATCAAACGCTACGCTTTGAAAGATTGATAAGTCCCGGGATTAGATTATTAGATTATATATTTTGCTGATAGTTTTAGTTATTCGCTTATCACTATCCTATCTCATAAGCTACTCGTCCATCCAACTTTTATCTATTATTGGGAAACTGGTCCCAATATCCCCAGTCGGAGCCACTATTCCAAACGGAAGAGGAGCTGCTTTCAAGGTTCCGGACCAGGTGGTTTCCCCTTTGTTGTGGCAGTGATTTTCGAGGCCTCAACAAAATTGGCGCTAGAAGGAGGGCCTCAGCTGTGAATGGAACATAAGTCCAAACCTATAAGCCATTCCAAGAGTACTTCACCCTTCGAATCCCCTCGATCTTCCTATTTGTATACTGGTTCGCCGGTACCCGAACAAGAAGAAGAGGAATCAACTACCACTGCTCATACCCATCATACCACAGAACAATTAAGTCTTGAATCACCTGAAGTTCAGTCTCTAATCCATAAACTTTAGAGCTTCTCAATTTCACCACAGAAATCTGAGGTATCAGAAAGCAGTACGACTTCGCAGTTCAACCTCACTCACCCTCTCACCAGACTTCAGAGCGAAAAACTCGGTATTGAACCAACTGAGTTTCCTTTACCCAAAAGGAAAAGGGCAAAGAAAATTACTGAAGGATCTGATAGTGAAGGGCTTTCTTCCACGTCCTCCATTTCATTTTCTCCACTGCAAGGTCGACCATCCACTCCCCCATTACAAATTGTCGTTCACCAGGGATCACAAGCCTCAATATCCCAACCTATTCACTCCTCATCTTTAATCCCTTCCCAGACCTCTGGAATCCCAGCAGTAGTCTCAACCACTGTTGCTATTATAATGGCAGATCCATGGACTAGGCTAGGAGTAGTCAACATGCATGGACCATTTCATGATCTACCCAATGATCCCGAAAAATGGCTGCCTAAATTTAATCCAGATGATGGGATCCAGGCTGAAGAACACATCAACAACTTCATGTTAGCAGTCAACCTAAAAGGAGTGACAGAGCAAGATGTTGTTGTAAGACTTTTCCCTTACACTTTGCAAGGATCAGCAGGATCCTGGTATTTTTCCTTACCTTCTGGTTCCATTACCAGTTGGAATACATGCCAAGAGCAGTTTCTCACCAAATATGGAGATGATAGGTCCCTAGCAACTTTAATAAACGACCTCTCCAATTTGAGAATAGAGCACAGGGAACCAATAAAAGAGTTTAATGCCAGATTTAATAAACTACTGAATAAAATCCCTACCGCTTCTAAACCAAGTGAACAAATCCGAAGCGAATGGTACATCACTGCCCTACCTGCCAACATAGCCATTTTTGTAGACAGGGCTGGGAAACCTACCTTAGCTGAAAATATGAGAGAGGCACTTGCTGTTGAAAAGCGCATCAATGCTCTAGAAAAGAAAGCTGCTCTGGAGGATAGAAAAGCTAAAAAAGTCTCGTTTAAAGAAGATTCCAAGAAGAAAACCCCAAAGGACCCGTATGACATGGAAGGTTTAAAAAAGGTCCTTAAAACATTATCTAACGAAATGGTTGAGATTAAAAAGCAGGTGGCTGAAACTTCAAACAAAAGACCATTTAGAACTTTTAAGAAAACCGAATCAAAGCCGCCCAATGTTATATCTAATGCTGATTCAGACCAAGAAGAAGAGGAAGAGGAAACATCTTCACAGACCGATGATGAAGAAGAAGTAGCTGAATGCCACGGAATGTGGGATTTTATACTCCCAAACTCTGATATAGAGAATGAAGAAGAAGCCTTTCCGGTTACTACAAGAAGTAAAAGTACTCCTGAACCCGCCCAGGCAACTTCAAAGAAGAGGAGTGCAGGCGCTACTACACCAAAGGAAAGAGTTCCCCCAAAGAAGTCACCTGTAGTAGTTTCTCAAAACTAGCCTTCAACTTCTAGTTCTCCTTCAACATCCAAGACTCTAGTGGTATCCGATTCAATGGAATATAACATTGTTGATGACATGAAGAAAACTAAGGCAAATATAACCATGTTTGAACTTAGTAAACTAAAACATCAACAAAAGCTACTTCTCAAAGAATTAAATGATGTTACCTCTACTCCCCTTCCCAGTGCAAGAGCTGCCAACGATTCAGGTCAACCTCCTGCAGGTATGGTTGAAATTACCGATTCAGTCTTAATCGGAGATAAATCAAATTCTCACACTCCACCCTTCCTGCTCACTTATGAGATTTATAATAGAAACCTGCACAACTGTTTAATAGATTCAGGGGCCTCATCTAATATAATGCCAGCTTCAGTTTGCTCTAAGCTGAACATTGAACCCCAGAAGTCTGCCATTCATATTGTACAGTTGGATAGGACTAAAGTGCAGGTTGTAGGAGAAATTAATTATGTAACCATCAGGTTGTCAGCCGACCCCAGAATTGTTCAGAGGATTGACATCTTAATTGCCGACATACCTGAATTTTATGGTTTGATTCTAAGCAGAGATTGGTCCGAAAAACTACATGGGTATATTTCCACAGATTGGTCACATATGTGGCTTCCCTACAAGGGAAAGCCAAAACAAATAAGGATCGATCGGGAGAAGCATATGACCCACACAGTTACTAAATTTGAGCAAGAAAACCAACCTGTGGCATTCAACAACAATATTTTGGGGAAACTATTCGTCCGAATCATTCTTTGGCAACTTTGTTGCCCAACCATCTCCTTTTTCAGTTAATCATTTTACGTCTCAAATTGAAATGTTTTCACAAACAAATAGGTCCAGATGTTTTAATGATGCTGAGAAAAATGTAAATATTTTTGTTAATACTCCTTTATTTTGATCTTTATGTTTTGATGGCTCTAAGTCCAGTGAAGGATCATGAGCAGGTTGCATTTTGGTTAGCCCGCAAGGAGAAAAGACAATGTTGTCTTGTAGGTTAGAATTTGAATGTACTAATAACACAGCTGAATATGAAGCTCTGGTCCAGGGTTTATATAAAGCGATCGGCCTTGAAGTGCGATATCTAAAAGTGTTCGGTGATTCGGAAATCATTGTTAAACAAGTCAGAAATGCAATTCATTGCCTTTCGACTCACCTTAAGCATTATCAATCGCTAGTACAGGATCTTACCTCACACTTTTCAGCCTTTAACATTTCTTCTATTCCTAGGTCACAGAATTCAGCAGCCGACCTATTAGCCAATGTAGCTTCTAAGCTTCTACCTTCCGAAGACTACAACCTTGATAGATTTTCTGTAGAATTACTTTTTAGGCCTTCAATTCCTGACAATGTCACTAATTGGAGAGTATTTAACCATGATGAAGATATCTTGCAGTTTCTAACTTTGGAAAAATCCTATGACAATCAAGTCATTGAGGAAGATGATCACGATCTTCAGATGAAACAAGTGCCTCAAGAAAATTCAATTCCCAAACCCGTGGTGAAGCTTGAAGACCTTTATGATATCAAAGACAGGTTTAAACTTGTGATTAATGCAAAGCTTCAAAGTTCCAATCTTAGGTTTGAATTAATAAATCTAGGCACTGACGATGCTCCTCAAAACATCAACTTAGGAATAGGACTTTCCCAAGAAGAAAAGGAAGCATTTATTAAGCTATTGAGAAAAAACAAACAGGTCTTTGCTTGGAGATATGATGACTTAAAGACATATGATACATCTATTATCCAACATACCATCCCTATGCTTCCTGATCAGAAACCAATTCAGCAGAAATTAAGGAAAATACATCCAAATTTGGAGACCCAGATAAAATCGGAGCTTAATAAGCTTTTGAAAGCCAAAATTATCTTTCTGGTCCGACATTCAAACTGGGTCTCTAATATGGTGCCAGTTAGGAAGAAGAATGGCGACATTCGAATCTGTATTGATTTCAGGAACCTCAATAAAGCAAGCTTGAAAGATAATTTCCCGTTACCTACTATGGAGAAAATTCTCCAATCAGTAGCTGGTTCTGAATTGATGTCCTTTCTTGATGGATTCTCCAGATACAACCAAGTTTTGGTTCATCTTGATGACCAACTTAAAACTACATTCAGAACAAAATGGGGAATGTATGCATATCAGAAAATGCCTTTTGGACTCATAAATGCAGGAGAGACATTCCAGAGAGCCATGGATATAGCCTTCAAAGGGTTGATTAATCGATCAGTAGTCGTCTACCTAGACGATATTACTGTATATTCCAAAAAGAGATATAATCATTTGCATGACTTAAATCAAATCTTTCAGCGATGCAAAAGATATGGTATTTCTCTAAACCCAAAGAAGTCTTTCTTCGCTCTTGACCAAGGAAAACTCTTAGGCTTTATAGTGTCCAAAGATGGCATTTACATTGATCCTGATCGGATTAAGGAAATTTCTGAAATCCCTTTCCCACACAATAAAAAATCGATGCAGTCATTCTTGGGTCAGATTAATTTTGTCAAACGATTCGTTCCAGATTTCTCTCAAATTGTATTACCTCTTCAGACAATGATCAAGAAGAATTCAGTCTTCAAATGGGGACCAGAAGAAAAGCAAGCTTTTGATGTTATCAAGCAATCAATAATCAATGCCCCAGCCTTGAATACTCCCAATTTTTCTAATCATTTTACATTGTATACCGTTGCATCCGATGTATCCTATGCTGCAGTTCTCACGCAGCCAAATGCTCACAACTTGGAAGCACCCATTTCATTTTTTAGCTCAAATCTTTAGGGTGCCGAACTAAATTATTCCGATGTGGAGAAACAAGCCTTTGCTGTGTTCAAAGTAGTTAAACATTACAGGCCCTTTCTTTTGAAAACTCACACGAAAGTAATAGTCCCTTTCCCAGCGGTAAGGCAACTATTAATTCAAAAAGAACTGGGTGAAAGAAGAGCCAATTGGGTCACAACACTTCAAGAATATGACCTAGAAATAAAGCCAGCAAAGATTGTTAGAGGTCAAGGTTTTTGCAGGATATTGGCAGGAGCATCAAACATTCCTGAATCAAGCGACATCGATCAGACTCAATCAATCAATCAGATAAGTGTCAATGATTCCGAATCTCAATATGCAGATTTAATATTTTATTTGAAGAATGGTTATGCTCCTCCAAATTTATCTTACAAAAATAAAAGGGCCATTAGGTTAAAAGCGAAGAATTTCACTCTCATTGATGATGTGCTTTTTAGACAAAACTATGATTCTATCCTGTTAAGATGTCTTGAGAAACCTGAAGCTCAAAAGGTGTTACAGGAACTACATGATGGGCCAGCGGGAGGACATTTTGGGGCGGACACAACAGCCCACAAAGTCATCCATGCTGGATATTATTGGCCTACTCTGTTTAGAGATGCTCATGAATACGTAAGAAAATGCTTCAATTGCCAAACTGCTAGTGGAAGACAACGGAAATCAGCTTTCCCCCTGCAACCTGTCAACATTGAATAGCCATTTGAACAATGGGGATTAGATATCATTGGAGAGATTACTCCACCATCTTCCAAACAACACAGGTATATCCTCACCGCTACCGATTATTTTACCAAATGGGTAGAGGCTATTCCTTTAAAGGCGGCAAATTCAGAGGCAATCATCGAGTTCATAGACCAATTCATCATCACCAGGTTTGGTGTTCCAAACGCTCTCGTTTTTGATAATGCTTCCTATTTCTCAGGAAATGCTATATATGATTTTGCTATTAAGAGGGGGTTTAAACTGAAATATTCTGCTAACTATTATCCCCAGGGAAATGGTTTAGCAGAATCTACTAATAAAAATCTCATCAAAATCATTAAGCGAACTGTTGAACAGAATCATAGAAACTGGCACAAATCTCTAGTGTTTGCATTATGGGCTGATAGGGTTACACGAAAAGATTCTATAGGTTCCTCCCCATTTAATCTAGTTTATGGAAAAGAAGCAGTAATGCCTACCAATCTTGTTCTACCCTCTTTAGCCCTAGTTCAGTACATCGAAGGGACTCCTTCTTCCTCTATTCAACTTAGACATGACCAGATCCTCAAATTAGAAGAAGAAAGGGAGAAAGCCAAAATCACCCATGCCAAACATCAACAAATGATCAAAGCATCCTTTGACTTAACCTCATCCGATTCCAAACACTTTCAAGTTGGTGACTTAGTTCTCAAATGGGACAAGGCCCATGAAGATAAAGGTAAGCATACCAAATTTCAGAAGATGTGGCTTGGACCATTTCAGATCTATCAAAAGATAGGCCATTCGACCTTTTTATTGCAAGACTTATCAGGGGTGAGAGATTCTCTCCCTGTTAATGGCCTAGTCTTGAAGAAATTCTTTAATTGAGAAGGTGATCCCTTCTCTTCTTTGTAGATTTGTGTATTTTTTAGGATCGATAGGAAATAAAACTGTAGAGTATCTCCATTGACCTTTAGCTTGGTTTGAAAAAGTTGTCTCACAAAATAATACAAATATTTGCTTTTAGATAATAGAATCCTCAACCAAAAGGAATAATTTCTAGAAAACTAGATATCTGTTTGTTCTGAAATCACCACCTAATGTTTTGAAGACTCTTCTCAAAAGGTAAAAGTTCTGTAAATCATTCCTGGTTTTCAAAATTCGTCTCAAAAGGTTATCCATTTTAAGATAAAAACTAACCCATTTTCAGCATCTTCAACTCTTCACTTGTCATCCATTTATTCTTAAGGAGAAAATTGTTCACCCCATTCACTAAAGTTTATGGTTATTCAGAGTGTAATTCTAAAATATAGAAGATTAAAGATAAGAGGTCTTATTACAAGCCTGCTTACCATGTTCATAAGAAAATAGTTTGATTGACATTACCGATACTGCCTATCATAACAGGGTAATGGCTTGAAACTTCAAGACAAGAGGTCTCACCACGAGCCGGCTTGTTCAGTTAAATTATTACCAGTGAATGGCATTGTCAACAGCTGGCCACCAAACCAGGACAATGGCTTTTTATCTTATCAATGACAAAGAAGAAAAAAACAGATAAAAAAATAAAATATGGAAACATATTTTAGTTGCATTCTGTTAACTACAAGCTTATGTGAATGGAAAAGTGAATAATACTATGGTTAAAAGGTATCCCTGTCGAGACTATAAACGTTTGCTGGCAACAGAGGCTCTACCTATGACAGAGGGGTTAATTATAAAAGCTGATTTGGGAAAGTTTTTGTTTTATCATTATAAACCAATAAAAGCCTATTTTAAGACTTAGAATGTATTTATTTTTCTTGAAACCAAAAGAAAAGAAGTTAACAGAATTCACTTGGTTCAGAACGCGCGAATATCCAGTCAAATTAGAAGTTTTCCCTTCTGATTGAGTTTCTAGTTTTGAAAAGCTTAAGTGTTTGCATTACTTTCAGAGATAACTGGTTCTTCCAGCGAATTGCCAATTGTTGTGCCCTACAACAACCCCCCATTTCATATCATTCTTATGTTCAAAAAATTAACATATGGAATGGGTCCCTTTTAATAATTTTGGCATCAATGCTTGTATGTTCAAAATAGGCTGCATAATCAAATGAGTTGTCATATATTTAAGCCTTTTTGGGACATCAATGTTTCAAATAATAAATCATCTTTTGTTATTGCGATAAAGCGATCGCAAGATCGCATATCGCAACAACATGAGAGATGCATTTAAATGGCATTTTGGTCTCCGCCGATGCGATATCGCTATCGGCGATCGGCAATGTTACATGCACACCACTAACGGCACATAACTCATGTCCCGACGCGACGCGATGTCGGCGATCGGCTATCGGCGATACCTCATGCGAAACCGCTTTATGATTTAAATCCCGACCCGATGCGATATCGCTATCGGCCGTCGGCAGAATTCCACATACTTCGGTGAGGCACCCGGTTCCTACCCCCGATGCGATGCGATATCGCAATCGGTAGCCCCAAACCATTGTATATGCGCCTACCTTTGTTTCCATGCGCTAGCCCGATGCGATATCTCTTATCGGCTGTCGGCACCACCTTTTGGTAATAATTGTGCATCACCTATTCCCTGAAGCGATGCGATATCGCTCATCAGTGGTCAGCAGTTTTAAAAGCCATCTCTCAAAGCTTTAATTTTATATTCATATCCGGTTGATAAAGTGCGAATCCCAAAAATGCCGTTAATGCAAGGGATAAGGTAATGCGTGTGTATTTAAAAGATTTTACCCCTTCGATTAATGAACACCTGCGTTTAACCGTCAGAATATCTGTTGCACGCTTAAGTGAGTCATTCACCCAGATAACGGTATAATCATCACATTTAATGGGTAGCAGACCTCAAATCACCATTAATTGCATCTGCAATATCCTCTCAGCAATTGGATCCGCAGCCACTTTTGGAAATTAATCTTGGCACACTTCAAATGATATATCTATCCCTCTGTGTAGCATCATTGTTATTATGTTATTACGATTTCTCTTGCAATTGTGTAGAATTCGTCTTTTGAGAGAAGCTCAAGTATGATGGGAAAAAGATACAAGAGGGCTACGGGCTCTATGGTTACACCTGTAGCAGGTCAGGATGCTGCAAATAGCAAGAAAGGCCTCGTTTCAGACACTACATGCACTGGTCTTAACAAGACTACATGGCAAGGCACATATAATTTGCTAGAAGCTGAGCAACCAAAAGTTTCAGGGATAGTGGCTACTGCAGACCCATTCAAAAAGTCTGATGCAACTCTTAAAGAGTTGGCTGATTCCTTTCTTCACAGAATAGCGACCAGAGAACAAGTCCTTCCCTACACTGATGTAGTGCGATGGGCAATTGAGGAAATTCCAATCGTTGACAGAACGTTCCACACAAGAGATGGAAGGATTTTCGGGTCTTTCAAGTCAGAGCACCTGAGGGAAATGTATCATTTGCCCGAGCCAGAGAAAATCTACAACAAAGACTTCATGGAGAAGTTTGCAGCTGAAAATGAAGTACCATCCGAGCCTATTCGGGATTGGAGGCAGAACCTGGCCAAACACAAGCACGAAAGCTCGGGTAAGTACTCCGTCGATTCCTTGGCTTCTCCCTATTGCTATGCGGGAATTATGATGTGTAGGCTCTGGGGATTACATGATTCTACCAATTTTGATATAGAAATGGTTCCCCTAATGGAAGCAGCTGTTAATGGTTTTATCATGGATTGGGCCACCATTCTTTCTGATAAATTGACCGTAGCTGTCCGGGATTTTAGAGCTAAATCTGTAGTTACCGAAAGGAAAATCCCCCCATTTTATTATAGCGCCTACATTATGGACACATTGTGTTTTAACTCCGAGTTTCCCATTCTCGGTTGGAGATGGACCAGCCAAGACCCTTTGCCCATTCATTTGTATCATCGGAAATTGTGGAAGTCCTCTTACAAGGACCATTTGTATCAAATTTGCAATGGTTTTATGCTTCCCGTTCATTATTCCATTTTTGATCGGCCTATTCCTAAAATCTCCTATCTCGCTTCCTTTGACTTACCAGTTGTAGCAAGTTGGTTTGGAGAAGAGCACTTTACCTATATTAGGGTTTATGGAAGCCAAGCCAAACCGCATGTTCTCCCTCTATATGTTCCAGACAAACTGTTAGCCCGAGAGATCTCCTACCAGATCATGGCCGAGAGTGTCACTCAAACTCTCAAGAAAGAGAAAAAGAGGGGCTGGCCCCCTTTTCCCTTAAGGATGGGTGTTTTTACTCTGCATAATATTCAGCATGCAGAAAAGGAGGCAACAAAGATGCAAGCTTTATCCCTACCCACTATGCCGACCAGACTCTATGATCCACATAAAACTGCCTACAATGCCTTAGAACAGGCCAAATTGACCAAGATTGACCATCAAGAGGACGAGTTTGATGACCTGTTCGTAGCTGCTGATTCAATAGGCTAAACCAAGCAGCTTGCCAAGATGAGATACAATGATGAAAATTTAATCGAATTCAATAAACTTAGGGAGCAGAGGTTGCAAACTCTGCCCCTAGATTTATTGTCATTAACTACAGCATCCTCCTCAAGCGAGCCAGGTCAGAAACAGACGAGCCAACCTCCTGTTATAAATAAAGAACAAAAGAAACAACAGGAGGAAAGGCAAGAGAAGCAACAGGCAGAGAAGCAGAGAAAGGAGCAAATGGATAAGCAGCAGAAAGAGCAGAAGGAACAAGAACAGAGAAAGCAGAGGCAGATGGAGGAACAGCGGAAGAAAGAAGAAGAAGAGAAACAAACGAAAGAACTGGCAGATAGGCAGAAAAAGGAATTAGCAGATAAGCAAAGAAAAGAGCAAGAAGAGAAACGGAGAAAGGAATCAGAAGAACAGAAACAGAAAGAGTTAGAGGAGCAAAAGAGGTTGGAACAAGAAAAAGAGAAGACCAAATCCCAGACCTCCATAGATCCTGAATTGCTGAAACAATGGAATCAATTCGATTCCATTATCAGTGGAAAGGAAGGCTCCAAAGACACACTAGACACCACTTCTTCTCAGGTTCTAAGCGGAACCAGCGGCCCACCCATTTCAAAGGAGCTCGAGGTGATCACCAAAGACCCATCCGATCAGATTGTGCTCCAGGTGGAAGATATTCCTCCCCTGGACGTTTTCTACAACCCTAGGCTCAAAGCAGTTGTTAAGCGCTCAAGGAAGAGATGAAGGCTTGATCAACCTTCCATCTTTCCTCAGCATACAGTTACGGGGAATGTAGTCTGGAAGGAAGAATTGGACCCCTCCGATGATCTAACCAAGTTATCGCAGTACGCGGGAGCTTATTTTGCGGCGACTATTGATAAAGCATCGGAGGTAAGTATTTTGTTAAAAACTAAGGACCAGGAAATTTGTGCATTGCAAGCAGAGGTAGCTGAAGCACGAAACAAGGCAGCACAGGTAGAAGAGCAGTTGCTTGCGCAACAGCAGGCAAACAATGTCTTAACCCAGCAACTACAGACTGAAAAACAGAGGATTGATCAGAGCGCAATCCAGAAGCAGAAAGAGTTAACAGAGGCATTGGCACAATTGAGAGTGGCAAACGAGCTAATGACAAACTCAAAGGATGAGCAAATTGCTCGACTATTAGCACAGCTCGAAGATATCAAGGGCACTAAGAAAATCGAAGATTTCAGAGCAGAGGCAGCTCGAATAAATAATGCATTAATCTCTCAGGTTAGACTCTTGTGCCAACAACTAACTGAGGCTGAGCCATTATGTGAAGCATCTGCAACAATATGTCAGCAAATTGAAAAAGCCAGAAATGAGCTAGATCAGGCTGAAGAAACCATAACCTCATATCTTGATTGGCAAGATACTGATGAGGGAAAAGAAGCAAACTTGCCTAGGATCTATGAGCCATTCAAAGACATACTCTTCACGGAATGGAACACTCAGATGATGAAAGCGGAAAGAGCAGCTTCAAGGTGTAAAATGATTTCCAACAATATGATTGATTTGGTCAACAACACACTCTATTGGGCCAACATAATCTCTCAGTGTACACCTGGAAGCATAACCACAGCAAACATGATTGAACAAACAAGTTATCATGGTCTGGAGGAAAAGAGAAAGTTAATCGCTGGAGTAAAAACTTTAACCTCCGACGCATATTGGCTCTTTTTAATCAAACCGCACACTCAAAGGTCGGCTCTTAAGTGTTTAACAGATGCTCTCAAGTGCCTAATCCCCGACTTTCAGGATGCCACATATGATGCCCAGCTCACGTCGCGTCTCAACACTCCACCGGAAGTACAGCCCATGCTTGCGATATGTCAGTTGAGGTTTAAAGGCAAAGAGCCCACCGAATGAAGCATTGCTGCCGACTGCCAGATTGCCAAGAAAGATGGAGAAATATTTATTGATGCCAATTTCATAGTTTTTCAGTTTTTCTTAGATATTTAGATTAGAATAGTATTTATAGACCCTTTCATTGTTTTGGAAAGGGTCGTAAAATTTTGTAATAGACTTAAAGGCTGAAGTTTGCACTACTGTGCTTCAGCCTATATTCTTTTGTGAAACTCGACCGATAGTCCTTTATTTGACGAGAAGGCTATTTTATGCATCTGTACACTATTGTCTCTTGTTTGGAATGCTTTCTGGTTTGAAGGAAGGACTGCGACATAGCGATTTATATAATGGAATGCTGAGCAGCTTACATGTTACTTTTATCTGCATCTGTCCTCTTTCCTTTCATATGAATTGTTGTGTTATTATCTTTTGCTATTATTGAATACATGTATGTGCTGTAACATCAAATCTTCATTTCATTCCACTATTGGATGTTTTGTGATATGCTTTTCTTTTAATCATGCATGTAGCAATGATATGAATGACAATGTGTAGGAATTCGCTTTTATCGCTCTGCATAACTAATTATGCAGAGCAATTTTAAATGGTTTAAACATATATGCTTTAGAGTTAGAGTCATCTATATGCCTGCCTTAAAGCACAAAATATCAAATGCTACGCTTTGAAATATTGATAAGTCCCGGGATTAGATTATTAGATTATATATTTTGCTGATAGTTTTAGTTATTCGCTTATCACTATCCTATCTCATAAGCTACTCTTCCATCCCACTTTTATCTATTATTGGGAAACTGGTCCCATTATCCCCAGTCGGAGCCACTATTCCAAACGGAAAAGGAGCTGCTTTCATGGTTCCGGACCGGGTGGTTTCCCCTTTGTTGTGGCAGCGATTTTAGAGGCCTCAACAAGTTCTTGCAATGCCATTTCCTATCCTTCACATACTGAAATTCAAGATCATGCTCTGCCAGGTATAATGATCTTCCATCTGAACAAAGATTTCAAATTCACTAAAAATGAACTGAAAGATTACATCATTACATCCTTGGGAATAGACAATGACCCCATTTTATTTTTGGAATGTGGAGTTTAAAGATGGGAACGATGAATATAGTTCAAAGAGTAGTTGCAACATTAACACGAGCAAGAGCAAGGATTAGTTGTATTGGAGAGTTCAACTATGTGTGGTGTGGTTTGTAGGGATAACATAACACACCAAACTAGATAAAAATCAGACTTTGAATTAAATGGAGGAGTTTCACGTCACAGGTGTGTACAGCGCCTGCACTCAAACAAAGAGGAGACTCTCTCTCTCATTCACTCTACATCACATCAAATTAATATTACAATATAAATACATCACTCAAAATTAGGTAGTTGTGAACAACCTCCTAAACTAATCCTAAACTAAAGAGATGTGTTACAACCATATAACCATTTCCCAATTATTTTTAACTCCCCTTGTTAATGGAGAAAGGGTTATTCTGCACTCCTAACATCCCTCTAAATAACTCAAACTTTACTCGCCCTAGAGGCTTAGTAAAAATATCAGTTAAATTATCACAAGTGTTACAATACTCCACACATATTTCTTTTGACTGTATCTTTTCTCGAACAAAATGAAATTGAGTGTCAATATGTTTAGTATTTTTATGGAAAACTAGATTGGTGCAAGCTTTATTTTGATGTGGTTGTGAGTTTTGATGTTATTTGCTTCTTTCTATCCTTCACTTGCATCGCTTAACAATCTCCTCAACGAGATAGCTTCACATACAGCTGCACACAATGCTTGGTACTCACCT
Organism: Pinus tabuliformis; assembly: GCA_031772625.1. Taxonomy (NCBI): domain Eukaryota; kingdom Viridiplantae; phylum Streptophyta; class Pinopsida; order Pinales; family Pinaceae; genus Pinus; species Pinus tabuliformis. Next base: position 1,890,097,161 of record CM062817.1, on the reverse strand, counting down.
TCACATGATGATAGTGCTACAATACTTTGTTTTCTGCTACTCCACGAAATAACCCCGGATCCAATACTAAATGCGTAACCTGTGATGGATCTACGATCATCCACGTCACGTGCCCAATCAGAATCTGAATAACCTGCTAAAGTAACATGAGAAATGTTGGTGTATAAAATACCATAATTACAAGTACCACTAAGGTACCTCAACACACATTTTGCTGCAATCGAGTGACTTTCAAGTGGTTTGGACATAAAATGGCTCAACACACTAACAAAATATGCCAGATCACATCTAGTTGTCATGAGATATATCAAACTTCCCACTAGGTGTCTATACAAAGTGGCATCCACCTGTTTTGTGCCATCGTCACTGCTTAACTTGAGATTCTGCTGCAATGGTGTTACTGCTATTTCACACTGTTCCATTCTGAATCTTTCCAATAGGGTTCTGGCATACTTTCCTTGAGTTAGAAAAGTTTGAATAGAATCTCTCCATACCTCCAATCCTAGGCAATAATGAAGATCTCCAAGGTCTTTCATTTCAAATACATATGACATTTGCTACTTGATTTTTTTTATCAAATTATTCGCATTTCCTGTTATGATCATGTCATCCACATACAAAGAAATCAAAATGATTTGCCTCTGTTTATTTATCTTGGTATACAGGTTTGGATTGTTGAGGCTCCTATGAAAACCATGCTATATAAAAAATGAATCAATTTTCTCATACATTGCGGCCCTCCATTCATCTGATTTGCTTGCTTCTTCATAGTTTGAAGGTTCTACAATGTTTAAAATTTTGGACATTAAAGCATAGCCTTTCAATATTGAAGGTAGTCTAGTCTTCCTACCTGATCTTCTATGTAGAGGACTTACCTCAAGTCTATCTGTTTCAGCACTTTCTGAGCCTGCATCATCACTTATTACACTATCTGCTGCTACTTCTTCCTGTTTCTACTCCTGCTCCTACTCGTGCTCTTCATCTTCGTCACTGTTCATTTCTATCAACAATGGAATGTGGCTATCTAATGCACATCCATCACATTCCAGCCTGACATTATGAAAAACAGGGAGTCCATCGACCATACCTTTCTTCTGAAGTAAGCTAAGGTCTTGCAAATTGAGATGTCCAAATCTCTGATGCCAGAGATTTTCGACTGTTGACCCAGCTGCAACCATTGCTTGTCGTGGCATACTCTTTGCATCCAATCTGTACAAACTCCCCATGCGTACACCTCTTGCAACCGTTTCCATCTGGCTATCCTTAATGACACAACCATTTTTAAAGAATTGCACCTACATGTCCTGGTCTGTAATCATTGAGACAAAGATCAAGTTTTTCTTAATTCCTGGAACATATAATACATTTTTAAGATGTTTAATGTCACCACTAGGTAGCTTCATAGTAATATCTCCATATCCTTTGATCTCATACCCACTGTCATCTTCTAGATAATTTTTGATTGATATGCAGATTCTTCAAGAAATTCAAAACAATCCTTCTTATCGGTCATATGTGAGGATGCGCTAGAGTCGACATACCATATGTCGTCCTCATGTCCCTTTGATGTTGAAAGAGCACAATCGACTGTGAATAGTCAAAGATCATGGATGTGGTCCTCCTCTTCTCCAACAAAACACCCCTAATGTTTCCTCTGTTTGCTTCTTCTTTCATCCGCGTGCCGCTTATAACATTCTTTAATCTGATGACCAGGTTTCCCACAATAAAAACATCTCTTAACATAATTATTAGTCATACCTCTCAATGATCTCTTTTGAAAAGAGTTGGCCCCTTTCTGTTGCTGCTGCGGTTGCTGGTGTTCGTGCTGGTGATGCTTTCCTCTGTACTGTCGCCTCTTCGCCATCAGAGAAAGGTCATTGCTCTGAGTTTTGAGATTCTGTCGTCGCTCCTCCTCCTGGAGCAGAATCGTTGTGAGCTCATCAAATGAAGGGGATTTCTCCCTCGCTGATAGTATCGTGATGAACGTCTGGTATTCATCAGTCATTCTGTTCAATGTGAGTGTGACTAGATTTGAGTCAGAAACCTTTTCTCCAATAGCTCGCAATTTGTCACTCGTATCCTTGACTCTGGCCATGAATCTAGCAACGGACTCATTCTCGTCCATCTTTAATGCAAACAGTTTTCCCTCATGTGTCAAAACACGATTTGTATTCTGAGTCTCGTACAAGTTCTTGATTGTTGTCCATATATCAGCGGCCGACTTAGAATCTATGATATGTGGGATAATACTTTCCTTAACGGACATCTTCAGTATAATTTTTGCTTTCGTTTCTCTTTTATCCCAATCTTGTTATTGGGTCGCTGTTCGAGATCTCTGTTCATTTCCCTCAACAATCGACCATGCATTTATGCTCTTGAGAAAAGTTTGCATTTTGAATTTCCAGTTGGAGAAATTCGTTCCATCAAGTTTGCCAGACTCGTGGAGGTATGATTCTAAACTATTGTTCATTTTCGCCCAACTGAACACTCCAATCAGCCACCACTGGGCAAGTTCGATCTGCTTCCACCGAACAGATCAGGAACTTCAATGTGCCACCACCGGGCAAGTCTGATCTGCTGCCACCAACAGATCAGGAACTTCATTGTGCCACCACCGGGCAAGTCTGATTTGTTGCCACCGAACAGATCAGGGACTTCAATGTGCCACCATCGGGAAAAACCGATCTGCTACCACCGAACAGATCAACAAACAAGCTCCAACATGCCACCACCGGGCAAAGGCGATCTGCTTCCACCGAACATATCAAGGAGCTGCATTGCGCCACCACCGGGCAAAAAATCGATCTGCTTCAACCAAGCAGATCGCAGAGCTCTGATTCGCCACCACCGGGTAGGTCCGATCTGCTACCTCCGAGCGGATCAAGCAACCTCAATTCGCCACCACCGGGCAAATCAAATCTGCTGCCACTGAGCAGATCGCAGAGCTCTGATTCGCCACCACCGGGCAGGTCCGATCTGCTACCTCTAAGCGGATCAAGGAACCTCAATTCGCCACCACCGGGCAAATCAAATCTACTGCCACCGAGCAGAAATCTCCACGTGACACCACTGGGCAACTTCGATCTGCAACGAAAAATTTTAGATTTCTAGAGAGAAAGAGGTTAGCTCTTTGGCGCTCTGAATAGCCACAAATCCACGCCAATTGCAGAAAAGAAAAATCTATGAAGTGCACAGAAATCGGTGCGATTAATAGCCACGGATCCACGCCAATTCAGTCACGATTTCGACGGCGTGCTTATCAGCCTCAAACCCGCGCCAATGGGCACGTCTGTTCTCTAAAAAATTGCACCAGTCGCTTGTTCTTTTCTGTATTTGCGCGACTGTATGTAAAAAATCCATGCCAACTGCTGCTTCTTCTGAGAAAAAAAAAATTGTGCTCCAACCCTTTCTTCGGCTCAGAGATGATCAGTCATCTGAGAGCCTTCGCTCCAGGTGTTACTGCAGTTCCACCTAATCAACAGATACATTTACATGCTCTCCTACCACTATAGATATGTAACTAATGATACATCCCTAAAAAAAAAATTTGAGGCTATCTCTACCCTAAGCTCTGATACCAAGATAAAAATCACACTTTGAATTAAATGAAGGAGTTGTAGCTCACAGGTGTGTATAGCACCTGGAGACTGCACTCAAACAAAGAGGAGTCTCTCTCTCTCGTTCACTCTACATTACATCAAATGAATATTACAATATTAAATACATCACTGAAAATTAGGTAGTTGTGAACAACCTCCTAAACTCTAGGAACTAATCCTAAACTAAGGAGATGTGTCACAACCATATAACCATTTCTCCATTATTTTTAAACGCGTGCGCATTATCTCCAGTTTCAATGCATAGCACCTCAGCACACCAATTCGACGCACTTCAATGCTCTATCCACAGCATGGCACCATTTACATTCAAAGGCCCAGTCACAACGGTGCCAGGACTTCAATGCACCACAACACCTCCACTCGACCCAACAACTAGCAGTTGGTCCAAGGGAGTGTAGAGCTTAAATAACTCGCATTTTAGCTAGTGGGAATATAAAAGAGCCCTCTTAGAAAAATCAATTAGGCCAGCAAAGTCTGACTATAATGGTAGATCTAACAAGATCTAAAAGTGCCCAATGCTGGCGTGTGAGCTCTGATACCATGTTAGACATATACATAGTGAAGGCAGAATATGATTGATAAACATTGAGTTGAATTTATTATTCACAATGATAATTATATATAGTACATTGGTGTGACCTTTTGATTATATTCCAAGTGGTCTCTTCCATTTAGATGCCTGTTCACATAACACACCAACCCATAGAAGATTAGGTGTCCAATAATTATTATTAGTTATATTACATCATAATATTTATTATAAACCTAAACTTATTAAAAAACTAATATTATAAAATGTAAAATTTAAAACATAAAGTTATAAAAAAGTGAAAAACAATATTGACAAACTTTTCATATTTTTTAATAGATCAAAGAGAGTAGTAGATTTAAGAAACTCAAAAACAAGATTAACCAACTTTTCATATTGTCCATTAAATGTATTAAAAGAATATCAACTTGGATAAACCATTCATGTTATTGAAAATATAAATTCTCCAAATCCAATTCCAACATAGACCATGTTGTATAAATATTTTGTCCCCAAAACTGATCATTGCTATGAAATTCGGAAGGTCCACTGAACTTGTTTTGTGGGATAAGAAAGCCCTAGGGTTTGCATTGATACACTACTGCATTCTTTCTTGTGACTCTCGTAACTTCTAGAGAATCTACATAAAGTGGATCCTTCAACTGAACACAACTTCAAAACTTAATAATCCAACTAAATAATATATAAATATTCAAAAAAATTATATTGTTTCATCTAAATAATATAAAAATATTCAAACAACCCAAAAATATATTATGTAATAACATTTCAATATTGAAAAACCCAAAGAGTTCACCTTTCAATATTAAAAAACCCAAAGAGTTCACCATTGTTACTCTTAACAATCTTTTTTCATGGTTCAACATATTACAGAAACACAGAGAAACGCAGAGAGTAAAGAGAGATTGCACACACAACAAAAAAATATTATGCTTTTATTCATTTTACAATGTTTATATATATAGGAATATAAATCATTGACTTGGAAAAATATAGATCCTAAAATAGTGAATCTATGACTAAGACATGACACAATTACAACTCATAGACATAGGAAACGACTTCTACATTGACACCTTAAGGCTCATGATCACAAACTATAAATCACATGACATACATGAAAGCATTATTCCCTACACCCTCCCTTAATGATTACATGTAACAAATATTGAGAACACAAATTACAACAATAAATGAATCTTTCTCACATTTGTTTGATATGGTCATCACTACCATTCACACCCACTCTATCTCACTAATCTCACTGTTTTATAGTCACCACACTTTCGAGCTTTCCACTTGATCCATTTAAGACATGACAACTTTTGATCATCATTGACTTAATTCACAAAATTGAATCTCGATACTAACCATCTTATGGAATTGTCAGCATTTGTTGAATCCACTACCGTCCACAATATTCATCATTTATCTAAGATAACATTCTAGGTATAAAATGTATTCAAAAACCAATTCTACAACTTGAATTCGTATAAAATAACCTATATTGATTCTCTTGGAGTGCATGATATAGTTGGATACACAAAAAAAAAGATTGAATGGTGATCATGGGATTCACCTCACACATGTTGGCAATAAGCTACCATTGTAGAAAAATAATCCTTCCACTTCCCATATTTTTCCCTTCCATTCTATGCCACCAAACTCTTTTCCTTTTCCATTTCTAAAGCTCCCCAGCACACTCCTCTTTGCCCAAGATTTCTTCCACTACCTCTATCATGTTCTACCATAAATGCCTCATTGATTTGAATAATGGTAATAAAACATGTAAAAACTCTTTTCCATTGTCAATCATCAAACAAATCTTTTGGATTCCATCAAAACAAAACAAGGAATGAGATACAATGATGCTCATGAGAATCGTTCTTGTACCACAATGAAAAATCCTTTTAAATATTGAATTATTTGGAGTTGCGTAGAGAATTACATCTTCTTGACAATGATTGCAAGATTGAACATTTAATTTTCATAGTCATTTCCTTAAGGAATGACATCTAGTGTCACTTTTGTTACACACATATTTCCATTTGGGTTCAAGTTTCTCGGTACCTATCAATACCATAGCCAAATTTCCCGCTCTACCTGTAATGCATAGCTCTAGACAGGGAACATTGTGAACATTTGGCTTTGTGGAACTCCATTTTGATGGATAATCTAGAGGTAAACAACACTCTATAGTCCATTATTCTGGATAGAAGTCATGATCTTTGACGTAACCCTTTCCTTCGAAAATTTAGAACAACTCAACACAATTCTTCAACAAGTATGTGATCTCTATGTACAGATCTACAAAACTCAAATAATTTATCTCTACTTTTCCAATCCTAAGATCCAATCTTTCTCAAACACAGAGTAAATAGATCTACTCAGAAAAATGAAACTTACTTACACAAACATTCCACACAACACACTATCCTACCCTAATCTATTTACATAGAATATACTCAATTCTCTCTCACATCTTCCTGGTCCTCCCTTGAGGGAGTCAAGCCAAAATAGGCTTTGATACCATATTATAAAAACAGAGAGTCCATAAATATTGCACACACAACACAAAAACATATTATTTTTATTCATATCACAAAGTTTACACATATATGAATATAAATCCTTGACTATGACAAATCTAGATCTAAGAAAGCAGATCTATGACTACGGCATGACACAATTACAACTCATACATATGGGGAACAACTTCTATATTGACACCTTGGGACTCCTCATCACAACCAACAAATCACTTGTCACACATGACATACATGGAAGCATTACTTCCAACACACCAGGGCGTGGGCTAGTTGCATTTGCAACAAAAAATGGATTTATAGATCACACAATTATGTTTTGTCCATAATTTTGGGAATATGCATAGGGTGTATGTAATTTGGCATCATAGTATCTTTTGTATCATTGATTTTGGTGACACTCCTCTATTATTTAGCATATAGAAAATATATTGATCCCATTGTCCCTTGATGTTAAATGCTATAGGGAAACATCCTTAATATTGAAAGTCAACATCTATCCAGAAAGAGTGAAAAGATTCAATCAATATAATATGTAGTCATTAAAAAACATTGAAGCCTTTTTAGTTTCAAAGTAAACTTTATCATATATTCAAATTCAAATTTTTTAGAGAAAGAAAGTATTCTTTCATCACCTAGCAATACTCAACAATAATAACTAAGAAGTTATTGATATCATCCATGTCCCAAAACTTGATTTTAGTTGTCAGCCAATTAGAACCTATTCTTTGTTGCCAAGTTCATAATTAGAAAACATTGAAGCATGTTCAATTTCAAAAATTCTAGTAAACTTCCAAAGAAAGGCATTATTTTACCACCAAGTAGTTGTTGGAAACTTGACTATACTAAGAGGAATGAATTGGTATGATGTATTCACGGACATCAATTTATTTTTTAATTTTCTTTTCAATATTTATTTGACTTATTAAATGAACAAAAATACATCATATGAACAAAAAATTTAACGTCTAAACAACTTAAGAATCATCACACAAAAGAAACACATGTAGACACCACATATAAGTGGAAACCCATAAAGGGAGAAAAATACTAATTTGTTGTTTTTGTAATGGAAAGGCAAGCTCCAGTTACTCTATTACATTAGATTTTGGAGGCTCCAACCTCTCTACTTTTTTTCAAGCTACATTGTTTGGAAGTTACTACTCCCTCTTATATTATTTTTTTCCAAGATTCCAGCTACAAGAGGCTCTTGCCTCAATTTGTTCTGCAAGCTATGAATTTTTGGGAAGCTCCTACTTCCACTTTAACAAGCAACAAGCTATTCCTTTTTAGGCTATTGCCTGAAAGGAGACAACAATCCCCTAATACATAAAATATTATATATGTCTCTGTTCTAAAGTACATTTTTGTCCTTACAACTTCTTATCTCTGTCTTATTCTCTTTATTTGTGCATCACATATGCTCCTCCTCTTCTTTATATTTGTACAAGGTAACTCACAAACTATGTCTCACTACAACTCAATCCACTCTCCAACAAAAACTAAATTTGCCTGCTAAAAAAACATATTTTATAAACATAACTTGTTGTTTATTAATATTCTATGCAAGAATTTGAAATGAACAACTTTCCTCACATTCCATGGTTGTCTCTTTGTTTCAAAACTCTTTCAACTTTTGAATATTAAAACACATAAAATGAATTTTGAAATATTCAAATAGCATGCAGTAACATAGGCCAACTTTAATGATTACAAAAACCAAAGTATTAACTTAGATCCTCTTGCATCACAACATTAACTTGCATCCTCTTGCATCACATTTTTGTATACCTCTACAACATAATCCCTCAACATACCTTTGTCAGCTATCCTATGCAACATACCTCTACAACATAGGGACAAAAATATAGCAATACATACTCAACTTTAAAACCTTCAACAACATTTTCCATCAATGAAAATTCTGTAATAATATCCCCCCTTTGACATTGATGACAACACTGTGATCCTCCCCTTTTTTTAGTGAGAAACATTTCTCCTTATTTCTCCCTCACAATCATTTCTCCTTACCTCTACTTACATGCCCCTTTGACATCAATGACAAGGGGCTTCAATTTATAATGAAAAGGAGTGATGCAAAAACAGTCATATTGAGCTTCATCTATGTCAAAAGACAATTATTTGTATAGGATTTCATCTCACCACGTTCATGCTAGTCACAACAAACTTTAGTATTGTTAAAGGATAAATTTATGATATAGTTTGCATGAGAAAAATCACAAATTATGGGTATGGCAAGTAAAAGATGAAATTAGCCTAGAATTTAACCTCTTTATCTAAACTTTCACATCCTCTAGGTGTGATAGGTTCACAACATCACCTTAAGTTTCAATATAAATTTCGGTTCTTTTCAGCCTATTCTTCCTATCATGATTTACAACTACATCAAGTTTTGTGTATTGATGTATGATGATCAGACTTGAATGAATGATAACATAAGATGGACCGAGCAACAATACTTACAATCCTCCATCATCTTATGCATGCTTAGTTTGATTTTTTGGTGTTGGGAGAATGCTCACAAGGAAAATATTAATAGCCCATAAATATTAGAAGACTAGATTTAGGATCCTCAAATAGATTAAGAAATGATATTAAATTGTCAATTTCTTACAATTCCTCCAACGAAAATGCCTGAGATCCTTCGCTAAAAAGGAACGCTATCATAGACCATATGAAGAATACTTTCAAGCTATAATAGCTTGATATATGACATTTGTGTATATTTATGCGCTTCTTATGTCACAAGAAGTAAAATTTTCAATCAACCAATTATGTGAATACGAACTCGTTCATAATAATAATAAAAAAAATGTACATAATTAAGCTATATTCAACCAAAGTCTCCTTAGCCTAAAGGTATATGTATCAAAGATATAGTTTTTGTAGAATCTGAAATGACCGCTGTTTTTTAAGCCAACTCATAAACCAAGATAATTATGACAGAAAAAACATATAAAAACCAATGAAAAAATAAAACACAGATTTGGTTCTCACTGCGTGAGCTCAACCCTTCTGTAAATATCATCTCAAATAAAGTTAGTAAGTACATTCTTATATAATAAACCTATTACTAATATGATTATCAATCAATTGAATAATCATCTGAAACAAATATACTAACACTACCAATCTTCTGAACCCTAATTCTGAGCACTCACCACACTAATAATCTGCTTCCCTAATTTCGATAACGTATGCACACAAAAAACAAAATTTGTTGACTAATTTGTCAGCATTACATGAAAATATTAAGCATTATCCACAACACTTCCCCTTAATTCTTAATGAGGGTTTACTATATTATCTCGTAGTGCCAAAAACTGAGATTTTGAAACTGTTTTTGTGAAGAAGATAGAATGACACCAAAGTTGATGATGGAGTTCACCCCTCCTGGGCTACATCTCTAGGCTTTACTCAAAAGTCTAAGCTGATCTTATTTCAGTAGATAAGATTAGTTACATAATTTTTTTTATTACAATTGCGACTATTTCCCCAGTATGGAAATGATATCTTATAGAGAACTCTCTCAATTTCACTTGATAATATACAATCAACGTGTCATTTACAACAAAAACAGAGAGTCTCTAGCAATGACTCTAACCTCAATTGAAACCTAGCATTCAGGCATCAACAATACATTAATCAATTACCTTGTATCAACTTACCTAGGTGAGACACAATTCATGTAAAATATTCTATGGAATTCACTACTACAACTAATAAATAGGTTTTGTGGTTCAGTCTGGAGCATGCCAAAACCCCCATTTTAGCTCTTCAAGTGTCCAATTCTGCTTTCGTATGCCTCCCGAAAGCCAAAAATTAACTTGACCAACAACTTCGAGTTGCAGAACTCTCGGATGGCTTAGTGGCTCGACACCTTCTAGCTGAGAAAAATTGGACTCGAACACCACTCTCGCTTCGCTTGACTTGCCTCTGAATGGCTTAATTAGAATGGCTTTACTTGCCTTAGAGTTTCTTGTTTTTCTTTGGTGCTAGGACCTCCATTTATATCATTTTGCAATGCTAAGTTTGGAGTTTTTTTTACAACCATATAAGAACATTACATATTTGGCTTATTCGAATTAAATTAAATGCCATACACTAAACTCTAACTTTAGACATTGTTTTTAACAACATAAAGTTGGCGCATTTTGTTTTAATATGGTATAACTGTATAATACATATGGTATTCAAAGATTGGACAAACGACCTTATTAACATTTATAACCCAAGGGTTTTGGCATAAGACTTGGTGGATGAATAAGGAACGTCCATGCGACATTTATATATCACACATGGTTGTATATTCCAAATTTTAACATTGGATGGTAGTAATATATGAATCCCCGACGGTTGTAACAAATGTTGACCCATGGGATATGATAATCGAAGGTTTAAACTTAGACTTTGTAATATATCATATCTGCTCCATCTGAGCTAACTGTTTTAACTTTGGTGACTGTTATCAAAGGCTGGTGGATAATCGTGCTACGGTGGCATATGACATGTCGAAATAACAACTCTGCATCATATAAATACTCTGTTTCCACATTAACCACACTCCGCGCCATGTGGATTCCAACTACGCTTATCCCCTGGCATATAACAACTCTGCGCCATTAGAGGTTGCTAATAAATGTTCGTTAGCACCGATGATACATAACAATGTTTGTGCCATAGGTTTTTAAAATCTCCGCCATCAGACTTGACACCATAGTATATATGTCTTTTGCGCACACCTTGTAAGTGAACCATGGTTGGCATATTGGCAATGTGTTGGAAGGTAGTGTTGGAGGTTGTGAGTCCGAATCTCTTGGAACCCTGCAACTTATAACAATTTTTTAAAGGATACAGATAGGCCACATGGTAGCCATTCATTGGCCCACCTCGAGCTCTTTTATTGGCTCAAAAAAGTCAACCAATAGCATTTTGAAAAACCAAAATGAGTTCCCTGGCGGAATCCGGGCTTGCCACAATGTAGATTAGAACCTTGAGCGTCGACTAGCATCTACATTTGACTTTGACGTATGGTGACTTTGACTTGTGGTGACTTTGAATTTTTCCGTGTTTAGAGGCAAAATTCAACAAGCGTTTTCTCCCTCACACGTAGGCCAAATGTGAAACCAGAGATACCATCGAAATCAGTGTGTCGAGATCTTTGACTTGGCGCTGATTTCACGAGCATATGGGACAATAAAATTCTGTACATGTCAAGAACAAGTTTTCTACCTAGGAACATCTTGGTCTTCAAACATATAGCAAACTACGACTGGACTTTAACAAGATCTATCCTCGATCGTACCTCCCAAAAAAAAGGACTTTTGGACCTCTAAAAGTTTTATTAAAAACATCAATTTTATGGCATTCAAGCGTAAATATAAAAAACCATCTAGACCCTATTTAGAGACTCAACTAGGCCTATTGATGTGATGACAATTCATACACACTCTATTACACATATGGCATAAAATTTTCCGAGTTCCAAGTAAGAGACTTCTCTCGAAACTTACATTTTTCTTCCCCAGTCTGATTTTACTCCCCTTGTCCTGTTAGTGCTAGTGTCGACTCTTGTGGTAGCATCACACATATTCCCTTCGAATGTCCTCTCATATTGCATTGTAGACAAACTCTTCCTCTAGAGTTTGTACTGGTCGTCTTTTTTTTTGGATTTTCTTGAGCTCTGTTTTGATGATGCTGAGTCATTGTATGACTAAAGCAAAGGCTTGCCAGGACATTTCTTCAATGTTAGTGCTGCATAATATTTCCGTGGCCTACTCCTTGTAGAACCCAATTTTTTGATGAAAACCTTCTGCTTCTGGCTTTCCTCTACATAATGCGTGTTACACCCACAAAAGGCACATGGATAAATCCTTTTAATGACTTTCAACAAAAGTTTTCATTTAAGGACTCACCTTTTGAATCACTGCTAGAATGATTCATCTGTTTACCTTTTCGATCCTAAATCTTCTTTGGCATGATATCAAGATGTAAGGACCAACAACGGTGTGCAATGTGACTTCTCTTCCCATTATAGTCACAAGTTGACTGGTCATATCCCAATCCGTCGTATTTAGGCATTTCCTGCACGGATATCGGTTGGAGTTTTCCTTGGCCATGCTTGTCGAGGCCTTGCCCTTGCTCATATCCCATCTTTTTAACCATCATCATACCCATTCCTTTGGTATGCTTCTTCAACATTCCAATCTGAAGACCGTTGGAAGGCTTTGTTTATGAAATTTTTTTCTGAGATGATGATACATAAGGAAATTCCTCTGAAGGTGAGGAAAAAGTACTAATGGCTTCTTCCATTTATTTCACTTTTTGAGTGGTAGACAGAGATGAAATTTATTCATCTTCCTAATAAAGTGGAAGTAGTTCATTCTCTCATGTATTGGATGGACTTCGAATTGAGGAACTACTCCTCTTTCAATACTTCTGCAAGGATTTAATCTTCGCTTGTAGTTTTTATTTTTCTTCCTGTAAAGCATGCACCATGCATCACAATGCATCTTTCTCCTATTGATATTGTTGGTGGAAATCTTCTAGTTCTTGTAATCAAATTTGCCTTGAGATTTTACCCATTCATGCACTTTGGTGAGTACCCACTCTGATACCAAAATATGATCTAAAATTGCGGAAGAAGATCGCTCCCTAACACTTTGCAAGTTTGAAATGGGCCTTTCAAAACAATGATTTAATTCACTTGAGCAAGTTAACCATAAAGTACATGACACACATAATCATGAAACATCAAAATAGAATGACACTGAGGTTGATGATGGAGTTCACCTCTCCTGGGCTACATCTCTGGGCCTTGCTAAAAAGGCTAGGCCACTCATATTTCAGTAGATAAGAAGAGGTACATACCTATTTCTAATTAAAATTGCAGCTATTTCCCAGTATGGAAATTCTCTCCTACAAATAACTTTTGCAATTTCACTTGACAATTTACAATCGACGTGTCATTTATAGCAAAAACATAACGTCTCTAGCAATGACTCTAACCTCAACAGAAATCGAGCATTCAAGCATCAAAAATACATTAACCAATTACCTTGTCTCAACTTGCCTAGGTGAGACACATTTAATGTACAATTTTATGCAGTATTCGTTGTTGAAACTGATGAACAGGTTCTGCCGTTGAGTCTGGAGCATGCCAAAACCCCCGTTTCAGCTCTTCAAGTGTCTAATTCGTCTTTCGTATGCCTCCGGAAAGCAAAAAACTAACTTGACCAACAATTTTGAGTTGCACAACTCCTAGATGGCACAGTGGCTCCACACCTTCTAGCTAAGAAAAATTGGACTCCAACACTACTCTGGCTTCACTTGACTTGCCTCTGAATGGCTTTACTTGCCTTCACGTTGTTTGTTTTTGTTTGGTTCAACGACCTCCTTTTATATCATTTCACAATGCTAAGTTTGGAGTTTTTGTTACAAACCATATAAAAACATTACATATTTGCCTTATTCCAATTAAATCGAATGCCATACATTAAACTCTAACATTAGACATTGTTTTTAATAACATAAATTTGGCACATTTTGTTTTAATATGGTATAACCATATAATAGATATTGTATACAAAGATTGGACCCATGACCTTATTAACATTTTATTGTACTATGTAATAACTCCCCCTTTTATAGGGAGTAATAGTTAACATTTGACATATAAATGGGGAACCTTTTAAATTTTTAGCCTTTGAAAATAAATGCTAACTCTACATATTTTCCTTAAACCTTTAGAATACAACCCATACTTAAATTTTTTATCGCAAATCACATTTCTCAATTTTCCATTTAACAATTATAAACATCCTAAAGAAAATCCTCAAATGTGATATGCGATAAAGCCCGGGCCCATTGTGATTTTCCGATCATGACACTCTAAGAATATATGATTGCACTTCGCAAGTCACAATTTAATAAAGCATGCGGTTGCATTATCCCTTAAAAATTGTGAAATGCTATATTGCGATGTTTCGCAATCGCATTTCGCATTTTGCATTATCTCCAAGCAGCACTATATTGCAACGTTTGAAATTCACGATGCGGAAAATTAGGAGTGAAGCGTGGGAAGTTACTGAGCTTTAATGAAATATTAAGTGTGTTGACAAATCAATTATTGTTTAGCAGCTTGAGGAGAGAAGTTAATGTTTTCAAGTTATGGCTAGTTAACATAGAGATTGCGTTTAAAATATTCCCAAAATTCAAGTCATTTCAAAGAGCTCTCAACCTTATTGCCCTCTATTGTGTACACTGATACATCTCTCTTTCATTTCACGGAAGCTTCAAAAGGGATGTCCTTATAGAAAGTAATGAAAAAACATAATCAACAGAGTGTTTCGGAGTCTGAGGTTACAGAGATGTCGCCCATATTTGCTGATATAGTTTACAGTGCTGATGGAGGAGCAATATTATGGGAAGTCATCTACAATAGACTTGAAGATGAGTGGCCTAAAATTACTCTTACTAAGGCAACAACGGATTCAATAAAACCCTCGAGAGTTCAATTCATAGATGTTGCTTACTCTTTTCTTCATAGAATAGGAGCAAGAGCCAAGATACTACCATACATGGATATGGTTAGATGGGTGGTGGAGAATGTCAATATTGAAGACAAAAAAATTCAAGAACACAAATATGGAGTTGATGGGATCATTTAAAGCTGAAGTTTTGAAACAAATGTATCATCCTCTCGACCCTCAATCTCAGGTGAATGCAACCTAGGACACATGGAAGAATCAGGAAACAGAGGCTACAGTGGAATCCAGCAAAAGGTCAGCTGAGAAATAGGCCAAAAGTGACCAAACTCAGGACACTGGTCCCAAAGGAAAAAGTACCAATATGGAGCAGGAATGGAACTATTTTAATGAAAAACTCCCAGATACTGCCAAAACAACATATTTCCAAGAAACTACAGGATATCAGACTCCACAACAAACTCAAAAAATTTCAGAATCTGAGCCAAAATACCTCCTTTAGATTTATTCTACATCCTACTACATAAGGCTTTAGTAAGACAATAGAGGAAAATAAGGAGAGTGGAAACACCTGAAATCCCCATGAAGTGAATGAACCAATGGATATAGTCTCGAGGGATATTCCTTCAAATCCAGTTGAAGATTTAACTAGGTTGTCACAATTTACAGGGGCATATGCTACTACCACCATGGATAAAGCCACTGAAGTATCTGTTCTGTTAAGGGAAAGGGAAGAAAGGATAGCACAACTTGAGAAACAACTGGAAATCGAGAAAGCAAATGTAAACAAGAAAGCTGCGGAACAAATAGTTCAATTGAAACAAAGTATGGAAGTACTTAGGATAAGCCATAAAGAAGACATATCTGTAAAGAATGTGAAAATCTAAGTGTTGCAAGAGGTTATGGTGAAATATAAATATATGCCCACTGTTGATGAGTTCATCAAAGAGGCATTGGAGTCAAACTCCATTCTGTCAAAACAACAAAATCTATTATGCTAGAAAATGTCCTAAATCACCCCTTATTTGAATACCAGTGATCAATTAACAGATAAGGAAATTCATCAGAGAACTGAGTTTAAAGAATTAAATACTAAGATATCCGACCACATTGAATGGCAAAAATTTGTAGAAGGGAGAAGCACTAATCTGCCAGAGCTTGAAGAAACACACAAAGACATATTATTCACAGATTGGGATGCATAGATCAAGCAAACAGAATTGGCAGTAGCAAGAGTAGCAGGAGTGGAAAGGAATATAATAAAAGCAGTTAATCACACTTTGCACACCATAAACTTGATAAAAGAAGGTAATCCAAAGTCACTACAATATTTGAATGACTTGGATAAAAATTGGAACGGAAAGATGAAAATCCAAAGGGAGGTGATCACAAAATTATCAAAGATGGACTCGGAGGCATATTGGAAATTTCTTGTCAAACCTCACAGCCAAATTATGACATTGAATTGTTCACTCAATTCAATGCAAAGAATGTTGCCACCTCTTACAAATTCCATCTTCATAGGACAGGTCAGAACGCAATTCGGGGCACCTCCTCAAGTAAAACCAATGTTCGACATATGCGACCTCAAGGAAAAAGTGGCAGGCAACAAGACATCTTCATAACCTATAGCCATCAAATAATTTTTATTTTTAGAGTTAGTTGCTAGTTAAGACGAAGGTTGTTTGAAACCTCCTCATATATTTTGTATAATCTACTTTTGAACTTTAGTTAGATAGTATTTATACCCTTCTCGTGCATTTAGGAGAAGGGTCCACAATTTTATCAAAAACAACAAAGAATGCACTTTTAATTTTGTGAATGCCTTGATGAAATTATGGAACATGGTCATTAATTTTGAATATCAAACTAGTTTCTTTTGTTGGTGCACTATTGTATGCTTGGAGAATAATTTGATTAAAGAAAGGAGTTTATCTATGTCACTAGTCAAATGAGAAAAACCTCACACATAACGTACTTTTATCTTGTATGATCAGTTCTATTTTATTAAATTAGTGATAATTTTTCATTTCCATGATTTATATATGGAGTATGTTCTTTCTGTTATGTGTTAATTGCACTACTGTATAATGCTTAGCTGAAATAATTTATTTTCATATATGATCATTAATTATATGCGATATAATTTACACATTTCTTTGACTAACTATTTAGTCAAAGAAATTATCTTTACATGTTATCATCTCTGTTTAACAGGTGGATGATCTTTATTATCACATACCAAATAGATATCTTTTTAGATCGCATATTGCACAAAATACCTTGGGTTTATATTAGATTAATTTAACTATAGATTTGCATGATAGAATAAGCCATTTAGTTATCATTATTCTTATTCCAATCACTTGAAAACCACCCATTCTCATTTTCAAACCCATTCTAGGATACTGGTCCCATCATCCCTAGTCGGAGCCACCACATAAAACGGAAAAGGAGTTGCCTTCAAGGTTCCGACTGGGCGGTTATCCCCCATGTTGGAGTAGCAAAATTTAGAGGCTTCAACACTTTAGCACTAGAAGGAGGTCATCTGACTATGAATGGCATATAAATATAAATATCAATTGAAAAACATTCATAAGATTCAAAACCCCTCCACAACTTATACTTCTTCTAGATCTCATTCAAAATATCCGGATTAGAAATTTGAAGTTGTAGAAACCTCACCCTCATCTCCTGAAGTATTAAGACAACCACCTTCTTCAGATTACACTCTTGAGTCTCCTGAAGTTCACTCCTCAATACATAAATTGGAATAAATATCCATTTCTGCAGAGAAACCTGAAAAGCCCAAAGCTTATGAAGAAAGTGTAAATTCCCTATTACGAGATACTGGTGTATTAACTTCACTACAAAGTGAAAATCTTGGAGTAACCCCTTTTGAGTTTCCCATTCATTCACGATGTAAGAAAGGTTCCACATCAAAATCTAAATCTGATACTAGGGAGATCACATCACCTTTCGCTCCATTTACTTCCCCATTCACTTCTACTCAATCTGCCTCTTCTCAACTATCCATTATTTTGAATCAAACAATTAGTGCATCTACCAGTAGTACTAGTCCAGTAGTAAGTTCTTCAACATACTAATCTACTTTTGGATCTACGTCCTCATCTCCGCAACCCTCAACACAAGTTATTGCCAATCAACCTTCTCAACCTTGGACAAACCTTGGTGCTATACTTGTTTCTAATCCAAATTCTCTCCCAGCAAACCCATAAAAATGGTTACCTAAGTATAATCCTGATGATGGTCTTCCTGCTAACGAACATCTAAATAACTTTATGTTAGCCATGAACCTTAATGGAGTTGCACATGAAGATGTTGTTATTAGATTGTTTCCTCATACTTTCCAGGGATCTGCAGAATCCTGGTATGTTTCCCTTCCAACAGGCTCAATAAGGAACTAGGACAATTTTGAAGAAATATTTCTTGCAAAATTTGGTGATGATAGAACCATGGAATCTTTAATAAATGATCTTTCCAACCTAAAAGCAAGTTCAGATGAAAGGATCAAAGACTTCAACTCCAGATTTAACAAGTTTCTGAATAAAATCCCAGCTACCTCTAGACCTACAATGGATGTACAAATAGAGTGGTACATGTCCTCCCTTCTCTTTGATAATGCAATTTTTGTAGATAGACCCAATAAGGCTACCCTTGAAGAAAACATGAAAGAAGCGTTGTCTATAGAAAGGAGAATTATTTCTTTAGAAAAGAGGTCACATGTAGAAGAAAGGAAATAAAAGAAAGTGACATTCAAGGAAGATTCAAAAATTAAAGCTCCAAAGGACCCTTGCGACCTTGAGGGCCTTCAAAAATTACTGAATACCATGTCAAATGAAATGGTCGAGATCAAGAAACAGGTTGCAGAATCATCTACTCCTAAGAAAGCTCTTCGCCCATTCAAGAGAAATCCTTCTTTTGCATCCCAATGACCAAATACTGTTTCAAATGCTGCATCCGATCAAGAACCAAAAGAATAATTAGCAACCAAAGAAGAAGCAAAAACTGAAAAAGAAGTTGAGTTATATGGAATGTGGGATTTTATTCTGCTAACTGAAGAGGAAGCAAAAGCTATGCCAGTAACTACAAGAAGTAAAAGCGCTATTGATATGTCTACAACAAATTAGAAACAGAAAGCTGCTACTACTGTAAAGGAGAAAACAATAAGTAAGAAATCTAAGATTACTCAAACTGATTCTATTCCATTAAATTCTCCAACTCCTTATAAAACTTTAGTAATCTCGGATACATTGGAATATAATATAGTCAAAGATATGAAAAAGACGAGAGCAAATATTTCATTGCATGAACTGACTAAACTCAAACAACAACAAAAAATCTTACTTAAAGAATTAAAAGCAGTTCCTGTAGCTCCTTTACCATTCGTTGTAGTTACTAAAGCTGCTAAAGATATGGGAAAGCCTCCTTCATCTTCAAACAAAGTAAATCCCACAGACCTAGTTCTAATAGGTGATAGATCTATTTATCACAATCCATTCGTTCTTACTTATGAGATTTTCAACAAAAATGTCCATAATTGCCTTGTTGATTCAGGAGTCTCTTCAAACATTATGCCAAGAACTATGTACACTAAATTAAATATTACACCTCAAAAATATGTTGTACACATAGTTCAACTGGACAGGACAAAAATAGAGATACTTGGAGAAATGATATTAGTTTCAACCAGGTTGTCCTCCAACCCAAAAGTTTCACAAATAATTGATATTCTGGTGGATGATATCCTTGAATTTTACGGTTTTATTTTGAGTAGGGATTGGTCTGAAAAGTTAGACAAATACTTTGCAACTGATTAGTCTCATATGTGGTTACCATACAATGGTAAGCCTAACCAAATCAGAGTAGACCGTGAGAAATTCATGAAGTACACAATCACTGATCTCGAGGGAAGCAATGAACCTATAACTTTCACAAATAATATCATTGTAAATTACTCAGCTGATTCATTCTTGAGATCCTTTAATTGACAAAGATCGAACTTTCCAGATAATGTTGTAGTATCTCAGCTAGAAAAAATTTCGCAAACATATGCTTCCAAGTGTATAGATGTAGTTGATAAACTTGTAGATAATTCATTATTCTGGAATCTTTATTTTGATGGTCCCAAGTCTGAATATGGTGTAGGTTCTGGATGTATCTTAATCAGCTCACCAGGAGAAAAAACCATTTTAGCCTGCATGCTTGAATTTCAATCCACTAACAATACTGCAGAATATGAAGCATTGATTCAAATGTTGTACAAAGTCGTTGGCCGTGAGGTCAAGTATTTGCAAGTATATGGAGACTCTGAAATAGTTATTAAACAGGTAAGAAACACAATCCATTGTGTGTTTGGGCATCTCAAACATTATCAATCCCTAGCCCAGATCTTACTTCTCACTTCACTGCTTCTAACATTTCTTCAGTTCCCAAATTACAAAATGAAAGTGTTGATTTACTCGCCAATGTATCATCTAAGCTTATACCTTCACAGGAATTTAGTCCAGACAAATTTTCTATAGAGTTAATTTTAATACCATCCATCCTTGATAATGTAACAAACTGGAGAGTATTTAATAATGATGATGATATAATCCATTTCCTTACATCAGAAGGATCTTATGCGGAACAAATCATAGATGAACATGAACATGACTTTCAAATCAACGACAAACAAGATCAAAATCCAATTCCAAAGTATGTAGTTTAAATGGAAAATCTTTATGATTTGAAAGAAAGATTTAAAAATATTGCCAACTCCAAGGCTCGAAGTTCTACTTTGAGATTTGAAGTGGTAAACCTAGGTACCACTGAAAAGCCTCAAAACGTCAACTTAGGTCTTGGTTTATCATCTAAAGAAAGGATATCGTTCATAAAATTGTTGAAAACATATAAAGGTGTCTTTTCTTGGGATTATTCAGATCTCAAGACCTATGATACCTCTATAATTCAACATACTATACCAATGACCTCTAATGAGAAACCAGTTCAACAGAATCTTAGAAAGATTCATCCAAACCTTGAAAGCCAAATCAAATTTGAATTGAACAAACTTCTGAAAGAAAAGATAATCTTTCCCGTTAGACACTCAAAATGGGTATCAAATATGGTTCATGTTAGGAAAAAGAATCGAGATATTATGATTTGTATTGATTTTAGGAACTTAAATAGAGCTTGTCAAAAGGATAACTTTCCTTTTCCTACCATGAAGCAAATATTGCAATCAGTTGCAGGCTCTGAGTTAATGTCTTTTCTAGATATATTTTCAAGATACAATCGTATTATTGTACATCCATATGAAAGAATGAAGACAACATTGAGGACCAAGTCGGGGACATATGCTTATCAAAAGATGTTTTTTGGAATTATCAATGCAGGTGATACATTTCAACGTGCCATGGATATTGCTTTTAAAGGTATGATTAATAAATCAGTTGGTATTTACCTAGATGACATTACACTCTACTCTAGGAACAAAAACAATCACTTGAATGTCCTAAGCATATTTTTTAAAGATGCAAGAAATATGGCATTTCTCTAAATCCCAAAAAGTCATAATTTTCTTTAGTAGAAGGAAAACTCCTCCGATTCATAGTGTCCAAGGAAGGAATTTATTTTATCCTCATAAAATCCAAGAAATTGAAAAGATTCCTCTCCCACATAACAAAAATACCATGCAATCATTCCTAGGCAAGATTAATTTTGTAAAAAGATTTGTTCCCGATTTTTCACAGATTGTTCCGCCCCTTAAATCAATGATAAGAAAGAATGCAGTTCTCAAATGGGGTAAAGATGAAAGACAATCTTTTGAGTTAATAAAAAAAACCATTATCAATGCTCCTTATTTAACAACTCCATACTTTCTCAAACCTTTTTTATTATACACATTTCCATCTGATACATCAATTGCAACAATTTTAACATAGTTGAATGATCAAAACATCGAGGAACCTAACACTTTTTTCAGTTCCAATTTACAGGGTGACGAGCTAAACTACTTGGCTATTGAGAAACAAGATTTTGCTGTCTTTAAAACCTTCAAACATTTCAGACATTTTCTCCTCAAAAATCATACAAAAATAGTAGTACCTTACCCTGCAGTAAGGTAATTATTGATTCAAAGAGAAGTGGGGGAGAAAAGAGCCAATTGGGTCACTGCACTTCAAGAGCACGATGTAGAAATCTGATCAGCTAAAATTGTTAGGGGCCAAGGTTTTTGCAGGATGCTAATTGGAGCTGCCCACTTATCAACAAAATAATAACAAGGTAATGAAGTGCAAATATCAGAGGTAAGCCTCAACGATGCACAATTACAATATGTTGATTTGAAGTTTTATTTAAAGAATGGATATGCCCCTATGCATCTCAATTACAAAAAAAAAGTGATTTAAGGTTGAAATCAAATCAGTATCAATTAATTAATGATGTGTTATTTAGAAAAAATTATGATTCAGTATTATTAAGATGCCTAGAAAAACCTGAAGCTGAAAAGGTTATGAAGGAGCTACATGATGGCCCAGCTGGAGGTCATTTTGAAGGAAACACCACAACTCACAAAATCCTGCATGCAGGTTATTATTGGACAACTCTATTCAAGGATGCACATGACTATGAAAGAAAATGTAAAACTTGTCAAACTGCAGTTGGAAGAGAAATGAAACCAACATTCCCTTTACAGCCATTGAATATCCAACAACCATTTGAAAAATGGGGATTAGATATAATTGGTGAGATTGTTCCTCACTCTTCCAAGAAACACAAGTACATCCTTACAGCTACTGATTATTTCATGAAATGGGTAGAATCTATCCCACTAAAGCTAGCTAACATAGAAAGTATTACAAACTTTATTTATCAGTATATAATCACTAGCTTTAGCTTACCCACAACTTTAATGTTTGATAATGTATTATTTTTCTAGAAATACTATGGTAGAATTTTCCTTAAAAAGAGGTTTCAAAACGAAGTATTCAACCAACTATTATCCACAAGGTAATGGATTAGTTGTGTCAAACAAACAAAAGCCTTATCAGAATCATCAAGTGGACTATAGACCAAAATCATAGGAATTAGCACAAAGCATTGACATTTTCTCTTTGGGAAAATAGAATAACACATAAGGCCTCAATCGGTTCTTCTCCTTTTGCTTTAGTTTATGGAAAATAAGCAGTTATCCCCACAAACATAGCAATCCCCTCTCTCGACCTAGTGCAATTTATTAATGAAAATTCTTCCTCTTCTCTTCAAGCAAGACAATTTCAGATCCTTAAGCTTGAAGAAGAAAGAGAAAAAGCTAAAGCCACCATTCCCATCATCAGTAGTTAGTCAAAGCTTCTTTTGATACAACCTTTGCTAGTCATAAAACCTTTGAAGTAGGTGATAAGGTTTTGAAATGGGACAAAAGCACATGAGGAAAACGGAAAACACACCAAATTCCAAAGACTATGGCTTGGACCATTCCTAATCATTGAAAAATTGGTCAATCAACATTTCTTTTACAAGACTTGTTAGGTAGAGTGGATTGTTTACCCATTGATGGACAAATTTTGAAAAAATACTTTTCCTAGGAGACAACCTCTTCTAATTTTGTATCATATTGCCTTTAAGATTCTTAGGAAAATAAAGGTTAAGTAGTATTTACTTTTGGATTCTCAAAATAAAGTCTTTGACAATATTTTAATTTTTCGCTTCTATAAATAGGAAAATTTAAAGAAATAGTTAGAGCATTTGAGTATCAAAATGAACCCTATTTCTTTGGAAAAACTTGACCTTGCTAAAAACACTTATTCTTTGAATAATCTCTTATCTTTAAAAGGTATAATTTTTTTTTTATCATTTAAGAAAATAATCTTTAACCTAGTAAGGACTTTCTACAGATGAGTATCTCAAAACTC
This sequence comes from Pinus tabuliformis, assembly GCA_031772625.1. Lineage (NCBI taxonomy): Eukaryota > Viridiplantae > Streptophyta > Pinopsida > Pinales > Pinaceae > Pinus > Pinus tabuliformis. The sequence goes on along the minus strand of CM062817.1, from coordinate 1,890,073,020 downwards.
TATTATTATCATCCAAAACTCTTAAAAAGGGCCAATGATTCACCCCATCTGATAAAATTTTCGTTTTTCAGAGTGTAATTCTAAAATATGCAAAACTTAAAAGATCATAAGTCTCATTACAAGCTTGTTTACCATGATCATAGGGGTATAATTAAATTGATATTACCAATAGTGCATATCAAAACAGGGTAATAGCCAATTATCCAATCAATCAAAGGACAAAGGGCCTCATCAAGAGCCAACTTGTTCAGTTTAGTTACAACTAGTGAATGAAATTGCCATTATTGGGTTACCAAGCCTAGATAATGTCTTTTAAGAAACTTGAAAAGAAAAATTACATGAAAGGAAAAAATGATATCCAAATGAGAAAGAAAGAAAATGAATATCATTTTGAATTTTGAAAATTACTTTGGATGGGACAATGAATCATTGTTGGTTAAGAGATAACCCTGCCGAGGTTATGAATGCCTGCTAGTAGTGGAGGCTCTATATGTGATGGGTGACCTCCTGGGAAGTCCTGGTTACCGGGTGCAAGCCCCGGAAGTGATGATTGATGCTATGTGTTTCATTTCACTAGTTTCAATCCCACTTCTTCACCCTTGTGAGCATCACCCGATGCAATGAGTGCTAAGTGAACTATTCAAAAATCATGAGAAATTAGTCAGTTACGACTAGCTCTCATGGAAATGGTCATACGTGAATGGCTTACTTAACGCAATTGAATCCCAAAATGATATCTAATATAATGCACTGCGTAAACCCCCATACTTAAATTCAAAAAGAGTCAAGGGATATCTACTTGAATGGTTCATGAGGCACAACACTTGCTAAGGTTTTGTAAATGGGGTAGCAAGCTAAGTGGGCTTGATTGTGGGGAAAACTCCACAGTTAAGCGCGCTTGAGCCAGAGGAGTTCTGGGATGGGTGACCTCATGGGAAGTCCTAGTTACCAGGTGCAAGCCCCGGAATTGATGATTGATGCTATGTGTTTCATTTCACTAGTTTCAATCCCACTTCTTCACCCCTGTGAGCATCACCCGATGCAATGAGTGCTAAGTGAACTATTCAAAAATCATGAGAAATTAGTCAGTTACGACTACCCCTCATGGAAATGGTCATACGTGAATGACTTACTTAACGCAGTTGAATCCCAAAATGATATCTAATATAATTCACTGCGTAAACCCCCATACTTAAATTCAAAAAAGAGTCAAGGGATCTCTACTTGAATGGTTCATGAGGCACAACACTTGCTAAGGTTTTGCAAATGGGGTAGCAAGCTAAGTGGGCTTGATTGTGGGGAAAACTCCACAGTTAAGCGCGCTTGAGCCAGAGGAGTTCTGGGATGGGTGACCTCCTGGGAAGTCCTGGTTACCAGGTGCAAGCCCAGGAAGTGATGATTGATGCTATGTGTTTCATTTCATTAGTTTCAATCCCACTTCTTCACCCCTGTGAGCATCACCCGATGCAATGAGTGCTAAGTGAACTATTCAAAAATCATGAGAAATTAGTCAGTTACGACTACCTCTCATGGAAATGGTCATACGTGAATGACTTACTTAACGCAGTTGAATCCCAAAATGATATCTAATAAAAAATAGCCTGTAGAAGAAACCTACTATATCTCTTTAAATCATAGTATTGACTGATGCAAACATTTGTATGTTTATCACTGCAAGAGTAAAGTAGTGGAATAAATAAATTGAGTGAGTGATTATGATTTCAAAGAAATTTTGTTTAGTTTATAACTCATGTAATTATTATTCCTATAACTCTTTTAATTTTTAAATTTTAGAAATTTCAAAATACCAATCAAAGATAGCGGGTTCTCCCAAGTGAATCACCAATTTTTGTACTATGTAGTTCACCCCCCCCATTTATAGGGAGTAATAGTTAACATTTGACATATAAATGGGGATCCTTTTAAATTTTTAGCCTTTGAAAATAAATAATAACGCTGCATATTTGCCTTAAACCTTTAGAATACGACCCATACTTAAAACTTTTACTACAAATCACATTTCACAGTTTTCCATGTGACAATTATAAACATCCTAAAGAAAATCGCGAAATGCGATATGCGATAAAGCCCCCCACTACGAGTTTCTGATCACGACCCTCTAAGAATATGCGATTGCACTTCACAAGTCGCAATTTAATAAAGCATGCCATTGTTTTATCCCTTAAAAATTGTGAAATGTGATATTGTGATGTTTCACAATTGCATTTCACAATATCTCCAAGTAGCGCTATATTGCAATGTTTGAAAGGCGCGATGTAGAAAAATAGGCATGAAGCGTGGGAAGTTACTGATTTTTAATGAAATATTAAGTGGGTTGATAGAGAAATTATTGTTTAGAAGCTCGAGGAGAGAAGTTAATTTTTTCAAGTTATGGCTAGTTAACATAGAGATTGCATTTAAATATTCCCACAATTAAAGTCATTTCAAAGAGATCTCAGCCTTAATTTCCCTTTACTATGTATGTTGATACATATCCCTTTCATTTCAGGGAAGCTTTAGAAGAGATGTCCTTACAGAAAGTAATGAAAAAATAGAAGCAAAAGAGTGTTTAAGAGTATGAGGTTACAAAGATGTCGCCCATATTCACTGATATAGTTTGTAATCCTGATGGAGGAGAAACGGCGTGGGAAGTCATCTACACTAGACTTGAAGATGAGAAACCTAAAATTACTGTTACCAAGGCAACAACAGATTCAATAAAACCCTTGGGAGTTCAATTCAAAGATCTTTCTTGCTCTTTTCTTCACAGAATAGGAGCAAGAGCCAAGATACTACCATACATAGATGTCAATATTGAAGACAAACAATTCAAGAACTCAAAGATGGAGTTGATAGGATAAATTAAATCTAAAGATTTGAAACAAATGTATCATCTTCCTGACCCTTAGGATATATATAATAAATCATTCCTGGCCAAGTTTGCGAAGTAGAATGAAGAACACTTCAAGATGATTCAGGGATGGAGAGTCCTAGAAAACAAATTCAAATATGATAAGATGGGTATGTACCACATAGCGTCTTTCGCAAATCCTCATAACTATGCAGCTTATATGTTATGTAGATTGTATGGAATTCCTAATAATACCAAGTTCTCTATAGAATGGGTCCCTTCAATTGATGCATGTGTCAATTCTCATATAATGAATTGGGCTACTATCCTATCCGATAACTTAGCTACTACTATTTATAAATATCATCAAAAGAGATCCACCTCCATAGAGAACCTTCCTCCATTTTATATGAGTGCCTATATCATGGACTCTATTTATTTCTGTACTAAGTTTCCAGTTATGGGTTGGAAATGGAACTTAAAAGAGCCATACCCCATCCATCTCAATCAAAAACAGATGTGGGAATCCCATTTTATACCCAATTTTTACAAGATATGCCATGGCGTTATTCTACCATTACATAAAATGATTTTTAACAAAAAGGCCCTCAGGTTTTCTAAGGAAGCCGCTACATACATTCTTGTAGTAGGAAATTACTTTGCTAAAAAATGGTTCAAATATATCAAGGTTTACGACAGTACAATAGAACCACATGTACTCCCTTTGTATGTCTCGAACAAGCTGTTAGCCAAAGAAATAGATCACCAAACTGTTGGAAAAGGCTTAACCAAGACCTTGAAAGATAGGAAAAAATCAATATGGCCACCCTTTCCATCCGGTGTGGTTCTTTTTCATTGGAAAACTTCAACCATGCAAAAAAAGAATTACTAAGCATAGAGAGCCTCAAGCTATATACTATTCCAGAAAGGAAATTTGACCCAGAGAAAGTAGCACAAAAAGTTAGTACGACGCTAAAGGTCAAACCCTTTATCCACGAAGCTCATGAATTTGAAGATTTTTTACAATCAGCTGAATATTTCGAACAAGCATTCAATTGGGTGAAGGTGAATTGGAATCTTGATGACTTCAAAAGGTTTCAGGAATTTAGAAATCAGAGGCTTGAAACAATCCCATTGCATTTGTTAAGAACTGATGACAAACCTATGCCTAGAGTAACCATTAACAATGAAGGATCAAATTCTCACAAAAATTATCAGGTGAATGCAACCCAAGACATAGGGAAGGCACATGAAACAGAGGCTACAACAGAATCTAGTAGAAGGACAGATGAGAAACAGGTCAAAAGTGACCTAACTCAAGATATCGGTCCCAAAGGCAAAAGCAATGATATGGAGCATGAATGGGACCAATTTAATAAAAATCTCCAAGATACTACCAAACCAACAGATGTCCAAGAAACTACAGGATATCATACTCCACAACAAACTCAAAATTTTTTAGTCTGAGCTTATGAATGAGCAAGGGACAAGTTCATAGAATGCAGAAATCATTCCTACATTTTCGACATCTGATATTATCCTAAAGGTTATAGAAATACCTCCTTCATATTTATTCTACAACCCACTTCATAAGGTTGTAGTAAGAAGACATAGGAAAAGGAGAGTGGAAACACCTGAAATCCCACCAAGGAATGAACCAATGGATATAGTCTGGAGGGATATTCATTCAAATCCAGCTGAAAATTTAATGAGGTCGTCACAATTTATAGGGGCATAGGATACTGACACCATGGATAAAGCCAATGAAGTATCTGTTTTGTTAAGGGAAAGATAAGAAAGGATAGCACAGCTTGAGCAACAACATGGGAATCGAGAAATAAAATGTAAACAAGCAAGCCGTGGAACAAATAGTCCAATTGGAGAAAAGTATGGAAGTACTTAGGATAAGCCACGAAGCAGACATCTCTGAAAAGAATGTGAAAATCCAAGAGTTTCAAGAGGCTATGGAGAAATATAAAGATGTCCCCACTGTTGATGAGTTCATCAAAAAGGCATTGGAGCTAAGCTCCATTATGTGAAAACAACAGAATATATTCTGCCAGAAAATGTCCCATATCACCCCTTATTTGAATACCAGTGATCAATTAACAGATAATGAAATTGATCAAAGAAATGAGTAAAATGAATTAAATACTAAGATCTCTAACTACATTGAATGGAAATAATCTGTAGAAGGATGAAGCATTAATCTGCCAGAGATTGAAGAAACACATAAAGACATATTATTCACAGATTGGGATGTGCGGATCAAGCAGGCAGAATTGGCAGTAGCAAGAGCAACAGGAGTGGAAAAGAATATAATAAAAGCAGTCAATCACAATTTGCACACCACAAACTTGATAAAAGAAGGTAATCCAAAGTCACTGCCAGATTTGATTGACATGGATAAAAACTAGAAAGCGAGATGAAAATACAAACGGAGGCGATCAAACAATTATCAAAGACTGACTGGGAGGCATATTGGTAATTTCTTGTTAAACCTCATAGCCAAATTATGACACTGAATTGTTCACTCAATTCAATGCAAAGAATGTTGCAACCTCTTATAGATGCCATCTTTGTAGGACAGGTGAGAATGCAATTCAAGGCACCTCTTCAATTAAAACCAATGTCCGACATATGTGACCTCAAGGAAAAGTTGACAAAAAACAAAACATCTTCATAACCTCTAGTCATCAAATCACTTTTATTTTTAGAGTTAGTTGCTAGTTAAGAGCAAGGTTGTTTGAAACCTCCTCAGATATTTGGTATAATCTATTTTTGAACTTTAGTTAGATATTATATGTACCCTTCTCATGCATTTAGAGAAGGGTCCACAATTTTATCAAAAACATTTGCAAAGAATGCACTTTTGTAAGTTTGTGAATGCCTTGATCAAATTGTGGAACATGGTCATTACTTTTGAATATCAAACTATTTTCCTTTGTTGATGCACTACTGTATGCTTGGAAAGTAATTTGATTGAAGAAAGGGGTTGATCTATGTCACTAGTCAAATAAGCAGAACCTTACACATATCGTACTTTTATCTTGTATGATCAATTCAGTTTTATTAAATTAGTGATAATTTTTTGTTTTCATGAATTATATATGGAGTATGTTCTTTCTATTATGTGTTAATTTCACTAATGTATGATTCTTAGCTGAAATAATTTATTTTCATATATGATCATTAAATATATGTGATATAATTTACACATTTCTTTGAATAACTATTTAGTCAAAGATATTATCTTTACATGTTATCATCTCTGTTTAACACGTGAATGATATTTATTATCACATACCAAACATATATCATTTTAGATGACATATTGAACAGAATACCCCGGGTTTATATTATATTAAGTTAATTAGATATTTGCATGAAAGAATAGGCCATTTAGTTATCATTGTTCTTATTGCAATCACTTGAAAACCACCCATTCTCATTTTCAAACCCATTATGGGAAACTAGTCCCATCATCCCCAATCATAGCCACTGCATCAAACAGAAAAGGATTTTCCTTCAAGGTCCATACTGGGTGGTTATCCCCCATGTTGGAGCAATAGAATTCTAGGCTTCAACACATTTATAACACAAGGCTTTTGGCATAAGACTCAAAAGATGAACATGAAACCTCCTCAGGGCATTTAAATATGAAACATGGTTGTATATTCCAAATTTTAATATTGGACCATAGTAGTATATGAGTCCCCAATGGTTGTAACAAATGCTGACTCATGGCATATGATAACCAAATGTTTAAACTTAGACTTCGTAATATATCATATCCGCTTCATCCGTGCTGACAGTTTTAACTTTGGTGAATGTTATCAAAGGTTGGTGGATAACCATGCTGCAGTGGCATATGACATTTCAAAATAGCAACTTTGCATCATATCAATACTCATTTTCCACATTAACCACACTTCGCGGCATGTGGACTCCAACTGCACTTATCTCGTGGTGTATAACAACTTTGTTCCATTAGAGGTTGCCAATAACGGTTCATTAGCACCGATGATACGTAACAATGTTTGCGCCATATTTTTTTTAAACCCACTCCATCGGACTTGACACCATAGTATATATGTATTTTGTGCCCACCTTGTAAGTGAACCATAGTTGGCATATTGGAAATGCATTGGAAGATAGTGTTGGAGGTTGTGAGTTTGAATCTCCTATAACCCTGCAACTCATAACAACTTTTAAAGGCTATGGAGAGGCCACGTGGCAACCATTCATTGGCCCATGTGGTGCTCTTTTATTGGCTCAAAAACATCAACCAATAGCAATTTGATAAAAACCAAAATGAGCTACCTTGCGGAATCCAGGCTTTCCACAATGTAAAATTGAACCTTGAGCATTGACTAACATCTGCGTTTGACTTTTCCCTATGGTGACTTTGAATTTTCACCTATTTAGAGGAAAAATTTAGCAGGCGTTGTCTCCCTCATATGGAGGCCAAATACGAAACCAAAGATACCATTGGAATCAACACGTCGAGCTCTTCAATTTGGCATTGATTTCATGAGCATTTGGGATGGTAAAATACTGCATATGTCAAGAACAATTTTGATACCTAGGACCATCTTGGTCTTCAAACATATAGCAAACTTTCACTGGACATTAACAAGATCCATACTAGATCATCCTCCCAACAAAAGGGACTTTTCGACCTCCAAAATTTTTATTACAAACATGAGTTTTATTACATTCAAGAATTAGTATAAAAACCATCTAGACCCTATTTATAGGCTTAACTAGGCCTACTGATGATCCTCATCATTAGAAAACTATATGGACCTTAATAAACCTCCAAGCTTATTAAATCAACTCTTCACACAATTCCTTACATATTTTAATCATATTTTTCTTAATGAGATGAGTAAAAGTAAGATGTTATGTCTAGTGGTCTAATGTGCATTGATTGCTAGTTTTTGAGAACAAATCATGGCAATTTTGGCTAATTAAGGGCAGCAACTCGAATGAGAAAAGGAGGAGAGATTGTAGGAGATAGATACTCCTCATTTGATCCTCACTCATTTGAATATTCCTCCATCAAATCACACTAGCTCGGAGTTGCAAGCAGTCGAGTAATTAAGATCAAAATGTAGCTGAGTCAGTGACAGTTAAGAGCTAGTTCATCTTGAGTTTGAGAACCTAGGCTTAGATACAACAAGCTTTCAACAAAAAGTATCAAGACTACTGCAGGTCCAAAGAAACCAAAGAGGAAATTTTTAGGATGACCTTGGGGCATGATGAATCCTTAGAGGATTATGAAGAAAGATTCTATCTTAGCTACAAAAAGGCGAGGTGCACACTTGATCTTGAGTCACTAAAGTTAGTCCTACTCTTAGGGGTAAGGGAAGCTCTTCTGGATACCTTAAACCTGCTAGCAGGAGGGGACACCTACCATCTACCTTATGATGATATCAAGATTGTCTTTAGGAACTTTTCTAGAGTAGCTAGAAAAATGGGTAGGTGTAGTCAACCAATGCCGAGCTCATCCTCTTCCAACACATCCATAAAAGGTGAAATTGGAAATATGTTCGAAGATTTCAAGAGTGAAATGCTGCAAACCCTTTCCCTACAGATGGACAATATGCACATCAAGAGAAAGCAGGATGAAGTAGATAGAGCATTATCCATCTTCTGCCCTAGATGCATAAGGAGGCACCATAGGAATGAATGTCCATTAAACCTGATCAAAATCTACTCAGCCCGTGAAGAAGACTACTTCACAGACAAGTTCCCTTCTCTACGTGGACTAAAAGATGTGTATTAGGGAGTTGAAGGGGTGAATGAACAGCTCTACTACATAAATCAAAGGAGACCCCAACGGCCTTGGCCATACCAGCAAGGCATGCTCGTCCCTCATGGGCTACACCCCCTCCTTGGTATTTTTCACCTTGTTTTGGGAAGTTTTAGTGTTTATGGATAAATGCCTAAACCCCTAGACTAGTAGCTAAGTCTAGAACAACAGTGCAAAGAATTCTCTACTTTTCCTATAACCAATAGATTAAATAAGATAGTAAATAAGCCTACCAGAAGCTTTCGCTTACTCCTTATCTCCCTTGACGAATTATGTCACTTATTTTCGTACCTAATCTGCTTGAAAAGTACTTGCACACAGACAGAAGAAAAAAATTGATCAAAGCATATGATAATGATCTATTGATTCAACCTAAAATTGAATCAAGTGCATAATACACATATGAAAGCATCAATAAACAATAGAAACATATGTAAAAAGATTTGAACACTTTATTAGTAAAAGGAAGAGTTACAATCCAATTTGCTTGATTCAGTGTCACTCCTCCAGTTCAATCCCATCCTCTCCTCATAACAAGCAAGACATTTTGACATCATTACAATACTTGAAACCAACTCAAATCACATACTAACAGCATCTCCCTATAATTCAATGATTTCTAGCCCCTGATCACTTAGATGAGTGGTATTTTTATAGGTGAATGACGAAAGTTATGCCATAAATGGTGACAATGAATGCCCTTCCAAACTTAGGATTTAGTTCCATGGAGGATGGGATGAAGGGATTGATGTTCCTTAACTTCCTCCCTCATCCAATTTCAAGCCCAAAGGAGTGGATAGCCTTGGAAACTTCTAGAAGCATCCTATGGATAAGAATATTCCAAACCCCAATGCATATTTCTCTCAAACTCGCCCAGTTTAGGCCAAAGAGGGCTCAAGTGTGCTGCAATGCACTGTGACAGTGTATTGGGCTACACTACAGTGCACCCTGATAAAGGCTTTCCTGCGCTAATCTTCTTAGAGGCAATTTTTGGATGATTTCAATCATGGAATCTCTTGGGAAGGAGGTATTCTGATGGTTGATTTCATTAGGGCATGTAACAACTGAATTATGGTTTGATGGGCCCTAATAATACTAATATGTAAGTCGGGGTTGATGTTCCCAAGTGGATTTGTAACAGTTGCCCCCTAAAGCATGAAGTCATAAATATGTATGTTGATTGAAATACTTTACTATGTGGAGAGGAGGTTTCGAAGTGGAAGGTGACTTGCATCAATTACAATACATATATCATGATAATTTGATTTTTTCTCATGAACTTGCTGAGGGAAGGCATACACATGCTCAGATTATAAACTTTCATTACATGTACAATGTTAGGCCCCTATACTACTAGTGATTACCCCATTACTATTGTAGTTATACCCATTATTTATATTGTTGTGCCCCTATTACCCCCACATTGTTACTTATGTGCCCCATAGAATCCCTCTATTGTTATTTTTGTGGCTTTATATTATTATTGTTAGGTCGGCTATATATAGAAAGGAGGTTTTGTCATTTGTATCATCCAAGAATTATTCATTTATGTAATGTAAAGGAGGTTGCCCCCTCGAAGAGGCTGAATTCTAAGGCGTTGATCTATCTTTTCTATCTTTTCTTGAGCTGGTTTCATAACATTTGGTATTAGAGCTTTGGGTTCTAGGGTTTCGCTGCTCCAATGGGATAGTCTGGTTATTGCTGCGCCACCCCCGGGCCGTCCCGCCCCGCCCGAGGGGCGGAGCGTCGATTCCGGGAATCGACGCTCTGCCTGTCGTATAATCCAATTCGATTTACGGACACTAAAACTATTTAACTTGAAAGGACAATCTGTTTAACTTGAAAATTAATTATGAATTACAGTACATCTGAAGCAAACATGCAGTCATGGCGCAGTTTTGGAATATAGTTTTAGTGTCCGTAAATCAAATTGGATTATACGACAGGCGGAGTGTCGATTCCCGGAATCGACAGGTGTTGGGCCTCAAAATAGTCCCTATTTTCACTCCATTATTCACCAATATTTTCACATTTTACCTTCATGTTACCTCCATTCCACCTCCACATCATTCCATCTACCTCATTATTGGATTATAACTATGCTTTTCCAAAGTTATTAATTCTTAACATTTTTAAGTGAATTTATGGCTAAACTTTAGAAAATAAAATGCTTATACTTATACCTAACAATTAGAATGAGTTTGTTGACATGTGTAGGCACAAAGGAAGCTTCCAGGGCATCTTTATGTGGCCTTGAATGATCAAATTCGAATTTGATAAGATAAGCTTCATGGAGAAGATCATGGACCTCATGGAGGAGATCATGGAGGATGGGGTTATGTGTCATCATTGGTTGAGAAATATGTGGGTCAAAGGAGAGAATAGTGGGTCTACATTTATGAGGTTGTTATCATAAGTTTTTGTATAAATAGGAGTACCTCCTCCATTCCAAAGGAGAGGACTCTTAGAGAATTGTATCCAATTGATGATGGAATAGAATAAGGCTTCATTTTTCATATATTTCCATTATGTACTTTTAGATATAAATTTTGTGAATGTAGGATATGAATTTATGTAGTTTTAGACATAAGTTTTCTTAATGTAGTATATGGAATAATTTGTCTTGTTCTTAGGAGAATTGAGCTCACTCTAAAAGGATGAGAGAAACATGTTATTTCATATTAGATCTTACTTCATTTAATTTCTTATATGTTTGAGGATTTGTTTGTGATTGATGAATGAGTTTTAAATTAGAATGTAATCAGCATATGAGAGGACAACTAAGGGTCTAAGTTAGGCTCTCCCTCTCTATTTGATTTGTATGATAATTGGAATTCATTCTTTTTCTTTTATGTTTCAAGTATCATATGAGGAGATACCAAGAGTCTAAGTTAGGTTCTCTCTCCAATGATTTATATGGTAATTGAAATTCATTCTTTTGCGCTTTTATTTCATTTCTTCTGCTTATGAATGAATCTTAGTTTAGTTTGGATTAGTGCATGAGAGGACAATCAAGAGACTAAGTTAGTCTCTCTCTCTACTTGAATCTGAGCAACAATTAAAGTTCATTCTCTTGTCTTTATTTCAAGTTTTTAGTTTTATATGGTTTCTCTATGATATTGTAGGGAAGGACAACCAGGACCTCCTTAGTTAGGAGCCTCTTCCCTTGCATATTATATTGAATCGTAAATGATTAAGTTAGACATAGGTTAGTTGCCTACTCCTGCATATATTGTGCTGGCATCATCACAAGCTTACGAGTTTCCCTGGTGGATAATTTATGAGCAATTTAAGTCCAATAAATTGCCAAACATTTTGGCGCCATTGCCGGGGATGGTGCTAAGGGATTAGGCATTAGAATTTAATTCAGTGTTTATTTTTCTTTAGAAAAAATAACTTGTGAGACCTGGTGACAGCAGGATCTTCACAAAGGAGTTTAAGTTTAAGTTTTTTTATGTTTTAGTGTTTAGCTAGTTTTAAATTTTGTCTTTTCAAAAACACCCCCCCTGCATAAATAAAAACGAATCAAGCGACTAGTATGCTCTCTTCCTGCACTTAGTGCGATCAGGAAGATCAGAAAGTCTATTGATTTCGTTCGAATAAAAATACTCTTGTTGGAAAACTAATGTGTAATATGTCAATAAAGAATTTTGTGAAAAAAAAAAAAAAAACATCTTTAAATTTTTAGATGAAATTTAGTTTTTTAATTTTAGATTTAAAAAAAAATTAAAAAAAAATTAATAATATATATATATCATATATATATATATATATATATATATATTAAAAAAAATTAACCATTTGTTTTGTTTCTTTTGTTTTTTTAGATATTTAAAAAAATATATATAAAAAAAAAATGTAAAACATTAAATAAAAACCACCGAGAATGTGACTGAGACAATTTTCTTTTGTTGCAGGCTGATCGGCCATGGTGGTCCTTTGGCTGGGCTGTAAGAACTGGCATCCAATGTTCGCATTACATGGGCGAGGGCTGCAACGTCCACGTTGAATAATGCCCTTCCTCCTCTTTCGCCAGCCCAAGGTAAACCGAGAGGAAAACGTGCAGCAACGGAGTCAAATATTTCTGGATCCAGTGTTGCTACTGAACCCCTTAAACGATGTGCAATGTTATCAGATGTGTCCAATATCTGTAAGGAAGTGGCCGCGGTTTATTTCTTGAAAAAAACCAAAAGCAGTTAAGGTTGTATCTCAGAATGCCAATGCCAAGGGAAGAGGCCGAGGAATTCCTCGGAATAACAAGAAGATTACTCAAGAGGCAGAGATTAAAAAAAAGACCTCACCAGCTATTTGTAATGTTGACGATGCATCTGCTGGTAATGCAATCGGGGATGATAAGCAAAACAATAATGTGAACACTCTAAAAGAAGTATAGGACAATCCTAAAGAACTTAATCCAATTGCTGAGCAAATTTCAGTACACCCCCATTGCAAACAGTCAGTGGAAAAACCGAATGAGAAAGAGATTGTGGTAAGTGATAATAAAGCAGCAGTTGCTTCTCTGAAGCAGCAATCAACATTGCAGTCTCTACGTATACCAAAACAACCCAAATCTTCTTTTCCTCTGGCAAGGCTTCATGAAGATGTGGGACGGTCTAGCTGTTCGGATTTCATTGACATTGATTCGGAATTCCAAGCTTCAATTCTTGGAAGGATGCAGTGACTTCAAACGTGGTGGCCGGCGGTTCATTGTCGAAGTGTTTCGTATGCAAATACACTTTAACGTCCATGCACATCATGCACGATATTGGGAATGTCGCCCTCCATCCTTGTTTATGTTGGTCATTGATTTGGCCATTATTCCTTCCCTCATTCAAAGCCGCCCCAGCCCCCCACCGGAAGAAAAGGTAAACATATTTTAAACATTATCTTGAAGAGCAAAAGAGATGCGCTGCTTGAACAGATACAAGATCCGCTTGAAGAGATAAAAGATCTTTTACATTTTTAAGGCGATTTTGGAGGTGAAAAGATGAGTGTTCCGGCGTTTTCGATGGTGATAGTAGATGCTGTGGACGTGGACGCAATGCAGCTGCCCGTGCACCTTGATGATTATCCTAGTAGGAGGCGATTGATGATTATCCTGGAGATCGCGAGCGGTGGGAGATTGCCCTCCATATATGGGTTGACAAGGAATATATCTACATCATTCCTGCCGGCGGTTACGGTTGTGAAACATTTTGCCTACAAGTCTAGTTGTAATCGCAGCAAGAATCGGTCGATCTGGAAGAGTTTCTGGAAGAACAACAATGGTCGGCGGCATTCCAGGACGACATTTCGATCCCCTTCGACGATTTCATAAACGATTATGCACCAACTTTTGTTGATGAAATAATCCGCAGATCTCCAATGGCGGATCTGCAACAACAAATATTGCCATTAAGATTCAAAATCTTCCTAGATCTGGCGGAGATCTCGCCTGTCATGGCAATGGGAAGGATTTGTTTGGTTGTTTTGTTGGTATTAGCACTGTGTTTGAATGTTTCACTGGCGTCGAAGAAGATGAAGGTCTGCGACAAGGGATGGGAATGCAAGGGGACTTATTGCTGCAACCAGACTATATCGGAAATTTTCACAGTGGACAATTTCGAAGAACTCTTCTCCAAGAGGAATACCCCAGTGGCTCATGCGGTGGGTTTCTGGGATTACTATTCCTTCATCAACGCGGCTGCACAGTTCGAGGGCATATGATTTGGTACTACTGGAGGACAGCTGATGCAGCAGAAGGAGCTTGCAGCCTTCCTTAGCAATGTTGCAGCTGAAACTTCATGTGGTTACAATGTTGCTACTGGTGGTCCAACTGCTTGGGGTTTGTGCTACAAAGAAGAAATGAGTCCGGACCAGCTATACTGTGATCAAAATTTGCTATACCCTTGCGCTCCAGGAGCCAGTTACCATGGACGTGGTGTCCTGCCTATTTAATGGAACTTTAACTACGGACCGATTGGTGAAGCACTGAAACTTGATTTGCTTACTAATCCAGATATGGTGTCAAACAATGCCACGATAGGATTTTTAACTGCAATGTGGAGGTGGATGAATCCCATCAAGCCAAAACAACCCTCTGCTCATGATGTGTTTGTGGGTAACTGGAAACCAACCAAAAATGACACTGAATCATATAGGCTCCTTGGTTTTGGAATGGTCATCAATGTTCTAAATGGGGGTTTAGAATGTGGGAAAGGGGATATTGATGCAATGAACAACAGGATTTCACATTACCTGTATATCCTTGATTTGCTGGGCGTTGGACGAGAACAAGCCGGTGATAATCTTGATTGTGGCCAGCAAGTTCCTCTTAACCCTGTTATAACTTCTACCACCTCTCGTTAGCTGGCAGTTTGTAGTTTTATCTATCCAAGGCCATCCTTGATCCAATTGATAGTAGGGTGATCGTGATAAGGTTTGTTGCCGTTTTATCACTCTACGGTTTCGCCTTTCACGGTCTAAAACCATTATTCGTCAGTCTATTTCAAGTTTGAATTGCCCATGGTTTGTTTTTAATAAGTTTTCATTTTTTTTATTTACAACTAAAACGAATAAAAAAATCAACATACATAATAAATTAAAAACCATTGTTTTTAATTTGTTATAAAAATAAAAAATATTTTGTGTGTTGTTATGTAAATAAAAATAAAAAATAATTTGTGTGTGGATTAGAATTAAAAAAATAAGAAAAAATAAATAAACATTTCCTTTTTATTTATTTAATATTTTGTATAATAAGAAAAATCAAAGCAACAAAATAATTTTTTTAAAAAAAGAGAGGATTTCTTTATTTTTATTTTTAACTTAAAAAAAAAATAAAATTAATAATAACTTTTTAGTGATAGTTTTTTTTCATTATTAGGTTTTATAAATTTTTGTTGATAGCAAAAAAAAACATTTCAACTTAAATAATAAATTAAAAAACATTTTATGTTGTTTTAAAAAATAAAAAACAAAAAAATCAAAACAACACAAAATAGTTTTTTTATTTTTATTAAAAAAACTAACTTTTAGAAATTTTCTTTAGTAGGATTTGATAAATAAAATTGTGTTGATTTTTAAATATTTCAACTTAAATAATAAATTAAAACATTTATGTTTTTAATTTATTGTTTAAACAAAAATCTAAAAAAAAATAAATAAAATCAATATACAAAAAAAAAAAAAATTATGTTTTCATAAAAAAAGAGATAAAATAAAAAAAAATTCACAAAATTCACACAGCTTTGCAAATAAAAAAAAAGGGATACTTGGAAACACATTTCGAAAATCGATTGGAGGATTCTCAAGACGATAATTATTTCTAACAGCTTTTAGTTGGCATCACATCTTTTTGTTCTATGCTTTATGACGCACTAATATGCAGGACAAAATTGCCAAGCACATGAGTTATCTAACACCAAGAGGGAGTATTATTTTTCATGGTTGTTTTTAAAATGGATTGAAATTGATATCATGAATTGAGTCACTTGCAACACTTTGATTTTTATTAAATCTATTTTATTTGGTTAGAAATTTTTGCGTAAGAATCATGAAGGAAATGCGCAATTCTTCTTGAACAAACTTATGTTGTCTTTCTGCCAAGTTTTTTTTACAGGTTACAGGATGACAAAGTGATCATTAAGGAGACTTCACTGTGACGACAATTAGTCTTCCAACGACTAAATTCATGAAAAATTCTGAAGACAAATCCATCTCCACAACCACTACTTTCCACCTCCCTTTCTGAAAAGATTTTGAATCCAATCAATTGTACATCCATATCGCATGACACTTCCATATCCATTTTTCACAGCAAGAGTTTTTATCCATCCACCATGCATTTTCCTTACATCCATCCATTTTCTTTGTCATTATCATTCCCCTTCATTTCCACCAATAAAACTCTGCTTGAGTCAAAGTCCTAGAGTCTATGTATCATTGAAAAAAACACCTAGAGGCTTGCATGCCTTAATGGCAAGTACTCTTGCCAATGAACAATGGGAGTACATTAATATCCCTTGTTCGTTGGATCTTGTAGGTGACTCGACTACGACAAATTTATTCGTACCTACAAAGATGTGTTAGGCATCATGACTCCCATTGGAATCAATGGTGGGAGCTCTTGTGTTGGCTAGGGGCATTCATTAACGGCCACTAAGTCAACAACTTCTTGCTATGTTCGACATCGACACATTTAATCACATAGTAAGATTTGTGCCAACAAGCGTTGAAGACTTGAAGACCCATATTTTGTAGCAGATGAAGCCAATTTCCATTCATTGTATTTCCATGCATTGTATACATTGTATTTCACTTGAGGACAAGTGAATAAATAAGGCTGGGAGGAAAATGTAACTTCTATATTTTGTATACCTTCCAAGCCTTATATGTTTTCAACCATATTCAGCAAGACTCATCAGATTCATCATCCAGCAGCAGATACAACTTTCAGCCATGATCAACAGACTCCTCAGATTTTTCATCTAGTAGCAGAGGATCCAACAGCTGATACGACAATACAGATCCATCTTTCATCCACAACTTGAAGAAGAAGCTTCAGAGCAGAATTGTGGCAACTGAACATGCATGATTCATCCCCCATTTTCACAACCAAGTAAGGAGGACTATGAACGACATTTTTGCAGCCACACGTGAACAACTCTCATCCATTTTTGGAAGGGTAAGTTAAGGTATGATATTTTCTAACTTTTAACCATTAAATTCTTTGAAAAGTTAGAATAATAATTTTTGGAAAAACTTCACTTCCTTTTCCCTTCTTTTCCCCATTTCACATAACTTCCCAAACCATCCGTTTAAGGGGAAGGATACACTTACATGCATGCTTTGTTACATTCATATCCACATTCATATATCACAACCCCACTTAACCCCACTTACCTTCAAAGTATATTCATTATTACATGAGCTTACAAGTGGCTTTGATAAAAGTATTTAAAAGTTAATTGGATGCAACAAATCATGGTTGTTACACAAGAACCAACCATGATGCATTCCTACAAAAATAATCTGCAACAAAAATCACATTATCAATATGCAAAGATCATACATTGAATGCAACAAACAAAATATGGTTGAAACACAAGAACCAACCAATTTGTAATTCATCAAAATAATGCTTTGCAAAAGTTATGTAAATGATATCATGCAGAGTTTAAGCCAAAGCTCAAAAAGTAATGTAATAGATTGCATGAGGACATGCAATACCATTGATTGCATGAGGACATGCAATATATTGAGTTTGGGGGAGATGTTGGGCCTCAAAATAGTCCCTATTTTCACTCCATTATTCACCAATATTTTCACATTTTACCTTCATGTTACCTCCATTCCACCTCCACATCATTCCATCTACCTCATTATTGGATTATAACTATGTTTTTCCAAAGTTATTAATTCTTAACATTTTTAAGTGAATTTATGGCTAAACTTTAGAAAATAAAATGCTTATACTTATACCTAACAATTAGAATGAGTTTGTTGACATGTGTAGGCACAAAGGAAGCTTCCAGGGCATCTTTATGTGGCCTTGAATGATCAAATTCGAATTTGATAAGATAAGCTTCATGGAGAAGATCATGGACCTCATGGAGGAGATCATGGAGGATGGGGTTATGTGTCATCATTGGTTGAGAAATATGTGGGTCAAAGGAGAGAATAGTGGGTCTACATTTATGAGGTTGTTATCATAAGTTTTTGTATAAATAGGAGTACCTCCTCCATTCCAAAGGAGAGGACTCTTAGAGCATTGTATCCAATTGATGATGGAATAGAATAAGGCTTCATTTTTCATATATTTCCATTATGTACTTTTAGATATAAATTTTGTGAATGTAGGATATGAATTTATGTAGTTTTAGATATAAGTTTTCTTAATGTAGTATATGGAATAATTTGTCTTGTTCTTAGGAGAATTGAGCTCACTCTAAAAGGATGAGAGAAACATGTTATTTCATATTAGATCTTATTTCATTTAATTTCTTATATGTTTGAGGATTTGTTTGTGATTGATGAATGAGTTTTAAATTAGAATGTAATCAGCATATGAGAGGACAACTAAGGGTCTAAGTTAGGCTCTCCCTCTCTATTTGATTTGTATGATAATTGGAATTCATTCTTTTGCTTTTATGTTTCAAGTATCATATGAGGAGATACCAAGAGTCTAAGTTAGGCTCTCTCTCCAATGATTTATATGGTAATTGAAATTCATTCTTTTGCGCTTTTATTTCATTTCTTCTGCTTATGAATGAATCTTAGTTTAGTTTGGATTAGTGCATGAGAGGACAATCAAGAGACTAAGTTAGTCTCTCTCTCTACTTGAATCTGAGCAACAATTAAAGTTCATTCTCTTGTCTTTATTTCAAGTTTTTAGTTTTATATGGTTTCTCTATGATACTGTAGGGAAGGACAACCAGGACCTCCTTAGTTAGGAGCCTCTTCCCTTGCATATTATATTGAATCGTAAATGATTAAGTTAGACATAGGTTAGTTGCCTACTCCTGCATATATTGTGCTGGCATCATCACAAGCTTACGAGTTTCCCTGGTCGATAATTTATGAGCAATTTAAGTCCAATAAATTGCCCAACAACAGGGAATCAACGCTCCGCCCCTCGGGCTGGGCGAGGCGGCCTGGGGGTGGGCGCAGCGTAAAAAAATGCTAAACCGAAAAACTATGAGCATAACCACATTTGAAATCAGTATTGCGCAATGTCCCAACTCATATAACTAGATTATCAGGGAATGCCCTAGGGTGCAAATCCCATATTTACACGAACGTATTCGCGTTTACTACGCCTTGTCAAACTTAAAAATCCAAAAGTACCAAAATTTACACCTGAGATTTCTATGGAAACTGGTTAATCCTGTTGCGTTAATTATGAAAAGCTCAAAGAAACATTTAAAAAGAGGGAGACATTGAGGCTATCTTCGACTGAAAGTCATTCCTGCATAGAGGGCACTCAAGTTTAGAGTAAAACCACTGAAAAATGCAGTTTCGATGAAATAGGTGATTGCAAGGCAACCGTTTTGCATCGTCTCCTGTGGATAGCATATCATGACAAATAGCACATAAAATTATATCAACCTCACCATCACCTGTGCCAACAGATTGGACTGGAATGACAACTGTTGGGGAAGAGTCAACAGCTGCCAGAGCAGCAGCTAAAGGATAACTCCCATGGAGAGCAATGTATCGCGCTCGCAAATGAGGATGAAGATCAAAACGTTGACCCCTCATTTCTATAGAATTAGCGGCATTACTATTTCCTTCCAAGAGTTGCAGTACCCTATGACCATCTTCAAAACTGCCACTCCATGCAACTTGCTGGCTCCACACATTTCCGTCTTCCCGACTCCAATCTACGATAGTTCGTAGCAAAACAATATTGACGTTTTCAGCCATTGTTTGGCCGCTGTAGTTGCCAGGACGCCATTCATAGTTGGGTTTCTGTCCAATGTCATCTAATTGACGTACACACACATTATCCCAAATGTTCTCCAATTCCCACTCATCTCCGTTCCGTCTGCCAATCCATCTAAACACTACGCTTGAGATCAAGTGCTGCTGAACAATACCTTCACTTTCCCTGGATGCCGATTCTTCATGTGAAAGGCCATCAGTTGCAGTTGTTGCAGTGGAAGGTACACATCTCTCCCACACCATGCCTCTATTTGACGCTTTATCTATGTGTCTATAAACCCGCTGAAATATTTCTTTCGCACAATTTTTATTTTGAGTGTCGCTTCCAATCTGTGATTCCGCCATCTCGTCGCTTACTGACTTTTTATTTACAATATTCAGTATATGTTGAGGAGTTCCCGCGATCACAACACATTAATCGGAAGACCTACGATATTGACCCCTTAGGCTTTATATTTCAATTTAGACGAGGTAATATAGTTACCTTTGTGTTATTGGTCCCACGCCGACCAAAGAAGGCTGGCTTTGTTACCCTTACTTTGTCCTCAATTATATTTCGGTCTCAAAAGATAATTCGTTCATAGGCGGTCACTTATCCTAATCCGAACTTGTTTCAATCTTTTAAGTGGTCTACTTAGTCGTAAGTCAAAATAGGTCACATATCTCTTATATAAGGAGGAATAGAGGAGGAAACCACAATAAATCTGAGTAAAGGTATATGATTAAATGGATTCAAAACAATTAACAATAGATGTGTTAATCTTAGTTGATACAAACACTATTGACACTTCGTAAATTTAGGTTCTATGTGAACTCCCCAAAGCTAAAATGTAACTTAATGTGGAAATAATTATCTCTCACAATCTCATAGGAATTAATAAATAGTGTTTTGTTATTAGAGAAGGATACATAAGTTTACTTAATAAATTGTTGTTGTCACCATGCCACAGTGACCCCTAGAGCATGCTTCACAAATGTGGTCCACAACTTCCTAGTGTAACAGATTATTAATTCACCCTCACGGTGCCTCCACTTCTTGTAGCTAAGTGTTGGTTTAATATTGACTTAATCAATTTTCTTCTTTAACAATGTGCAATACACGTATAATATGCAACCTCATCGGTACATATACAAGAGATATATAGGGCGAGAAACACTTGGCTTAACACCTACAAAGCATCAACATATAAGAGAAATATAATTTATAATAAACAAGTTCAAGCACTTGGCTAAACACAACAAATCGACTTGCAGCCACACACAACATATCTTACAACCTCAACTAGTGTGATGTCTCATTTGCACCTCATTGCAACACTCCCTGCAGTGCAATTCTCAAGCACCCCTGTTAGATTCGATGACCAAATGGGAACCTATGTATGGAACCAGTACTCATTTCCAAACACTAAGTTTCTCTAGGGTCGAAACACCACATTTGTCCCAATCACTAAAATTCTTGACCAATCGACCAAGCTCCAAAGTTCTATCTAATTCTGCCACCAATATTACCAAATTTTGATTCTTGCAACCAAAATCACCAATATATGGGTGAGCAAAAACAAAATTTCATTTTAGACCTAAACACCTAATATTGAGCAAGAAAACACCATATTTTGGGAAAGAAAAGACCAAATTTTGTTTAAGATCCAAACATCAAATTTCAAGGATGTGAAAACCAAATTTCAGGGAAGAAAGCACCAAAATATAGGTTGTTTTATATGTGCCCTTCGTAGACCTACTGAACTTGCCCAACTATAATCCACTCAATGCCCAAATGAACTAAACCAAAATTTTCCACGTTTACGTATGTCTGTGCCTACTCATCCCCTTGGCAGAGTCCTCTCCCACTCACCATGTATGTTATATATACATGCAAACTAGTCATGTGCCTTATGTGATCGATGAAATGTTCCCAACCACCCGGTCGCACCACAATGTTCATTTATGTGCACCCAATCTTTTGCATGTACTCCACACACATATGCCCCATCATGTGGTCCCTTGTCAACATGGCTTACTTCATCAACCAACTTACCTAGATGAGACCCCCTTAGTGCACTTTTACTCATGCACTAGCACACAACTAGAAAAACCATCATGTCACATTATGTGATATAAGCATTATATTTTGTGTCACAATGATGTTTCCCACTATACATGTTCAGTTACTTGTGTGCCCAACTACATGGACTTGACATCCTCTCCCAGTCAAAGAAATTTTCATCCTCAGAAAAGTTATAATCAGTAACCCCGTACTCAAAAAGTCTTGAACTGAAGCATCCATGCAAAAATCCATCTCCAAGTCTCCATGAGAATACCAAAGGTCTCAAGCCTACTCTATCAACACAACATTCAACAAGCATTCTCACTATCCAAAGCTATGATGTGAGGACTATTGCCTCCTACTCTATCCATAATGCCTCAAGTTGATACTACCATCATGCTAATCATTAAAATATTTAAGGGTTGATCTACCTATGAATTTTTCTACCATACTCCAACATAAATATATCATACCTTTTCACATTGATATCCCCCAAGTTTTGTACTAGTTGGGTATATAATTTAACGATCACACACATCCCATCATAATGTAGATCCTCATTCCATCATCAATCATTTTTTTGGCATTCTTATCACTTCCTCATCCAAAATAACTACAACAAAAATCTAAATGATGTCCATACAAACTACCCCATAGCCAAGTAGATGAAGATATCCAGACGAAAATAAATCTTCAAATAAATCATGTAATCCTTTAGGAAAGAAAAATGATATTCTACCAGAAACATTAATGTGTTTTTTCCTTAAAATTTAACTTTGTTTGAGACATAAAAATTTGGTTTTATTATCATTTTTTAAAAAGTATGAAAATTGACCCTAAAAAAAAAAAATCATTATTCCGGTATCAACACTTTCGTTCTGAAGCTATATTTTGCAGGAAAATTTCGTAGAAAATTTCGTAGTCACTGCCATTTTTAAAACAGCCGCAAAATTGACACCTAAAAAAAAAACATCGTTCCAGTATACACACTTTTCGTTTTGAGCACTGTTTTTGTGGTTTTTTTGAGGTTTTTGGGCCAGAGTTCCCGTTTTGAGTTTATAGTTCCCGTTTCAAAGTTTACATTGTTTCTTACACCGCATGTCAATTCTGAATCGCATGAAGGCACCGGTTCTATAAATGAGTCCGCTCCTAATGGACGAAAGAGAATTGAACTGTTTCATATCAGAGTTGTTGTAAATCACACCAAATTTGAAATTATGTTTGATATTGGGTCCCAGGAAAACTTAATTCCAGAATCCCTGGTAAAGAAATTTGGCTTAGAAGCAAGACCATACCCGAAACCTTACCCGCTTGGATGGATACATGATAAAGAAAAACTAAATGTAACCAAACAGTGTAAGGTCAAATTTGTAATTTCTTCTAAGCTAGTAGATGAAATAGAATTGGATGTAATACCACTGGAAATCTGTGGCATGGTGTTAGGGAGCATGGAAAATTTTAGGGGCTAATGTTCGCCCAGTGGGCTAATTTTCCATGATTTTTCAAAAAAACGATTCGCCAATTTCCAATTTTTATAAAAGATTATTCGCCCAAATTTTAGAATATAAAATTATTTTACCTTAAAAATCGCCAACATTATATAGAGACCATATATAAAATCATTATAAATTTGAATAATTTTGCAAATATATCATTAAAAAATTTATAGTTTGCATATTAGGGATTAGTGAGATTCGCCAATGTTTTTAAACTTCCAGAAAATTTTCCATGCTTAAAATTTTCCTTGTTAGGGAGCCCATACTTGTATGATAGAAAGGTAGTCTTCTTTCGTCATGAAAACAAATACCAAATCACAAAATATGGGGTAGAATATATAAAATAAAATCAATGTCAGCCTTGTAAGCACTGGACAAATGAAAAGACTGGTGAATTCCAGTAAGGGTTGCATGCTTATGGTCGTAAGGGAAAAATAGGCAGAATTCGTTGATGCTTTCTAGGGTTGCAATCAAGAACATAAATATGAATTTTCTACATTAATTTCTAACTATGCTGAGTTGTTTCAGGAACCGAAGGGATTACTTCCAAAGAGGGAAATGCACATGAGATCCATTTGCAGCATGATGCTCCTTTGCCATATATTGGCATATACAAGATGTCGACTATTGAGATGGAGGAAATCAAGAGATAAGTGCAGGAATTGCTGGACCAAGGGGTCATCGGGCCGAGCACCTCTCCGTGTGGCTCATTGATTGTTCTAGTGCCAAAGAAAGATGACACGTGGAGGATGTGTGTATATTACTACGTGCTCAACAAAATTACAGTGAACAATCACTATCCCCTTCCATACATAGATGATTTATTAGATAAATTAAAGAATTTTGTTTATTTCACCAAGTTGGATTTGAACAGTGGTTATCACCAGGTCCGAATCACAGAGCAAGACGTGTGGAAAACTGCCTTCAAGACCAAACAAGGGCTGTTCGAATGGATGGTGATGCCATTTGGTCTTTGCAACACTCCAACCACTTTTATGAGGGTCATGAGCAATATTTTTCGACCTTTCATTGATAAATTTGTTCTTGTATATTTAGATGATATACTTGTCTTTAGTAAGAGCTGGGCTAAGCATGTGTGTCATGTAAAGAAAGTGCTTGATGTACTAAATAAAGAATTTTTTTTTGTAAAATTTTCAAAGTGTGAGTTTGGGAAAACCTCTTTGGGTTACCTATGTCATATTCTTGGTCATTGTCAGTTAAAAATTGATCCCTCTAAAGTTGAAGCAATTTTAAATTGGCCTAAGCCTACTAGTGTAATCGAGGTTCGTAGCTTTTTAGGTGCAGTCCAATATTGGAGTAGATTTATTGCTAATTTCTTTGTTATTGCAACACCTTTGCACACATTGACAAGTGTGAAACAGGTCTTCCAATGGGGAGGATGACAATATAAGTCCTTCGAAACATTGAAGGCAAATATTAGCACCGTGCCAGTCTTAGCCTTACCTGATCTCCAACAACCATTCGAGATCGAAACCAATGCTAGAAGTTATGCCATGGGAGTTGTACTGATGCAACAAAAGAAGCTGATTTGTTACCATTCTGAGAAGTTTTCTCAAGCTATGATAAACTATCCCACTTATGACAAGGAGATTTATGCCTTGGTGCAGAGCATGAAAAAGTGGAAACACTACGTGATCGGCAAGGAGACCATCATCCATACAGATCATTAGCCCTTGTAGTACCTTCAGTCACAAACCAAGTTGTAGCAATCTCGTCATTTCAGGTGGATGGGTTTTCTTCAACAGTTTCATCTGGTAATAAAGTATAAGAAGGGCACTAGTAACAAGGTGGCCGATATGCTATCTCACCCTCTTATTTCTTCTTTTGTTATTTTTCATAATGCTTCGTTATCTTTTGAAAGTTATGATGAACAATATGCTAACGATGATGACTTTAAGGAGGTTTATGCAAAACTAACACATGGTTCACAAGTGGACAACTATCACTTGCAGGGGAAACTGTTGTATCACCTTGGTAAACTGTGTATTCCCACAGGAGAAAGAGTACATGTAATTCGAGAGGCCCACACCTCTCTTGTGTTTGGACACTTTGGTGTCGAAAAGACTTTATGTCATATACAAAGATTTTTTTTTTGGCCTCATATGAAAAACATTGTGACTCACTATGTAAAGGGTTGTGTGATGTGTTCTGTTTCAAAGTCCTCTAATAGAAAACTTGGGTTCTACACACCACTCCGTATTTCGAGTCGTCCATGGGAAAGTTTGTCAATGGACTTTGTAGGAGGTTTGTCTTTGTCTAGAAGAGTCACGACTATTTCTGTGTTGTCGTTAATTATTTTAGCAAGATGTATTTTATCTTTTAGATTTTTGCGATCGTCATAATTGTTTGGATCTTCTTCGGGATTCATCGCATTAGGTTTCTTTTGATCAACATTTCGAACCAACAATGGTGGTTCATCTTCAAGATGTGAAAGATGAGTGGAAGACTATTCTTATTATTTCAATAAATATATATATGAGATGCATTGGCGACATATGTTGGGTTTTATTTGTTTTGATTATATTTTGTTTTAATTGTTTAATTGTTATTTATGTTTTTATTCTAATTGTATGTTCTGATTTATTATTGGATTATAATAATTTAAATATTATAAACTATGTTATTTTAGCTATGTTGTATTAATTATGTTATAATAATATAAATATTATAAACTGTGTTATATTAACTTTGTTATATTAACTATGTTAAATTATTATTTTAACTATGTTATATTTTCTTTGTTTTATTTTGTGTTATGTTGTTTTAATTGTATTTTGTTCTTAATTGTATTTTTCAAATAATTATTAGGATTCATTCTAAATGTGGTTATTTCTAATGAAGTTTTATTAGTTTTTATTGTTTTATTATTGTTAATTTTAATTTTTGCTAAATGATATTTTATTATGGTCATAATTTATTTTAGTTATGATGGATTCAGTTATTTTTATTTGTTCATGGTTAATTAGGGGGGAATTATGGTTAGGGATGGGTAGGGTTGGATGATAGGATTGGAATCCAGTTTTCACTTATGGTCCATCCGTCGTCTCTATTGAGGTTGTTAGGGTGCTTGCTAATTTCTATGGCTTCTCTAAATTTCCTTATGAAATAGTGATCACTTCTGGCTAAGATACGGGTGTCTTCTATACAAATTTGGTGCTTAGTTTTATTGGAATGTTATACTAAAGATGATGATTTGGATTGATTATGTTTGATGTCTACTGAGTGTTCCTGGATTCTTGTGTTAAAGGATCTCCCAGTCTCACCTATATAAGGCTTGCTGCATGAGAAAGGAATTAGGTAGATGGCCTTATGACATTTTGGATCAATTTTGTCTTTAACCAGATTAAGGCAGCTACAGATGGTGTTCAGAGGTTTGAAGGTAGTTAGAATCTTATTCTTTTTTAGGATGTGGGAGATTTTATTAATGGTCCCTAGTATGTAAGGGAGGTTAATTTTCTTATAATGTTGTCAAAATTTTTATTCTTATTTGGTCGAGTGTTTGATTTATTTATGGCTTTGACAACTAGACATTTGTTGTATCCATTTTTTTAGGAAAACCTTAATAAGGTGTTCTTTTTCTTTTTCTAGGTGTTCATTGTCTGAGATTCTAAGGGCTTTGGTTTCTAATGTGTTGAGGACCTCTAGTTTGTGGGTTGGGTGATGATGTGAGGAGGCATGTAAATATTGTTTAGTGTGAGTCTTTTTTCTATATACTTGGTGAGATATGGAGCCATCATCATTCCTAGTGATGGGTATATCAAGGAAAGGGAGGTTCTTGTTGATCTCGACTTCCATAGTGAATTTTATGGAAGAGGATAAACTATTTAGGTGTTTTTTGAAGGTTTCTATGGTTTCTCTTCTATGAGGCCATATGATAAATGTGTCATCCACATATCTTTTCCACAATTTAGGTTTCAGGGGTGAGGTCATGAGGGCTTTGTTTTCAAAGTCTTCCACGAATAGATTGGCTGTAACAGGAGACAAAGGTGACCCCATGGCAACAAACATGCAGAGTTTCCATGGGGTCGCCTTTGTCTCCTATTATAGCCAATCTATTCATGGAAGACTTTGAAAACAAAGCCCTCATGACCTCACCCCTGAAACCTAAATTGTGGAAAAGATATGTGGATGACACATTTATCATATGGCCTCATGGAAGAGAAACCCTAGAAACCTTCAAACAACACCTAAATAGTTTATCCTCTTCCATAAAATTCACTATGGAAGTCGAGGTCAACAAGAGCCTCCCCTTCCTTGATATACTCATCACTAGGAATGATGATGGCTCCATATCTCACCAGGTATATAGAAAAAAGACTCACACTGAACAATATTTACATGCCTCCTCACATCATCACCCAACCCACAAACTAGGGGTCCTCAACACATTAGCAACTAGAGCCCTCAGAATCTCAGACAAGGAACACCTAGAAAAAGAAAAAGAACACCTTATTAAGGTTTTCCTAAAAAACAGATACAACAAACGTCTAGCTGTCAAAGCCATAAATAAAGCAAACACTCGACCAAATAAGAATAAAAATTTTGACAATATTATAGGAAAAGTTAACCTCCCTTACATACTAGGGACTACTGATAAAATCTCCCACATCCTAAAAAAGAATAAGATTCTAACTACCTTCAAACCTCTGAACACCATCCATAGTTGCCTTAATCCGGTTAAAGACAAAATTGATCCAAAATGTCATAAGGGTGTCTACCTAATTCCTTGCTCATGTGGCAAGCCCTATGTAGGTGAGACTGGGAGATCCTTTAACAAAAGAATCCAGGAACACTCAGCAGACATCAAACATAATCGATCCAAGTCATCAGCTTTAGCAGAACATTCCAATAAAATTAAGAACCAAATTTGTATAGAAGAAACCTGTATCTTAGCCAGAAGTGATCACTATTTCCTAAGGAGATTTAGACAAGCCATAGAAATTAGCAAGCACCCTAACAACCTCAATAGAGACGATGGATGGACCATAAGTGAAAACTGGATTCCAATCCTATCATCCAACCCAACCCATCCCTAACCATAATTCCCCCCTAATTAACCATGAACAAATAATAATAACTAAATCAATCATAACTAAAATAAATTATGACCATAATAATAAAATCATTTAGCAAAAATTAAAATTAACAATAATAAAACAATAAAAACTAATAAAACATCATTAGAAATAACCACATTTATAATGAATCCTAATAATTATTTGAAAGAACAAAATACAATTAAAACAACATAACACAAAATAAAACAAAGAAAAGATAACATAGTTATAATAATAATTTAACATAGTTAATATAACAAAGTTAATACAACATAGTTAATATAACATAGTTTATAATATTTAAATTATTATAATCCAATAATAAACGAGAACATACAATTAGAATAAAAACATAATTAAAATAACAATTAAACAATGAAAACAAAATATAATCAAAACAACTAAAACCCTAACATATGTCTGCAATGCATCTCATATATCTATTTATTGAAATAATAAGAACAGTATTCCACTCATCTTTCACATCCTGAAGATGAACCACTATTGCTGGTTCAAAACGTCGATCAAAAGAAACCTAATGCGATGAATCTGAAACAAGATCCAAACAAATATATGTATTCTTATGGCTTGTAAAAAGCAGATTATTGTAGAGCAGATTGCTTCTCTTTTCTTTCAGCATGTTTGGGTCCACTTTGGATTACCCACATCGATTGTGTCAGATCGGGACTCTCACTTTCTTGGAGAGTTTTGGACCAGTTTGTGGAAGAAGATGGACACCAAATTGAAAATAAGCACGACATTTCATCCGCAGATCGATGGACAGACAGAGGTTGTTAATTGTACCATGGTACACTTGTTACGAGGCTATTGTGGGAAACATCCCAAGTTGTGGGATGAACATCTCCCCTATCTACAACATTCCTACAACCGAGAAGTGCATTCATCTATGCAACGTTCACCGTTTGAGACATGCTTTAGTTACCTGCCAAAGGACGCTTTTGATATGGTCTTTGGAAGGCAAGATGGCTCTAGTGGACGTAATGATAGGGACAAAGCTCAACAGCTCATTCAACAAATCCAACAGATTCACTAGGTTGTACAAGAGCAGTTGGAGAAAAGTAAAGTCTGTTACAAGGCTCAACATGACAAACACTGAGTCCACCACCAATTCTAAGTGGGCGAAAAAGTGTGGTTTCACATCAGCAAGGACAGGATTAAGGGAGAAGGGAAGAAGTTGCCACCCATCTGGTATGGTCCATTCATCATATTGGAGAAGATTGGAAATAATGCCTTTCTTCTTAATTTTCCAGTATATATGCAGATGTACTCAGTAGTGAATGTAGAGAACCTAAAGCTGTATGAACCACCATTGGTCATGGACAAAGATGAGGTGGGTACTATTCCTACAGTTGATGATTTTTCACCCGAATATCTTGATGAGTTACCGGAAGACATCAACCTTGACAGAAGGACCAAGACTTCACGGTGAGGAGATGTGGAATACCTTCGAGTGGGTTTTAAGGGAATGCACCCCAACAAGGCCAAATGGCTGGAGAAGGAAAAGGTGAGGGAACAATTCCCTCACTTGCCAATTTACTAATGAAAGCTTTTGGTGGTCTAAAAGCTCCTCAATGGGGAGGATTGATCTAGGTGGATCTTTAGATACAATGGCATGGAAAAGCTCAGAACCAATAGTGCTAAGAATGAAGTCGACCTAGGACCAGAGCGTAGATCTCGTCGTCCTAATTCTAATGGCACAAATGGCACTTCAATCCGAGTTCAGATGATGAATTTATTGCGAAAAGAAGGTTGCTTTGTTCCTTAAAGAAATGAGGATTTTTTCTTTAAAAATGGGTTTTAAGCCTTAAAAGGAAAAATCGCAGTGAGAGGATCTAGAGAAGCAGACCTAAGGAGGCGCAACCAAAACCCCGATCATCGATTTTGCTGAAATATCGGGTCGGAGGAAGGCCATATATGCATGTGGGCAATATCAAAGCAAGCAGGGATAGACTTATGATGCGATCGACGATATAAAGCAAATCAATGATAAAGCGATCGGTGGGATCGTTATCATTAATTGGAGGTTGGGACACCAGGCCATTATGTGAGCAGGATGCCGATGCAATTGGCTGATGCAGATATCAGTGATTTGCAATCGGTGGTCAGTCATCCCTGATTAACAGGAATGTTTCACTCCTGATATGCCGATTGCGATCTCGGGCTCAGAAACGATAAGGAAATATGCCCGATTTAATGTTTTTTGAAGTCCGGGGCTTCAATATTTCGTCGCATTTTAGTGTATTACAGGGATTTTTATATATTATCGTTGGGAACGGTAAAAGCTTGTATTGGTGATTTGTTGCACCCGCTAATAATTCTACCAAAATGACCTCAATTTCATGCCCCGATTTAAGCAGGATTTTTCCAAATGACCCATTATAAAATCCCAATTGTTGGAAAAAACACGGGGAGGAGGATTTTCAGCATGTTGTTGGAGGTAGGAGAGCTTTTGTTGGGTCCCTATAATACTAGTGATTACCCCATTACTATTGTAGTTATACCCCTTATTTATATTGTTGTGCCCCTATTACCCCCATATTGTTATTTCTGTGCCCCATAGAATCCATCTATTGTTATTTTTGTAGCTTCATATTATTATTGTTAGGTCGGCTGGATTATATTGTGACTCCCTAGACTGCTATATATAGAAAGGAGGTTTTGTCATTTGTACCATCGAAGAATTGTTCATTTATGTAATGTAAATGAGGTTTCCCCCTCGAAGAGGCTGAATTCTAAGGCGTTGATCTATCTTTTCTTGAGCTGGTTTCATAACATTTGGTATCAGAGCTTTGGATTCTAGGGTTTCACTGCTCGAAACAGGTCATCGTGGAATTGGCACTATAACTTTTGTTCTGTGACGTTTCCAAAGTCGCAAAAAAAAACCCATTTGAAAAGAAATTGTGCTGAACCTTGGGTCCGAATTTCAGATCTTTTCACGCGATATTTGCGGAGATATGATTTGAGGAAGTTGGTCTTCTTGCATACTCCTGAATTACATTCAAAACAGGTGACCTGGGTAAAATCGTCATAACTTTCTCTCTGGGGATCGGATTGAAATTTCGTAAGAAGGTAAAGAAAGAGGACGGACTGTAGTTTCTTGTGTGTGTGTTTTAGATTCAAAGGTTGAAACAATGACTCGTGGCACGTTGTACAAGTTCGATCTACTGAACCAGTCTAAAAACAAGTCACTGTGGGAGATTTCACATAACTCTTCCTTGGAGAATCCAATTTGGCTTAGACTTGTGGAATTGGAAAGAGGATGCAGAGGGATACTACAGGTATGAATTTTAGAATTGGATGATCCGAAATTACAGATATACATCAGATTCAATATCAGGCTTCTATAAAGTGAAAAAAGGTGTGTAGTTTTTTTTTAATTTTTGTGTAAGCTTGGTTTAACGGAATTCAAAGGGCATAGTAAAGCATTATTATCGGTAACGGATGCCCCGAGGAAAGAAAATGAAAACACCTAGTAAGGAACCTGAAAGCTCTAGCATGAACCATGAAGAAGAGGAAGAAATGCTACATGATATATCAAAATTACAAGAACAAGTGCAACAAATGTCACGCTCACAAAAGCTAACAGAAGCTAAGATAAGTGGCGTGGAATCTAAAATAAATGGCATGGAATCTAAGATAAATGGTGTGGAATCTAAGAAAAAGGGCATGGAAGCTAAGATGGATGATTTGAAGACATATTTGAATAGAGACATGGCAGATTTGAAGATAGATATGAAGACAGACATGGAAGAATTGAAGAAGCTGCTACAAGAAAGAGTCACTAATGGTGAAAAGGTAGTAAAGGAAACTCATGATGAGAACAAAAGAAATGTTAGTCATGATTCCATAGACGCTAATGTTGGATAGAAGAATCACCATATTCCAAAAATCGATATGAGGAAGTTTGATGGCAAGGATCCCGCCACATGGATATTACAGATGGAGCAATTCTTCGATCTCAATAATGTGCAAAACGCACAAAAGGTACGTATGGAAACTGTATATTTGGAACCAAATCAGTTTGTATGGTATCAATGGCTTTTCTCTCGTAAACAATTTATCACTTGGGCAATTTTTACGGAAGAATTGATAGCACATTATGAAGATACAAAAAGCAACACTTTTTTTAGCCAATTGATAAGTCTCAAACAAAAGGGTTCAATAATGGAGCACATTGAGGAGTTCCAAAAATTGAACATAAGGGTAAAAGATATTCCAGAGGAGCATAGGATTGATGTGTTCATATGGTCTTTAAAGGATAATATCCAACATGATGTTCGCCTTTGGGAACCTGATTCATTAAAGAAGGCATTCAGGTTAGCAAGAAAAATGGAAAGAAAAATTATGGCAAACAGGAAGCATACCACTCACAACTATAAAGACGGAAGTGTTTTTGCTCTAGTCTTCCACAACCTATAAGGTTGACACCACAAAAATTGGAAGAAAAAAGAGCAAAAGGGCTTTGTTACAGTTGTGATAGCAAATACACTAAAGGTCATAAGTGTGCTGAGAAGAAATTATTCTACATAGATTGTGAAGAGGAAGAAGAAAAGGAGCAAGAAAGGTCAAAAGAAGAAGATATACTTCAGGAACAAAGCCTAGATGAAGAACAAATAAATCCGACCATATCTTGTAATGCATTGGCGGGAATTACCACTCCTCAAACCATCAAGATAGAAGGACAAATCAAGAAGGAAAAGGTAATAGTGTTGATTGATTCAGGAAGCACCCACAATTTTATTAATTGTAGGGTAGCAAAAGAATTGAATTGCTTCCTATATCCAGCACCAGACTGTCAAGTGATGATTGAAAATGGAGGAACAATAAATTGCTCTGGAAAGTGCCATAATATCAAGCTATCCATGGGAGAATATGTATTGACTAGCCCAATGCTTTCCATTCCAATGGGAGGTGCGGATGTTGTACTAGGAGTTCAATGGCTACAATCCTTGGGTACAATAGCTTTTAATTTTCAAGAACTTTTCATCAAATTTTCTACGGAAGGAAAGGAAGTTGAAATAAGGGGTATAACTACAATAGTAATGGGGTAATCACTAGTATTATAGGGACCCAACAGTTTTCAGGTGGCCGATGGTGCACTTTGTTTGTTTTGGACAAGTTCTACATGTTTTCAGCCCCTCTTATTGCCACGAACGCATTGGCTCTGCTCACTTCTCCATCTAAGGTCTCCATTTCATAGCCATTTGAAAGAATGGAGGTATAAGCCTCTTGTTATGCAACTGATGATTGTAGTTCTCTTCTTTTCATGCCATTTAATATAAATTCCTCTCCATTGTTCGAGCAAGGCCCTGAGACGTAGTCCGAGTTGGATGAACTTCATTATCAAGTCTTGGTGTCTTCTTTTTGTGTCTTTATCTGTTTTCTTCCTCTTTCTATTGTGCACATTAAATTTATGTGTCAAGCTGCAATTTTACATGTGATTCTTTTCATACATCTATAAGCAAAAGTACCCTGGATCACTCTCCAAAGGAATTTTCCAGTTTTATCTTGAGAAGGCTCACTTTGAGGTATCTGTGTCTCACCATTTACATTCTATTGTTGCTTTCCTTTATTCATTTGTTTTGCAGACTGAGATTCTTATGGAGTCACCTTTGGTGAGGAAGTTGAAACTTGCTGCTCACTTTCATTTTCTTGATTTCTTGACCGCTTCCTCGATCTCAAGTCATATTTCTTATGTATTTCAACCTGCATAAAATTAGAAAATTGCTTCCAATATTCATCAATTTTGTCATGAATGGCATATGTTTCATCATATTCATACTCTTCTTCTTCTATACCAAGTTATCTTCATCCATTGCATATAATGTAAAAATTTGATCTTTAGGATGCTCTTGCTTTTCAACAGGACTTGCCTCTATATATAGTGGTACTTGAATTTGATCTTGATCTTTTCTTTCCCTTTGCAAGATTTGCAAACATTGTCTTCTATATTGGGGATTAAAGTTCTTATTATACTGTGTTTTCCTCTGAAAAATATTATTTTCTAACTCTAATCTATTTACCTTATCTGACAAAACTTTAATTACATCACACATATCCCCAATGTTTGACTTTGAGAGGATTCCATCTTTGCCTCTCCCTTGTCTTAGGTAGGCTGCGTTTTTGCTGCTCGTCCTGCAGCCACCAGATTTGCTTCTATTTCTAATGCATCTATTTGGATTTGATAAAGGGTTGGAACTCTTCTTTCTGTCAATGTGAACCCAAAATTTGATTCAAAAGCCCCTGCAAAAGTTATTTTTGCACCAACAGGAGGAGGCTTAATCTATGCAGGAAGACTATTGTATAATTTGTTAAATCTTGTGACAAACTTGGCCACGGTTTCATCAGACTTCTTCTTTATGGCATTAAAATTTGTTAATGAATACCCATGGTCTCTTTTTTCTCCCCATCTCTGAATAAACACAAGTTCCATCTCTTCCCAAGAAGGAATGGTATTATTTGGAAGTCCTTTGAACCATTTCCTTGCTTCTCCATCCATGGACTGAACAAAAAGTCTTAAAGAAACATCTACATGTTCAATGTATTTGTTGCAAAATACTGACACATGATTCTCTATAGTTTGTTCATCTTCCCCTATAAAACGAGGAAGAGTTTTGAGGTAATCCTGTGGCATTTGATTTAATGGTTGTGGTAGTTGAAGAGGTGCATACCTATTCACTAAGAATGCAGGTGCTACCATATTTATTGAGCTTTGATTACCAACAGACGTGGAACTTGATTGAGAGGTAAATGGAATGTGCGAAGGAGGTAATGTAGTTATTGGTTGAGGTTGAATAATTACAACAGGTAAATGAAACGTAACAGACTCAAAAGATTGGTCTTGATAGCTAGGTTCCTAAAATGAAGATGATGAAAAAGATGACTCTCTATAAGATAAATGTTATGATAAGTTGTTGCTTGATGCAGACAATGTAGGAATTGGTCTAATCGAGATCTTAGACTTCCTAACCCTCCTTGAAACCAGCCTTTCAGGATCTGAAAGAGCTTGAACCTTCTTTTGTGAAGCGTCTGATCTAGTATGGGGCCTTCTTGAAGCTAGAGTTATTGCTTTGATTCAAAAGAACCAAATATTTTCTCCTCACTAAACAACCAGAGGAAAATATTGAAACCTAGGGAAAAATCTTCTTGTCTTCTCTCCCCGGCAATGACGCCAATTAATGTTGTTCCTTAAGAAACCACTTTCCTAGTTGTGGGGAAATTGTGCTTAGGACATTAATAAATATTATTTATTGTCACTTATTGTTTGTTGTGTCTTCAAATGAAGGACCTGGAAAACTTGGTCTTTAACTCTTAGTACATGTATGACCAGAACATATTAGAATGCCATTTGTTGCTAGATATAAATGATGAATGTAGAAAGTTTGAAGGAGAAGTTAAAGATAATATGTTGATCTTTCACAGAAACTACTATCTGTAACTTAGAGGAACTATGATGATGAGAATTGAATCATAGGCAATATGTTGGTCTTTCACAGAAACTATTATCTATAAATTAGAAAGAAAGTGAGTACTTCAAGTATCGAAGTGCTCTTTCAAGGAAGTTTAACTTTATCTACATAAGCAAATAAAGGTCTGCATCTTCATTACTATACTTGTAAAAGAAGAAAACATAGCATGACACATGACAGAGAAGCTTACAAAATTATATGCAACAACTCATGGAAAATTCTGATTCTTTCATTAATCAATGATGATATCAGGAATACAGTGGCCTAGTCTTCGGGTTCTCCAAAATTCCAACCCTTTCTTAGTAAAGTTTCCCCTTTTTTTACATTGTGGAACAATTGTTGATTTCTGAAACTGCTCAAACTGTCTAACTGCTTTTCTAACTATATGAAGTAAAAACTATTACAAAATTTTACAGAGGGTAAAAGACACCTCAAAGAACATGAAATAACAGGAACATAACTGGATTCAGAAAGGGATGATAATTGTTGGCTTGCTCTATTAATCTGCTGCTGAATTCCTTTGTAAATGCCCTAATGATGCTTAATTCGTTTTAGCCATAATGAAATGTGTTTAGTTTGTATAATCCTGGGCTTACATGGGCATTCTAATTGGCCAAAATGCAAAGAAACATATCAGATTGTCTTCCTCTTCAACTTTGACTCTAACCCTGATTTTCCACTTTACACAATGAAATTAACGCGAACTTCTGATTAATCCAGAACTCAAAAGAGTTATTCATGCTCTATAAACTTGTCAAATCCTACTATTCAGCGCTCTTTTGACTTGCATCATAGATCGCAATTGGCCCCTTTCCAGTGGTGCATTAACGTAATGTCGGACTTACACGTAATTCCTTCATATTTGTGCTTTTCTATTATATACCTTTAACAATGAAAATATACCATAAAGCATGCTTTTCTTCTTCTAACGTGGGCTTTGCACAACTATCGAGGCATAGCCTTTCACCACTATATCACCATCGTAGATCTATGCTTTCCATATCAGATGGCCTATAAAGATTTTGGATGGGACATAAGCTTGGATAATACCCATCGGAAATGGGCAGTTTTCTCTCTCCACCCAGCTGCTACATGTTGAAAAATAAGTGGAATCGGGTGAGTTCCACGAAAAACCGCTTACCCCTTTGCATCTGCCTGAAATTCTGCCTTTTAGCTTAAAATCCACCTTTTCGTATGCCTTGCGGACTTGATTATACATAGATCTGTATTTAATAATTCATCGGGTCCATAAACCATCGCAATCATAATCGACACTTTTAATTGGTGTATTAACCCAAAAATTTAACCAACTACAATTAGCGGACCCACTGGAAATATAAAACATTATATATAAAATATTGGGTCTGGATCGCCGTTGCAAATCACAATCAATGTTGTGAACATATACATAAGACCTTACAGACCTACCGGAGTTATTAAACACATTATATATACTTTTAGGTCCAACCCGTGATCGCAAATCACAATCGGCATAAGTCATAAATGCTATGCGATGATCGCAGACTCGACGGACTTATAAAATGAAACATATAATATTTCGGGTCTGGTCCGCCATCGCTCATCGCAATCGGCGGAACCAATGTACATAAACTCTACGATAAGTGGACTCGATGATATATATATATATATATATATATATATATATATATTTCAGGTCCAGGCCTTTAACTTTAACACTTGTTTCCTTTGTAAATCTGATATATTTATGCTTTGCGGTATATATATATATATTCAAATGTGTTTACATATATTTTCGATATGTAATTACCACAAGAAAAATACTTTTGCTTTTAGACTTCACGGAGTAGAGAATATAAAGGGTTTCATTGAGGTTGAACCCCCTTAATGATTTTAGGCCACACATTGTGACAAAATGAATAATAAGCTTATACCCAATATAAGCTACAATAGGATGTATTGTAGACAAGTTAGCGACAACTACTTTATTTTACGACAGTAGAACACATCTCTAGCCTAGACCTCTAAATGTTTTTCGTTAAGTGACAATGCTCCATTTGGTAAATTCAAATAAATTTTAAGTTGATTTTCTTTAGAATTTTCCTTTCAAGGTTCACCACGTGATGTATGTTTTCAATTCCTAAAATGCAACTAATATGATAAGCATTCTTTCCATTCAATTAAACAATGAAAATCCTTAGCTAGTAGGGATAGAGCAATCGATTTTTGACAAAGAGCAAAGAGCACATCTAATGCAATTTCCCTAGCTATTACTTTCAAGCATTCACAAAGTACAATATCTATAATGCAAAATGCATGTATCTATTTTCGACTTCCTTAATATGTATGAACAAAAAGGAAAACTAATGCAAAATCGATCAATAAACTCTTTTCATAAAAATAACGATTTTGCAACAATTTATTTTCAAGGAAAGGAAGAATTTATGACACTTCCGTTTTCAAAGAAATGAAGAATTATGACACTTTCAACGAAAAGACTAATCATATGCACACATCAATCAATTGATCTTTCATGAATGAAGACTTTATATTCAATTTTCGAGGGAAAAGACGATTTTACGACACTTTCTTTTGACAAATACCAATCAACCAAAAAACTAACTTTCGACTATAGATTGAAAATGAAAACGTAAATACATAAGAAACATTTATCAATCCTAGTCTAAGTAGGCTTGTTAAAGGAGATGAAAAACTATTTTCAAAGACAAGACACCATTGACATTCAACAAATCATTCAATCAGGAGAAAATTGCAAAAACATTCAGCTCTCAGATGGGAAACTGACCCTCAAGGGATCAGCGCAAGATGCAGTGAGAGACAATGCACTTCAGTGCATTGGCTCTATGCGGGAAGTGCATTACAACGCACTGTGTCCTTCACTGGGCTGCGCTGGTGACAATAAGCCATTTTTGAAGGTAATTTGACATAGTTTTGACTCAATTTTCAATGAAATAAGACTGAAATTCAATCAATGACCACAAGTACAATATGTAAAAATATCATAAGAGGTTGATAAGCTACTAGCAGGAGAAAAGGTGGTATCTATAGGATCATTTGATTCTAACTTCGGTTTCACCTTGAGGGAGAGGATATCTCCTACTGTACACCAAATCGAGATTGATGCACTGGATATTAAAGCCAATCTATCTGTTGCAGGGAAAATTAAACCAAAGGAACAAGTTGAAGACAAGGGAAAACGAAAAGAAGAAGAAGTGAAGGTCACCAGTCAGCTAAAATATTCTCATGAATAGAACCTCGATGAAATAACCAAGGTCCTTATAAATCTATCCAAAAAGTTGGCAAAAATGGAATTGGAAAGCAAACATGCACCAACAAATATTTAGCAAGGTCAAAACAAATTTTTTAATCCTCAATTTGGGAGGTAGAAACTGTAAATTATGCAAAGGGAAAGAAAGGATCAAGATCGGATACAACCACCTTTGTACATCGAATATGAACCAGATGAAGTAGTGGAAGAATCTCTTAAAGAATAGGAAAGTCAAATTTCTACATTATATGATGAAGAAAGAGAAGGAATCATAATGGAATATTCTAATTTGGATTTTTAGGTCTCTATGGATGATGAATAAATTGAGGAATATTATAAGAAATTTACAGATTTTATGCAAGCAGGGTTGCATAAAAAATTGACCTTATATCTAGGAAGAGATCAAGGCTCCGAGACATTGTGGAGGAAAAAATAGACATTGGGTCCCTAGTTGACACTAATAAAGTGGATTTTAAATCTAGATTAAGTTAGTGAGTGTGATAAGGAATGGTAGCAGGTCCTGTAGGATGGAGCAAACCCGACGGCACTACATGTCCAACGGTTAGCTCTCCCAGTCCCCCCATAAATACTTCTCAACATATGATTTGTCCACATATCAAAGGATTACAATGGTTGTAGGGGGACTCTGTTAGGTTTCCTCCTTGCTAGAGTCTACCTCTGTATTACATCAGCAAGCGAGCATGTTACATCGACAAGCAAGCACAATTATGGTCTCTCTATTGTGCCATTGCATAGTCACCACTTCTCATCATAGCAATCTACCACCTCATCATCCACCTCAGGCATCACCTCATCCGTCTTGTCACCATATCATTAATTCAAATTTTCCATGATTGTCACTAATCCTTCTTTCCCACCCATTACTCTATTTTCACTATAAAATCTCGTTCTATTATTCATTCTTCTCACCATTTACCTCTACTCCTACTTCCGTAAATCAAATTGTACGAGTTGCAACTCCAATCATCATAACCTGCCACTGCTAAGATATTTGCGCAAAGTCTTGGCATTCAGAATGATCAAAATATCAAAGAAAAATGTTGTAACAACTTCCAGTTTCCATATTCTATTGATGGATACTCCAAGAGACATTTTTGACCTAGTTTGATCCATTGATTATAGAGAAATTTATCATCATATTCTTCTTAACCAAACTAAGTCTCTTGTATATGTTGTTGTTGTTAGTTCAGGTGTCCTAGCTACTATGATTCCTCAAACTTATATTTTCTAAGAGTTAATATATTGGCTTGTCTCTACCCTCTACCCTCAAAAGTGTTTTGTCATGAATAAATTAGGGGAACATGTTTTTCAAGTGTCTGCCCTGTCAATTCAGCAAACCTTATGTTTTCCATCTACATATTCTTACACCCCTTTCACAAAAGAGACTTTGTTTTCCACTTTTCAAGATTTACCAACTTCTAATTATAATCAATTGACCTTCTTTTTAATTCCTTCTGGGAAGCATCTGCCTATGGAGCCTCCTCAATTTCCTTTAAAGACTTTTTCTAGAGAATTTAGACCTATTATATAAATTTTGGCCAAAATTTTAGGAAGGGAGGATAAAAATACTATGGACAAAGCCATTTTAGGAATGTAGTTTGAAGAGGAACCCAGAAAAAGTTTTTGACATACCTATTTTCTAGGATAAAATGGTTAATTATCAATTGGCAGACCTTCCCCTCCCAGTTTTCTTTAGATTTCCTTCACTTATGATTTATCTCTTCTTGTAAACTCATGTTTAAATATTCATGCACCTAGGTTTCAACATCATGGACCTTCATAAGAAAAGGCACTCAATGGAATTTTGGACTTATGTGGTAAGAAGTACTGAAAATAACCGAGGGTTGATGTACTTTGTTACTTATTTTCTATCAGTTGTTTACTAAATATTGAACAATTCTCCTCCACCTTGATTTCTACCAAAGTCTCAGTCTTTCCTTCATCTCCCTAAAGATGTTAAAGTAGGTGATTGGTTTAATTTTGAAGATTATTAAGAGATTAGATTATATGGATTAGAAGTTTCCCCTCAGAGGCTCCCAAATTTTGTGCTTATGAGACTATTTTCATTAGAGTTCATCATATAGATTTTGAATGTGGATCAAATACATTTTTTCCCAACAAATAAGGGGTATTTATTTAAATTTCCAAACACAGTGGGACCTTTCATTTAAATAACAAGTAAGTTGTAGGAAAACTGCAAAAAGTACTTGAAGATATGAACCTGCAGTTGTGTGAAAAGTGGGGATATGATCCACATCATATTATTTCAAACAAGAGGGTAGAAAATTCGCATGCTCCCTTTATACATGAATCTCGACCAAAGATGGAGAAATTCGCTAAGGGAGGACAAAAAAGTTTGTCAAATGGGGTGGAAATTGAAACTCCTCATCAAAGTGAGAAAATTTTAAGAAGAGGCAGTGAGGATGTTATTGAATTTGAAGAAGAGACAGATATAATTACTAAAAGAGATAAGCTATCTGAGGGTGAAAATTCATCATCGGTTCTAGGTTTCCATTTACAATTAGGAGAATTTGTTTATACACCATCTTCTATTGTTCCAGAAGAGGCCAACAAGAGATTTATATCAAGGATAAAGTAGATTTATTATCAGATTGAAGAAAGAAACATGAAGGTTAAAGAAAGCATGGAATCTAAGGTGGAGGCTCAGTTTATCTCAGATTTTCAGACCAGACTGCTTTGCGGAATGGCTTTGAAGAGTAATCATCTCAAACTAGATTTATTTCACCATTATACTTTGACTGTCTCCTATTCATTAGGTTTTGGGACTATCAACTTGACAGTAGATGTTAGGGAAATCCACCTGCCTAATAAAATCAATTTGCAGAGGCATACTGGTGAATTGATTTATAGTGATTTGAAGAAGACCTCCTTGGCTACCAATACAACTCAGTATTTATTAGAAAATTTGGTTAATAAATTAAAATTAGAAAAAGAAAACGCCATAGCTTTAAACACTCAAAATGAAGAATTGAATAAAATGATTGTTAAAACGGGGGTAAATCCTAAGGAAAAGAGTGTTGTTCAAAACCTATTGTAGGGAACTGAAACAGAAGTATAGGTGCTAAGGAAGAAATTGAAGATGCCTTTAATATAGCACACAATGGCTTTAGAAGTTCACAGATGGAAAAAGAGAAAGAGGCTCTAACTGAGGAGCTTATAAAAATAAATGATGAAATTAATAAATTAATAAATTGAAAGAAATCAATTCTATTTTGGAGCATAAAATTGACTCATATGTCTGTAATATTATAGTACGAGCTGATTCTGAGGACCCAGTTGATAATATGACTAGATTCATGACTGAATTGTAGATTTATGAGAATGAGAAGAAGAAAGTTCAGAGGGACTATGAGACTGCCTTGAAAGCCATAAAGGAATGGAAATAGAAATGGAAATGTCTAAGGAGAATGAAGAAAAGTATAGGAATGTTTTACAAGTTACTTCTGAGGAAATTAAAGAGTTAAAGGATAAGGTGAAGGGAAATATGTCCTTTATTCAAGCCAACAAAATTTTATGGTATGCAATCATTCATACTATGAGGAATATCTGGGAGTCATTGTCTATAGTATAAGAGGAAAATATTATCATTAGAGACTTGGAAAATCAGAGTATTGCAATTAAACATAAATTATAGCAAAGAGCTCAACTCGCAAATAAATTATTGATTTCCTTTATTCAAGATCTTCACAACAATTAAGATAATTGGGAGTTGAAGATAGAATTGTATATGTGCTAGAAATAAATAAAATGATTGTGAGGAACCTCTACAGGAAGATAATAGTGACAAAATTAGCAGAGGTGAAAGAAGTTGTAAAGAAGTTTAATACTGATTTTGATAAGAGAATTAGAGTAGGTTTTCCCTCATGTTGGGACTAGAAGGGTAATCTATTACTCTCTAAAATGTAGGAAAATTTGTTGGTGGAGGAAAAAGGAAAAATTGCCCCAACTCATGAAATAACAACAATGTTGAAGAGAGTAACCATTGTCATATATTTGCAAAGGAACTTTCGACTTTTGTGGTTGATGAGAAC
Organism: Pinus tabuliformis; assembly: GCA_031772625.1. Lineage (NCBI taxonomy): Eukaryota > Viridiplantae > Streptophyta > Pinopsida > Pinales > Pinaceae > Pinus > Pinus tabuliformis. The sequence continues at coordinate 1,890,029,478 of CM062817.1, read as the reverse complement.
TCTTTTTGTTGACAAACCAACATTTAGCACAATCACTAACCTTAGGATGGAGAACACAAGGTTTTTCAAGAGATCCAGTTCAGATATAGGCACATGGAAAAAATGCAGAGAATGGATATCACCAACGATAGGAAATGCAGAAGCAGGACCTTCATCCGCAACTCAATCTGAGATTAAAAAATGAATCACTGCCACATATCATAAAAAAGTTTTTTCATATATTTTGAATGATGTATTTGTATATTCTCTTTTCAATATGTTAGAAAATTATATATTACGGAGCAATGGAACACATAAAATATTGCAGAAATATAAACAAAGAAAACACATAAAACAAGAGAGACACAGATATACATGGTTCACCCAGTTTGGGCTATGTCCACAGAGAAATGACCAGTCCTTCCTTTTATATTATCTAGCAAATTGAAGAGATACAACCTACAACAGATCAGCTGTAGCACCCTCTTCTCTCTCAATCTCCTCTCTCTTCCTCACTCAGAATATAGATGTACATAGACGCAATAAAATTCCCTCATATATAGTGAGGGGTTGCCTTCTAGGGAAAAAAACCCTAAATTAAACATAACTTCTACCGTCAGATCATCCGCCTAATGAACGGCCCAAATTGACTAGAAATTACTAGACTTTTACAAGGAAATTTTACATCTATTTTTAGCTTCGGGGGAAGCCCGCTGGGGGACTGCTGGCCCCCGGACCCCCCAGCCGGTGGGGATTAGCACCCCTAAACCCCCGTGGGGGGGAAAAGTCCCCCCCCCACACCCCCCCGCGTGGAGGACTGTACAGTCTTCCTGGGGTATACATCTGGTTGAAACCTTTGAATACAAAAGATAATCAGGCTCCACACCCAACAATCTCCCACTTGGAGACTGATTATAGAAACTCCACCACTGCTTCATTTGCTAGACAATAACTCCAGTTTGGACCTGGTTGTTTATCATCTTCTTCATCATAATTGAAGACCAATTGAAACTGAGTAGATTCTCACTTTCTCCCTAGTTACAACTTTTGTTAACATATCTGCAGGATTTTGGCTAGTGTGTATATTTTCTAGCTTCAACTGTCCATCTTCCAATGCTGACTGTATGAAATGGTACCTGAGATGTATATGTTTAGCCTTGGAATGAAATGTAGAGTTCTTTGCAAGATGTATGGCACTCTGGCTATCACTGTATAACCTACCCAACTCCTGCTTCTTTCCCAATTCATCCAGAAACCTTTGTAACCAAATCATTTCTTTACTAGCCTCTGTAGCAGCAACATACTCTGCTTCTATTGTTGAAAGTGCAACAACACTTTGGATTTTTGAAACCCAACTGACAGTTGTTCCACCTACAGTAAACACATACCCTGTTGTGCTCCTCCTGTTATCTCTATCACCTGCCATATCTGCATCAACATATCCTTGTAGAGCAATGTTTGAACCACCAAAGCATAATGCTTGATTTGTGGTACCTCTCAAATACCTGAGAATCCACTTCATTGCCATCCATTGTTCTTTTCCTAGATTGTTCATGTACCTGCTTACAACTCCCACTGCATGTGCAATATCAGGCCTTGTGCATACCATTGCATACATTAAGCTTCCAACTGCTGATGCATAGGGAACTTTAGACATATGAGCCATTTCTTCCTGAGTCTTGGGACACACCTCCTTACTTAATTTGAAATGGCTATCCAAATGTATACTAGCTGGTTTTTCATTATGCATATTAAACCTTTTCAACACCTTTTCTATGTAGTCACTTTGAGATAATGTTAATTTGCGATTCTTCCTATCTCTAGTTATTCTCATACTAAGGATTTGTTTTGCAGCACCCAAATCCTTCATTGCAAATCTGTTTGCCAATTTTCTTTTGAGCACATTTATCTCCTGCATTTTAGAACCTGCAAAAAGCATGCCATCAACATACAATAACAATATAATATAGCTGCCATCATTTTGCCTTTTTAGATAAGCACAATGATCAGAGTGACACCTAGTATAACCTTGTTGAGACAGAAACCTGTCAAATTTTAGATACCACTACCTTGGAGCCTGTTTTGAAGCCATACAAGTTATTCTTCAACCTGCACACTAGTTTCTCCTTCCCTTTTACCTCATATCCTTGTGGATGCTACATATATATCTCTTCCTCCAAATCCCCATGGAGAAAGGCTGTCTTTACATCTAACTGCTCAAGATGCAAATCTCAACTGCTACTAGACTTAAAATAGTTCTGATTGAAGTCATTTTGACAACATGAGAAAATATTTCATCAAAATCAATACCTTTCTTCTGTGCAAACCCCTTCACATAGCTTTGTACCTCTGTTTTCCTCCATCTTCTTCCTTCATCTTGTAAATCCATTTATTCTGCAATGTTGTTTTACCTGCAGGAAACCTGACTAAGTCCCAAGTCTGGTTATGTGCTAAGGAGTCCATCTCTTCTTTCATGGCTTGCTCCCACTTCTTCCTGGTTTCTACCTGCACTGCTTCTTCATAACATTCTGGTTCACTAGAATCAAACAACAATACATAATATAATGAAGGAGAGTATCGTTTAGGGGGTCTACTTATCTTGGTTGATCTTCTAACACCACTTTCAGGTGTTTGAAGTGCTTGCTGCTGTTGTGGTTGTTGTTATGGGTATTGATCATTATAATTTTTAGGAACCATCACTTTTCCTGTTATATCATCAAGCACTGTGTATTCTCTGTTTTCTTTTTCTTGTTTCTTTTCCTGCAACTGATTCTTATATGAGACCTTTTCATTGAATATTACATCTTTGCTCCTAATGATTTTGTGATTTTCATAATCATATAAGTGATAACCAAAATCATTAACACCATATCCAATAAAGGTACATTTCTTTGAATTTTGTCTCAAGCTTTGTTGTATTTTCTTTGTTAATGTGGGCAAAAGCTTCACAACCAAAAGTCTTTAAAAATGAGTAGTTTACCTTTTTTCCTGTCCATGCCTCCTTTGGAATACCACCATCCAAGGAACTTGAAGGCCCTCTATTTATTAGATAAATAGCAGTGTCTATAACATCTGCCCAAAATTGTAAAGAAAATCCTGCATGCAATCTCATGCACCTTGCACGCTCCATGATTTTCCTGTTCATCCTTTCTAACACACCATTTTCTTGTGGTGTTCCTGGAATTGTCTTCTCTCTGCGAATTCCATTCTCTGAACAGTACCTATCAAACTCTTTGCTGCAGTATTCACCTCCATTATCTGATCTGAGACACTTCAACCTTTTCCGTGTCTCATTTTCAACCAAAGCTTTCCATTTCTTGAAAGTATCAAATACATCATATTTATTTAAAATACAATAACTTCAAGATTTTTTGGTTGCATCATCAATAAAAGTAACATAATAATGAGAGCCACCAAGAGATGATACCTGAGCAGGTCCCAAAACATATGTATGCACAAGCTCTAATTTTTCGATCTTCTTTTCTTTCCCTACTCTAAGGAATCTGACTCTCTTCTGTTTTCCATAAACACAATTCTCACAGAATTTTAAATCAACATGCTTCAAACCTGGCCACAAATTTCTTGAGTGAAGAATTTGCATCCCCTTCTCACTCATGTGCCCGAGCCTATGGTGCCACAATATCGTATCTTCTCCTATAGAGGTTAAAGCATTAACAAAATTAGAAATACCATTGCATAAACACAATGTACCAACCTTTTCTCCTTTCTTTATTACCAGGGATCCTTTAGTGACCTTCTAGGTTTTATCTGTGAAGGTAGTTACGCAACCTTCACCTCCCAACTGCCCTGTTGAAATCAGATTTTTCTTCAGATTTGGAACATGCCTTACCTCCTTCAATAGCCACTGATTTCCATTTTGTTGTTTTATGAAAATTGTACCCATTCCAACGATTTTACAGGGTTTATCATCACCCAATCAAACTTGTCCAAAATCTCCATGAAAATGTTTCTTATCAGGTGTGGCATGGAATGAGGCCCCTAAATCTATCACCCAGGCATTAATAATATTTTCTAATGAAAGAAAAAAAGAATCTTGCAACACATCACCTGTTACATTCGCTTGATGATTAGTTTCTTGCTACGCATCTCCTTCTTTCCCCTTCCGAGACTTGCAGTCTTTCTTCAGGTGTCCTTTCTTCCCACATTTCCAGCACACTATACCCGATCTGGACTTGGATCTGCCTTTTCTTGACTTACTACAATATCCTAGGCTCTTTCCTCTTTCCATTTTTCTTCCCCTAGTCTCTGCAGTCAAAGCATTACTTGATGTTTCACCGGAGCTTTTCCATCACATTTCCTCGCTAAGGATTGCACTGACATCATCATCAAACTTCAAAGTACTAGATCCAGAGTTACTAACAGCAATAACTAAACCATTCCAACTTTCTGGCAATGAGCATAGAAATAACAGAGCCCTAACTTCATCATCAAAATTTACCCCTATAGAACTTAATTGACTTATAAATGTATTAAAATCATTTAAATGATCTGCAATAGATCCACCTTCTGACATCTTCATATTAAATAAATGCTTCATAAGAAATACCTTATTTGAGGCCGATGGTTTTTCATACAGTTTGGCCAATTCCAACATTAAACCCTGTGTTGTTGTTTCCTTTGAAATATTAAACGCTGCAGACACCGCTAGGCACAACCATATTGTTCCAAGTGCCTTTCTGTCTAGAATATCCCATTCTGTGTTTGTCATACTCATCAGCTTCTTTGTCTTTCCACTCAATTGTAGGTACAGATCTCTCTGATATAGATAATCTTCCATCTGCATCTTCCACAACTATTAGTTTTGGCTGTTGAATTTTTCGACCCTAAACCTACCATCTTCTGCCATTGCTCCCACTCGAACGAGGAACCCTTATCTCCTACGAGTTTATCATCCAAATAGACCTTCGGCTCTGATACAAGTTGTTAGAAAATTATATATTACGGAGCAATGGAACACATAAAATATTGCAGAAATATAAACACAGAAAACACATAAAACAAGAGAAACACAGATATATGTGGTTCACCCAGTTTGGGATACGTCCATGGAGAAACAACCAATCCTTCCTTTTATATTATCCAGCAAACTGAAGAGATACAACTTACAGCAGATCCGCTGTAACACCCTCTTCTCTCTCAATCTCCTCTCTCTTCCTCAGTCAGAATATGGATGTACATAGATGCAATACAATTCCTTCATATATAGTGAGGGGTTTCCTTCTAGGGCAAAAAACCCTAAATTAAACATAACTTCTACCATCAAATCATCTGCCTAATGAACGGCCCAGATTGACTAGAAATTACTAGACTTTTACAAGGCAATTTTACATCTATTTTTAGCTCTGGGGGCAGCCCGCCGGGGGACCGCTGGCCCCCGGACCCCCCAGCAGGGGGAGATTAACCCCCCCAGACGCTGGGGGGGACAAGTCCCCCTCGCACCCCCCCCCCCGCATGGAGGGGTGTACAGTCTTCCTGGGGTATACATCCGGCTGAAACCTTTGAATATAGAAGATAATCACGCTCCACACCCAACACAAGATGTAAAGTTCGAATGAACTATTAACATTGAAGTAGTTTAGGAATTTATGCAGTTTTGACAGTTGACATTTTCTTAATTTTCCTTTTGAAGGTTTGTATAAATCTAATTTATAAAGAGAAATGAGGTTTCTGAGTTTTGGACCTCAGAGGATCAAACTAATTCTATATTTTCATCTTCGTGTGGAATTTAATAAAGAATTTGAAGTGATTATAGACACCTATTGAATACAAGATGTGTTTCTTCATAGAAAAGAGTCATGAAGGTGATGGCATTTAATTTATAGTTCTACAAATCAATTTCTTGTGAATTAAAGTTAAACATACCTTAATAATGTGTTCTTCTTTTCTATTTATAATTTCATCTTAACTGCATATTTCTTCTAAAGTTGAAAACAAATATTTTGCATTAAGTAGCATCTATTGTAGAATTTCCACTATTCCTTTTCATTACACTTCCATAAATTTTTTATCCAACATTAGAAGGCCACTTCGAATGATTTTTTTTCCCATTGAAGATTAAGAGTCATTGTATTTATGATTATAATTTATGGGGTTTAAATAACGGGACAACAAACAAATCCTTTCACAATCTTAAACAAGTGCCTTGGGCACTAACCTCTTCTCATTTGGAGGTTGTCTTCCAAGGTACAACAAGAACTATGTAATATAATTTGCCTTGGGTTTTATCAATAGTGTGCCTTATCTATTATTAATAACCTTTTATATTAGTGCAACCGACCTTTTCTTTATGAGTGTGGAATTTAGGAATTTTCGACTTTTGTAGAGTCAAATTCTAGATTTGGTTCATCCATCAAGGAAGAATACAACTCTTTATGTTTGTTGCAAATTCTTATTAGTTTCTTGGGTGAACTAAGTTTAAGACTATTTTGTAGTAATGCTGCTTGTAAATATCCATTCTGTCATCTCCAATATTGGCATGGTGTTGAATGCAAAATATGATATCAAGATTTGTCCACAAATGTCAAACATACTCTTATATTTAATGATTTGTGGGATGACATCTATCAAGGAGAGGAGGATAATGGACCAAAGAAGCCTACATTAGAGAAGGAGCTACCCATATCGAATAATAAAGAGAATAAATCTTAAACCCTAATTTTTTTCATTGATGAGGGAAGAGGTGAGCCATCATGTTGTTTCAATTACATATTATTATGGGTTTAAATAAGTGATGAGAATTGTATGACTCACACCCAAAATTAGGCTTGTATAACTGCCAGTGAATCTTTCCAACTAGAGTTGAAGGAAGTTGTAGTCATGGCCTTATAATTTGAGTTTAAATCTATCATGCATGCCATAGATGCTATTGGAGTGAATATAGATATTCCTCTCACAACCTTCCTTAAGGACATGTAGCCTAGATACCCTCTCTCTAGCTTGAATCTCAATAAGCTAATGACCAATCACAGTATATTACATTTGACTGTTTTTTAGAAAAAGTTGAAAAGTGTGAGAAAGCCCTTTGAAAGAGGAAGAAAATAGCTCAACTCATGGAGAGACCATATAACTTGTTGAAAAGTGGAAGGATCAATCACATTATTCTTCTAGAGGAGAAAGAAAGGAGGACATGGAAGAAATAACTTCAATCACCAGGGGGTTAGGGAAAATTTTATGGGCTAATATGCATTGGTACGATAATTTTCCATGCTTTTTCAAAAAGAAGGATTCATCAATTTCCATTTTTTCTTAAAATTATGAAGTCATTAGAAATTTGAATATATTTTAAAATATTATTACCAAACATTTCATAGTTTTCATATAAGGCACTAGTAAGATTTTCAAAGGTTTCTAAACTTTAAGATAAATTTCCATCCTTAAATTTTTTCCTCAAGGGGGTAGATACAACCAAGGAAAGAGACTTGATATTCACTATGTTCATTATAGAAAAAATGACCATGACACATCAACATGTAGAATCCCCTAGGATAAGAGAGAGGTAAAACACTAGATCTAGTGAAAGATGTAACACCTAAATTTGCTCATTACATTTTTTCCCATTTCAATATTGGAGTAATTGAAGATTTATTTCATACTTCATTTGCTTCTACAAATCTTGTTAATCATCTGTTAGGAATCTTGGAAGAATCATAATTTGTCAAAGTCATGTAGTTAAATACCGCAAAGGCTATACGTGACAAGATCATCCAAAGTTATGAAAGTGACACTAAGGTAAAAAGTGTCAAACTTCAAACTATTAGAATTCATTATGAAACTCTCATAATGGATAATGATAAAATTATTGCAAGTTTATTTCTTATGGTAGATGAGATTATTAATTCAATGAGAAATCTTGGTGACGAAATAAAAGAATCATCACTAGTTGAGAAAATCTTAAGATATTTAACCCCAAAACTCAATTCGAAAGTATCTACCATTGAAGAAATGTAGGATTTGAAGAACCCTATTATTGAACAACTTCAATGGATTTTAATAGTCTATGAAATTAGAAAAGGGGGTCCCTCATATTGTTGTTGGGAAAAGTATCCAATACGGAATGACCCTATCCCACTCTAAGGGTGATAGTACCTCAGCAACAACCGAATGCAAAGCTATTCAAGATTACTTCTTTATGAGATGTAAGAGAGAGGAGAAAGAGACCCACTAACAGTTATCTTCCGCTAATGATTGATCCAATCTTCCCTCTTTGCTGCTTGCTCCCAGCTCCTTGCTCTTTCACTAGCCCAGCTACACGAAGATCCTGCAAAAGCACAAGAAATGGAAACTACAAGAAGCATACATCCATAATTGATTCAAGGATTAGAATAAATCAAATATACAAGCATCAATACGCCATTGAGACACATGCATATAGAAGAACCTCAAATGCTTTATTAATGGAAGAAGTAAATTTCTGAGAGTGTTACAACCATAAGAGGCCCAATCCAGCAACACCTCCCAGCAGAAAGAAATCTCCTCTTCACCTCCTTCAAGCCAATCACCCAATAGTTCTATACTCAAACCAACAACACTTCCTTACATTCACAAGATTCCAGCCTCCCTAGACCTCATGAGAGAGCTCTATATATAGGAGTTTTGGAGAAAGGATGAGTCAGCTTGAGGCTGGCATGAAGCTGACTAGTGTCCTCTCCCACTTCAGTTATTCTTCAGTTCTTGAGTCCACTTGGAGGTTCTTGCTTCCACTTGGAGATCTAGATCCTCTTACTCATCACAAGGCAAATTCCCTGATCCAAGTGTCATTTTGGAAGCTTCCTGGGCATTTGACACCTTTTGGAATGACTGTGCCACCTGGCCAATCTCGCCCAGCGCAGGTAGCCTTCATTACTGTTGACATTCAGCGCAGGTACAAAGTGGAGCAGTTGACATTCAGCTCAGTGGAGCAGTTGACATGATCCAGAATTAGCTTGTTTTTGAGTGTTTTCAGGTGGAGAACTGATATTTAGTGCTGTGGTTTGCTGACCTTGTTCCTCTAGGGGTAGGAACAACATGTTTAGGGACTTTGGATCCCTCAGATTATTGACATTTCATGCTTCATGCTGTAAGGCACAAAAATGTCTATAACAGTTGCCCCCTAAAGTATGAGGTCGTTTATCGGGTGAAATGCTTTATCAGGAGGATCCGAAGTTCATTCAATCGCTGAGAGGCGCCCTGTAATAAAATACAATACAATACATTATTTTTCATTCTGCTTTCGTGATCTAGCTGAGGCGGGCATTCCCATGCTCAGCTTTATAAATTCATTTTGGTACATATAACAGACGACCGTCTGATGGTAGACTGATAATTCTCTGCTGAAATTATCATCCTTTGAGTAGGATGATCATCTGCTGCAATGATGTACATATCAAATGTCTTTATATTTCCTGAATATATATCGCAGCCCGGATGGATGAAACTAGATCCGGGGTCTTCAAACTCGTTCGATATTCACTCTAAGTACAAGTCGATCCATGTGAGAATTACGCTGAAGTCGAACATGGAAAGACATCGCTTGATTACCGGTCAATAATGTAAACCGTTAACAAGCGCGAGAGGAATCACTGGTAATGATAATGACCCTCAAGGTACTACAGTACAATTCACGTGGTGTGAATAAAGGACTTGGCGTCGAACACCACGCAAAATCTTCTGGTCGAAGGTCATTAATGTATACCTGTCGCCGGAAGTGAGAAACTTGCCATTGAGGCGTGCAAGCTTCAAAGTACTGAAGGGGGTTGTTCCTAGATCAACCTCTTGGATAATGAGCTGAAGTCGACAAGAAGCGATCCGTCAAAGGAGGGCCTTAATGAATCCCACATCAGTGACACGGAACGGAGCTAATGATTTTAGTGGAGGTGAAAACAATCTGTGAGATATGATTCAGGGTGGCGATCATGGGTGGATGAAGGATAATGTATGGCAGTGGATGGGACACAGTTGACTCTTTATGAACAACATCTCTTGAACATATAACGACACTGATGTGATGGATCGGTAGCATTACCCCACATGTGGATGGTTTGGCGAGGACCATGGTGACGAGACCGGTGAATGAAACAACCCAACCCGATGTAATACGGAGGACAAAGTGTCATGTTCAAGAGCGACTTGCTACCATTAAAGCTTTGAGGTTCTCCCAATTTTTCCCCAGTCATTTCTGACCAGTACCTCTTTATTTTTGTCAAGCTTGAGGAGGATAACATATGCTTGTTCTATAACCTGCCCTTCGAGCAAGCCCATCGCTATGTTTTAACGAGCCTAGCGATAGGGAAACTCGTTCTCGTCTAAAGACAAGTTTGTCGCTATTTAATCATTTTAATGAGTCTAACGACAAGGAAAACTCAGTCCTTTTCATTTTTAGAGAGTCTGAAAAGGTACAGAAAGTCAACTCCAAAATTCCTTTTTCGTCATCTAATCCCTTAAGTCCGAAAAAGTATAAAACAATACAGAAGGGATGATTTTTCGATAACTTTAACGAGCCGAATAAAACAAGCGCTCGACCTTTTTGTGCAATAATCCCTCAGGTCCAAAAAGATTAAAATCTAGAGGAGGGATAGCTCTTCCGGTCCTTTTAACGAGTTGGAAGGCCAAAACTCGGCAAACTTTTCATATTTTACGAGTCAGGAGAAAAGAGCTCAAATAAGACTCGTCTTTTGAGGAACGAGTGATAAACAGGGATAGCAGCAGATTCCAGGTACAGGTTGGAATTTTCCAATCACGGCAGTGTCACAAGGATGGCTAGGTGAAATCACTCTTCGCAGCTGTTCCTCAAAATGGGTAAACAATCATATGGGGGTGAACGATCGGCCAAATGGAATGGAGGTGGCAGGTGCAAACACGACCAAGGCTTTTTATGGCTAATAAATTTATGATCACAATGGTTATTTACCAGAACAGGTTCATTTTTTAATGAGCTTAAACTCTGGAAGAAACTATTGCTCACGCTTTTCTATTTTTTAACGAGCATAAATTCCACGGTAAAACTGCTCGATTATATGGTCAAATTTTGATTTTTTACCATTAGTAGCTTTTCTCTTTTCAAGTATAGTATTGCATTTTCAATTGCTGCAACAAACTTTGTTAGAAATGAATAATATTTGCATGAAAATGAGATTATAACCCTAATATTTCACTTTGAACTACGTAAAAAGCCATTAAAAGGTGTTTTTACCTCTCATTTACCATTTCATTTGCATTTGGTTTGTTGGAGCTCTGGAGGTGCCTCTTCCCCCTTGATTTTCACCAGCTGATTTCGGGAGATTCTGCGGACGATTTTCGGCGCCGTCTGGACCAGGTAGGAGCTAAACCCTAGCTCTTTCTTTTCATGGTGGCCGGTAGTGCAGCTCTACATGTTGCCAACAGGTCTTATATGCAGCACGCCTTGGAGTGTCTCCAACCGAAAGTATTCAACTGGTGTGATGCAGTACTTGTTCAGATGAAAAGTCAATTGACCAAGGTAAAGGATGGGAAGCTGAAGAACTTTGGATTTGGTTCTATTCTGACTGCCTTCGCCTTGGAGAAAATCCCACTGATGCAGCCTCAGTACATCATACTCGACTTGCCTTCTCCGACCGAGCCACGCATGCAGAGGTGGGTCGACCACATGTCTAGGCATGCTGGTCAACCTCAGATTACTTTTACTGAGGCCTTCTTTAGGTGGTTCGAGCGCCAGGAGATGGCGTTTTCTGAGTATCCATATGTGGGTATGGATTTCCGAGGTGATCCGGATTTGGTGCTACCGGATGGCGAACAGTGGGGCGCCATTGGTAAACTCCTTGACCATATTACTGTTTATTGTTCTTATTCATAATGTTGTTGTGCTTTATTCTATCAAGACTTTTAATTGTACTCTTGGGTGCATGCAGATATCGGTCCTGTTCGTCCAGCAGTTCGTCCGAGATCGCCAGCTGCTGCCCCGGCAGTGGAGCCTACTAGGAGAGTCGTTATTCGCGATCTTGACGATACTGAGACCCTTACAGCTGTGCAGGAGCAGGTTGAGAGCCTTACTCGTGGTCTTCCGGATGTACAGATTGACGAGTTACCTTTACAGCTGCAGCGGCATACTATCGACGTGCCTAGACGATGGACTCGTCTCTTGCGCATGATTGCATAGGCCGTGACGTACTATCATGAGCACCACTAGGCTAGGGTGCCCCCTAGCATCTTTTTGAGTTTTTAGGTCATATGACCAATTTTGTCTTGGTTACAGAACATTATGTATGAACTATATAAACAGCTTATATGTATCTTGATTTTCGAGTTTTATTCTTGGTTGATTTATGTGATCCATATGTACAATCTTTGATGATGTTTCCTTTTTATAAATGTTGCAAATGTCTATCTAACACATAGTTTGCTAATGAGTCAGTTAATGTGTTTAAGTTTCTTGAAATATGTTGATATTGAATTGAATCAAATCGTCTTTCCAAGATCTTAACCCTTAGGAACATGCGATAAATAGCTGGATTGCGAATAGAATATATATCATTGAGTTGTAGTATTACGAGCTGTGAGTCTAGCCTGAAAATTAGTCGGCGTATGCCACGTGTGATGGCATCAGAGAGTAGTTCCATCAACGTGCTATACTCAGCGATGTTATTCGTTGATTGCCCAATACATACACCTCTGAAACTTACTAACTCGCCGCTTGGATCAAAAATGGCCCAGGCTGCGGAAGATAGGTTCCGCGAACTACGACTCGCTCCGTCGGCATATCCAACGCATGTCTCCAGAAGGTTCGACATCTGCAATAAATGAAAAGGTGGATCACTTGACCAGGACAAATACTTTAGCGAAAACAAAATACAACAGAAGCATGCAGGTTACTATTAAGCATAGTAACGCTTGAGGTACAACCCGTTGCGGGGCTGTGCCAGTGGAATTCCATCGTAATCCATTAACTCGTAGGCTCCTTTTGCTAACACCCTCTTAACAATATAGGGGCCCATCCATAAGGACTTGAATTTTCCTACTCCCAATTTATCGGATTCTTGGTCATAAAGCAAGACCAAATCACCTTCTGAGAAGACACGGGGTTTGACATTTTTGTCAAACTGAGCCTTGACTCGTTTTTTATGGGCCTCGTTAGCCAAAGCGGCATCACGACGGGTTTCATCCAACTGGATTAATTCCAAGAAACGAGCCTCTTCTTCTGAAGTCCCGGGGAGAAGATCGATTGTGAGTTTAAGCGATGAAATTTCGCACTGGATTGGTAAGACTGCTTCCAGGCCATACACCAGTTGAAAAGGCGTGAACCCGGTTGCGTTCTTTACCGAGGTACGGTAAGCCCACAAAGCTGAGTACAGGATTAGGTGCCATCTTCTTTTATAAACCCCGATCATCCTTTGCAACATACGCTTCAGGACCTTGTTGATTGCCTCAACTTGTCCGTTGGCTTGCGGATAATATGGGGTAGAGCTGTCGTGAGATAGCCCTAGCTTGGCAGCTAATTCGATCATCATGTGATTGCGAAAATGCGACCAATGATCTGTAACTATAGCCTGTGGTACACCGAACCTGGTGACTACATGATTGAAAAAGAAAAGGGCAGCTGTTTCACCAGTGTTATCCAATGTAGGCATCGCCTCGGCCCATTTGGTAAAATAGTCAACAGCGACTATAATATACCCATGCCCCCCGGTCGAGGTGGGGTTACATTGCATGAAATCGATGCCCCACTTGGCGAAGGGCCCAACAGCAACTATCGGCTGCAAAGGTGTGGGTGGTCGTCTGGTTTTGCTATCAAAAATTTGACAAGCATGGCAACTTCTGACTGCGGTTATGCAATCTTTGAACATGGTTGGCCAAAAGTATCCTGCTCGTAAGATTTTTTGTGCTGTTGCATATCCAGACTGATGCCCCCCACACGCGCCTGAATGGCATTCATTCAGGGCTTTTTCGGCCTCTTCATGGGTAAGGCACCTCCTCAGAACTGTATCTACACCACGACGGTAAAGTGTATCACCGACGATCATGTAGTCTTTTGATTGGTATCGTATACGTTTTTGTCTGGAGTGAAAGGTGTTAGGCCTGAATTTTTGGGTTTGGAGATAAACTATGATATCTCCATACCACTCATCGCTTACAGATATCAGAAACAAACTTTCGTCCACGATTGACTCTTCCGATGTTTCATCGTTGGACAACGATGGGAGATCGCATAACAATTTTGCGAAAACTAGAGCTTTCTTTGATTTGGATTTCACAAATTCCAGATCAAACTCTTGAAGGATCACTATCCATTTTGAATATTTGCCCCCCAGCAACTGTCGCGATAGTATATAAGTCATGGGGTTGCAATCTGACAAGATGGTAGTTTTCCGAAAGGGGACATAATGTCGAAACCTTTGAATCGCTTGAACAGCTGCAAGCGCTAGTTTTTCAACATAAGAATATTTACTTTCTGTATCGTTTAAGTTTTTACTTAAATAATAGATAGGATGTTCAATTCCATCGACTTCTTGAACTAAAACCATTGCAATGGTCGTATCCGCTGCAGCCAGATACAGGTTAAAATCTCTTTGATAGTCCGGGGCATACATTAATGATGCTTTTACTAGACAATCTTTCAGAGCATCAAAGGAAACTTGCGCCACCTGGTCCCAAACAAAAGGTACATCCTTTTTCAAAAGACGAGTATAACCCTTAGCAAGTTCTGCGTAATTTGGAATGAACCTCCTCAGAATGTTTGCTTTCCCTTGGAGTTTCTGAATCTGAAGCAAATTTGAAGGTGGAGGCAAATTAATGATTGCCTGAACCTTGCAGGGGTCGAGACGAATCCCATCCTTAGAGACTACAAAGCCAAGTAAACGACCAGAACCGACGCAAAACACACATTTGTGCGGATTGAGTCTTATCTTGTAGTGTCGGCAACGTAGAAATATCGCTCTTAAATGCTGCGGATGATCAGCCCGCTTTCGCGAATGAGCCGGAAGATCATCGAGATAAGGTTGAACAATGTTCTTGATGTCATGGAAGGCATAATTCATTGCCCTCTGAAACGTCGCCCCTGCGTTCTTTAAACCAAAGGGTAATTTTCGATAAGCGAATGTGCCCCACGGACAAATAAATGCAGTCTTTGACTGGTCCTGTGGGCGGATATTTATTTGATTATACCCGGAAAATCCATCCATAAATGAAAAGATTTCACATCCGGCGCATTCATCAATTATCTGGTCGATGAAGGGTGTAGGGTAGTTGTCCTTCAGACAAGCTTGGTTTACATCCCTATAATCAACACACACTCTAATCGTCCCTTATTTCTTCATAACAGGGACAATATTCGATACCCAATCGGTTAGAGGAACCGGGTAGATGAACCCAGCATGGAGAAGTTTTTCAACTTCTGCCTTAATGGCAGCGGCTTTCTTCGGGTGCACTTGCCGAAGCCGTTGTCTTACTGGTTTGACATCAGGATACATTTTAATTTCATGTTCAACTATATTCGAGTCAATGCCTGGAATTTCATCATATGACCAAGCAAAGACATCTCTAAATTCGCGAAAAAGAGCGTTATATATTTCCAGTTCTGAAGGGGAACAACCTTTGCCGACATAAATATTCTCTACAACATCTGTTTTAGTCGTGATATTTATGGCGATAGTCTCTTCAATATTGGATAGGTTTCGCTCGGAATCCACCGTGTTTACAGTATTTGTTAGGAATTCAAAAACTGAAGGGTGATAAAGGTCGCTTTGAGTATCTTCTTCATATTCCGGAAGAAGGGAACGATGGTGGTGATCATTCCATGGTGCCCCCTCAATCATCATTGATTGTAAGATTCCTTCGTCAGTCCCATGTAATTTCGACCAAGGATCTAATGGGGTTCCATATTCTCTAGACCTATCTACCCAAACGCTTGACGAGCGCTGATTTGGGTTCGCTTCCCATGCTTGAAACATTGATTGCTACAATATTTCTAAAGGGCTTGGGGGCAAAACCATTGAACGATCCATGTCGACCTTCGTGGAAGATATCATGTTGCAGGTCGCTACAAACGGTATATTTCCCGTATAAAAAGGGGGTGGTAGCGCGAAAGTTCCCATCAATGTGGGGTCTTTCAACAATCCTACTCCGATATCTTGAATTGAATGGTTGCTTTCATGGATCATGGGAATGCTTCCTGTAACTTGTGAACCATTAGGGAGGAAGTTCTGTTGGTCGACGATCGTAATCCCTCCTTCAAACGGGAATGCGATCTTCCTAAAATAAGTTGACACAACAGCTGCCATGGCATAAATCCATGGTCTACCCAGTATGATGTTATAGTCGAGATTTCCATCAATGAACTCAACATCAATTTCTACTGTTTTTCCTCCTAGTTCAACTTTCAAGTTATTAAGGATACCGTATGGGGTATAAGTCCTTCTGTCGAAAGCTTTTAATGTCGTCGAAGATCGCGACAAGGTTGGAGATCCTAATGTTTTCCAGCAACTCATCGACATAATACATGTTGAGGCTCCCTCATCAATTATTGTTCTATGAACAGTTTTGTTGAGGGCTTTCACTTGAATAAGGAAAGATAATTGAGCTGGTAACTGAGGATCATACCCCTTGTGATGAAAGGATACAAGATTGGAATCCTTAGGATCAACCCCACCAATTGCTGATCACAAGGCCTGCCTTTGGGTTGGACAATTTTGTAGCACTTCAAGAGTCGACATAGCGGATGGCAATTGGGCCAAATCTTCCACTATGTTATAATGTTGCGCCGCTCTGGCGCGAGGATTAAATGTCGACTTGTGTACTACACCCTTTGGCGGTTTTATTGTTAATTCAGGGATGGTGGGTGGTAAAACTTCTACCGAAGTTGTTGTCGAACTACTTGGTTGATCTTTATCTTTTTCGTTCGACAACTGAGGATTCCCATAATCTTTGTTCCTTGTTGAAATCAAAGAATCATTCTGCTATTTCGAAACCGACAACATAAGTACTTGCGACGGGGAAGCATTTCCACTATCAACCAGATTTTGACCTGGGTTGGGAAATGGATCAGTTAACACAACTAAGGTTTGTGAACTTTTAAAGAACCTCTTTAACTCAGCTTTGAATGGGCAATTCTTTGTGTAATGATCCTCATCATCACAAATTTGACATGGATAAATTTGTTTCCCTTTGCCAGGAGGGTTTGAAGAATTTTTTCGAGGAGATGATTCTCCTTGTTTTTTCTTCTTCCCTTTGTTTTGCTTTTTCTTGCTTCCTGGTTGATTGCCTTTATCTTCCGATACGACATTTACTTCTGAAGCAAGAATTTCTTCTTTTGCATTTTGATCCGAATTCTTACGGGCTTTCTTTGAAGAAGCCTTTATCGATTTCGCGTTTGCCGTGCCAATCACACCGTCACCGACATGAGAGTCACTATTTGATTTAGGAGGGGGAGGAATTGAAAATTCCGGTCTAGGGGCGTCAGGTATTTTGTCGTAGAGCGTGCCAGACTGAGTATAAACTAAGTCCACATACTGTGCACGAGCGATAACTTGCTCCTCTGTTACGACTCCCCCCTTGGCCACATCTTCCGTAATAGCCGGAAGTAACGACTTTATAAACCATTCAGCTAATAGCTGATCGGGAACATATGTTTTCACCATCCTACGACGACGACGCCACTCATGTATATGATCAGATATATGGGTGGCAGTTGTCTGCTTGAAGTTGGTTAATATTTTTGTTCCCGTTTCATACCTTATCGGTAATTGAAAGTGGGTTAAGAAAGTCGTGGCTAGGGAACTAAAATTGTCGAAAGAGGCTCTTGGCAATTCAATATACCATTTAGCCGCTGGACCTGTCAATGTCCTCTGAAAAAGGCGAAGTCTTATCGAATCGTCGTTTAGGGTGTTCGACGAACACCACAGATGAAAAGTCATCACGTGATTCGACGGGTCTTCACCTGGATTTCCATTGAATTTAGGAATGTCAGATGGAAGTTTATGAGGAATCGCTGGCCACCAAGGGGCATAAGCAATCGGATCGTTGGTTAATCGGTGTAAATCGGGTAACTCTAAAGTTGCCACGAATGGTAACTGTTGGTTCAGGTTAGGCGAAGCATAACCAGGGTACGATGGAATCGCTTGAGCAGTGGGCCTTTGCATACCAGCATAATGTAATTGATGTTGGTATGACTGATACGGTTGGTGGACTTGACCACTGTAAAGTGGTTGGTTTTGACCGTTTTGGATATACGGTTGTCCACTGTTCGCAAAGATTTGCTGCTCAGAACCTTGGTACACTTGCTGGAATTGCGGTTGTTGGTATTGCACAAGCCATGGTTGTGACGCCATGTTTTGTTGTGCTATGCTAACCGTTGGACCAAGGTGTGGAGTAATTGTACCCGTTTGGACCTGTGTCGCCCCACCAGTTGGCGATTGTGGTTGTGACCCATGATCAAGTGGTTGTTGCATTACAACCTGAGAAATCTGAGGTTGGCATGCAACAGGTATCGCTTGAACTTGTGACACTGTTACAATAGCCGGTGTGGTTGGGATGTTCGTCACAGGTACACACTGTTGCATAGAATATACAACCCTTGGTTGTTGTGGTAGCATAGGTATCCAACTACTTGATGCAATTCCAGTATAACCTGAACATTGTTGTGAACTCACGTATGGGTACCCTCCCGGAGGGGGTAATGAAAGGGCATATTGCCCCCCATACGGTAGCAATCCGGAACTAAAGGGGATTGATGGCCCAGATTGACCTCCAAATGGATCAATTTGGCGAGTTTCAACATAAGAGTTACTGGGTATTACTCCGGATGAACAAACTGGAACAGACCACACTGTCGAAATAGTCCCTTGGTGGACTCCTTCTAGCAGTTGAGAGCTAGTTGGGACAGCTGGTATGCCGGCAAACATCATCGGAGTGACGGCAGGGACTTCTGCTGTCGCTGTGTCATTTGACACAGTCCTAGATGATGACGGTTGTTCAGACATCTTAAGTCTATCCAATAGATTGCCTAGCGATTCTACAGGAACTTCCACTTGTGGTGGATTAACTTCTGATGAAGGAAATAGAGTGAACCCGACTCCAAAATGAGTTGGAGTACTTGCTTGCGGATCCTCTGTAATTTCCTCTATCGCAATCAAACCCGATGGAAGAGGAAGACCGTCAGGTCCGTAAAATATTTCTGGTGCCGAAGAAGTGGTTGTTTCGACAGCGACGGTTGTTTGAGGAACAAAACTCTCTGGACCGGTTACAGATGGAACTGGTTCAGTTATACAAGTATTTGCCCCCAGACTAGGATCAATTTTACTGTCCTTCTGTGGCTGTTGAACTTCTTCTATAGAGGGAGGGTTTCCAGAAATGTTAGGAGTAATCGGAACCTCAGATGTAGTTGGAACACTTGTTCTAACTTTTAAAGGAGATTTTGAACCGGTTAAACGAGTTCGCTTCGTCCGTACTGTTTTCGATTCCGGAGACAAAGACGGTTGACTCGTAAGCCTCCGCGAACGACGGGGTTTCAATTAACTTTCTTCCATGATTGCGGATTATAGACACAACTTGCTTTTTCACTTTTTAAGAGTCGAGAAAAAGCTAAAGATGACTCTAGTCTCCTTCGATGTATTAACGAGCCCGAAGTGACAAATGCTCGGTTGGACTTTTTCAGTTATAGAGTTTGAAAAAGGCCAAAAGAAACTGCTCTGGAGATCTAGGCAGAGGGTGTGCCAAACCTTTCGCAAAACCACAGAATACGTTTTACGGTACGAGTGGTCGATCTTCGTGAATGTTGTGTTCACTGCATTGCGATCAGTAGGACGGCCGACACGGTTTCCTATGGATAAAGGCTTTGATCCTATAGGGGTCTCCCAATATATACGCGACGGTACGTGGGAGCACAACTCCGTATTAGTGCCACCGACTCTCAGGAGGAATCACCCACCTTCGTCGAGATCGACAGTCACTACGTTTAACGACGCCGGAACACGTCTCTAGCTTAGACCTCTATGTGTTTGCGTTATGTTTCAAAGCGTTGTTAGGTTCATTCAATATATTTTAAGTTGATCTTTTTTTAAAGTTTGCCTTTCAAGGTTCACCACGAGATGTTTTGATACAAATTCCTAAATGCAGTCTAAGATGAGAAGCAAGCTTTTTCAATCTTTTCGACTTATGAAAATCTTAACTACTGAGGGAAAAGAGAGATAAAATCTTTTCACACAGATCAAAGAGCATACACTAATGCACTTTTCCCTAAATCAACATACAAACTTATATGCAAAATGCAAGTATTTCTTTTTTCTTTCTTAATGTTGGTGCAATGCAAAAAGAAAGCTGTTGTATAACTTTGAATTCAATTTCAAGTGAAAGCAAACAAGATTGTCCAAAATAAAAAGACACCTTAAGATTTACTTGTTTCGACATTAGAAATGTATAAACTCAAACCATATGACAAAAGCAAAAGCTCAATCAGCTATGAACAACAAATAAACTAACTTTTAAGATCGAAACGACACTTAATCACAGGTCTAGATCTAAGAGGCCACACCAAGACTAGTTCACTTTTGTTATGGGAAACTGTAAATGATACAAGAAATACACAAAGAAAAAACACAGTTTCTTTATACAAACGAGGCGGAATAGTGGCAAGGAAAGTTGGTTTCAGATAGGTACATTGACTGGTGACAGGGAGCAAAAACAAGAGTGAAAATAAGTCAAGAAACAGCAGGAAACCCCAGTAGCACTAGGCAAAACTGGTCCAGCGCAGGTAGTACACAGGCAGTTTGACCTTCAACGCAGGTAGCCCCTTCGGGAACTGCGCTGAAATGCAGACAGCCTTCACACAGCCTGCACTGAAGAACGAAACTTTCATTTCTCTTGGTTTCCGGGTCACAGATTGCTCAAAAATTCACAGTTTTTGGCCAAATCAGAAGCTATCAGTCAAGTACACACTAAGGGATGAAAAGGAGGATGAAAAGCTATCACTAAGAGCTTATTAGAGTCCTTGTGGATCAGCTCTTCAAATCATAAACTTGCCCAAAAACTGAGCTAGAGTAGCTGCCCTCTACTTTGCATTTGAAAGATCCAAATGCAGTTCGATTCGGTACTCCCTGTGTTTATGAAATGAATAGAAAAAACACAAACAACCAACAAGATATGATCCCCAGCGGAGTCGCCAATTTGTTGTTGGGAAAAGTATCCAATACGGAATGACCCTATCCCACTCTAAGGGTGATAGTACCTCAGCAACAACCGAATGCAAAGCTATTCAAGATTACTTCTTTATGAGATGTAAGAGAGAGGAGAAAGAGACCCCCTAACCGTTATCTTCCGCTAATGATTGATCCAATCTTCCCTCTTTGCTGCTTGCTCCTAGCTCCTTGCTCTTTCACTGGCCCAGCTACACGAAGATCCTGCAAAAGCACAAGAAAGGGAAACTACAAGAAGCATACATCCATAATTGATTCAAGGATTAGAATAAATCAAATATACAAGCATCAATACGCCATTGAGACACATGCATATAGAAGAAACTCAAATGCTTTATTAATGGAAGAAGTAAAGTTCTGAGAGTGTTACAACCATAAGAGGCCCAATCCAGCAACACCTCCTAGCAGAAAGAAATCTCTTCTTCACCTCCTTCAAGCCAATCACCCAATAGTTCTATACTCAAGCCAACAGCACTTCCTTACATTCACAAGATTCCAGCCTCCCTAGACCTCATGAGAGAGCTCTATATATAGGAGTTTTGGAGAAAGGATGAGTCAGCTTGAGGCTGGCATGAAGCTGACTAGTGTCCTCTCCCACTTCAATTATTCTTCAGTTCTTGAGTCCACTTGGAGGTTCTTGCTTCCACTTGGAGATCTAGATCCTCTTACTCATCACAAGGCGAATTCCTTGATCCAAGTGTCATTTTGGAAGCTTCCTGGGCATTTGACACCTTGTGGAATGACTGTGCCACTTGGCCAATCTCGCCCAATGCAGGTAGCCTTCATTACTGTTGACATTCAGTGCAGGTACAGAGTGGAGCAGTTGACATTCAGCGCAGATGCTCAGTGGAGCAGTTGACATGATCCAGAATTAGCTTGTTTTTGAGTGTTTTCAGGTGGAGAACTGATATTTAGTGTTGTGGTTTGCTGACCTTGTTCCTCTAGGGGTAGGAACAACATGTTTAGGGACTTTAGATCCCTCAGATTATTGACATTTTATGCTTCATGCTGTAAGGCACAAAAATGTCTATAACACATATCCCATACAAGATGCATTAAAAGCTACTCCTAAATGAAAGGAAAAGAAGGAGCTCAAGGAATTAGGTTATGTATTAGATGAAGAAGAGGAAAAATTTGTAAAGAAACTCCAAGTAGTCACTGGCATATTTAGAGGTAAGCTTGCTTTCAAATTTTTTTCTTGTGGAAGAGTTGGTCACTATGTTGCTAAATTCCATTATAGAGAAAACCATGAGAAAGGAAAGAATTCAGCAAAAGTAAATTTTAGAGGAAGGTTCAAAAACAAGAGAAACTTATACACACATGAAGATATTGATGGTATTTTAAATGGTGAAGAAGGTGAGTTTGATCTTGAATATCAATTAAAAGGATAATCTCGTAGAAGAAATAACTCAGCTTAAAGTTTGTTTAGAGGAAGCTAAATTAGCAAGGAAGCTCTGAAGAAAAAAAATATATAAAAAGAGAGGCATAACGAAAAGTTAGAAGTAGAAGTTTTAAGTCTAAGGAAGGAACTTGAGAATGAAAAAAGTTTAAACTTTAGATTTTCTAAATAGTTTGAGACCTTAGAAGAAATCATCAAAGTACAACAATCTCCTCTTATAAAAACATCTCTCGGATATAATGGAGAATCATAAAATACTGTAAAATCTTCTAAAATGGGTACATGAAGTTATGTCAATGCAATAAAAGGATGAAGTCAAGAAAAATTCATTTCGCAACAAAGGAATAAGGGATTAAATGTTTCTCAGGTGAATCACCCTTATCACAATTAAAGGGAAATCCTCACAAGAATGTACTATACTCCCAAGAACTTTTACTTTAATGGTCAATGCTTCACTTGTCATAAGGTTTCTTAGTGTGTTTCTTATAAAACTATCATGACTAGAGAAGAAAGAAAACAAAAGAATGAGATTGGGTTAAATAAATACTCTTACAATACCTTCTCACCTCTTCAAGATGAATCTAAATATTCCTTTTGCAATAAATATGGGCATACAAAAACTAAATATAGAAGAAAAATATGATCAATTCTTCAAAATGAACAAAAACAAAGAACATCTAAGTTATGGAAAAATAAAACCATAGAATTTGAGAATTATGGTATATCTTTATATGCAGGAGATCAAGAATATTTGTGGTAAATTTATAATGGATGTTCAAAACATATGATAGGTGATAAAGATAAGTTTATGTCCTTTAATTAAATAAAGAAAGAAATTAATAACATTTGGAAATAATTCACCTTTTGTTATCAAAGGAAAAGGAACATTTTTGGTGAAAGAAAAGGTTAAACTAGAAATGTTTTGTTTGTTGATGGATAAAACATAACTTGTTGAGTGTTATTCAGATGTGTGATCAAGGGCATGAGGTGGTTTTTATATCAAAGAGTTGTGTGGTACTAAATCTCGATACATGTAAGATCATAATAAAAGGAACAAGAACTCTAGGTAATGTCTATGTCTTTGGAGTCAGTTTAGAACATTGTTACTTGAGACAATCAAAAGAAATTTGGATCTAGCACAAAATATTGGGACATCTATGCTTCAGAGAATTACTTAAGTCAAGCATAATGGGAGAAGTTTGCGACTTGCCTAACATCTCTCTTCCAGAAAATACCATATGAAAATCATGTCAATTTGGTAAGAAAACAAGGGTACAGTTTAATGCCAAAGAAGGTACTTCAACTAAGCCACTTGAATAGTATGTACTCTGGTATTATGATGAATGGGAATAAAGCGATATAATTTGGTATGGTTGTTTAAATAAGTTATTTGAATATTTTATTTGGTGATCGAGTTGGTTTAGTGACCTGATACAATGTTGATTTTAGTATTTCTATTTGGAATGGATCTAGTTTGAAATATTCTGAAAAGTGATGTATAAAGAATAGGGGATAAGGGGGTTGTAGATGCCTTCTAGTAGAGACTCGAGAATGAGACAAGGTTGTAGAATTTTGCAGATGGGTGCTTGTGTACTGATATGAGTCTGTGCCAGTACGAGATTGTAAGAAGTTTCTCTTTATAATAAGAGAAGAAGACGGAGACGAAAACAACGATGGTTGTTCCCCACATTGGGTTTCCACCTAAAAGTAATGATTTTCATGTGTTTCTTATGTGTTATGGTTTATTATATTGTTAATGCACATGGTTACTATTTAATTGATGTTTAATGAAATACTCATACACTAGTTCAAGTTAGACATTTGATTAATTAACTAAAAATCTAGTTAACTCAATATACGCTACCTGTCTTCATTATAGTCACGTACAAATGAAGGTTTACTTCATAAAAGTACTGTACAGAAATATGAATCTAAAAGAAAAGTATAAGTAGTTTAAAAATATTGATTCACCCCACCACACCCACCCCAACCCCCACCCCCCACCCCCCACCCCCACCTACTCAGTAATTTTCCTAACAATTGGTATTAGAGAAATTCCTTCAGAAGAACCTTGATTGCTTGAAGGAAGGTTCATCAAGATGAGCAACCAAGAGGGAGAAACATCTACTAGGCCACCATTTTTTAATATATCTAATATGGTTTTCTAGGAAGTTAGAACAAGAACTTAACTACAGTCACTTGGAGCAGATGTTTGAGGAATTGTTGAAGTGGGCTATCAATATCCATCCTCCATTCCCACATATGAATCATAAAAGAAAAAGTATGAGACCAATGTAATGGTTGTCAATGCTCTGTTAGGAATCTTGGAAGAATTAGAATTTGTCAACGTCATGCAGCTGAATACCGCAAAGGTTATATGGGGCAAGATCATCCAAATTTTTTAAGGCGACACCAAGGTAAATAGTGTCAAAATCTAAACTCTTAGAATTCAATATGAAACTCTCATAATGCATAATGATGGAATTATTGCAAGTTTATTTCTTAGGGTAGATGAGATCGTTAAATCAATGAGAAATCTTGGTGAAGAAATAAAATAATCAACACTGGTTGAGAAAATATTAAGATCTATAACCCCAAAATTCAATTTGAAAGTCTCTGCCATTGAAAAAATCTAGGATTTGAAGAACCTTACTATTGGAAAACTTCATGGGATTTTAACAACCAATGAAATGAGAAAATAAGTTCCCTCAGATATCATAGAAGATGCATTCACATATACTTCTAAAGGAAAGGAAAAGGACGAGATCAAGAAATTAGGGTATGTATCAGCTGAATAAGAGGAAAAATTCATAAAGAAACTTGACGGAGGCACTGGCAGATTTAGAGGTAAGCTTGCTTTAAAATGTTTTTCTTGTGGAAGCGTTGGTCACTATGCTGCTAAATGCCCTTATAAATAAAACCATGAAAAAGGAAATATTTCATCAAAATTAAATTTTAGAGGAAGGTTCGAAAACAAGAGAACCTTTGACACACACAAAGATAGTGATGGTATTTTAAAAGGCAAAGAATGTGAGTCTTATCAAGAATATAAATTACTTATGGAATTTGAAGATAAATGTATTGATGAGTTTGATGATATTTGCATAGATGCCCTATAAGAAAAGGATATTCTTATAAAATAAATAACTCAGCTTAAAATTCATTTAGAACAAGCTAAATTAGCAGAGGAAGCTCTAAAGAAACAAATTCTAGAAAAAGAGAGGCATAATGAAAAGTTAGAAATAGAAGTTGTAAGTATAAGGAAGGAACTTGAGAAAGAAAAAAGTCTAAACCTTAGATTTTCTAAAGGATCTGAGACCTTAGAAGAAATAATCAAAGTAAAACACCCTCCTCTTATAAAAATAGGTCTCCAATACAATGGAGAATCATCAAAGACTGTAAAATCTTCTGAAATGGGTACAAGAAGATATTTCAATGCAATAAAAAAAAGTTGTCAACAAAATTCTAGCTCTCAAAAAATGAATAAGGATCAAATGTTTCTGAGGTGAATCACCCTTACCACAATCAAAGGGGAAGCTACACAATAAGGTACTACACTCCCAGAAACTTTTACTTTAATGGTAAATGATTTGAACTTGTCATAATTTTGGTCATAACGTCGCTTACTGTGTTGTTTATAAAAATATCATGACTAGAGAAGAAAGAAAACAAAAGATTGAGAATTTCTTAAAGAAATGCTCTTACAATATCTTCTCACCTCTTCAAGATGAATCTGAATGTTCCTTTTGCAATAACTTTAGCTATATAGAAACGGAATGCAAAAGAAAAATATGATCAACTCCTCAGAATGAACAAAAAGAAAGAAGATCTAATTTATGGAAAAAGAAAAAAATAGAATCTCATAATTGTGGTATAGATTTATATGCAGGAGATCAAGAAAACTTGTGGTTCATTAATAGTGGATGTTCAAAACATATGATAGGCTATAAAGATAAGTTTATGTACTTTAATGAAATAAATAAAGAAAAGAATGTAACATATGGAAATAATTCACCTGCTGCTATCAAAGGAAAAGGAATTGTTTTGATGAAAGAAAAGGTTTAAGATGGAAATTTTTTGTTTTTTGATGGATTACAGCATAACTTGTTGAGTGTTGGTCATATGTGTGATCAAGGGCATGAGGTGGTTTTGAGATCAAAGAATTTTGTGTTAGGAAATATCAATATATGTAATATCGTAATAAAGGGAATGATAACTCCACGTAATGTCTATGTCTTGGAAAGCAGTTTAGAACATTGTTACTTGAGAAAATAAGAAAAACGTTGGCTCTGGCACAAAATATTGATACCTCTAAGCTTCAATTAATTACTTAATTCAAGCATAATGGGAGTTTTGTATGACTTGCATAACATCTCTCTTCCAAAAAATACCATATGCAAATCATGTCAATTTGGTAAGAAAAGAAGGGCGTAATTAAATGTCAAAGAAGGTACTTCAAGTAAGCCACTCAAACTTATTCATACTAATTTGTGTGGTCCTATGAGAAAGAAGTCTCCTTGGGGAGACAATAATTCATATCATTCATTGATGATTTTACTCGTATGTGTTTGATTGTCTTATTAAAACATAAAGATGAAGCATTTGATAAATTTAAAGTCTTGAAAGCATTACATAGTATTTTGTCACACCTCCTTTACTTCCCTGTGTCATACCCTAGAGTGCCAAAACCTTGAAAAATATGTAGTGTATGCATCCTGATATGCAGTCCATATCCTCCCTGAAGAACTAATGAAAATTTACCTTGAGCCTTTCTTGAGAAAAATGAGCTCAAAACCCTGATTTCTGGGTCAGCGCAACTGTGGCACTGCCCTCTCGTGTTCATGGTAGGTTGCACCATATGATCCTCGCACTACCAGTGCAAATTTTAACTAGATACTCATGCTAAACCCTAAGAGGAAAGTATTTCCAAAATGGAGGAGAAGCTTCATGAAATAGAGGCTTCCAGAATGGTGGGAAGGATGATGTTCGTTGTGGATGTGGTTGAATTCTCCCAATATTACCCTTTGATCTTATCCCTATGAGATCTTACTTGAGATGTGGACCTTACCCCATATTTTTTGAGATCCTAACTCCCTCTCCCTACCTATAAATTCATCCCCCTCCATTCCCAATTGATTGGTCTCTGATTATTTGTAGCCTTATGGTGAGATATTTCCTACATGCTATTCACTTTGGCTTGGAGAAGGAATTCTTGGAGACCTTGAGCTTGGACTTAGCCATTCACTCAAGGAGGGCTACTAACATCAAGGCCTAGGTTGTATGCTTCCTCTTTTTTTTATTAATATATATAACTGTTGATTCACTTTCCATAAATGCTTGTGTTACTGCTTCATTTATCTTAATGCTCCTTGATCTGTTAAGTGGATTATATTTGATTATTCTTGCTGCACTTTTATGTTTTGTTGTTTTTTTGGCCTCTTGTGTAGGTATTAAAACACTATATGAAACAAGGAATGAGCCTAAGGAGAAAGTATTCAAAATATTCAATAAAGGAGTGCATTATAGCATCGGTGCGAGGTAGATATCCTTCCTCTTCTCTTATATCGATTGTAATCTAGGAAAGTGTCTTGTAGATTATCTCATTTGTTGTTAGACCCACTCATTGGGCTAGAGGGACCGTCTCTTTCCATAGAGAGCATTTACCTACACAACAAAATGGCAACCTCAGGAAACTATAACCTTTCAATCCATTTCGTCAATTTGATCCTTCGATTAGTTTGACCAACAATCAATTTCTCAGCTTGTGTGAGTCAGTATAGGTTTGCACAATCACTGATCACTTCCTTAGAGTGATAAGCTTGGATTGTTTTTTTGGAATCATTTTTTTCCCATATTCCTCCCTCAGGGTGAGTTTTATCAGTGAAATTCATGCTGACAGCGCTAGTTTTTACATGTATAGTCACGCTGAAAACCCAATTTTCCATTATTTTCTTGGGCCGAAAAATCAACACGGTTTTTTCTATATAAAGTAGTGCTCATGACCCTGACCAACATGGGTTTTTCTAGGAAAAGTAGTGCTGATGACCTTGTTAGCATGAATTTTTCTATTTAAAGTAGCACAGATCCTTGAATGTGATAATTTTTAAGTTTTCTCCCTTAGAATGTAGTGTGTCTTCACCCCTGAGGTCTTTTCCCATCTTGTTTGCTTGGATTTCTTAGTGCTTTTGATTGATTGCCTTGATTAATTTGCAAAATTTGTCTTGTTGGCTTTGAAGAGAAATTTGATCGAGTTCTAGGGTTTCTAGTCAATTCTTCATCGCTTGCTTCTTGTTGATGTCATTGAGATTTTGGTTTTGCTGATTGATTGAGTGTTGTTTTCTATGGAAATCATTGGAAACATCATTTTACATTTGTTTAGATTGTCTTTCGAAATCTACATTTTGTGAAAATGCATTAGATTAGCTGCATTGAAAATTTATATTTTGAAATGCATCATTGAAAATAGATAACATTTTTCAGTGATTGAAAGATAAAAACTATATTAGGTTCATCAAATAATTCAAAATGAAAAGAAAATCATAATTCATATAAGTGCATCTTAGTAAAGTAAAATCATTTTTCTTTCGAAAAAATTTCATTGAGGATAGTGAAAAGTGAAAATCATTTTTACTTTTGGAATTGCATTTGGAAGACGAAAGTGAAAGTTAGTGAAAGCCATTTTTCTTGATGCATTTTGTTTGATCCATTATTGATTGGAATTGCTTCCCTTAATTAGTCTAGCTTTCATTGAAATGAAAAGTTATCCTTTTCTCATATAGTTGCATGTTAGGCATTCAGGCAACATTGTTTTGAGACATAAAAACAAAACTTGATTGAAGATAAACTGAAAATTTACATCAATTAACCTAAGGAGCATTTGGAACTTAACGCAAACATTTAGAGGTATAGGCTAGAGACATGTTCTGGTGTCTATAAACCTAGGAGCTTTCGTTAACTACCTGCATTATATCCCAAGGGTGAAATCTCGTTGCAGTATGGAAGTATATCAGAGGTTATCTAGTACTCTCGAGTATATCGAAGGCACTCTAGTATGACAAGTATATCAGAGTGCTCTCACCAAATGGTTATGCATTAGACAACGCTAGCACATACTTGTGCTCCCGGTAACTTCGAGTATATATTGGGAGACCCCACTAGCTTTCTATCCTTTAGCCGCAAGTAACCGAGTGAGCCATCTTGTAAACATGATACACAAAACATAACATTCAGGGAGATTGGTTGCTGTATGTTAAGTCGCTAGTTTCAGTGAAGGTGTATATTGCGGTTCAAGGATACTTGGTAAACCCTCTTGCCTAACTTACCCATCTTTTATTATTTTTTGTTAATTTCTAAAATCATTTAATTAACGTTGTAAAAAATACTTCCGACGGAAATACTACTTAGTAGATATTAGGTTAATACTGATGGCAACATTTACTGAGTCTACCAGTCAATGAAACCCCTCTAGTGGGAATCCTAGTTCTTTTCCTTCTTTTGGAAATACTGGTGCTCCCTATATGGAAACATTGTCCCTTCCTGGATTGACCATTGGTCTACCAGTTTGGTTGTTTTCGACCTTGGTGGTTTCAAGTGTCCAAGCTGCTTTTCGAACGAGTTCTACTCCACCTAAACAACATCAACCTCACGTTGATCCTAAAGTTGACCCCTTGCCTTTTTTTCCTATTTCTTCACCCCATTCTTCCTCTTCACCTTGTGAAAGTTTAGATTCTAGTAACTAGGAAGATAGGAAGAAGAATAAGGGGATGAAGAAGACGAAGCCAAATAAGAAAGGGGGAAATCAAATAGCCATTTCTATGGATGCAATTGATGTAGAAAAATATTCCAACTAGCGCCAGAAAGTGAAATTCCCTTGCAATTAATGTAACAGTGAACACCTTCTTCATAATTGTCCTGGTATTCCCAAAGTATTAGAAGTGTGGTCCACAGGTTCACGTCGAATTTTTTCATCAGCCTCTAGAGATCATGTTGGTGATAAACCTTCCACTAGTAACAATAAGGTCCATGGGAAAAAGGGAAAAGTAAATTTTCCTTATAAGTTGTGTGAAGGTAATCATCCCATTCACCTTTGTCCTCTTATGGATGAAACTTCCAAAGAGTTGGAAAACCACACAACTTCTCAACCTGGTCTTCCGGTTGGTTATCAGAATTTTTCCCCTCATCCTTTGCTAATTGATAAAGTGATTGGTCAAAATACGTTTGTGTTCAACCCCGCTTTCTCTGAAAGTGAGTCTCATGAGTCCATTCTCGACCAACCATTGGTTGAGGAAATGGTAGACTTCGCTCCACCTTCACTTAACCATACCCTTCCGGTAGAGAGTGAACCTCATACTTCTTAGGTTCTTCTGGTTTCTTCAGTTTCAAATGAAATGGAGGGATATCATCTCCTTCCTAAGGTGCATGAGAACAATTCTCCCATTCCCATAGAGAAAGATGGCAACTCTCACGTTCCTATGACACCTCCTCCGATTTGTTTCGTCACTTATTTTGATTGGAGTCGACTGGCAGGATATCGCCTTCCATATTATGTGCTTTCTAGATTACAGTACATGCTTATAATTTGGTCATACCTAGCACAATCGTATATGAGGGCGCGTCTGTTCGTATTCTATATTCAACTTCTTGGAAAGAGTTAGGTTCCTCTCAGCTTGCTCCAGTCACCCAGAATCTGTTAGCTATTAACAGAGGAACCAATCAATCGTTAGGGATCCTTCCTAAGTTACCTATTACTTTGGGAGGAATGACTGCCTATATAGATGTGATGGTTGTCCAAGGCCTATTGGATTTGAATCTACTCCTTGGTAATGACTATATTTATGTCATGTTAGCTCTTGTGTCTTCCCTCTTTCAAGTGATGTGTTTCCTGCATGAAGGAAGCATTTTGATCATCATTCAGCTTACACTCATTAGTCTTGAATCAACTCCCAATTGACCATCATCCCTAAATGGTTCTTATACACAAGCGGTATCACCCCCGCCATAGGTTAATTAAGTGGCTACCTGTTCCATGCCGACATCTATTGATGATATAGTAGGTGATGTATTACATCATGTACTGGGAGCATTAGAGCCCTATTTTTCATTTGTATTCCTGGACATGTATTCCTTCTAGAGTGTTGTTATCCCATTTGATGAGAACCTCATGGAGGTCATAAACTCTTTTGATCTTTGATGAAAGGTGTCGGAGCATATTTCCTTTTCTTATTTCAAGCTCGTTAAAAAATGAAATAAGGACCATGAGGATAGTTCTTTTACTATGTCAACCTCGTTAAAAAATGAAACTAGTCCCAATGAGAATTATTCTTTTCTTGTCTCAAGCTCGTTAAAAAATGAAAAAAGGGATATGAGGATAGTTCTTTACTATGTCAACCTTGTTAAAAAATAAAATAGGTCTGCATGAGTAGATTTATTTTACTTGTGTCAATCTTGGTAAGAAATTAAACAAGGTGTCATGAGCATGGTTCTTTTCTTGTTTTGAGCTTGTGTAAAAATGAAACAAAAACCCAAGCATAGTTTGTTTCGATTTCAAGCTTGTGTAAAAATGAAACCAAATCCAACCATGGTTTTTTCTCATGTTTCAAGCTTGTGAAAAATGAAACCATCTTCAAGTATACTCAAGCATAGTTTCCCATGTTTCAAGCCTGTGTAAAAATGAAACCATTTCTCTTTTTACCTCTTGTGATTGCCATATTTATCATCCTGTTTTACCAGATGAGTCTTGGTTTTTTCATTCCATCGTCACCATATTTTTGGCTGATCATATGCTTTCACTTGGTTGTTTCACCCTTTCCCGAGGAACATCTGCAATGAGTGGTCTTATTAGCCAAGCTCTTGACCCTTACATGTTTTGAGCAGTTCCATCATCACCGGAACTAGTTGCTATCATTTTATACGACTCGTTCCTCTACGAGTCATCTTTCAGATCCTCTCAAACTCAAAAAATATGAAAATATTGCTGAGTACTTGTCCTTTCGAACTCGTAAAAGTAAATGAAATGATGTCTACTTGGTATAATTTTAACCCTTTTCCAAACTGAGATAGACTATTGTACAAAAAATGAACACCTTAGTCCAACATGGCTAAGAGTTTCTCTTGGATATTGTTTTCTACCCTTTCGAGTTCAAGATACAATTTACGAAAAGGGGCCTTTGGATTTTTTTTTTCTTCTTCTTTATCAAACTCTCTAAACATGAAAAAGATTTCAAGTTTCACCTCTGTCAGACTCGTAAAACTTAAATAGTGTAGGACTTTTCACCATGATGAGACTGAGGTAATCCTTCTTAGGGCTCATTAAAATTACCAGGATGGATTCATTTGAAGGATGAGCTTATATGACAAGAATATGGTATCCTCTTCAAGCTTGTGTAAAAATAAAGAGGTACTCGCTAGAAATGGTGGGGAAAAAGTGAAAGTGAAACATCTCTTGTATAGGCAGCATGTCACTCTTGAACATGAAACTCATATGTGTTGAAGAAAGTGTAACTAGGTTTGGTCTTCATAATGTCACATTCCAAAGAAAATGATGTAAATTATATCTAGAAAAATATTTTGTGAATTTGAACCATGGGTTTCATGCTCAGAAATGCATTTATCTTTGTAGCTCTCATTATGAGCTCTAGGTGATAGGTTGTCTTATTAATGTTTACACTTTAAATATACAATTATGACTCCAAGATCAAGGTCAAAATGATTTGTCAAAAGCTCCCTCAAATACAAGATCAAAAGAGCTACGGAATGATACCTCTAAACGAATGCAATAGAAGCAATATATTTTTTGGCATAAAAATATATTTATAAATGAATAATCAAGTCAGATTGAAGTTGGCTAAGAGATAGTTCATGTTAGCTAGAAAATAAGGCCTCAAACACTATAAATAGGCCTCTCCTCATGCATTCATATCATCAATGATTTGGGTTTTATTCTATGCAAAGGATATTGTTCGCGGGTGAGAGGATAAGGAGGAGAAAGTAGCCACAGTCAAGACTATCTATATTTGAAGTCAAAGCTGTAGAAGTCTACCTCACATGTGAAGGTAGGACATCACTCAATCTACCTTCGAAATCAAGGAGACACCTTCCCGGGGACGCTTACAAGATATTTAGCCCATCGAATTCAGGATTACGAGATGATCGCAGTTGTACCATTCACTTGTCAACTTCAATTCTTGAATGGTACCAAATTTTTTCAATGTGACGACAAGTGACCAAGATCTGTGTATGGTAGAAACTAGAGCTCAAGCCATGTCCAATGAGAAGATCGAGTGCCTTGAAAAACATTTGGATTATTTCAAGGACCTAGCGGATCAGACGCAGAAATTCATGGATTAATTCAAAGTGGGAATGTTGGTGTTGCATACGGAGGCACATGGTATTAATGAAGACCCTGAAGGAGAATAAGCCATCACATTCACTTCCATGAAAATCACCAACATTTCCGCCCTCGGCCACCCAATCTAGACATGTATAAATTTTATGGCTCTAATCTGGCAGTATGGATAGCAAAAATGGAACAATATTTCATTCTGAATGATACCTGAGATGATCAAACTAGACTATGTGTGGGAGCCCTTTACTTGGAGCAAGAGAGATGGCAATGGTGGCAGTGGAATCGGAAATGTTATCCCGAGAACATAACTTGGCAGGTGTTCTCAAAATCTCTTTGTAACCGCTTTGACAGAGACTAATTTTTTGGGTCCTCTTACTAAGCTCTGACAGATAGGCATAGTAAAACAATACATCGTAGCCTTTGAGACATTTACCATTTGTACAAAAGGTCTAGGAGATGAATTCCATTTGGAATTTTTTATAAGTGGTCTGAAAGAAGCCATCCAAGCACATGTTCAGATGCACCACCCACCTACATGGATAGACACTTGCAACAAGGCTATTGAAGTGGAATTTTCTTTAACTGCCCAGTCTCCTCATCCAAATTTCATAGCCAAGGGATGCCCCACTAAGGCTTAGGGCCCTACCAAAACACTTAAGGTTCAAACGATGTCTCTAGGAGAAATGGATGAAAGAAGGAAACAAGGATTGTGCTACTACTGTGATGACAACTACTCCACGGGGCATAAATGCAAGGAACCTGAATTCTTTCAGATTGATGTTACTGATCATAGCTCATCTAAGGAAGCCCCACCCCTTGAGGGAATAGAGGACAAAATTGAGGAAAGCTAGCTGGGCAATGAGCTCCCAGCTACGCCAGTGGAACTAGTTATCTCACTACATGATTTGGCGGGCATTTCTGCATCGCAAACTCTCAAAATCAGAGGCTTTATTAAAAATTTCCCTGTATTAGTATTGATTGATGGTGGTAGCACTCATAACTTTATCCATCAGTGAGTTCTCAAATTTGTTCATTATTTTTTCAGGTCAGTCCCTAATTTCCAAGTCTAGACTGTTGATGGGGGGACAATGAAATGTGAAGGTTGCTACGAAAATATCAAACTTCAGATGGGAGACTACTACCTAAAGATCAACATGTTTATGATTAACATGGGTGGTTGTGACATTGTATTGGGTGTTGAAAGGCTTCACACACTAGGCCCAATAACAATGGATTTCCAGGAGTTATATATGAGTTTTAAGCAGAATGACCACATGCATACCCTCTGTGGACTCCAGGGATGGGCTCCTTCTATCATCAACTCACATCAAACGGAAAAGTTGTTGAAAAAGGGCCATCATGGAGTTATCACCCAGTTTAATTCTATCCAAGCCATAGAGCCCACTACTCCTCATATTCATCCTAAGATGCAATAGGTCTTAAACTGCCACCAGCAGGTATTTGAAAAACCTAAAGAGCTTCCACCCTCTAGAGGGGAACATGATCATAGCATCACTTTGGTCCAAGGGCACAACTGCCAAATGTGCAATCATATCGATATCCCTTTGCCCAAAATAATGAAATTGAAAAAATCATCAAGGAACTCCTTGAGGCAGGTGTTATTCGTCCTACCATCAGTCCTTATTCATCACCAGTGGTCACGGTGCTCAAGAAAGATGGGGAATGGCACATGTGTCCAGACTTCTGGGCCCTCAACAAGTTCACTATGAAAGACAAATTCCATATCCTGGTTGTTGATGATCTACTTGATGACCTGCATGGTGCCCAATTATTTACTAAGCTATATCTTTGCTCGGGCTATAACCAAATACTCATGAAAGAAGTAGGAATTCCCAACATTGCCTTTCGTACTCATGACAGCCACTATGAAATTTTGGTCATGCCCTTTGGTCTCTGTAATGCCCCATCCCCTTTCCAAAGCCTCCTGAATCAGTTGCTGAAACCATATCTCAGAAAATTTGTCCTCTTTTTCTTTGATAACACTCTCATCTATATCCTAACCTCGGAAAAACATCTTCAACCTGTAGACCTTCTATTGCAACTACTCTGGACTCACAAATTATTTGTCAAAATGTCCAAGCACTTTTTTGGCATGAAAGAAGTCGAGTATTTGGGACACGTTTTGGGTCATGAAGGTTTCCATGTGGATCCCAAAAAGATACAGTCAATGCAAGATTGGCCGGAACCAAAAACATTAAAGATTTTGAGGGGATTCTTGGGTCTCACTAGCTACTATTGCAATTTTTTCTACAATTATGGTCACATTACTAGACCCCTCACTAACCTTCTCAAGAAAAAATCATTCCTCTGGAATGATGAAGCGCAATAGGCATTTATGGGTCTCAAACAGGCCATGTGTTCCAATCTCATATTGAAACTGCTCGACCTCACCAAATATTTTGTGATTGAATGTGATGCTTCAGGTACTAGTATTGGTGTCATTTTAATGTAGGAAGGTCAAATATTGGCTTTCGCTAGCCAACAACTGAGTGGAAAACATCTGGGACACTCTACCTATGAGAAGGAGACGATGACCATACTTATTGGGGTGACGTTTCTAGATCTGCACAAACCATCAAAGCGTCAAATATTTTTTGGAGAAACGTCTATCCTCTTGATGAGCCTCATAAATGGGTAAATATATGGGCTCATTTTACCTCCTAACCTAGTCAAATCAACCATTCTCTTAGCTTATTGTATGATTTTGTAATTATATTTATGCTTATAGAGTGAGTTGAGTTAGTTATTATGCCACGTGGTCTAACATGTATTTAATGCAGATTATTGATGGATTTCGAGGTCAAAGTCAAGGATCCAGTGGTCAAATAGCATCAATGACTCGAAGTGGATAGAGGAGAGGACTTATAGGATGGAATCCCCCTCATTTATTACTCCTCACTTCAAATTCCCCTTCATTCAGCTTGGAGTAAAGCAGCTGAATCATGCACTAGAAGGCAGCCAAGGAAGTGGAGGATGACTGATAGTTATCTCGAGTTTTGGGAGCTAAGCCTCCCTGATTTTAAGGAAGTTGTTGGTAGCTTTAGATGTATAAGTGGAGAAGCCTAGGGCCTCACTAGGGTAAGATTTTTCTTATGTAAACTTTGCTCAAATTTCGAGCTTATTATTTTTGTGACAATTTTATGTAATCTTTCTATTGTTTTGATAATGAAGATGGAATCCTTTTGAGCTAGCACTGAGTTACCTCAGAGGGTTGAATCTCTTGGGTTAGGTCCCAATCCAAGCAGCCAAGCTTCTGTTTACTTGTATTTTTATGCTTTACTTCATTTTTTAGATTAATTTGCAGTTAGATGTATTTCTTTCATGGTAAAGAATAGGTTGGTTTTTATGATTTAGTAGTTTTCTTTAATTTGTGCTTTCTGTAGCAGGTTAAGAAATGATTAGAAGAGATTAAAAAGGCTAGAAATATTTCCTTGGCATTTATTCCTCCCTCTGGGACCATGATTTGAGGCAAAGACTCTCTTGCTGTACCAAAAACGCAGATTTTCCTTATTCATAGGACTTCTAGTGTTTGCATATTTTTAGTAGGTTAATAGTTCAGTTTTGCTTTGCTTCAAATATTCCTTATCATGTTCGCTTCCTGATTTGCAATATTCCTCTTTCGTTCTTTCCTTTCTTGCAACATTTCTTAGAATTTCCTTTCATAGTTTAGACCATTTCTATGCAAAACTCTATTTTTCCTAGATGCACTCATTTCATAGCTTGCTTGATTTTCTTGGTTGACTATTAGTTTCTATGCAGAAGATCTCTTCCAGCATTAGGTCAACTTATCAGCAATCACATCCCCCAACTGATCCATGCCCTACAGATCTCCCAAACCTCACCTCAATTCTACCTTAGTTTCCTGCATTTTTCATAAGACTTCTTCCTCTCTCCTTGAGCAAACCAATTCATATTTCTCTCTCCTGGTGGTTCATGGTAGACCTTAGGTACCATAAAACCTCACCCCAACCTTCTTCCACCTTTTCCACCCACTCTCACACCCTCAAAATAGCGGAAATTGCTCTCGGCCTCCTCGTGTAGGCCTCCTATAGTTTCCATGTTTTCTTCCTGTATTTTCCCTGTGTCCTCCTGTAGCTTTTCCTGTAGGCTTTCCTTTGAAGGCTGAGTGTGGGAGAAGTCTCTAGAAGGCCACCTAAGACCTCATAGGATCCATTCACACCATCTTCCATCCTCCCAAGCTCCAAACCACACTTTAACGCCACCTATTCACTGCCACACTCACACATAATAAATTAGATGCATGTCAAATTCACATAAAAATCCAAAAATATGTTTTTTTCTTATTCACTTCTAGAAATAGCATGGTTAGATGTTGTTTGCTTTCTTGAGTAGGTAATGGCATTTCTTTCATGGTTTTCATAGTGTTTTTGAAAAAAGTAGATTTAGCTTGTTAAATAGGGTTTTACTAGCTCTTGCTTTACATTCTAGTCTTTTTCCTTTCTGCAATTAGAATAGATTTTGTAGAGTAATCTTTCTTTCTTTCATCACACATAGAGCTTTTTCTAAGATCTATAGAAGTTGACCTGAGTTCCTAGTAATCTTGCGTCAACTGACCAAGTGACAACCTATAGTGAGAACTAGTACTTGCGCATACAACACCGACGCTTCCAAGTTTGTTATGAACTACTGGGTTAATAAAAGTAAAGTTGGCACCCTAGGAGTTGCAACATCCTTGTTGCAATACTGGCGCTCACCACTTTTTATTTCTGCATTTCCATACTTTCCTTTTCAATTCCACAAAATTCCATTCAGAAAGTTCATTTCAGATAGTTGCAATTTGTTTTGTTCAATCAATTTCAGTTTCTGCAGGTACTATTAGTGTGGGGAAAAAGAAAGAAAAACCAACCAAAAATGTTTCCTTTCATGCCTCATAGGAAAAGAGATAACTCAGGGAAATTTTTGCGCAACACCCCCATTGCTTCACACAACCAACCTTCTCTCTTCTTCGTTGGCTGCAATCAAGAAGAAGTGTTAGGTGAACAACTAGAAATATTTGAAGAGCCTATAGGGGAAGAAGAATAAGAAAACACTCCTCAGGAGCCAATGGATGAAAAAAAAAAATGTTAGGGGGAATGGAGAGAGAATAGAGGGTACCTTTCCCATTTGGGAGATCAATTGGGACACCAAAATGAAGAATAAAAGTCCTTCAGCCCTACCTCATTTCCATGGTCTGACTACATAAGATTCTGACACCTTCTTGTTCAAGTTTTCTATCATCTCTCGAACTTATGGCTATGCAGAAGACGAGAAAAAGTTGAAACTATTCCCTTTTACTTTCAAGGACGCAACATTGACCCGTTTCATGGGGTTACCTAGCAATAGCATCACAACTTGGGCTCAGATCATACTCCTCTACGCTGAGGACATCCTCGAAGAGCAGGAGATATTTTTCTATTCTCTATTGGTTGTCTTGCATTTCTAATAAGTTGTTGAATAGTGGGCATTCTAGCTGTATTGTATGCGGAATCAACTGGGAAATAGTGATAATATCTGCACATCGGCACGGGTGAGACATAAGCCATTAGCGTCGGTCTTGTAAATTATGAAAAACGGAAGTTCCATGGGAAATGGTGCAAAAGGGAAATGATTTGCTCATGAAGAGGGACATAATGGAAGTTTCTTCATGAAGGTAAAGAATGCGGGGTTCACTATAGAGGTCCTCCAGGATCAAGGAACAGGGAGTACAGGGACAGTAACAAAATGTTTTGTAACATATGCTCCCTAAAGTGTGAAGGCCAAGGTGGAGTGAGGGGCGAAATGCTTTATAAATCTATGCGGGGAATAAGTCTACCGTTGGAAAACCTGTAAGAAAGTACATATACATATACATAAACTGATATCTCTCTCAAATGATACATGAATCGTGGCATGGACACAACCATCCAGAGAATGATCATGTAAATGGATCGAGGTATGGGTGCAACCATCCGTCAACGATGATCATAACGAAACCAAGGTATCGTCGCAACCATCCAATAATGAAAAGGATCATATATGATAACTCATGGCCTGGTCACATCCAACCATCTGAAAGATACATGCATATCATCATAACCATGTCACACCACTTCGCACCCTGGAATTTTGTGATCTGAGTCCAGGGCCTTGTGCTCCAACATGACTTGATCAAAGTACAGATCCTAGCATGCGAATAGATGTATTGACGTTGAATATGCTATAAAGTCGTTCGATTACCATTCATTGATGTAAATTATTAACAAACGCCAGATAAACCACTAATAATGGCAATGGCCATCAAGTTACTATCAGCACAATTCATGAAATGTGAATACAGGAACTGAAGTTGAACACTCGTGAAATCACTCGATTTAAAGCCAATGATGTGAACTTGTCACTGAGTGCAAAGAACTTGCTATTGAGGCATGTAAGCTCTAAGGTACTGGAAGGGAGTCTGTCGATCAACTTCCTTGATAATGAGTTGATGTCGACAGAAAGTGACTGTGTCAAAGGAGGCCATAATGAATCTCACATCATCGACGCGAGACAAGAGGATGAAAAATAATTTTGGATGATATAGAGAAATGGAGGTAAGTGTAACTGTAGAAGGACAACTCTTGAACATATCGGCGACACAACTGGAAGTTTGGCAGCTTTTGGATCCATAGGATCGGTGGTCATGATGACATATAAGAGATCCGATGGAAGGAAATAATGAATGGCCCAAACCCAGGAAGGTCAACGATGTAAAGGAGGATGTCCCAACTCGACACGAAACAACGAGTGTCATGTTAAAGAGTGAGCTATAGACATGACTCGATATATTTCCAAATTCCCCCCCCCCCCACCCAATTTCTAGCGAGTACCCCAATTATTTTGTAATCGCAAGCTTGAAAGGGATAACATATGCTTTGCACTGTAAGTTCATCCTTCGGAAAAATCCATCCTAGTAAGTTTAATGAGTCATAGGAAGAAGAAGCTTG
Organism: Pinus tabuliformis; assembly: GCA_031772625.1. NCBI lineage: Eukaryota > Viridiplantae > Streptophyta > Pinopsida > Pinales > Pinaceae > Pinus > Pinus tabuliformis. The sequence continues at coordinate 1,889,988,618 of CM062817.1, read as the reverse complement.
TGTTCATCATGGCGATGAATCTGATGTTGTTTAATAGCTCAACGAATTCGACAAAGGTGTAACTCAATATCTTTTTCATGTTTAGAGAGTTTGAAAAAGACACGTAAAAGAAAACTCCACATGGTCAATTTTCATACATTTGTGTCTCTTGAGCCCAAAAAGGTAGAAAACAATACTTGAGAGAACTAAACAATGTAAACTTTGAAGCGGGAACTATAAACTCAAAACGGGAACTCTAGCCAAAAAACCCCAAAAAAACATCAAAAACAGTGCTAAAAACGAAAAGTGTGTATATTGGAACGATGTTTTTTTTTTTAGGTGTCAATTTTGAACGTGTTTTAAAAATGGCAGTGACTACGAAATTTACTACGAAATTTTCGTGCAAAATATAGCTTCAAAACGAAAGTGTTGATACTGGAATAATGAATTTTTTTTAGGGTCAATTTTCAAACTTTTAAAAAAATGCTAATAAAACCAATTTTTTATGTCTCAAACAAAGTTTAATTTTAAGGAAAAAAGACATTAATGTTTCTGGTAGAATATAATTTTTCTTTCCTAAGTATAAATTTAACATGTTTTCAACCACAACATGCTAGATACAAAAGAAATTGAAATTTTTTCAACTATAAAACTAAAAAAACATGACATTATGAACAAATTATATCACTGAATGAATTCAAAAGTCTTTATTTGTATACTGAATAAAACAGACATTATATCTCTAATTTGATATTGCATTGTAGATATTTAAACAATAAAATTTGTCATACTTAAGACATAATCCAACAACATAAAAATGCTTCATAACTTCTCATTTAACAAAATATGGAAAACATTAATTTTATTTGAAGATACGATGCATACATCAGTTATATAAAATGTCTTAAACAATAATTCAAACTCAATCACCCAATAACCGTGGGTAGGCCATCGTCGTGCCCCCTTCCCCCAACCCATTACCGATCTTTCCCATTCACCCATGCCTTCTTCCCCCTTCTGCCCTACCCATGCACTAGCCCTTGCTACCCCCAACTCACCCACCCATGCACCATTTCCCCAACTCTTCCTTCCCTACCCCACAACTATCCTCCCCATAGGCCCACCCCCTAACTCCCATTCCCCTCCAATCTCAACTCCTCCCCCCCTTCCTTAATGATGGCCCCATGGGCCTCGCGCCCTACCCGCCTCCACCCTACCCTTACCCCTGCCCCCTACCTTCCCCCACACCCCACCCTTACCTTACCCCAGACCCCCCGCCACCCCCTACCCTTACCCTACCCCCCGCCCCCCAACCCCTACCCCCCACTACCCCCCTGCCCCACCGGCCCCCTCCCCCCCTCCCCCCTGCTCCCCTCCCACCCCCTACCCTTACCCCCCCAACCCCCCTGCCGCCTACCCCCCCTGCCACCCCCCCCACCAACCCCCTGTCACTCCCTACCCTACACCCCCCCGCCCTACCGATTGACAAACATACAAAGGGGATGCCCAATGCCCGTCTCTTAAATCAATTCTTACTTTTAAAGTACATGGGATGACACTATGGTAAGGGTTCTCTTTCTCTTTATTATAATGTTTCCCCCTTGTGGTTTCTAGTTAAAGTAGTGGATCTAACAAACTTGAGACTTCAAAGAGGGCATGGAGGAAAATCATGGACTCTAAATAAGAATCTTAATCAATCCTATCACCCTTACCAAGTTGATAATAGTTATTAATGTATTTTTTTTTTAATTTACATATTTTTCTAAAATACTCAAATATAAAATGAGTTAATGAGTGGGTAAATTCAATCTTTATACTGAGTTTTTTTTGGGTAAAGTAATGTTTTACCTTAATTTACTCATTGCTTCAAAATTCACATAATCTATATTATCATAAAATACACCCAAACCTCTAAGAATAAAATAGATATCAAATTTCTCATAATTTAAAAAATATATATATAACTTATAACAAATTTATTATTAAATTTATAAAAAATACTATTAAAAGAAACTCAATTTGTGCCACTTGCTCCTTTCTAAATTATTTCTTAACTTTAAAGTATATCTTTAAATAATGAATATTTTTGTTTCTTATTTTTAATTAAGTATTACCTATTTGTGTTTCTTAGCTTTAATTAATATATATCCTTGTGTCCACATTCATATAAGTCACATACCAATAATATCATAACCTTGGATGTAAGATACCATTTTTTTATTATTGTGTGTGAAAATTGAAAATGTGTTGTAACATATTGAATTGATCCTACCATGTCTATAGCTTTATTGGTATCGAGTTGTTATGAGAAGGTGAGGCCCCATTGAATTTATGACTCGTGTGAAAGAGCACCAACCGACCATTGACCCTAGATGAAAAAGGAGTATACCAAGTTTTCAAAAGCTCTAATTAATCCACACTATCTTATGTTACTTATTTCTACCGTGTAGAAATAGGGAGGTTGAAAAAATTTGATTTTCTCCTAACCAATTGGGCGATGCCTTTATGCATTCCATTTAATTATTAGAATGAAGACAAAAGTGATTAATGATACTTGCACTTTATTGTTGATACCGATATCTTTATTGAATTGTATAAAGATTATTAAGATTGCAATGTGGAAAAAGGGAGGGCCGGCCTTTTTGTGTACGGAGAAGTAATCTACCGCGTAAAACAAGTTTCCACCAGAACACGTACCACGCCTCGCAATTGTGTTGGAGGTGGCATGCATTTGGAATATATTAATATTCCCACACTACTCATGCACATATTACTTTATCCAAGAAGCAGACCACCCTATAATTTAGGAGCAATACTATTAATATATAAGGTTTCATTGGTATAATTCATGTATCCCAAGACAACTAAAAATATTAGGTTATTATGTAATGTTTTTCATTAATTGATTAATTTATAATAAAGATCATCATTATTAATTATTAATAAATATTCAGAAATATATTGACTATCATTATTATAATAAAAAACAATGCATAATGATGTGATGTTATCATTGATGTTCAGTAAAGGAGTAAGTTTTATTTGAACATTTAACATAAAAATTTGCATAAAGAAAGACCCAAACTGAGAACGCTAGGCTAGATGGTTTTTCCTTATTAAAAAGTTAGAAATTTCGTGGATTTAAAAATTGATTTCCTTTGGTGAGGCAAAACATTATTTTTTTCTTATAAAATTTGCATCATAATGAAACTATAATAGTATTTATTCATTTTCATAGAATTTGTATTCATATTAAAATTACGATCATGCCTAAAAATTTTCAGCAATTTGATTAGATTATGAAAAAAATAACTCTTAAAATACATGATTAGTTTATGAAAACAAAAAAATAGTATTAGCTTAATTTTAAAATGTCAGTTTTGGTTTCTTAACCATTAAAGTAATAATGCACAAAAGTTTTTATTTTTAAAATATAGTCCAATGAACAAAATTCATTATTGCAAACAGAAAACAGACCTTAGTAGACAAATTACAAGCGAATGACCGAAATTCATTATTTCAAAGTACGAAGGAGAAATAATTAAAACCATGAATTATAATTAAGGTTTCATATTACTTTATCCAAGAAGCAGACCACCCTATAATTTTCACAGCGGCACCCCCGGGCCGCCCCGCCCCGCTTGAACGGCGGCGGGTCGATTCCGGGAATCGACCCGCCGCCGGTCGGGCGGGGCGAGGCGGCCCGGGGTGGTGCTGCACTTCACTTCATGCTGGTTGGAGGAGTTGTCAACTCGTTACTGGACTACCGAGCTAATGTTAGCTAACCGGTTGAACTCCTTTCGATAGACTCCCACCCCGCCGGTTGAACTAGTGGTACGAGATGGGTATCGACTAGCTATTAGTTTCTGACTGTCCCCTGGATGGAAATGAACGAGGGAGGATCCGGGAGGGCCAACAATGCTTCTCCGGGCCAACAATGCTTCGGCTATCCGGCAATCACTTTCTTTGTTGAACTATAGGTGGGAGCCGCGCAGCGCCACCCCCGGGCCGCCCCGCCCCGCCCGACCGGCGGCGGGTCGATTCCGGGAATCGACCCGTCGCCGTTCGGGCGGGGCAGGGCGGCCCGGGGGTGCCGCTATGCAAATTCCTTCTTCGCAATTTGCTCACCTGTAAGCAACATAACGAGACAGATCATCAATAGTTTGTTTGCAGCATTTATTCTTGGATTTGGTATTCACTCGCCGCAAGTTCTCTAACTATAGTGTATTGTATTTCTAAAAATCTATTGTATTGTATTGTATTTCATTAAACTACAAAACTTATGAAGATAATTTTAAAAATCTAAAAACTAATATTTAATTACAAAATTTAATAATATGGCATATTACAACCATTAACCAACGCAATGATAAATCTCTGTCTATTTCTCTGATTACGTTGACCCTCATAATTAACTAAACCATGAAATAAATTATTTTCATGAGAACAAACCTACAAAACTTCAAATCGATGGCTATACATAAGCACAATGATAAACCTCTGTCTTTTTCTGTCTTCTCTCTGACAATGATAAAATGTACTCCTTGACCATTACAGTCAAGGAGTACCTTTTTCATAAATAGTGTCTCCCAGCACGAAAAAGGGGTAAACTTATACTGGTCACACAACATTTCGCATCCGTTAATGAGTTCGAAATTACAAGGGCTCAACCATCCTCTCACTTTTAAATGGTCAGAAAAGAGCTGAAAGCGGACCCCCCATTTTTTTCTCTTTAACGAGTCAAAAAGGGAAAAATACTTGACAATATTTTCATTTTTTACAAGTCAGAAAAGATCTTAAAGGAGACTCGTCTTGGACGAATGAGTGGTATAAAGGGTAGCAACTGATTCTGGAAATGGTGGAACTACTCAAAACATGTAATGGTCAATAGGCTCACTAATAAAACTAGTCATCGTTGCGGTCCCTCAGGAGAGGAAAAAAACCAAGTGAAAGCATATGATCGGCCAATGAAATAGTGGTGATGGAATGAAACAACCAAGACTCATCTAACAAAAAAAAACTGATTAAAATGAAAATCAGGATATGTAAATCAGGCATGGGTTCATTTTTACAGAAGCTTGAACCATGGAGAACTCTACTTGGATTCGGTTTCATGTTTACACAAGCTTGAAATAAAAAAATATGCTAGCTATAAGTTTGCATGCCCCCAACATAATGACTCAATCGAGGTACATGCCCCATGAGCTTCATCTCAATCAACTAGGTGGATGAAATGAAGGTTCACTTTCGAGATCTTGGAAAGACGTGAATGGGACTTTATGAGATCTTAGTGAAAGACTCGATTTGGAAAAGGGATGTGCTTAATTTTTTAACAAGGTTGACACAGTAAAATAACTATCCTCGAGACCCTTGTTTCATTTTTTAGCGAGCTTGACACAAGACAAAGAACTATGCTCATGACGCCTTGTTTCATTTTCTAACGAGGTTGACACAAGACCAGGAACTATCCTCATGACGCCCTATTTCTTTTTTTAACGAGGTTGACACAAGACCAGGAATTATCCTCATGAAGCCTGTTCATGACCCATAAGAGAACATTGCTCCCAAGAGGTCTTCACTAGATAGAAGAACCACACTCTGGGAGGAATACATGTTAATTGGTACCATAGAGAAATCGAGTTCCAATGCCCCCAGTACATAGTGTACTATACCATCTGTGTGATCATTAGAAGATGTGGAGGTAGAATGGGTAGCCCTTATAATTAACCTGTGGTGGGGAAGGTACTACTTGAAAACAAGAGCTGATAGGGGATGATGGTTGTAAAGGAGGCGCTTGGTGACCAATGAATGACAATTGATCAATGATTACTATTCTCCCTTCATGTGGAAAACAAGCCACATGGAAAATTGAAGAAACAAGAGCTCCCATGACATAAACATAGTCACATGCAAGGAGAAGATTGAAATCTAAGGGACCCTTGACAACCATCATGTCTATATAGATGGTCTTTCCTCCCAAAGTAATAGGGAACATCGGAAGGATCCCTAAAGGCTGATTGGTTCCTCCATTGAAAACCAACAGATTCTGGGTGACAAGCACAAGCTGTGGGGAACCCAAAGCTTGCTATGTAGTAGAAGACATGATTCTAACAAACGCACCTTCATCTAATATAGTGGTAGGTACTACCATATTATTGTCTTGTACTATGATCTAGAAAGGCACATAAGATGAGAGGTGGAAATTAGTCACTGGACCCCAATAGAAAGAGACAACATAACTACTTGGTGGGGGCATCATATGATTGCCGCCATGCTATATAGGAATAGGAGAAGGTTACTCCTAAACAACTAGGATGGGAGGGTCACACTTTGATTCATGAGAAGCAGAGGAAATAAGAAGAATACGAGCAGTATGATAACCACTCTTTTCGGGAGTAGAGTGAACAACGGAAGGTGGAGCCAAGTCAACACTCTTTTTGACCATTGGTTGGTTGGGAATAGACACAAGAGATTCTCACTCGGGAAGAGAAGGATGAGCAAGAGATGAACCTAATTCAATCTCTTGACCAACCGGGAGAGGGTCAGAAGAAAGCATCCGATAGCCGATAGGAAGTTGGGGTTGAGGAGTTGCAAGGTTTTCCAAAACTTTGGAAACTTTATCCATAAGAGGAACAAAGTTGAAGAAGATTCTCTCCTTAAGATAACCTACAGGGGAATCTAATCTTCCCTTTCTTCTTACCATCTCTAACAGAGGAAGCAACATCGACATGATTTCCAGAGGTCGATGGGGATGGTTGATCCATATTTTGAGACCATACCTCTAAGACTCTGGGAAGTCTAGGATAGTCTCAAAGGAGATGGTCACCCGTACATAGCCTGCAAGGGAATTTTACCTTTTGCGAAGGATAATAAGGTTTATTGACAAGGGGTGCATTTGGAGTAATAAATGCATCGTTGGCTTCTCACTTATTTGACTTCTTCTTCTTCATCTTCTTATTCATAGCCTCCTGGTTACTGGATTTCAAAATTTCACCAAGTGAAGTAGAAGGGTAAGATTAAGAAATAGGGGAAAAATGTGAGAGGTCAGCCTTAGAATCATCATGACGTGATTCAAATGGAGACATTTGGACAGGAGTCGGGATGCTCGGGACCACAGAAGTTGAAAACAACTAGATAGGTAGACCAGTGGTTATCCCAGGGAGGGACAACGTTTCCATATAAGGAGCACTAGCATTTCCAAAAGAAGGAAAAGGACCAGGATTCCCATTCGAGGGGAATCCTTGACTGGTAGACTCTAGAAATATTGCCATTGGAAATGACCCTAAAGAATCACTAAGGAAGATAGCTTTAATGAGGAATATTTCGCGGGAAGTGAATTTTAGAACACTGAAGCAAAACTTTTCCTTTTCATATTTTAAGAGTCGAGAAAAGGGCAAAAGATGACTCTAGTCATTTTTGAAGTTAACGAGCTCGAAAGGACAAGTGCTCGATGACCTTTTCAAATTTAAAGAGTTAGTAAAGATCAAAAATTAATTCTCAGAGTATTCTAGGCAAAAAGGATTATGTGGTAACCATGAACTGCAGAATACTTCCCGACGAACCGAGAAGTACGGGCAGGCAATCTCCCTGAAAGTTGTGTTTGGTGTATCATGTTTTCAAGGTGGCGGACTCGACTTCCTATAGATAAAGGATTTAGCCTAGTGTGGTCTCCCATTATATATGTGACAGTATGGGGAGCACAAATCCATGCTAACATTGTCTAATGTCGAAACTAATGACAATTTCTAGGTTTACAGATGTCGGAACACGTTTTTACCCTAGGCCTTCTAGATGTGATCGTTAATGTTAATGAAACTTAGGTAATTTGAATTAATTTTAGAGTTGATCTTGAGTTAAGTTTCAGTTTTCAGAGAGGTATTACTGCAGGATAAACTTTTCGAATATCTGCTTCTGAATAGAGAGGTATTATTGCAGGATTGTTTTCTCTATTGGGTTTTGTTTCTCTAAGATGATAATGGCCAATTTATCATGTTAGAGAATCTAAGATATTTGTTTTGGGGGTTTTGGTTTTGGTTTTTATGGAGGACCAATACATAGAACAAACTGTAAGAATGATGTATTAACTCTTTTAGATGATACTAATAGATAACCAAAGGGCCGCTACTTAACTTCAGACCGTGATTTGAATTTATAAGGTGTGTAGAAAGAATAGTAAGGAGATATGATTAATTTAGATTTTAGACAGAAAGATAAATTATCATAAGTGGGAAAAACTTTGTCCAATGTTCAAAATTTAAACAGACTATGCTTAAAATTACATAAGATGCTGACAATCTTATGATTCAGAGGGAGCATTTCAGACAGACAGTCCAATATCTTAATCTATTTATGATAATAGATTTAGAAGGCATTTTAAGAATAATTGTAACATATTTATTTTCATCTGATATATTTGTAAAATTTAAGCATAAGCAAAATAAATATAATGAATTGAAACATAGTGAAAACTTATAGAAGAAAACGAGGTTGTATGATAGACTTTAAGCTTCCGTAGTAGTTTTTTGGGGTAACTATGTAAACTTTGAAATGAGAACTATAAACCCAAAACAGGAACTCTGGCCAAAAAAACCCGAAAAAACATCAAAAATAGTGCTAAAAATGAAAAGTGTGTATACTGGAATGATGATTTTATTTTTTAGGGGTCAATTTTGAACATGTTTTAAAAATGGCAGTGACTATGAAATTTACTACGAAATTTTCATGCAAAATATAACTTGAAAACGAAAGTGATGATAATGGAACAATGATTTTTTTTTAGGGTCAATTTTCAAAATTTTAAAAAAATGCTAGTAAAACCAAATTTTTATGTGCCAAATAAAGTTGTTTATGAGGAAAAAAACACATTAATGTTTTTGGTAGAATATCATTTTTCTTTCCTAAGTATAAATTCAACATGTCTTCAACCATAACATGCTAGATACAAAAGAAATTGAAATTTTTTCGACTATAAAATTTAAAAACCATGACATTATGAACAAATTACATCACTAAATGAATTCAAAAGTCATTATTTGTATATTGAATAAAACATACATTATATCTCTAATTTAATATTGCATTGCAGATATTTTAAACAATAAAAATTATCATTATTAAGACATATAATGCAACAACATAAAAATGCCTCATAACTTCTCATTTAACACCATATGGAAATCATTAATTTTATTTCAAGATACGATGCATACATCAGTTATATAAACTATCTTAAACAATTATTCAAAATCACTCATATTTTCTTGCACACCATTAGAATTCACATCCTCAGATGAGTGAATGGATGTTGACAAAGATGTTCCATATTCTTCTCTTTCATCAACTAGTGCCCCATCTAAGTCCACATGCATGCCCAACATTTCAAGTTTCAAAATTCTTCTAGATCTATGACTGGTTTCAACAGACTTCCATATCAACACTGTTCCTTCTGGTAACTTTTCAAAATCTATATCGCCTTGAAGCGAAGAGTTCCTCTCTTTGTTAAATTGAAGTCATAAACAAGTATGTCAACATACTCTAATTTTAATATGTCTGTGCGACAACGATTTATATTTGTACCTATTATTTTTCTCTTTCCGCCATTTTTTTTCAACTACCATCTCTGGCTTATACACACCATTGAATGGGTGTGTATTTGTGGCATACCAATTACTTCAACACTTGTAACATCCTCATTTTCTGTAAAGGACTTTATAACTTTAGCAACCTAGAATGGATAGCCATTGGGATCTCCATCTGCTAGCACTGAAATCATGCAACCCTCCTTAATATCCTATAATTAACCCCTATAAAGGTCTTCCATGGCTTCACGTTGTGCACGAGATCTTCTGGAACCAATATACTCCTCTCTTTCCTCTGCCTGTGAAGAATTAATAATACCTTGAGATTGTTGCTATTCAACAATGTTTATTTCCTCATGTTCATTTGACACATTTTGTGGCCAAATAAATGGATTTTTCAAAGTATATCTTCATTTGTTGTTGTTAAAATGATATCACTTTGATTATTGAAAAATGACTCCCACCAAACTGAATCAGCAATGTCAAAGTACTCTATGTATATCTAATCCATTTTTTAATTTCTTCCAGACAACCAGAATAATTTATATCTCTATTTTGTCTGCGTGCATTCTAACTTCACCAACTGATTGTAATAACAATATTTTTGATGCAAATAGTGGATGATTTGGAATGAACTTCAAAAATTGGAAACCTGATGATGGTGCCCATTCTGCAGTAGTTGAATACTTCTTGCCCCATATTAGTGTTTTCCCATCAATTTTTTTGATACGAAATTGATGTTGGAAGCTAATGTCATTAAGTTGTTCAATGCATTTCCCCTCACCATATGATCTGAGAATAAACCTTCACATGTCAACAGTTTCTTCTAACACATCAAAAGTAGGCTTTGGCATGTATGATTTCTTGAGACATTCAATTAGTGATGGCAAGCTCCCAACTTGCTTCCTCCTCAATATGACTGAAAAACGACTGAACATTTGATCAATATGGTCATGAGTGTGCCCAACAAGAAGGAACCCAACCTTTACCTTTTGAAAATTTCTCAATTCAACAAGCATGTTTAGATATCCAAAAACAACCTGATTTTTGTTTTCACGGCAAGTGTTGTCCAATTGTAGATACAGAACTTCAGGAAGATTACCAGACCAATGAGAAATCACATCATGAATTATGGTTATGGTTAGATTTGCATCATTATGAATATTTGGAGCTGTAAAGTACACCCTTGGAAACATTTTCCCATTGAAGACCATAGAACCAACCAAGTGAAACTGAATAAAATTTTTCTCTTGTAAATTTTTGGGTGTGCAAACAAAATGTGGTAAAAATGTTTTCTTCTGGTCCATACCATCAATTATCAAACCCAAATATTTATTTGGATTATCATAACACTTCTTTTGATGGTTGTAAAACTTCTTCCTTTCGTTTGTTTGTTGTTCGTGATGCTCCTGAAGTTCTTTGACAGTTAAATCTACACAACGTAAAAGAAATTCATTAAGAAATACGTTTTCATAGTTGATGAATATACAATTTTAAAAGTTAAAGTTATGAATGCTTAAATCTTTATGACCCTTCACGGTTGTCCCTTTTTTTATTTAAGATAAGCACATGTACTGCAAATCCCCATCCTTGTTTTCTTAGGAATAGAGACATTGTTGAATTCTTTCTTCCATACTTTCACAAAATATTGATATGTAATAAATTGGCCATGTCCCTTAGCAGCTTTTGCATATTCTTTGTATAACTTGTAGATTTCTTGTCTTGAAAGATTATCTGGAATATGTATTGTCTCTCTATTTGGCATACACTCTCCATGCTTTGAAAAGAAACCTTTCATCCATGACATTGCAGTATTTGATAATGGCCCAAACTGTCTCTTATGACATACTTTTGAATAAAATGTGGGATCCTTTTCCAAATTTTCTTGAATTCTCGAGAGATGAAAATTCCCAATCGAATGAAACATTTTGAAGGCTTTTCTACAGATAAATAAAGTCTTAATATGATAATCATAACCTGACAATGTAGATGGCATGCACCGAGCTAAATATGAATTTTGCATGCTTTTATTTATTGACAAATATCTCTTCCTGCTTTCTAATGAAAATTTGAAATCCATATGTTTCAAGAAATATTTTTGGCAACATTCACTTGAAATGAGAGTGCCGATAGAACTTTTTCTCATCAGATATTTTTCTCTACCGCTTGTATAACTAGAACAACTTGCATTGATACGAAAAGGTCTACTCCTACTCCTCGATACAATTTTTCTTGGCAACATCTCCATCATTGGATCATCATTTGTATAAGGATTTTCATCATCATTAAGAGGAATGTTATCCACACTATGATCAGCTCTACTTTTCAAACCTTGACTTAGAGGATATTCTTCATCTTCCCCTTCTTCAGTGCTACTGTCATAGTCCTTAGAATTGGGACTGAATGGAAAATTTGACTTGATGTTTAATCGATATTCTTCCTCATGTTCATTGTCAGTGCTACTCTCATAGTCCATAGAATGAGGACTACGTCGAAAATGTTACTCTTTTCTTATTGAAGATGCTACATCCTGTCCTTTGTCACTGCTACCTTTATACTCATTAGAATTATGACTAAGTGCATCATCCTGTCCTTCATCACTGTTGCTCTCATAGTCCTTAGAATTAGGACTAAGAGAACACTTTGACACTCCATTCTTTTGAAATTCATCATCACGCTCTTCATGACTGTTGCTCTCATAGTCCTTAGAATTAGGACTAAGTGGACACCATGACACTCCAATCTTGTGAACTTCATCATCCCACTCTTCATCACTTCTGCTCTCATAGTCCTTAGAATTAGGACTAACTGGACACCATGACACTCCATACTTTTGAAATTTATCATCATGCTCTTCATCACTACTGCTCTCATAGTCCTTAGAATTAGGACTAAGTGGACACTTTGACACTCCATTATTTTGAAATTCGTCATCACGCTCTTCATCACTGCTGCTTTCATAGTCCTTAGAATTAGGACTAAGCGGATATCGTGACACTCCATTCTTTTGAAATTCTCCATCATGCTCTTCAAAACTGCTGCTCTCATAGTCCTCAGAATGAGGACTAAGTGGACACCGTGACACTCCATTCTTTTTAACTTCACCATCATGCTCTTCATCACTGTTGCTCTCATAGTCCTTAGAATTAGGACTAAGTGGACACCGTGACAATCCATTCTTTTGAAATTTGTCATGAAGCTCATCATGATTGCTGCTTTCGTAGGCCTTAGAATTAGGACTAAGTGGAATATATGACTCTTTATTTATTTGAAATTATTCATCCCCTCTTTCATCAGTGCTGCTCTCATAGTCCTTAGAATCAGGACTAAGTGGAAGAATTGACTTTCTATTCATAGTGGAATAATTCCCACTATATTGATCAATATGAATAGAGTTGTTACGCGATGAAGATGTTGATGGTGTATAAATCGAAATTTCACTATCAGAACAATCCATCCCTTTCAAATAGAAAATGTTGAATGATACAAATGGAGAGTCTCCTAAAGATATTATATAGCTTAAAGAAAGAAATTTTCCCTCCAAAAAGTTTCGTGAAAATATTTCCCTCCAAAAAGTTTTTAAGATTTATTTACCTTCATTATTTTACTCTACAGTTTATTGAAAAATGTAAACGAAATTTTTTCATGAAATAAATCATTAAAATTAATATTGTAAACTACAACTTCTACATTAATTATTTTAATAGTTAAAGTATATAATATTTACTAAACAATTGATTTTTTTTTTAATAATATATTCTAAAACAAATTAATCCCACATTCAACCCGTTGTAAAACAATTCTACAATATTTGCTTTATAATATTTTAAAACAAATTATCCCACATTAACTGTACAGTAAAACATCTCCGTAATTTCACTTACATATTAAATTTTATTATCACTATTACTCACATCACATCTAGGTTTTCTGAAGTTCACTGAAAGACTCGTGAATTTGTGGAGCAGCTACATTGCTCCCCTCATGCCTTGCCCACCCACGCCATCCCCCTCACCCACGCTGTCCCCACCCCGTCACCCACATGCACTCCAAGCCCCTGCCCACGCCCACCCTCCCTCTCCGCCCATGCCCCGCCCTCGGCCAAGCCCACCCCACTGCTTCACCTACCCCCTCACCCACCACTGGGGTGGCGCAGTCGTGGCCGGTGCCACCCTGACGGCGCACCCCGCCACCCGCCTACAACCACGCCACCCCGACGGCCCACCCGCAACCCTGTTGGTGGCCGGGCGATTCCCGAAATCACTTGGCCACCAGGCAGGGGGGGCAGGCCACCGAGGTGGCGCGGCTGCGCCCAGAATCACCCGACCACTAGGTGGGCGGGGGGACGGGCCGCTGGGTTGGTGCGACCTCTACTCACCCACTCGCTCGTCCACCAGGCGCGCAGGGGGCCGGGCCACTGGTGTGGCGCCGACCAAGACCGTGTGACCCCGGCGGCCCGCCCGCCTGGTGGGTGGGCGATTCCGGAATCGCTTGGCCACTAGGCGGGCGAGCGGGTGGGCACTAGCGGTCCACCCGCCCACCTGCCTTGTGGCCAGGCGATTCCAAAATCACCCCATCGGGAGGGCAGGTGAGGGGGTGCGACGGGCATGGGCGTGGGCGAGGTTGGGTGGGCAGGTGAGGGGCCAGGTGAGGGGGTGGGGCGGGCGTGGTCGTGGGTGGGGTCAGGTGGGCAAGTGAGGGGCCAGGTGAGGGGGTGGGATGGCATGGGCATGGGCGACGGCGGGTGGGGAGGGCACAACATGGGGTGGGTGGGACAGGCGCGGCATGTAGGGTGGGCGAAGGGGGGCAGGTGAGGAGGTGTGAAGGGTGTGCAGGTGAGGGGGTTGGCGTGGGCGTGGACGTGGGAGGGGGAGAGCGAGTGAGGGGCTAAGTGTGGGCATGTGGGTAGGCGAGTGTGGGGTTGGGGTGGGCGGGGCGGACGTGGGTCAGGGGAGGGCGGGTGAGGGGGTGGCGAGGGAGGGTAGGTGAGGGGGCGGAGTGTTATAGACTGGGCACTACAACCCCAAGCATGAAATTTCTATAAACCAAGGGCTCCTAAGTCCCTAAAAGTGTTGTTCTAACCCCTAAAGGAACAAGGTCAACAGATTACAACTTCTCCCAGAAGTTCTCCATGAAAAACTGCTCAGAATTGGTCAAAACAAGATCATTTCAGTTGCTCCACTGGCTAAGTGCATTGCATCTCACCTAAATACACTGTGAGGGTGCGTTGCATTTCAAAAATCCCTTCTATGGGGTGCGATGGGCGAGAAATGACAAATGGCAGTGTCATTCCACGAGGTGGAGAGGCAATGGAAGCTTCCAGAAACTTCTCTTGTGACACTTGCCTCACTGAATTCGACCAAGGATGAGTAAGAGACCATCAATCTCCAAGTGGAAGAAAGAACTATCAGAGGGAAGACACTAATAAAATCATGAGCTGACTCATCTCCATTACAGATGTCTATATATGATTCCCTCATCCCAGAGATCCAGAGGTTGGAATTTTGCATATTATAAGGAATTGTTGTTGGTTTCTTGAGACAAACATCAGATTGTTGGGTGATCTAAGCTTTGGTTGAGGTGAAGAGGGGCTTCTTTGCTAGGAGGTTGATGCTGGGTCAGAACAACTGGTTGTAACTCCTCTTGGCTCTTTCTTGTTTATCAATAAAAGTTATTCAGGTTTTCGTCCATGCTTTTGTGTCAATGATGCTTGTTACATTTGTATGGTATATTTACATCAATCCTAGATTGTTTATGATTATAGATCCATTTCTTTGTATAGTGCTATGCTACTGTGATCTTACAGGTACTTTGTGAAGCTGGGCGTGCAAGGGAGCAATTAGCTAAAGACTATCAAAGAAGAGGGGAATCAAATCTGGAGATTAGCGCATGACAGAGGTTGGTCTTTCTGTTCCTCTCTATCTATAATTCATAAAGGAAAAATGGAAGTGGTTTTTCTCTGTTTGCTTCTAAGGAAGATGTCACACCTTAGTGGGATAGAGCAGTTCTATATAGACACTTTTCCCTGTAACAAAATGGCGAATCCGCTGGGGAAGAATTAGTTTGTTTGTTTATCATTCTTTGTTGTTTGTTTCATAAACTTACAGGTAGCATTCGAACTGCATTTGCCATAACAAATGCAAAGTAGATAACTGCTACTTCAATCCGTCTACTGGATCTATTTATGATTTAAACAACTGATTCACAAACTATTTGATTGCCCTTGTGATAGCTCTTAGATCCTCCTTAGATCTACCCCTGATTGTTGCATTACTGATTGCTTTTTGCTCGGCCAAAACCCAAGAACTGAACTGTAAACTGTGACCCGAAACCCAAACTGTTATAGACATTTTTGTGCCCTACAACTATGAGCATGAAATGTCCATAAACCAAGGGATCCAAAGTCCCTAAAAGTGTTGTTCTTTCCCTTAAAGGAACAAGGTCAGCAAACTACAGCTTCTCCCGAAAGTTCTCCACCAGAAACTACTCAGAATCAGTCAAATCAGGATCATTTCAATGGCTCCACTAGCTACCTGCGTTGCATAGCACCCCAGTACACTAGCTAGGTGCATTGCAACACACCTAAATGCACTACCAGGGTGTGCTGAGCGGGAAATGACAAATGGCAGTGCCATTCCGCAAGGTGGAAAGACAATGGAAGCTTCCAGAATCTTCCTCCATGACACTTGCCTCATTGAATTCGACCAAGGATGAGTAAGAGGCTCTCAGTCTCCAAGTGGAAGGCTCTCACTCTCCAAGTGGAGGCAAGAACTGAAAGAGAGAAAGGACACTAGTCAGATGACAAGCTGACTCATCCTCTTTGCAAACATCTATATATGGATCCCTCATCCCAGAGATCCAGGAGGCTGGAATTTTGTACTTTGCAGAGAATTGTTGTTGGTTTGTGGATTGAGATTAGACTATTGGGTGATTTATGCTTTGTTGGAGGTGAAGAAGGGATTCCTTTGCTGGGAGGTTGATGCTGGACCGGGACTCATTTGGTTGTATCTCCTCCTGAACCTTTATTATTCTATCAATAAAACTATTTGAGTTTCTCCTACATACTTGTGTTTCATTGATGATTGTTGCATTAGTATGTTTAGCTTATAA
This sequence comes from Pinus tabuliformis, assembly GCA_031772625.1. Taxonomy (NCBI): domain Eukaryota; kingdom Viridiplantae; phylum Streptophyta; class Pinopsida; order Pinales; family Pinaceae; genus Pinus; species Pinus tabuliformis. Next base: position 1,889,971,951 of record CM062817.1, on the reverse strand, counting down.
TCTGATCCTAAGCTTTTTATGTATATGAACCTATGTCTTTGTGTAGTCTCTCTCTTCTTTGATATTGCAGGTATTGTGCTGCTGAGCAAGTGAAGGAGCAAGGGGTTAGAATCTATCAAAGAGAGGAGGAACTGGGCCAAAGGAACTAGCGGAAGACAACGATTAGTTCATCCTTTCCTTCTTTGTTCATAGTTCATAAAGAAGAATATACAAATAGTTACTTTGTTTGTTGCTAAGGCACTGTCATACCTTAGGTGGATAGGGTCGTCCTGAATAGGCACTTTTCCCCACAACAAAATGGCGACTCCACTGGGGATCGTGTCTAATTAGTTTATTTGTGTTTCTCTTGTTGTTTGTCTCATAAACTTGGAAGTAGCAAATCGAACTGCATTTGCCATTATCAAATGCAAAGTAGACAACTGCTACTTCAATCCCCTCACTGGATTTGTTTATGCTTTGAACAGTGGATTCACAAATGATCTGATTGCCCTTTGTGATAGCTCTTAGTCCTCCTTTAAATCATCCCTATGATTATACCTTACTGATTGCTTTTACTCGGCCAAAAACCATAGATTAAACTGCAAACCGTGACCCAGAACCCGGATAGAAGTCTCGTTTCTGCCCCAGCGCAGGCTCTGTGAAGAGATTATGCATTTCAACACAGGTCCCGAAGGGGCTACCTGCGCTGCAATCCAGTTTCTCTGTGCTGCAGGTGCGCTGATCAGCCTTGCCCTGTGCAGCTGAGGTTCTTTGCTTCATTTTGTTCAGTTTTATCTCTGATTTTTGCAGCCTGTGACCAGTGTGGGTACCTATCTGAAAAACCCCTTTTCTCTGCCTTAATTCCGCCTCCTTTGTACAAAATAATTGTGAGTGTTTTTGTCTGTTTGTGGCATCATTTACAGTTTTCCATTGCAAAAGTGAAATAGTCATACTGTCGTCCTTGGATTCAGATTTGTCGTGAGTATCGACTTTGGTCTTAGGAGAAAGTTTATTTGCTGTTGACAGTCGATTATGCTTTTACTTTGCTTTTGGTTTGAATTTGTCACTTTCTAGTGTCGAAACAAGTGTTTATTTCGAAAATCGTAAAGTGTCGTAATCTTCTCTACATTTTGTTTTCGAAAAGAAGCTTGTTTGTCTTTTTCGCTTGAAAGCAAATCTAGATTTGTACATCAACTTTCTTTCTAGGCATCAATATTAAGAAAGTGAAAAACAAATACATGCACTTGTGCATTTGCATATTGATAGTTTGTGTGGCTTGATTTAGGAAAAAGTGCATTTACAATGTGCTCTTTGCTCTTTGAGAAAAGATGTTGTCTTTCTTTTCCCCTTGTAGCTAGGATTTTCATTGTCGAAAAGAGATAAAAGATTTGCTTATCATCTTTAGATTGCATTTAGGAATTACATCTACATCTCATGGTGAACCCAAAAGGCAAACTTCTAAGAAAGATCAACTTAAAATAAATTGAATGAATCTAAAAACGCTTTGTAACTTAACGCACAACATAGAGGTCTAGGCTAGAGACGTGTTCCGGCGTCGTAAAGCCTGGTATCTTACCGTCGAGTGGTTGGGTGATTCCTCCACAGTGAAATGATAAGTATCAGTACAGATTGTGCTCCCACGTACCGTCGAGTATATATTGGGAGACCCCTATAGGATTAAAACCTTTTATCCATAGGAAGTCGTGTCGGCCTCCCTACTGATCGCAATGCACCGAACACAACATTCGGGAAGATTGATTGTCGTACCGTAAAATGTATTCTGCAGTTTTGTGATTGGTTTGGTACACCCTCTACGTAGATCTCCAGAGCAGTCCCTTTTGTTCCTTTTCAGACTCCTTAACGGAAAAGGTCCATCTGAGCACTTGTCACTTCAGGCTCATTAAAAATCGAAGGAGACTAGAGTCATCTTTTGTTTTTCTCGACTCTTTAAAATTGAAAAAACAAGTTGTGTCTAAAGTGTCTAAAATTCATTCAATTCGGAAACAAACTTCCCATTTTATATTTTAGTTGATCGAGTAATCCGCAATCGTGGAAGAAAGTCAATTGAAACCCCGTCGTTCGCGGAGGCTTACGAGTCAAGCGTCTTTGTCTTCGAAATCGAAACCAGTACGGACAAAGCGAACTCATTTAACCAGTTCCAAATCTCCTATTAAAGTTAGAACAAGTGTTCCAACGACATCAGAGATTACGGTTACTCCAAAAATTTCTGGGATCCCTGCCTCTACAGAAGAAGTTCAACAGCCACAGAGGGACAGTGATACTGATCCTAGTTTGAGAGTAAACACGTGTGTTACCGAACCAGTTCCATCTACAACCGGTTCGGAGAGTCTTGCCCTTCAAACATCTGTCGCTGTCGATTCCATCCCTTGTTCGACACCAGAAATATTTTACGGACCTGACGGTCTTCCCCTTCCACCTTTTCTGATTTCGATCGAAGAAATTGTAGAAGATCCTCAAACAAGTACTCCAATGCACTTTGGAGTCGGGGTCACTCTATTTCCTTCTTCATCAGAAGTTAGTCTACCACCAGCGGAAGTTCCTATAGAATCGCTAGGTAATATTTTGGATAGAATCCAAATGTCTGAACAATCGTCAACATCTAGGACTATGGCACTTGACACAGCGACAACAAAACTCCCTGCCATCACTCCGACAATGTTCGCCGGCATACCATCTGTACCGACTAGCTCTCAGCCGCTAGAAGGAGCCACTCGGGGGCTATTACGACAGTATGGTCCGTTCCTGTTTGTTCATCCGGAATAATATCCGGCAACTCTTATGTTGGGTCTCAACAAATTGATCCATTTGGAGGTCAATTTGGGCAATCCAGTCCCCAAGGGCAGACAATTCCCTTGAGTTCCGGATTACCACCGTATGGGGGGCAGTATGCCCTTTCATTACCCCCTCCGGGAGAATATCCATACGGGAGTTCACAACAATATTCAGGTTACACTGGAATTACTTCAAGTGGTTGGGTACCTATGCTACCTCAACAACCAAGGGTTGTGTACTCAATGCAACAATGTGTACCTATGTCGAACATCCCGACTACACCAGCTATTGTGACGGTGTCACAAGTTCAAACGCTGCCTATTGTATGCCAACCTCAGATTTCTCAGGTTGTAATGCAACAGCCCCTTTACCCTGTGACTCAACCAAAATCGCCAACTAGTGGGGCGACACAAGTCCAAACGGGTACGATTACCCCACACCTTGGTCCAACGGTTAGTATAGCGCAACAGCACATGGCTTCACAACCGTGGCTGGTGCAATACCAACAACCACAATTCCAACAGGTATACCAAGGTTCTGAGCAGCAGATCTTTGCGAACAGTGGACAGCCGTACATTCAAAATGGTCAAAATCAACCATTTTACAATGGTCATGTCCACCAACCTTATCAGTCATACCAGCATCAACTGCGGCACGCAAAGACCAACTGCTCAGGCGATCCCATCGTATCCTGGGTACGCTTCACCTAACCTGAATCAACAGTTACCATTCGTGGCAACCTTAGAGTTACTTGATTTACACCGGTTAACAAACGATCCAATTGCTTACGCCCCTTGGTGGCCAACGATTCCACATAAACTTCCATCAGATATTCCTAAATTTAATGGAAATCTGGGTGAAGATCCATCGAATCATGTGATGAAATTTCATCTATGATGTTCGTCAAACACCCTAAATGACGATTCGATAAGGCTTCGCCTCTTTCAGAGGACGTTAACGGGTCCAGCGGCAAAATGGTATATCGAATTGCCTAGAGCTTCGTTCGACAACTTCAGTACCTTAGCCACAACCTTCTTAACCCATTTTCAATTACCGATAAGGTATGAAACGGGAACAGAAATCCTTACCAATTTCAAACAGACAACGACCACTCACATATCTGATCATATACATGAGTGGTGACGTCGTCGTAGAATGGTAAAAATGTACGGACCTGATCAGCTATTAGCTGAATGGTATATCAAGTCATTACTTCCTACCATCACGGAAGATGTGGCAAAGGGGGGAGTCGTAACGGAAGAGCAAGTTATCGCTTATGCGCAATATCTGGACTTGGTCTATACTCAGTCTGGCACGCTCTACGACAAAATACCTGATGCCCCTAGACTGGAATTCTCAATTCCTCCTCCTCCTAAATCAAACAATGACTCTCACGCCGGCGATGGCGTGATTGGCACAAAAAACGCAAAATCGACAAAGGCTACATCCAAAAAGGCCCGTAAGATTTCAGATCAAAATGCAAAAGACGAAATTCTTGCTTCGGAAGTAGATGCTGTATCGACAGATAAAGGAAAAGAAACCAAACAACCAGGAAGCAAGAAAAAACAAGGAAAAGGGAAGAAGATGAAACAGGGTGAGTCATCCCCTAAAAAATATTCTTCAAACCCTCCTAGAAATAGGAAATATCCATGTCAAATATGTGATGAGGATCATCGGACAGGAGAATGTCCATACAAAGCTGAGATTAAAAAATTCTTTAGGAGTTCGAAAACCTCGGCAGTGTTAACTGATCCGTTTCCAAATCCAGGAACAAATCTGGTTGATAGTGGAAATGCTTCCCCGTCTCAAGTGCTAATGTTGTCGGTTTCAAAACAACAAAATGATGCTTTGATTTCTACAAGGAACAAAGATTACAGGAATCCGCAGCTGTCGAACAACAATGATAAAGATCAACCAAGTAGTTTGACAACAACTTCGACAGAAGTTGTACCACCCACCATCCCTGAATTAACAATAAAACCGCCAAAGGGAGTAGTACACAAGTCGACATTTAATCCCTGTGGTAGAGCGGCGCAACATTATAATATAGTGGAAGATTTGGCCCAATCGCCGTCCGCTATGTCGACTCTTGAAGTACTACAAAATTTCCCATCCCAAAGGCAGGCTTTGTTATCAGCCATTGGTGGGGTTGACCCAAAGGATTCCAATCTTGTATCCTTTGACCATAAAGGATACGATCCTCAGTTACCAGCTCAACTAGCTTTCCTTATTCAAGTGAAAGCCCTCAACAAAACTGTTCATCGAACAATTATTGATGAGGGGGCATCCACATGCATTATGTCGATGAGTTGCTGGAAAACTTTAGGATCACCAACCCTGTCACGATCTTCGACGACATTGAAAGCATTTGATGGACGGTCGTATACCCCTTATGGTATCCTAAATAACTTGAAGGTCGAACTAGGGGGAAAAACGGTAGAAATAGATGTTGAAGTCATTGATGGAAATCTTGATTACAACATCCTACTAGGAAGACCATGGATCTATGCCATGGCGGCTGTCGTGTCGACCTATTTCAGAAAGATTGCATTTCCCTTTCAAGGAGGGATTACAATCGTTGACCAACAGAACTTCCTCCCCAATGGTTCTCAAGTTATGGGAAGCATTCCCATGATCCATGAGAGCACCTATTCGCTTCAAAATATCGGAGTAGGCCTACTAAAAGATCCTATATTAATGGGAACTTTCGCACTTCCACCGCCATTCAATATGGGAGAAGTAGCGTCAGTAGGAACCTGCAATATGATATCTTCGACACGAAAGATATCAGAAAACGATATCGTCATGGATCATGAAATGGTTTTACCCCCAAGCCCAACGGAAATATTGTAGCAATCAATGTTCCTAGCATGGGAGGCAAACTCAGGTCAACGCTCATCAAGCGTTTGGATAGATAGGTCTAGAGAATATGGTACCCCTTCAGATCCTTGGTCGCGAGTGCATGGAACCGACGAAGGAATTGTCGAATCAATGTTGATTGAAGGAGCACCATGGAGTGATTGCCACCATCGTTCCCTTCTTCTGGATTGTGAAGAAGATACTCAAGATGACCTTTATCATCCTTCAGTTTTTGAATTCCTATCAAATACTGTAAATACGGTGGATTCCGAGCGAAACTTATCCAATATTGAAGAGACTATAGCCATAAATATCTCGACCAAAATCGATGTTGTAGAGAATATTTATGTTGGCAAATGTTGTTCTCCTTCAGAACTGGAAATATATAACGCTCTTTTCCACGAATTTAGAGATGTCTTTGCTTGGTCATATGATGAAATGCCAAACATTGACTTGAGTATCGTTGAACACGAAATTAAGATGTATCCAGATGTCAAACCGGTAAGACAACAGCTACGGCAGGTGCACCCGAAAAAAGCCGCTGCCATTAAGGCGGAAGTCGAAAAAATTCTCCATGCTGGTTTCATCTACCCAGTTCCTCTAACCGATTGGGTATCGAATATTGTCCCTGTTATGAAGAAACAAGGGACAATTAGAGTGTGCGTCGATTATAGGGATGTAAATCAAGCTTGTCCAAAGGACAACTACCCTACACCCTTTATCGACCAGATAATTGATGAATGTGCCAGATGTGAAATCTTTTCATTTATGGATGGATTCTCCGGGTATAATCAAATAAATATCCGCCCACAGGACCAGTCAAAGACTGCATTCATTTGTCCGTGGGGCACATTTACATACAGAAAATTACCCTTTGGTTTAAAGAACGTAGGGGCGACGTTTCAGAGGGCAATGAATTATGCCTTCCATGACATCAAGAACATCGTTCAACCATACCTCGACGACCTTCTGGCTCATTCGCGAAAGCGGACTGATCATCCGCAGCATTTAAGAGCGATATTTCTACGTTGCCGACACTACAAGATACGAATCAATCCACACAAATGTGTATTTTGTGTCAGTTCTGGTCGTTTACTTGGCTTTGTAGTCTCCAAAGATGGGATTCGTCTCGACCCGTGTAAGGTTCAGGCAATCATTAATTTTCCTCCACCTTCGAACTTGCTTCAGATTCAGAAACTCCAAGGGAAAGCAAACTTTCTGAGGAGGTTCATTCCAAATTACGCAGAACTTGCTAAAGGTTAAACACGTCTTTTAAAAAAGGATGTACCCTTTGTTTGGGACCAGGTTGCGCAAGCTTCCTTTGATGCTTTAAAATATTCTCTAGTAAAAGCATCATTAATGTACGCCCCTTATTATCTTAGGGATTTTAACCTGTATCTGGATGCAGCAGATACGACCATTGCAATGGTTTTAATTCAAGAAGTCGATGGAATTGAACATCCTATATATTATTTAAGTAAAAACTTAAATGATATAGAAAGCAAATATTCTTACGTTGAAAAGCTAGCACTCGCGGCTGTTCAAGCGATACAGAGATTTCGACACTATGTCCTCTTTCGGAAAACTACCATCGTGTTAGATTGCAACCCCATGACTTATATATTGTCACGACAGTTGCTGGGGGGCAAATATTCAAAATGGATAGCAATCCTTCAAGAGTTTGATCTAGAATTTGTGAAATCCAAATCAAAGAAAGCTCTAGTTTTCGCAGAATTATTATGCAATCTCCCATCGTCGTCCAACGATGAAACCTCCGAAGAATCAACCGTGGATGAGAGTTTGTTTCTGATATCTACAAGAAATGAGTTGTATGGAGATATAATCGTTTATCTCCAAACCCAAAAATTTCGGCCAAACACCTCACAGTCTGAACAAAAACGTATTCGATACTAAGCAAAAGACTACATGATCGTCGGTGATACACTTTACCGTCATGGTATCGATACAGTTCTGAGAAGGTGCCTCACCTATGAGGAGGCCAAAAAAGCCCTGAATGAATGTCATTCAAGGGCCTGTGGGGGGCATCAATCTGGATATGCTACGACACAAAAAATCTTACGAGCAGGATACTTCTGCCCAACAACATTCAAAGATTGCATAACCGTAGTCAAAAGTTGCCATGCTTGTCAAATTTTCGATAGAAAAACCAGAAGACCACCCGCACCACTGCAACCGATAGTAGCTGTTGGGCCTTTCGCCAAATGAGGCATCGATTTCATGACATGTAACCCCACCTCGACTGGGGGGCATGGGTATATCATAGTCGCAATTGACTATTTTACCAAATGGGTCGAGGCGATGCCTACATTAGATAATACTAGTGAAACAACTACCCACATTAGATAATACTGGTGAAACAACTGCCCTATTCTTTTTCAATCATGTAGTCGCCAGATTCAGCGTACCACAGGCCATAGTCATAGATCACGGATCGCATTTTCACAATCACATGATGGTCGAATTAGCTGCCAAACTAGGGTTGTCTCACGACAGCTCTACTCCATATTATTCGCAAGCCAACGAAAAAGTTGAAGCAATCAACAAGGTCCTGAAGCGCATGCTGCAAAGGATGATTGGAGTTCACAAGAGAAGATGGCATCTAATCCTGTACTCAGCTTTGTGGGCCTACCGAACGTAGGTAAGGAAGGCAACCGGATTCACACCATTACAACTGGTGTATGGCCTGGAAGCAGTCTTACCAATCTAGTGTGAAATCTCGTCTCTCAAACTCGCAATTGATCTTCTCCCCGGAACTTCAGAAGAAGAGGCTCGTTTCTTGGAGTTAATCTAATTGGATGAAACCCATCGTGACGCAACTTTGGCTAACGAATCCCATAAGAAATGAGTCAAGGCGCAGTTCGACAAAAATGTCAAACCCCGTGTCTTCTCAGAAGGTGACTTGGTCTTGCTTTACGATCAAGAATCCGATAAATTGGGAGCTGGTAAATTTAAGTCTTTATGGATGGGCCCCTATATTGTTAAACTAGTATTAGCAAAAGGAGCCTACGAGTTAATGGATTATGACGGAATTCCACTGGCGCAACCCCGTAATGGGTTGTACCTCAAGCGTTACTATGCTTAAATAGTAACCAGTATGATTTTGTTATATTTTGTTTTCGCTAAAGTGTTTGTTTTGGTCGAGTAATCCACTTTTTTACATTTATTGCAGATGTCAAAACTTTTGGAGACATGTGTTGGATATGCCGACGGAGCGAGTCGTAGTTCGCGGAACTTGTCCTCCACAGCCTGGGCCATTTTTGATCCAAGCGGCGAGTTAGTAAGTTTCAGAGGTGTATGTATTGGTAGATCAACGAATAACATCGCCGAGTATAGCGCGTTGATAGAACTACTGTCTGATGCCATCACCCATGGTATACGCCGACTAATTGTCAGGCTAGACTCACAACTCGTAATACTACAACTCACTGGTATCTATTCTGTCAGAAATCCAGCTATTTATCGCATGTTCCTAAGGGTTAAGATTTTGGAAAGACAATTTGATCTTATTCAATACCAACATATTTCCAGAAACTTAAACACATTAACCGACTCATTAGCAAACTATGTGTTAGATAGACATTTGCAACAATTATAAAAAGGAACACATCATCGATGTTCACATGTGGATCATATAGCTCAATCAAAATAAAACGCCGAAAATCAAAAATATATAGCTGTTTATGGTTTACATATAGTGTTTTGTAACCAGGACAAAATCGGTCACATGACCCAAAAACTCAAAATGCTAGGGGGCACCCTAGTCTAATGATGCTCGTGATAGAAAGTCAAGGCCTGTGCAATAATGTGTAAGAGATGAGTCCATCGTCTGGGCACACCAGTAGTATGCCACTGTAACTAAAAAGGTAGCACATCGATCCTCACATCTGTAATGCCAAGGGTGAGGCTCTCTATCTGCTCCTGCACAGCTGTAAGAGTCTCGGCCACGTCGAGGTCGCGAAGAATAGCCCTTCCGGCAGCCTCTCCTGCTGGAGCAACAACCGGTACTCTCAAGCGAACTACTGGACGAACAGGACCAACATCTGCATGTACACATGAGTTTGATTAAAGTCTTGATAGAATAAAGCACAAGGACATTACAAAGAAAAACTATAAACAGTAAGATGGTCAAGAGTTTTACCAATAGCACCCCACTGCTCTCCATCCGGCAGTACTAAATCTGGATCACCCTGGAAATCCATACCAGGATATGGATACTCGGCATAAACCATCTCCTGATGATCAAACCACCTGAAGAAGGTATCAGAAAATGAAATCTGAGATTGACCAACATGCCTAGACATATGGTCAACCCATATCTGCATGCGTGGCTCAGTAGGAGAAGGTAAGTCGAGCGCAATGTACTGCGGCTGTATCAGTGGTATCTTCTCCAAGGCAAAGGCAGTCAAGATAGAACCGTACCCAAAGTTCTTCAATCTCCCGTCCTTTATCTTGGTCAACTGTTCTTTCAACACAAGAAGTACTGCATCACACCAGTTGAACACCTTCGGTTGGAGGCATTCCAAGGCATGCTGCATATAGGATCTGTTTGCTACATGAAGGGACGCACCACTGGCCATCCTGCTAAAAGTAAACCAAATACTCCTAAGGGACCTGTCAGTGACATCACAGATGATGATCTTGCCGTCTTTACTCGGCTGAGATCCTTCCCTACAATACCGGCAGACATAATCTCTCATAGAATCGCCTCCTCTGGCCAAACCTGACAAAGAGATGGGGGCACCCCGCCTCGACAAGCCAGTCAAGAAATAGATGTCCACTGCGGTCAAGGGGATGGATCTGCCCCTAATATAGAAAACTTGTTTGGTAGGATCCCAAGCTTCGAGCAAATACTGCAGTAGGTTGATCTGTTGTCTCATGCTAGAAATGCGGAAGAACTTCAGCAAGCCACAATTCCGCAGCGCGTTTACTGTAACTGGATCATGTAAGGCAATCATGTCCTCTTCTTCATGTTCACGTTCTCGCCATGTAAGAGTCATCTTGCTCCCAAATCTCTGCAAAAACAAACAAGAGAGGAGATTAGATCCTGACTTTGGTGAGAAACTGGCAAAAATTCCATCAAAAATTGTACAACAAGTTTCCTTTCTGCGCCCAACGCACCTAGACAGTGTTCCACCTGCGTTGAATGTCAAACTGCCTTCATAATGGCTAACATTCAGCGCAGGTTTCGATGTGCTGTGGGTGCGTTGATGGGGGAACGAATTCCTCAAACCCCAGGGGCCCAGAAAAGCAGGAAAGAAGGCACAGAATGAAAAATGGAAACCATGAAATGAAAGAGCTCAGGTTTAGCTCCTACCTGGTCCAGACGGCACCGAGAATCGTCCACAGAATCTCTCGAAATCAACTGATTAAAATCGAAAGGGAAAAGCACCTCCAAAGCTCCAACAAACCAAGTTCAAATGAAATGGTAAAATGAGAGGTAAAAAACACTTTTAAGTTACTTTTACGTAGTTCAAAGTAGAATATTACCGTTATAATCTCATTTTCAAGCAAATATTGTTTATTTCTAACTAGTTTGATGAAGCAGTCGAAAATGCAGCACAATCTTTGAAAGAACAAAGCTATTTATGGTAAAAAATCAAAACAAGACCATCTAATCGTGCAGTTTTAGCGCATAGTTCAAGCTCGTTAAAAAATAAACATAAGATCGAGCAAGTGTTTCAATCCGTGTTTAAGCTCGTTAAAAAAGGAACTTTCTTCCGGTAAATAACCACCGTGAATGTAGCCTTATCAGCCATTAAAGCCTTGGTCGTTTTTGCACCGTCACCTCCACTTTTCCATTGGCCGATCATTCACCTCTATTTGATTGTTTACCCATTTTGAGGAACAGCTGCGAAGAGTGATTTCAATAGCCATCCTTGTGACACTGCCATGATTGGAAAATTCTAAACCGTACCTGGAATCAGCTGCTACCTTGTTTATCACTCGTTCCTCAGAAGACGAGTATTCTTTAAGCTCTTTTCATCTGACTCGTAAAATATGAAAAGATTGCCGAGTTTTGGCCTTCCAGCTCGTAAAAATGACCGGAAGTGCTATCCCTCTAGATTTTAATCTTTTTGGACATGAGGGATTATTGCACAAAAAGATCGAGCATTTGTTTTGTTCGGCTCGTTAAAACTATCGAAAATCCATCCCTTCTGCATTATTTTATACTTTTTCGGGCTTAAGGGATTAGATGACGAAAAAGGAATTTCGGAGTTAACATTACGTACCTTTTCAGACTCTTTAAAAATGAAAAGGACCGAGTTATATTTGTCGTTAGACTCGTTAAAAACATTAATAGCGACAAACTTGTCTTTAGACGAGAACAAGTTTCACTATCGCTAGGCTCGTTAAAACATAGCGATGGGTTTACTCGAAGGGTAAATTATAGAACAAGCATATGTTATCCTCCTCAAGCTTGACAAAAATAAAGAGGTACTAGTCAGCAATGACTGGGGAAAAATTGGGAAAAACTCAAAGAATCTTTATTGGTAGCAAGTCGCTCTTGAACATGACACTTCTCCTCCGTTCCAGAATCGGGTTGGGTTGCTTCATTCACCGGTCACATCACCATGGTCACGCCATACCATCCAAATTTGGGGTAAATGCTACCAATCCATCACATAAGTGTCGCCGATATGTTCAAGAGAAGTCATTCAGAAGGAATCAACCGTGTCCCATCCACTACCATACATTATACTTCATTCTTTCATGACCGCCATCCTGAACCATATATCATCAGATTGTTTTCACCTCCATCAAAATCATTTGCTCTGTTCCGTGTCATTGATGTGGGATTCATTAAGTCCCTCCTTTGACGGATCACTTCTTGTCGACATCAACTCATTATCCAAGAAGTTGATCTAGGAACACCCCATTTAGTACTTTGAAGCTTGCATGTCTCAATGCCAAGTTTCTCACTTCCAGCGACAGGTATACCTCAATGACCTTCGACCGAAAGATTTTGCATGGTGTTCGACGCCAAGTCCTTTATTCACACCATGTGAATTGTACTACAGTACCTTGAGGGTCATCATCATTATCGGTGATTCCTCTCGTGCTTGTTAACAGTTTACATCATTGACTGGTAATCAAATGATGTCTTTCCATGTTTGACTTCAACACATTTCTCACATGGATCGACTTGTACTTAGAGTGAAGATCGGATGAGATTGAAGACCCCGGATCTAGTTTCATCCATCCGGGATGCGATATATATTCAGGAAAATAAAGACATTGAAATGTACAGCATTGCAGCACAGATAATCATCCTACCAAAAGGATGATGGCTCTATCGAAATCATCAGTCTACCATCAGACAATTGTCTGTCCTATGTACATGTAAATGAATTTATAAAGTTGAGCATGGGAATGCTCGCCTCAGCTAGATCATGAAAAAAACAAGTATGAAGATAATGTATTGTATTGTATCTTATTACAGGTCTCCTCCCAGCATCGAAAGAACTTCGGATCCTCCTAATAAAGCATTTCACCCGATAAACGGCCTCATACTTTAGGGGGCAATTATTATAGACATTTTTGTGCCTTACAGCTATGAGCATGAAATGTCCATAAACCAAGGGATCCAAAGTCCCTAAAAGTTTTGTTCCTACCCCTAAAGGAACAAGGTCAACAAACTACAGCTTCTCCCAGAAGTTCTCCACCAGAAACTACTCAGAATCAGTCAAATCAGGATCATTTCAGTGGCTCCACTAGCTACCTGCGTTGCATAGCACCCCAGTACACTAGCTAGGTGCATTGCAACGCACCTAAATGCACTACCAGGGTGCGCTGAGTGGGAAATGACAAATGGCAGTGCCATTCTGCAAGGTGGAAAGACAATGGAAGCTTCCAGAATCTTCCTCCATGACACTTGCCTCACTGAATTCGACCAAGGATGAGTAAGAGGCTCTCAGTCTTCAAGTGGAAGGCTCTCACTCTCCAAGTGGAAGGAAGAACTGACAGAGAGAAAGGACACTAGTCAGATGACAAGCTGACTCATCCTCTTTTCAAACATCTATATATGGATCCCTCATCCCAGAGATCCAGGAGGCTGGAATTTTGTACTTTGCAGAGAATTGTTGTTGGTTTGTGGATTGATATTAGACTATTGGGTGATTTATGCTTTGTTGGAGGTGAAGAAGGGATTCCTTTGCTGGGAGGTTGATGCTGGATCGGGACTCATTTGGTTGTATCTCCTCCTGAACCTTTATTATTCTATCAATAAAACTATTTGAGTTTCTCCTACATACTTGTGTTTCATTGATGATTGTTGCATTAGTATGTTTAGCTTATAATCTGATCCTAAGCTTTTTATGCATATGAACCTATGTCTTTGTGTAGTCTCTCTCTTCTTTGATCTTGCAGGTATTGTGCTGCTGAGCAAGTGAAGGAGCAAGGGGTTGGAAGCTATCAAAGAGAGTTGGGACTGGGCCAAAGGAACTAGCGGAAGAAAACGGTTAGTTCATCCTTTCCTTCTTTGTTCGTAGTTCATAAAGAAGAATATACAAATAGTTACTTTGTTTGTTGCTAAGGCACTGTCACACCTTAGGTGGATAGGGTTGTCCTGAATAGGCACTTTTCCCCACAACACAAACAGAGTCTCATTTCTGGCCCAGCGCAGGTACTGTTCAGAGAATCTAAACTTTAGCGCACTTCCCGAGTGGACAAGGTGTGCTGCATTTCAAATTCTCTATGTTAGAGGTGCGCTGATCAGACTAGGCTCTGTGCAGTTTTGGTTTCTGTGATTCATTCTTTCCAGTTCTATTCCTGAATTTTGCTGCCTGTGATCAGTATATGTCTGTTTGAAACCCCTTTTCCTTGCTGTTATTTCACCTCCTTTGTACAAAAGAACTGTAGATGTTTTTGTGTGTTTTTTGAGTCATTTTCAGTTCTCCTTTGCAAAAGTAGCATAATCGTACTGTCGTCCTTTGATTTGAAACTGTTGCAAGTGTCGATTTCAATCGTAGGAAAGAGTTTGATTGATGTTGATGGTCGATTATCCTGCTACTGTTGCTTTTGGTCTGAATTTGTAATTTTCTAGTGTCAAGAACAAGTATTCATTTCAAAATCGTAAGGTGTGGTGATCTCTCCATTTTTGATTTCGAAAAAGAAACTTGTTGATATTTGTCGCTTGAAAAGAAATTCAGATTTGTGCATCAACTTTCTTTTTAGCATTCATATACTAAGAAAGTCGAAAACAAATACATGCATGTGCATTTGCATATAGACAGTCTGATTGGCTTGATTTAGGAAAGTGCATTTAGAGTGTGCTCTTTGCTCTTTGTGAAAGGATTATGTCTTTCTTTTCCTTAGTAGCTAGGATTTTCATTGCACAAAGAAGTTAAAAGTTTGCATATCATCTTAGATTGCATTTTAGGAATTACATCTACATCTCGCGGTGAACCTGAAAGGAAAACTTCATAAACAAGATCAACTTAAAATAAATTCAATGAAACTAACAACGCTTTGGAACTTAACGCACAACATTTATAAGTCTAAGCTAGAGATGTATTCTGACGTCGTAAAGCCTGGTAACTGTTGTTCTCACTGATGGTTGGGTGATTCCTCCACTTTGAGACGATAAGTGCCAGTACAGACTTGTGCTCCCATGTACCGTCGAGTATATTTTGGGAGACCCCAATAGGCTTAATCCTTTATCCATAGGAAGCTGTGTCTGTCGCCCTATCGATCGCAATGCACTAAACACAACATTCGGGAAGATTGACTGCCGTACCATAAAAAGTATTTTGCAGTTTTGCGATTGGTTTGGTAGTCCCTCTACCTATATTTCCAGAGCAGTCCCTTTCGTTCCTTTTCAGACTCCTTAACAGAAAAGGTCCATCTGAGCACTTGTCACTTCAGGCTGATTAAAAATCGAAGGAGACTAGAGTCATCTTTTGTTTTTTCTCGACTCTTAAAAATTGAAAAAACAAGTTCTGTTAAAGCGTCTAAAATTCATTTAATTCGGAAACATACTTCCCTTTTATTTTTAGTTGATCGAGTAATCCGCAATCATGGAAGAAAGTTAATTGAAACCCCGTCGTTCGCGGAGGCTTACGAGTCAACCGTCTTTGTCTCCGGAATCAAACCTAGTACGGACAAAGCGAACTCGTTTAACCGGTTCCAAATCTCGTGTTAAAGTTAGAACAAGTGTTCCAACAACATCAGAGACTTCGGTTACTCCAAACATTTTTGGAATCCCTGCCTCTACAGAAGAAGTTCAGCAGCCACAGAAGGACAGTAGTATTGATCCTAGTCTGAGGATAAGCACTTGTGTTACCGAACCAGTTCCATTTACAACCGATTCGAAGAGGCTTGCTCCTCAAACATCTGTCGCTGCCTATTCCATACCTTCTTTGGCACCAGAAATATTCTACAGACCTGACGGTCTTCCCCTTCCACCTGGTCTGATTGCCATAGAAGAGATTGTGGAAGATCGTCCAACTAGTACTCCATCGCAATTTGGAGTCGGGATCATTCTATATCCTTCTTCATCAGAAGTTAGTCTACCACCAGCGGAAGCTCCTGTAGAATCGCTAGGTAATCTTTTGGATAGAGTAGAAATGTCTGAACAGCCGTCAACATCTAGGACTGTGTCGTCTGACCCAACAACGGCAGAAATCCGTGCTATCACTCCAACAATGTTCGCCGGTATACCATCTGTCCCAACTAGCTCTCAACCGCTAGAAGGAGCCCACTCAGGGGCCATTTCGACAGTATGGTCTGTTCCTGTTTTTTCATCCAGAATAGTATCTGGAAACTCTTATGTTGAGTCTCAACAAATTGATCCATTTGGAGGTCAATTTGG
Organism: Pinus tabuliformis; assembly: GCA_031772625.1. Taxonomy (NCBI): domain Eukaryota; kingdom Viridiplantae; phylum Streptophyta; class Pinopsida; order Pinales; family Pinaceae; genus Pinus; species Pinus tabuliformis. Next base: position 1,889,955,489 of record CM062817.1, on the reverse strand, counting down.
GTAGTCTAGTGCTCAAGGGCAAACCATTCCCTTGAGTTCTGGATTACCACCATATGGGGGGCAGTATACCCTTTCATTATCCCCTCTGGGAGGATATCCATACGGGAGTTCACAACAACATTCGGGTTATTCTGGAATTACCTCAAGCGGTTGGGTACCAATACTACCTCAACAACCAAGAGTTGTATATTCGATGCAACAATGCTTACCTATGTCAAATATACCAACTACGCCAGCTATTGTGACGGTGTCGCAAGTTCAAGCGCTGCTTGTTGTATGCCAACCTCAAGTTTCTGAGGTTGTAATGCAACAACCCCTTGACCCTACAACTCAACCACAATCGCCGACTGGTGGGATGACACAACTTTAGACGGGTACGATTACCCCTTATCTTGGTCAAACTGTTAGTATCAGGCAATAGCACATGGCTTCATAGCCATGGCTAGTGCAATACCAACAACCGCAATTCCAACAAGTATACCAAGGTTCTAAGCAACAAATCTTTGCGAATAGTGGGCAGACGTATATTCAAAACAGTCAAAATCAACCATTTTACAATGGTCATGCCCACCAACCTTACCAAAGTTACCAGCATCAAATGCATTATGCCGGTATGCAAATACCAACTGCTCAGGCAATCCCATCTTATCCTGGGTATGCTTCACCTAACCTGAATCAGCAGTTACCCTCTGCGGCAACTTTAGAGTTACCTGATTTAAATCGGTTAACAAATGATCCAATCGCTTACGCCCCTTGGTGGCCAGCGATTCCGCATAAAATTCCATCAGATATTCCTAAATTTAATGGAAATCTGGGTGAAGATCCGTCGAAATGTGATGACCTTTCATCTGTGGTGTTCATCAAACACACTGAATGATGATTCGATAAGGCTTCGCCTTTTTCAGAGGACGTTAACTGGTTCGGCGGCAAAATGGTACATCGAATTTCCTAGAGCTTCATTCGACAACTTCAGTACCTTAGCCACAACCTTTTTAACCCATTTTCAATTACCAATAAGGTACGAAACGGGAACGGAACTCCTTACCAACTTCAAACAGACGACGGCCACTCACATATCTGATCTTATACATGAATGGCGACATCGTCGTAGAATGGTAAAAACGTATGTTCCCGATCAGCTCTTAGCTGAATGGTTTATCAAGTCATTACTACCTTCCATCACAGAAGATGTGGCAAAGGGGGGAGTCATAATAGAAGAGCAAGTTATCGCTCGTGCGCAATATTTGGACTTGATTTACGCTCAGTCTGGCACACTCTACGATAAAATACCTAACGCCCCTAGACCGGAATTCTCAGTTCCTCCTCCTCCTAAATCAAACAATGACTCTCATGCCGACGATGGCGTGATTGGCACAACAGACACAAAATCGACAAAGGCTACATCCAAAAAATCCCGTAAGATTTCAGGTCAAAATGCAAAAGATCAACTTCTTGCCTCAGAAGTAAATGTCGTATCGACAGATAAAGGCAAAGAAACCAAGAAACCAGGGGGCAAGAAGAAAAGAAAAGGGAAGAAGAAGAAACAAGAAGAATCATCACCTAAAAAATATTTTTCAAACCCTCCTGGAGATAGGAAACCAAAAAATCCATGCCTTATATGCGACGAGGATCATTGGACCGCAAACTGTCCACACATAGCTAAGCTTAAAAAATTCTTCAAGAATTTAAAAACCTCCGCAGTGTTAACTGATCCGTTTCCAAATCCAGGAACAAATTTGGTTGAAAGTGGAAATGCTTCCCCGTCTCAAGTGCTAATGTTGCTGGTTTCAAAACAGCAAAATGATGTTTTGATATCGACAAGGAACAAAGATTACGGGAATCCACAGCTGTCGAACAACAAGGATAAAGATCAACCTAGTAGTTTGACAACAACTTCGACAGAAGTTTCACCGCCCATCATTCCTGAATTGACAATAAAACCACCAAAGGGAGTAGTACACAAGTCGACGTTTAATCCCCACGCTAGAGCGGCACAACATTATAATATAGTGGAAGATTTGGCCCAATCGCCCTCCGCTATGTCAACTCTTGAGGTACTACAAAATTTCCCATCCCAAAAGCAGGCTTTATTATAAGCCATTGGTGGGATAGACCCAAAGGATTCTAATCTTGTATCCTTCGGTCATAAAGGGTACGATCCTCAATTACTAGCTCAACTACCTTTCCTTGTTCAAGTGAAAACCCTCAACAAAACTGTTCATCGAACACTTATTGATGAGGGGGCATCTACATGCATTATGTCGATGAGTTGTTGGAAAAATTTAGGATCTCCAACCTTGTCGCGATCTTCGATGACATTAAAAGCATTCGACGGAAGGACATATACCCCATATGGTATTCTAAGTAACTTGAAAGTTGAACTAGGAGGAAAAACAGTAGAGATAGATGTTGAAGTAATCGATGGAAATCTTGATTACAACATCCTACTAGGAAGACCATGGATATATGCTATGGTTGCTATTGTGTCGACCTATTTTAGGAAGATTACATTTCCCTTCCAAGGAGGGATTACAATTTTCGATCAACAAAACTTCCTCCCCAATGGTTCTCAAGTTACAGGAAGCATTCCCATGATCCATGGAAGCCCCCATTCGCTTCAAAATATTAGAGTAGGCCTACTAAAAGACCCTATATTAATGGGAACTTTCGCCCTTCCACCTCCAATTGATCTGGCGGAAGTAGCGTCGGTGGGAACCTGCAATATGATATCTTCTAAAAAGATCTCAAAAAACGATATTAACATGGATCATGCAATGGTTTTTCCCCCAAGCCCAGTAGAAATATTGTAGCAATCAATGTTCCTAGCCTGGATGGCAAACCCAAATCAACGCTCATCAAGCGTTTGGATAGATAGGTCTAAAGAATATGATACCCCTTTAGATCCTTGGTCACGAGTGCATGTCACCGACAAAGGAATTGTACAATCAATGGTAGTTGAAGGGGCACCATGGAATGATTCCCACCATCGTTCCCTTCTTCCGGATTGTGGAGAAGATTCTTCTGATGATCTTTATCATGCTTCAGTTTTTTATTTTTTATCAAATACTGTAAACACGGTGAATTCTGAGCAAAACTTGTCCAACATTGAAGAGACTATCGCCATAAATATCTCAACCAAAACAGATGTTGTAGAGAATATTTATGTTGGCAAATGTTGTTCTCCTTCAGAACTGGAAATATATGATGCTATTTTTCGCGAATTCAGAGATATCTTTGCTTGGTCATATAGTGAAATGCCAGGCATTGACTCGAGTATCGTTGAACACGAAATTAAGATGTATCCAGATGTCAAACCAGTACGACAACGGCTACGGCAGGTGCACCCTAAGAAAGCCACTGCCATTAAGGTAGAAGTTGAGAAACTTCTCCATGCTGGTTTCATTTACCCGGTTCCTCTAACCAATTGGGTATCGAATATTGTCCCTGTTATGAAAAAACAAGGAACAATTAGAGTGTGCGTCGATTATAGGGATGTAAATCAAGCTTGTCCAAAAGACAACTACCCTACACCCTTCATCGACCAGATAATTGATGAATGCGTCGGATGCGAAATCTTTTCATTCATGGATGGATTCTTTGGGTATAATCAAATAAATATCTGCCCACAGGACAAGTCAAAGACTGCATTTATTTGTCCATGGGGCACATTCACATATCGAAAATTACCCTTTGGTTTAAAGAACGCAGGGGCAACATTTTAGAGGGCAATGAATTATGCCTTCCGCGACATTAAAAACATCGTTCAACCATACCTCAACGACCTTCCGACTCATTTGCGAAAGTGGACTGATCACCTGCAGCATTTAAGAGCGATATTTCTACGTTGCCGACACTACAAGATACGAATCAATCCACACAAATGTGTATTTTGCGTCAGCTCTGGTCGTTTGCTTGGCTTTGTAGTCTCAAAGGACGGGATTCATCTCGACCCATGTAAGGTCCAGGCAATCATAAATTTTCCTCCACCTTCGAATTTGCTTCAGATTCAGAAACTCCAAGGGAAAGCAAACTTTATGAGGAGGTTCATTCCAAATTACGCCGAACTTGCTAAAGGTTATATGCGTCTTTTGAAAAAGGGAGTAACCTTTATCTGGGATCAGGTTGCGCAAGCTTCCTTTGATGCTTTAAAAGAATCCCTAATGAAAGAATCATTAATGTATGCTCCTGATTATCAAAAAGATTTTAACCTGTATCTGGCTGCAGCGGATACGACCATCACAATGGTTTTAGTTCAAGAAGTCAATGGAATTGAACATAATATATATTATTTAAGTAAAAAATTAAATGATACAGAAAGAAAATATTCTTATGTTGAAAAGCTAGCGCTCGCAGCTATTCAAGCGATACAGAGATTTCGACACTATGTCCTCTTTCGAAAAACTACCATTCTGTTAGATTTCAACCCCATGACTTATATATTGTCGTGACAATTGCTGGGGGGAAAATATTCAAAATGGATAGCAATCCTTCAAGAGTTTGATCTGGAATTTGTAAAATCCAAGTCAAAGAAAGCTCTGGTTTTCGCAAAATTATTATGCGGTCTCCCATTGTCATCCAACGATGAAACATCCGATGAAACAATCGTGGACGAAAGTTTGTTTTTGATATCTTCAAGCAATGAGTGGTATGGAGATATAATAATTTATCTCCAAACCCAAAAATATAGGCCAAATACATCACGCTCCGAACAAAAACGTATTCGATACCAAGAAAAAGACTACATGATCGTCGGTGATACACTTTACCGTCGCGGTATCGATATAGTTCTGAGAAGGTGCCTCACCCACGAGGAGGCCAAAAAAGTCCTGAATGATTGTCATTCGAGAGCGTGTGGGGGGCACCAATCCGGTTATGCTACAATGAAAAAAATCTTACGAGCATGATACTTCTGGCCAACAATGTTCAAAGATTGCATAACTGCAGTCAGAAGTTGCCATGATTGTCAAATTTTTGATAGCAGAACCAGAAGATCACCCGCACCTCTGCAGCCAATAGTTGCTGTTGGGCCATTCACCAAATGGGGCATCGATTTCATGACATGTAACCCCACCTCGACTGGGGGGCATGGGTATATCATAGTCGCAGTTGACTATTTTACCAAATGGGCCGAGGTGATGCCTACATTAGATAATACTGGTGAAACAGCTGCCCTCTTCTTTTTCAATCATGTAGTCGCCAGATTAGGCATACCACAAGCTATAGTCACAGATCATGGATTGCATTTTCACAATCACATGATGGTTGAATTAGCTGCCAAACTAGGGTTGTCTCACGACAGCTCTACTCCATATTATCCGCAAGCCAATGGACAAGTTGAAGCAATCAACAAAGTCCTGAAGCGCATGCTGCAAAGGATTATTGGAGTTCACAAAAGAAGATGGCACCTAATCCTGTACTCAGCTTTGTGGGCTTACGGAACATCGGTAAGGAATGCAACTGGGTTTACACCTTTCCAACTAGTATATGGCCTGGAAGCAGTCTTACCAATTCAATGCGAAATCTCGTCTCTCAAACTCGCAATTGATCTCATCCCCGGAACCTCAGAAGAAGAAGCTCGTTTCTTGGAATTAATCCAATTGGATGAAACCTGTCGTGATGCCGCTTTGGCTAATGAAGCCCATAAGAAACGAATCAAGGTGTAGATCGACAAAAATGTCAAACCCTGTGTCTTCTCAGAAGGTGACTTGGTCTTGCTTTACGACCAAGAATCCGATAAATTGGGAGCAGGTAAATTTAAATCTTTATGCATGGGCCCCTATATTGTTAAATGGGTTTTAGCAAGAGGAGCCTACGAGTTAATGGATTATGACGGAATTCCACTGGCACAACCTCGTAACGGGTTGTACCTCAAGCGTTACTATGTGTAATGGTAACATGTATGATTTTTTTATGTTTTTGTTTTCGATAAAGTGTTTATTTTGGTCAAGTAATCCACTTTTTACATTTGTTGCAGATGTCAAACCTATTGGAGTCATGTGTTGGATATGCCGATGGAGCGAGTCGTAGTTCGCAAAACCTATCTTCTGCAGCCTGGGCCATTTTTGATCCAAGCGGCGAGTTAGTAAGTTTCAGAGGGGTATGTATTGGTCGATCAACAAATAACATCGCTGAATATAGCGCGTTGATAGAACTTCTCTCTGATGCCATCACACATGGTATATGCTGACTAATTGTCAGGCTAGACTCACAACTCGTAATACTACAACTCACTGGTATCTATTCTGTCCGAAATCCAGCTATTTATTGCATGTTCCTAAGGGTTAAGATTTTGGAAAGACAATTTGATTTTATTCAATGTCAACATATTTTCAGAAACTTAAACACATTAACTGACTCATTGGCAAATTATGTGTTAGATAGACATTTGAAACATTTATAAAAAGAAACATACCATCAATGTTTGCATTTGGATCATGTAACTTAACCAAAATAAAACTCCGAAAATCAAAAATATATATAACTGTTTATGGTTTACACATAATGTTCTGTAACCAAGACAAAATTGGTCAATTGACCAAAAACTCAAAATGCTAGGGGGCACCCTAGTCTAATGATGCTCGTGATAACAAGTCACAGCCTGTGCGATCATGCGTAAGAGACGAGTCCATCGTCTTGGCACACCAGTAGTATGCCGCTGCAACCTCAAGGGCAGCTCATTAGTCCTCACATTTGGAATACCAAGAGTGAGGCCCTCAACCTGCTCCTGTAATGCTGTGAGAGTCTCGGCCACATCAAGGTCGCGAAGGATAGCCCTTCCCACAGCCTCTCCTGCCAGGGCGGCAGCTGGCACTCTCAGGCGAGCTACTGGATGAATAGGACCAACATCTTCATGTACACATGAGTTTGATTAAAGTCTTGATAGAATAAATCACAAGGACATTATAAATAAAAAATGATAAACAGGAATATGGTCAAATATTTTACCAATGGCGCCCCACTGCTCGCCATCTGGCAGTACTAAATCTGGATCACCCTGGAAGTCCATGGCAGCATATGGATACTTGGAATAAACCATCTCCTGACGATCAAACCACGTAAAGAAGGTATCAAAAAATGAAATCTAAGACTAACCAGCATGCCTAGTCATATGGTCAACCCATCTCTGCATACGTGGTTCAGTAGGTGAAGGTAAATCGAGTGCAACATACTGCGGATGCATCAGTGGTATCTTCTACAAGGAAAAGGCGGTCAAAATAGAACCATACCCAAAGTTCTTCAACCTCCCGCTCTTTATCTTGGTCAACTGTTCTTTCATCACAAGAAGTATTGCGTCGCACCAGTTGAACACCTTCGGTTGGAGGCATTCCAAGGCATACTGCATAGAAGATCGGTCGGCTACATGAAGAGCCGCACCACCAGCCATCCTACCAAAAGTAAACAGAATAGTCCTGAGGGACCTGTCAGTGACATCACGGATGATGATCTTGCCATCCTTACTCGGCTGAGATCCCTCTCTGCAGTATCGGCGAACATAATCTCTCACAGAGTCACCTCCTCGAGCCGAACCTGATAAAGAGATGGGGGCACCCCTCCTCGACAAGCCAGTCAAGAAATAGATGTCTACTACAGTCAAGGGGATAGATTTTCCCCTGATCTGGAAAACCTGGTTGGTAGGATCCCAAGCATCGAGCAAATACTGCAGTAAGTTGATCTGTTGTCTCATGCTAGAAATGAGGAAAAACTTCAGCAAGCCTCAGTTTCGCAGTGCGTTTACTGTAACCGGATCATGTAGGGAAAGCATGTCCTCTTCTTCATGTTCACGTTCTCACCATGTAATGGTCATCTTACTCCAAAGATCTCTGAAAAACAAACAAGAGAAGAGTTAGATCCTGATTTTGGTAAGAAACAAGAAAAATTTCCATCAAAAACTATGCACAGAATTCCTTCTCTGCGCCCATCGCACCTACAGTAGTGCTCTGGGTGAGTTGCATGTCAGATGGCCATTAGACAGGCCAACATCTGATGCACCTTTCGATACACAGAGGGTGCGCTGAAGGCAAAACGAGTTTTTCAAACCCTAGAGGCTCAGAAAAACAAGGAATCAAGCTCAGAATGTAAAATGGAAAACATGAAATGAAAGAGCTTAGGTTTAGCTCCTACCTGGTCCAGACAGCACCACGAATCGTCCACAGAATCTCCCAAAATCAGCTGATGAAAATCAAAGAGGGAAAGCACCTCCAAATCTCCAACAAACCGAAGTTCAAATGAAATGGTAAAATGAGAGGTAAAAACACTTTTTCATTACTTTTTACGTAGTTCAAAGTAAAATATTAGTGTTCTAACTTGTTTTCAAGCATATATTGTTCATTTCTGACTAGTTTGATGAAGCATTTGAAAATACAGTACAATCTTTGAAAGAAAAAATCTATTTATGGTAAATTCAAAAAAGGTACCATTCAATCGAGCAATGTTACCGCAAGATTCAAGCTCGTTAAAAAATAAACCTGCGTCGAGCAGTTTTAGCACATAGTTCAAGCTCATTAAAAAATAAACATAATACATGAGCAAATGTTTCCCCCCATGTTTAAGCTCGTTAACAAATGAACTATTCACCGGTAAATGACCATCGTGAATGTAGTACTTCAGCCATTAAAGCCTTGGTCATGTTTGCACCATCACCTCCACTTTTGCATTGGCCGATCATTCACCTCCATTTGATCGTTTACCCATTTTGAGGAACAGCTGCGAAGAGTGATCTCACTAGCCATCCTTGTAACACTGTCGTGATTGGAAAATTCCAAACCTTACCTGGAATTAGTTGCTACCCATTTTATCACTCGTTCCTCAAAAGACGAGTCTCCTTTAAGCTCTTTTAAACTGACTCGTAAAATATGAAAAGATTTTCGAGCCATTGGCCTCTCCAACTCGTTAAAGGGACCGGAAGTGCTATCTCTCCTCTAGATTTTAATCTTTTTGGACCCAAGAGATTATTACACAAAAATATCGAGTGCTTGCTTTGTTCAGCTCGTTAAAAGTATCGAAAATTCATCCCTTCTGTATTGTTTTATACTTTTTCGGACTTAAGGGATTAGATGATGAAAAAGGAATTTTGGAGTTACCTTTACGTTCCTTTTCAGACTCTCTAAAATTGAAAAGGACCATGTTATCTTTGTCGTTAAACTCATTAAAAGTGTAATAGCGACAAACTTGTCTATAGACGAGAACGAGTTTCACTATCGCTAGGCTCGTTAAAACATAGCGATGGGTTTTCCCAAAGGGAAAATTATAGAACAAGCATATGTTATCCTCCTCAAGCTTGACAAAAATAAAGAGGTACTGGTCAACAATGACTGGGGAAAATTGGGAAGAAAACTTGAAGAAACTTTGTTGGTAGCAAGTCGCTCTTGAACATGACACTTCCACTCCGTGTCCGAGTCGGGTTGGGTTGTTTCATTCACCGGTCACATCACCATGGTCCCATCATACCATCCACATTTGGGGTTAATCATACCAATCCATCACATCAGTGTCGCTGATATGTTCAAGAGAAGTCATTCAGAGAATTCACCTGTGTCTCACCCACTACCATACATTTATACTCCATTCTTTCATGACCGCCACCCTGAACCTTATATCACCAGATCGTTTTCACCTCCATTAAAATAATTTTCTCCATTCTGTGTCATTGATGTGGGATTCATCAAGGCCCTCCTGTGACGGATCGCTTCTTGTCTACATCAGCTCATTATCCAAGAAGTTGATCTAGGAACACCCCATTCAGTACTTTGAAGCTTGCATGCCTCAATGGGAAGTTTCTCACTTCCGGCGATAGGTTTACATCATTGGCCTTCGACCGAAAGATTTTGCATGGTGTTCAACACCAAGTCCTTTATTCAAACCACGTGAATTGTACTGCAGTACCTTGAGGGTCATTATCATTATTGGTGATTCCTCTCGCGCCTGTTAACAACTTACATCATTGGCTAGTAATCAGGCGATGTCTTTCCATGTTTGACTCCAGAACAACTTTCACATGGATTGACTTGAACTTCGAGTGAAGATCGAACGCGATTGAAGACCCTGGATCTAGTTTCATCCATCTGGGTTGCGATATATATTTAGTGAAATAAAGACATCAAATGTACATCATTGCTGCACAGATAATCATCCAATCAAAATGATGATGGCTCTATCAGAATCATCAGTCTACACTCAGACGATTTTCTATCCTATGTACATGAAAATGAATTTATAAAGCCGAGCATGGGAATGCCTGCCTCAGCTAGATCATGAAAATATTATGAATATAATGTATTGTATTGTATCTTATTACAGGTCTCCTCCCAGCTTGAAAGAACTTCAGATCCTCATAATAAAGCATTTCACCCTACATCAAAAGATTAACGACCTTATGCTTTAGGGGGCAACTGTTATAGACTTTTTTGGGCACTACAACCCCAAGCATGAAATTTCCATAAACCAAGGGCTCCTAAGTCCCTAAAAGTGTTGTTCTAACCCCTAAATGAACAAGGTCAATAGATTACAGCTTCTCCCAGAAGTTCTCCATGAAAAACTGCTCAGAATTGGTCAAAACAGGATCATTTCAGCTACTCCACTGGCTAAGTACGTTGCATCTCACCTAAATACACTTTCAGGGTGTGTTGCATTTCAAAAATCACTTCTATGGGGTGCGATGGGTGAGAAATGACAAATGGAAATGCCATTCCGCGAGGTGGAGAGGCAATGGAAGCTTCCATAAACTTCTCCTGTGACACTTGCCTCACTGAATTCGACCAAGGATGAGTAAGAGACCATCAATCTCCAAGTGGAAGCAAGAACTATCAGAGGGAAGACACTAATCAAATCATAAGCTGACTCATCTCCATTACAGATATCTATATATGGATCCCTCATCCCAAAGATCCAGAGGCTGGAATTTTGCATATTGTAAGGAATTGTTATTGGTTTCTTGAGACAAACATCAGATTGTTGGGTGATCTAAGCTTTGTTTGAGGTGAAGAGGGGCTTCTTTACTGGGAGGTTGATGCTGGGTCAGAACAACTGGTTGTAACTCCTCTTGGCTCTTTCTTGTTTATCAATAAAAGCTATTCAAGTTTTCCTCCATGCTTTTGTGTCATTGATGCTTGCTACATTTGTATGGTCAATTTACATCTGATCCTAGATTGTTTATGATTATAGATCCATGTATTTGTATAGTGCTATGCTACTGTGATCTTACAGGTACTTTGTGAAGCTGGGCGTGCAAGGGAGTAGGTAGCTAAAGACTATCAAAGAAGAGGGGAATCAAATCAGGAGATTAGCGCAAGACAGAGGTTGGCCTTTCTATTCCTCTCTATCTATAATTCATAAAGGAAAAACGGAAGTAGCTTTTCTCTATTTGTTTCTAAGGCAGCTGTCACACCTTAGTGGGATAGAGCAGTTCTATATAGACACTTTTCCCTGTAACACGGAGGGAAGGGTGGGTGGGTGTGCAGGTGAGGGGGTGGGCATGGCTGAGGGGGTGTGTGGGTGAGGGGGTGGGTGGGTGAGGGAGTGGGTGGGTGAGGTGGTGGGCATGGGCGAGTGGAAGGGTGGGCGGAGGGCGTGTGGGTGAGGGGGGCGGCGTTGGCGAGCATGGGCGAGGAGGGCGTGCGGGTGAGGGGGCGAGTGAGGGGGTGGGCAGAGAAGGGGAGGGCTAGGGCGGGCGGAAGCATGGGCAGGGAAGGGGAGGCCGTGGGTGGGGCTGTGTGTGGATTGTGGGTGGAAGGGTGGGTGGGGGTAGGGTGGGGATGGCTAGGGGGAAAGGTGAGTAGGAGTGCCTAGTGTGTGAGGGGGTGGGAGGTGTGAGGGGGTGTGGGAGGGGGCGGGTAGGTGAGGGGGTGTGGGAGGGGGCGAGTAGGTGAAGGGGTGTGTTATAGACATATTGGGCACTACAACCCCAATCATATATGTCCATAAACCAAGGGCTTCTAAGTCCTAAAAGTGTTGTTTCAAACCCTAAAGGGACAAGGTCAGCTGATTACATCATCTCCCAAAAGTTCTCCATGAAAAACTACTCATAACTAGTCAAAACTGGATCATCTCACTTGCTCCATGGTCAGGTGCGATGCATCGCACCTACTACACACAGGAGGTGCAATGCATACTGAAAAGTCCTTTTATAGGGTACGGTGAGTGAGAATAGACAAGTGGCAGAGACAGTTTGCTAAGTGGATGATCAAGGAATCTTCTAGAAACTTCTCATATGACACTTGCCTCCCAGAATTCGCCCAGGCATGAGTAAGAGATCATCAATCTACAAGTGGAATCAAGAACTATCAGAGAGAGGACACTAATCAAAATCCCAGAAGCTGACTCACCCTCTTATAATCATCTATATATGGATCCCTCATCCCAGAGATCCAGAGGCTAGAATCTTGTATTTTGTAAGGAAGTGCTGTTGGTTTCTTGGTGGAACATCATAGTATTGGGTGATCTAAGCTTTTTATGAGGTGAAGAAGGGCTTTCATGCTAGGAGGATGACGTTGGGTCAGATCAATAGGTTGTAATCCTCTTTTCTATTCTTTCTATTAATAAAGCTATTCAAGTTTTCCTCCACATTCTTATATGTTTGATGATATATGCATTTGTGTGGTCAATATATATCTCGTCCTATATCATTTATGATTGTAGATCTCTGTACTTTGATAGTGTTATGCTTCTTTGACTCTACAGGTGCTCTCTGAAGCAAGGAAGGAAGTGGCAAAGATCTGTCAGAAGGGAGAGGAAACAAGAAACGAACCAAGCACAAGACTGAGGTTGGTATCCTTTGTTCCCCTCTTATCTACTTCTCATAAATGAAAGTGAGAGTAACTTTAATATGTTTGTTTCTAAGATAGCTACCCATCTTAGTGGGACGAGCAGCTCTACATAGACACTAGATTTCCCGATAACAAAATGGTGACTCCGCTGGGGAGCGAATAGCTTGTTTGCTTGTCTATATTTGTTTGTTTTATAAACTACAGATAAAGCCTGAAGTTAAGCCAACTAGCCTTCGAACTACGTTTGCTATGTAAGTGCAAAGTAGATCAATGCTACTTCAGTCTATCGCTAGGTTTTTTTTATAAACTTTACGATCGATTTGCAAACATCCTAATTTCCATTGTGGTGGCTCAAGTAACCTCATTAGATCAGCCCCTATGATTTATGCTTATTGACTATCATTTGGTCGGCCTAAATCCCTGAACTGAGCTGCAAACTGTGATCAAGAACAAAGTAAAAGTCTCGTTCTGGTATCATCGCACCCCCTCTTCAAGGAAATTTTGATTCATCGCACCTCCCATGTGCAGTAGGTGGGATGCATCCCTGTTTCCCTGTGTTACAGGTGCGATGATAAAAAAAGGCTAATTTTGCCTCCAGATTTTGTTTTTCTTCACTCTCTTCATCTTTATTCAGGAGTTTTGTTGTCTGTGATCAGTATACCATTGTAGAAACTCCCTTACTTTCCATTATTCTGCCTCTATCGTGAAAATAATTGTGAATGTTTTAATGTATTGTGCACCATTTACAGTTCTCTTTTACAAAGAAGTAGCGTAATCGAACTGTCGTCTTTTGATTTGGAAGTGTCGTTTTCAGTCAAGGAGAAGAATCGAATTGTTCTTGATGGTCGAATATATTGTTACTCTTGTATTTGATTTGAATTAGTAGTTTTTCAAGTGTTGAAAGTAGTTTTCAATTCAAAGTTACAAAGTGTTGTCATTATCTTCCTTTCGCTTTTGAAGAGAAATTTGTTAGTACTCTTGATTTGAGAAGATAATTCAGATTTATACTCAACATTATTTTTTCCATTTACACATTATGAAAGCGGAAAACAAATACATGCATGTGCATTTGCATTTAGACTACTTGTCCATTTTTATTTAGGATAGTGCATCTAGTGTGTGCTCTCTGCTCTATGTTGAAAGAATTCTGCTTCTCTTTCCTTAGTAGCTAGGATTTTCATTGCAAAAAGAAGATTAAACGATTGTTTATCATCTTAGATTGCATTTTAGGAATTGTATATCTACATCACGCGGTGAACCTGAAAGGAATATTTCTTAAGAGAGATCAACTATAAAATAAATTAAATGAACATAAAAATTCTTTGGAACCTAACGCACAACATTTAGAAATCTAGGCTAGAGACGTATTTCGGCATCGTAAAGCCTGGTAACTATTGCTTTCATCGTAGGTTGGGTGATTCCTCCTCCTTGAGATGACAAGTGCCAGTATGGACTTGTGCTCCCACGTACCGTCGAGTATATATTGGGAGACCATAATAGGCTATATCCTTTATCCTTAGGAAGCCGTGTCTGCCTCCCTATCGATCGCAATGCACTGAACACAAAATTTGGGAAGATTGAATGTCGTACCATAAAAATTATTCTGCAGTTTTGCGATTGGTTTGGTAATCCCTCTGTCTATATTTCCAGAGTAGTCTCTTTCATTCCTTTTCAAACTCCTTAAAGGAAAAGGTCCATCTGAGCACTTGTCACTTCAGGCTCATTAAAAATCAAAGGAGACTAGAGTCATCTTTTGCTTTTTCTCGACTCTTAAAAATTGAAAAAGCAAGTTGTGTCTAAGTGTCTAAAATTCATTTAATTCAGAATCATTTTCCCCTTTAGTTGGAGTTGATCGAGTGATCCGCAATCATGGAAGAAAGTCAATCAAAACCCTGTCATTGGCGGAGACTTACGAGTCAACCGTATTTGACTCTGAAAACGAAACTATTCAGGACAAAGCGAACTCGTTTAACCAGATTAAAGTCCCTTGGTTTGGTTGGAACAAGTGTTTCGACACCCTCAAAGACTCTGGTTACTCCAAACATTTTTGGTATCCCTGCCTCTACAGTAGAAGTTCCGCAGACACAGGAGGACATTAGAATTGATCCTAGTGTGATGGTAAACACTTTTATTCCTGAACTGACTCCATGTACAGCTGATTCAGAAGGTGTTATTCCCCAAACATCTATCGATATAGAATCTCTACCTTCTTTGGCACCAGAAATATTTTACGGACCTGATAGTCTACCTCTTCCACCTCGATTGATTTCTGTAGAAGAGATTGCGAAGGATCCTCCATCTAGTACTCCATCGCAATTTGGAGTTGGGATCACCCTATATCCTTCTTCATCAGAAATTAGTCTCCCATCATCGGAAGTTCCTATAGAATCACTAGGAAATCTTTTGGATAGACTAGATATGTCTGAACAACCGTTGAAATCTAGGACTATGTTATCTAACACAGCAGCAGCGGAACTTCCTGCTGCTACTCCAACAATTTCGTCAGCATACCATCTATCCCAACTAGCTCTCATTCGCTGGATGGAATCCATCCATGGGCTATTTCGACAGTATGGTCTATTCCCATTTGTTCATTCGGAATAATATCTGGAATCTCTTATGTCGAGTCTCGACAAATTGATCCTTCGCAATAGCATCAATTTGGGAAATCTGGTCCCCAGAGGCAAATCATTCCTTTGAGCATTGGATTTCCGCCGTATGGGGGGCAGTATACCCTTTCATTATCCCCTCCGGGAGAACAACCATATGAGAGTTCACAATAGAATTCGGGTTATTCTTGAATTACATCTAGTGGTTGGGTGCCAGTACTACCTGAACAACTAAGAGTTGTATACTCAATGCAACAAAGTCTGCCTGTGTCAAATATCCCCACTACGACGACTATTGTGACAGTGTCTCAAGTACAAGCATTACCTATTTTATGCCAACCTTAGGTTTCTCAGGTTGTAATATAAAAACCTCTTGTCTCTGTGACATAACCGCAATCACCGACTGGTGGTTCCTTAACTGGAATGACCTAGGCACAAACGGGTACCATTACCCCTCATCTTGGTCAAACAACCAATATTGGACAACAACAAATGGCTTCACAACCATGGCTGGTGCAATATCAACAACCACATTCCAACAAGCTTACCGAGGATCTGAGCAACAAATCTTTGCAAGTAATGGGTAGCCATATATTCAAAATGGTCAACATCAATCATGTCAAAATGGTTATGCCCATCAACCTTACCAAAGTTATCATCATCAAATGCATTATGCTGGTATGCAAATACAAACTGCTAAGGTAACTCCATCTTATCCTGGGTATGATTTTCCCAACTTGAATCAATAGTTGCCCTTTGTGGCGACTTTAGAGTTATCGGATCTAAACAAACGATCCAATTTCTTACGCCTCTTGGTGGCCGATGATTCCGCATAAACTTCCCTCAGATATTCCTAAATTTAATGGAAATCCGGGTGAAGACCCGTCGAATCATGTGATGACCTTTCATCTATGGTGTTCATCCAACACTCTCAATGATGATTCAATTAGGCTCTACCTTTTTCAACGAACGTTAACTGGTCCGGAAGCAAAATGGTATATCGAATTGCCTAGAGCTTCTTTTGATAACTTCAGCTCCCTAGCCACAACGTTTTTAACCCATTTTCATTTACCCATAAGGTACGAAATGGGAACAGAGGTTCTTACCAATTTCAAACAAACGACAGCCACTCACATATCCGATCATATTCATGAGTGGCGACGTCGTCGTAGAATGGTGAAAACATATGTTCCCGATCAGCTACTAGCTAAATCATTTATTAAGTCATTCTTACCTTCTATTACAGAAGATGTGGCCAGGGGAGGAGTCATCACCGAAGAGCAAGTCATTGCTCGTGCCAATAACTAGACTTGATCTATACTCAGTCATGCACGCTCTACGATAAAATCCCTGATGCTCCTAGACCAGAATTCTTTGTTCCTCCCCCTCCTAAATTGAACAAAGACTCTCATGCCGAGGATGGCATGATACGTACGACTAGAATTTAAACCGTAAAGGCTACATCAAAGAAAGCTCGTATGGTTTCAAGTCAAAATTCCAATGAGGAACTTCTCGTCTCAGAGGTAAATGCCATGTTGATTGACAAAGGAAAAGAACCAAAGAAACCAGGAGGCAAGAAGAAAATGAAAGGGAAGAAGAAGAAATAGGAGGAGTCGTCTCCTAAAAAATCTTATGCAAAACCTTCTGGAGATAGGAAACCAAATCATCCATGCTTTATATGTGATGAGGATCATTGGACGAAACATTGTCCACATAAAGCTAAGCTTAGAAAATTCTTCAAGAGTTCAAAAACCTCGGCGGTATTGACTGATCTGTTTCCAAATCTGGGAACAAATATGGTTTCTAGTGATAATTCTTCCCTGTCTCAAGTGCTAATGAGCAGAAAAATGATGCTTTCTTATCAACAAGGAATAGAGATTACGGGAGTCCATAGCTTTCGAACAACAAGGATAATGATCAACCTAGTAGTTCAAAAACAACTTCGACTGAAGTTGTGCCACCCATAATTCCTGAGCTAATGATAAAGCCACCAAAGGGAGTAGTACACAAATCAACATTTAATCCTCGTGCCAGAGCGGCACAACATTATAATATAGTGGAGGATCTGGCCCAATCACCATTCGCTATGTAGACACTTGACGTACTGCAAAATTGCCCCTCCAAAAAGTAGGCTTTATTATCAATGATAGGTGGGATTGACCCAATGAACTCCAATCTTGTGGCCTTTAATCATAAAGGATATGACCCTTAGTTACCGGCTCAACTCACTTTCCTTATTCAAGTGAAAGCCCTCAACAAAACTGTTCATCGAACAATTATTGATGAGGGGGCATCTACATGTATTATGTCGATGAATTGCTGGAAAAATTTAGGCTCTCCACCTTTGTCACGATCATCAACGACATTAAAAGCATTTGATGGACGATCATACACCCCATATGGGATTTTAAGTAACTTGCAAGTCGAATTGAGGGGAAAAACAATAGAAATTGATGTTGAATTTTCGATGGAAACCTCGATTATAACATCGTACTCGGAAGGCCCTGGATTTATGGTATGGCTGTAGTTGTGTCAACATACTTGAGGAAGATTTCATTTCCTTTTCAATGAGGAATTGCAATCGTTGATCAACAAACCTTCCTCCCCAATAGTTCACAAGTTACGGGAAGCATTCCAATGATCCATGGAAGAACTCATTCGCTTCAAAATATTGAAGTAGGCCTCCTAAAATACCCTACATTGATGGGTACTTTTGGCCTACCGCCTCCAAACAATCTGGCGGAAGTGGCCACGGTGGGAACCTGCAATATGATATCTTCTAGATTCAGAAGATTCCTGAACATTTTGACAACATGGATCATCGCCATTTTAGAAATATTGTATCAATCAATGTTTTCGGCATGGGAGGCAAACCTAAATCAACACTCATCGAGTGTTCAGATAGATATTTCTAAGGAATATGGCACCCATTCATATCCTTGGTCGCAAGTACATTCTATAGACGGAGGAATTGTTCAGTCAATGATGATTGACGGGGCACCATGGGAAGATTACCACCATCACTCCCAACTTCTGGATTGTAAGGAAGATTATTCCAGTGACCTTAATCATCCTCTAGTTCTTGATTTTATATCAAATACTATAAATATGGTGGATTCCGAGCACGGTTCTTATCTCGTGTCGACCTCTTAAAAAATGAAACAAAGAGTAATTAGGATAGTTCTTTTACCGTGTCAACCTCATTAAAAAATGAAACAACTCCCTTTCCAAATCGAGTCTTTGATTACAATCTCGTAAAATCGAAGTCGAGTCTTTCAAAGATCTTGAAGGTAAATCTTCATTCCAACCACCGTGTTGAATGCAGTGAAGTTTGGGGGGCATGCGAACTTATAACAAGCATTGCGTCATTATGATGGGGGCATGCGAATGTATAACAAGCATAGTTTTTCGTTTCAAGCTTGTGTAAACATGAAACTGAATCTGAGCATATGTTGTCACATGGTTCAAGCTCATTAAAAAATAAACCAGGCCATGATCAGTGTTACCATAAGGTTTAAGCTTCTTAAAAAATAAACCCGCCACGAGCAATGTTTCTGCAAAGTTCAAGCTCGTTAAAAAATAAACCTAGCCACGAGCAGTTTTACGGAAAGTTCAAGCTCGTTAAAAATTAAACCTAGCAATGAGAAAATG
Organism: Pinus tabuliformis; assembly: GCA_031772625.1. Classification (NCBI taxonomy): domain Eukaryota; kingdom Viridiplantae; phylum Streptophyta; class Pinopsida; order Pinales; family Pinaceae; genus Pinus; species Pinus tabuliformis. Next base: position 1,889,936,468 of record CM062817.1, on the reverse strand, counting down.
TTCCACCAGAGTTTAAGCTCATTAAAAATGAACCCACCTCTAGTAAATAACCATTGTGAATGCATTATCATCAGCTTTTGAGCCTTGGTCGTGTTCTCATCATCACCTCCACTCTGGTTTAGCTGATCATACGCCTCCATTTGATTGTTTACCCTTTTGAGGAACTACTACGATGAGTGATTTTGTTAACCATCCTTGTGACACTGCCATGATTGGAAAATTCCAAACCTTACTTGGAATCAGCTGCTACCCAAAATTATCACTCATTCCTCAAAAAACGAGTCTCCTTTAAGTTCTTTTCATCTGACTTGTAAAATATGAAAATATTGCTGAACAATTGACCTCTCCAACTCATTAAAGCTATCGGAAGTGCTATCCCTCCTTTAGATTTTAATATTTTTGGACCTGAGTGATTATTACACAAAAAGATCGAGATCTTGTTTTGTTCGGCTTATTAAAACTATCGAAAATTCATCTGTTACGTATTATTTTATACTTTTTTGGACTTAAGGGATTATATGACAAAAAAGGATTATTGGAGTTTCCTTTCCATCCCTTTTCAGACTCTGTAAAATTTAAAAAGGACCGAGTTATCATTTTCGTCAAACTCGTTAAAATCAATAGCGACAAACTTGTCCATATAAACAAGAACGAGTTTCACTGTCGCTAGGCTCGTTAAAACATAGCGACGGGTTTGCCCAAAGGGTGAATTATAGAAAAAGCATATGTTATCCTCGTCAAGCTTGATAAAAATAAAGAGGTACTGGTCAGCAATGACTGGGGAAAAATTGGGAAGAAAACTTGAAGAAACTTTATTGGTAGCAAGTAGCTCTTGAACATGACACTTTCGCTCCATATCTGAGTCGGGTTGGGTTGTCCGTTCACCGGTCATATTACCATTGGTCCATCATACCATCCATCTTTGGGGTTAATTCTACCAATCAATTTCAGTGTCACCGATATGTTCAAGAGAAGTCACTCAGAGAATTCACCTGTGTCTCATCCACTGCAATACAGTCACGCTCCATTCTTTCATGACCGCCACCCTAAACCTTGTATCATCAGATCGTTTTCACCTCCACAAAATCATTTTCTCAGTTCTGTGTCATAGATGTGGGACTCATTAAGGCCCTGCTACGATGGGTCACTTCTTATCGACGTCAGCTCATTATCCAAGAAGCCGACCTAGGAACAACCCTTTTAGTACGTTGAAGCTTGCATGCCTCACTGGCAAGTTTCTCACTTTCGGCGATAGGTTTACATCAATGGCCTTTGACCGAAAGATTTTACGTGGTGTTCAACGCCAAGTCCCTTTTTCACACTACATGAATTGTACTGGCGTACCTTGAGGGTCATCATCATTATCGGTAATTCCTCTCGCACCTGTTAAGAGCTTACATCATTGGCTGATAATCAGGTGATGTATTTCCATGTTTGACTCCAGAACATCTTTCACATGGATCGACTTGTACTCAGGGCGAGGATTTAACAAGTTTGAAGACCCTGGATCCAGTTTTATCCATCTGGGCTGCGATATATTCAGGAAAATAAAGACATCAAATGTACAACATTGCTGCACAGATGATCATCTGAATCAAGGGATGATGGCTCTATAAGAATCATCAGTCTGCTACACAGATAGTTGTTTGTCCTATGTACATGAAAATGAATTTATAAAGCTGAGCATGGGAATGCCCACCTCAGCTAGATTTTGAAAATGTTATGAAGATAATGTATTGTATTGTATCTTATCACAGGTCACCTTCCAGTTCAAAAAACCTCGAATCCTCATGATAAAGCATTTCACCCGACATCAAAAGATTTACGACCTCATGCTTTAGGGGGAAACTGTTATAGACATATTTGGGCACTGCAACCCCAATCATATATGTCCATAAACCAAGGGCTTCTAAGTCCCTAAAAGTGTTGTTTCATACCCTAAAGGGACAAGGTCAGTTGATTACATCATCTCCCATAATTTCTCCATGAAAAACTACTCATAACTCATCAAAACTGGATCATCTCAGCTGCTACTACACACGAGAGGTGCGATGCATACTGAAAATTCCTTCTATAGGTTGTGATGAGTGAGAATAGATAAGTGGCAGAGACAGTTTTCTAAGTGGATGATCAAGGAATCTTCTCGAAACTTCTCGTATGACACTTGCCTCTCAGAATTCACCCAAGAATGAGTAAGAGATCATCAATCTCCAAGTGGAATCAAGAACTACCAGAGAGAGGACACTAATATAAATCACAGAAGCTGACTCACCCTCTTACAATCATCTATATATGGATCCCTCATCCCAGATATCCAAAGGCTGGAATCTTGTATTTTGTAAGGAAGTGATGTTGGTTTCTTGGTGGAACATCATAGTATTGGGTGATCTAAGCTTTTCATGAGGTGAAGAAGGGCTTTCATGATGGAGGATGACGTTTGATCAGATCAATAGGTTGTAATCCTCTTTGATATTCTTTCTATTAATAAATCTATTCAAGTTTTCCTCCACATTCTTGTACGTTTGATGATATATGCATTTTTTTGGTCAATATATATTTGGTCCTATATCATTTATGATTGTAGATCTCTATACTTTGATAGTGTTATGTTGCTTTGACTCTACAAGTGCTCTCTGAAGCAAGGAAGGAAGCAGAAAAGATTTTTCAGAAGGGAGACGAACCAAGAAAGGAACCAAGTGCAAGGCTGAGGTTGGTATCCTTTGTTCCCCTCTTATCTAATTCTCATAAGGGAAAGTGAGAGTAACTTTAATTTGTTTGTTTCTAAGATAGCTACCCATCTTAATGGGACTAGCAACTCGACATAGACACTAGATTTCCCGATAAGAGGGTGTGAGGAGGGGGCGAGAGGGGTGGGGTAGAGGCGGGTGGGGGTGAGGGGGTGGGAGAGTGTGTGAGTGGAGGGTGAGAGGGATGGGGGATAGGCAGGTGGGTGTGAGGGGGGAGGGTCGGCGTGGGCACATGGTGGTGGAATGGGGCCGGGTGCGGGTGGTGATTAGGAGGTTGGTGGGCTAAAGGGGGGGGGTGCGGGTGGGGATGGGGAGGTTGGGGGTTGGCCCACCCCGCCCAGACCTTCCCTCTGCACGCTCGCCCCACCCACTACCCTCCTGTCCCCACCCACCGCCCTTCCGCCCACACCCATGTACCCCTCTCGCCCACACCCACCCGACCCGCCTGCTGACCCCGCCCGCCCTCACTCGCCCGGCTGCCCACCCTGCCCCACCATCCCTCACCCGACCTCTCGCCCACCCACCAACCCGCCTAGCACCGACCCGCCCGCCCACCCATTAGGGGTGGCTCGGTGATTCTGATTATACAAATAAAAAATTTATGATATATTTTTGTTGTTCATTTAAGTTAATATGTTTTTTTATTTACTAATTTATGTGTTTCTATTTTTCAGGAAAATGGCATCAAAGAAAATTTCTGTGAATCTTCCTAGACCAAAGACTCTTAAAGGTGCATCTTCAAGAAACATTGGTGAATGAACTCCACTTGAGCTCATGGCTACAAATATTTCAAGTTCCTCAAGTGATAAGAAGATGATTTCAGACTGGAAGAATTCAAAAGAGGCGAAATTTCCATCAAGAATTTGGTATGTGAAAGAAAGAGAAAGCACAAATGTGAATATATATCTATATATTGATATACTGAATGATAATGGAATTTTTTAGGTGATGGGAAGAGTCATAGATATGTGTTCGGTACTGGACATTGAAGTTGTTTACATACTTACAAAAGCTCCCAAGTCACATGAAAGGATTAAATATTGACTATCATATTCATTGTATGAAACGAGAGAGATATCTACAAATTTGCGTAAAAAAATCGTAAATGAGATGACACAAAACATAGTAAGTATTGTTATTTATATTTGTATTTTGCATTCTTGAAAGTGTCTCACTATATTTTTTTTTAACTTTGTTTTTATTGAGATATGATATTTTGTTTGGCAGAATTTTGTTGAAAGTTTTTTAATTAGGTTGGGAGGCATTCATTTCATAGAGCATGATATCATGAGAGTTGTCAGCAGTTTTTATTCAGTTTCAGAAGAAGATATGGAAAGAAGCAAAATGTAGTAATTGATGATGCTACAAAACTACATCCAAAGAATAAAAAAAAGGCCTCTGGTGGATAAATATAGCAAGGGTAAACATATTACTTTTGGGGATGATGAATTTGAAACTGACAATGAAGCATATGTTGTCATTACTGAAGATGACATTGGAACTGAGAAGAGTTGTAAAAGACCAAAAGTAACAATGCCCAAGAATAAACCTGTTGAGAATGTTCTGATGAAGAAAAGTAAAGTTGAAGATTTTTAAGTAGTCATTACTAGCAGTTAAGAACCTAGTGAAACTTAAAAAGAAAGCAGAGAAATCATTACACCAAGAGCTGATTTAGATGATGGCATTATCAAAACAAAACACAATGCCATTCAACAGAATTTGACAAAAAGAAAATTAATTGATGGTGGTCATACATTTCAGCTTAATGTCAGACAAACCTATAGGGCAAGTGAAGGACAATGTCAATATCAAGTTAGAAAGCCACATCATCTGCATGTTCACAACCTGAAGACATTGATGAGGTACAATCCATATGCTCATGTGGTTAGTTATGTGATTCTTGTTGATCCACTTCAAGTTCCCAACAAAGAAGAATTTGATAAGTCAAAATGTCTTTAATATAATTATTATGTCCCTAGGGGGAACCATTCTATAGAATCTCAAAGACAATTGATGGAGGAATATCCTAATAACCCATGTTTTGAAATAATGAAATAAATCATTTATGCTGGTTTATCAGGTACAGAAGAAAAGTTAGTGGCATGGGATCATAATTCAAATAATGAATATAGGATTGTCTATGACTTTCATCCAAAGGGTTAGATTTATCATAGTGAATTTCAAGAAAAATGTGGTGGGGATAGGATAAATGTTACTGCAGATTTCTGAAAGGAATGTTGTATGGAAATAGGCTATCAAATTGAAGAGGAAACCAATTCAAAAGGTAGAAAAGGCAACAAAAATAGTGATTTATTCAGAGGTGTTGATAACATTTTCCAATTGGCATTTAGAACTGTAGATGTTTGGAAGTTGATTGATGAGGTTTTTAGCATGTGGGAAGACATTTCCATTAAAAATTAGAGGGCCAAAAAGTCTAAGCCATTGATATGTAGCAACAGTAAATCAGCTCCTGAAATGAAGTAACTTCCAGACGATATGACTATCACACCTTGGAGGGCGATGCAAGGAGTGAAAGATGAAAAATTTGTCAAAAGAATATTATCTCGTGTGAGGTTAGGGGAATTATCATTAGAGGAAATGTCTGAAGAATTTCAAAAGTAAGTTTGTTGAATTATTTTTATTTATTTCTAGATTATATTTATCTTTTAAATAAAACATGTTGTTCTTGGTAGTATGTTATGCCCTGAACCTGCAAAAAGATACCCAAATACAGAATATGCGAAGAAAGATACCCAGAACATAGAATAGTGAGAGACAACAACAATTATTTTATTATTTAGAAAGCAATGTTCACTGGCCTCTTCAAGGTGGCAACCTCCAATAGAGCAGAGCTCGATACAAAAATAAGACATGATGCTCCTCACAGGGAGTCTCTATCCTTTATATATGACTCATACATGCAATACCATGGGTTTTATTAATACCATCTATTTAATACTGTGGCCCATTTGCAACTAACTATGGTCCCATCATTAATTGCGGGTTAACCACTTACAATTATTAATATGGGCTTTATTGACTCTTTACTATGACTCGATCCCACTACATAACTAAGGGGGTTAGGGTGGGACCCTAACATAGTATTTTTTATACAAATCATTATATTAACATTTTGTTACTTTATCTATGCAATCACAAAGTTTACATGAAAATTCAAGAACAAATGGTTAGATTGTTGAATGAAGATAGTTGGGATGATGTTGTATGCCACTATCCAGATTCAAGTTCTACATCAACATTAAAAGCTTTTTATCTTGCATTTAAAAAGGTATCTTGATTTATACATTCATTTTTATTCATCTGTGTACTATTTTTAATTTATAACTTACATATATATTTGTTTATTTTATAAAAGATGAGGAAGGATGATAATGGAGCACCAGATAGTTTCAAAACCTTTATTAAAAAGATAAAGATCGAAAGACTGAGGAAGCAATGTATTAAGAATGTTGAACTTGATCCAACTCTTAATCATTTCATTTGGAATGGGCTAGACACTATCCAATATAAAGTAATACAAGGCGACTGTGAAGACATTGCTAAACTCATACCTAAAAGGGATTATGCCCTAGTCATTGTAGATATTCCCCATGGTTTTAATATTCCAAAAATTGACTGTGATAGTGACCCTTATACTTATCAAGGTCTTAGTAAAGTGGTTACGGGATTTATAGAAGTCACGTCATCACCATTATGGAGATTTGTGACATTTCATTCAGACACACAACTGGAAATGACATTGTCAAGCTTCAAGGGGAAAACAAATTCAAGTATGTAGCTTACATGGTAAGATGTTTAAAATGTATATTTGATTAATGTTGAAAAATTCATTTATGTACAAGTTAATTGAACTTTTACTATTTCATGTTACAGGAAAAAGTCAAATCTTCTTAACAATAAAGATCAACAATTTATAAATGATTGTGAGTTCATTCATATTGATAGTTGGGCAAAAGATGATAGTCATATGTCTATGATTTTTAATCGGGTAGATGGAAAGAGTCATAGCCAAATACTGACTTATGATGCTATTGTGAGAAAACTAACATATGAAGACAAAGAAGCAAAAGGAGATATAGTTAACATTTACCAAAAACCAGAATTATTGATTAACTATCTTTTAGACATATGTTCAAATGAAGGAGATTGGGTTCTGGATTTATTTTCTGGCTCAGATACGTTTTATGATATGGAATTGAATTTCAATATGTTATTTTTTAATTAATATGTCATTTTACTAATTTAGTTCATTATTTATTTTGTGCTTGATAATTAGGTACAACACTAGCATGTTTCCTTCAAAAAGGAAGAAATTGCATTGCAATTGAAAAAGATCCAGCACAATGCAATTTCATTCAACAAAGAATTAATGCTTTTCGATTTCTTCCATATGCAATGCAAGAAATTGGGTTGAAGAAAGGGGACTTTATTGAATCATGTGTGGCAAAAAAGGCAAAGGAACCCCAACCACCACTACATGGAATGCTTGGAAAGATATATATTGGGAGATTCGTAGACATCAAAGATCCATTAGAAGAGGAAAATGAGCAAAAGGAAGCATAAAATATTGTGGAAGAAGACAATGATGAAACTCTAGAGGATGAAGAGTTTAGATTACATGACATTGTTGATTAAATTTAAGTTATGCTTGGAAATCAAGCTTTGCAATGTTTTGACTTTGACATTTTATGAGAAGAATAAACACTCAATTAGGGTTGTTATGCATTCAATATTTGTAATATGTGATTTTCACATTGATTTTTAAGTTAATCATTATTTTTTGAAAAAAAATGGTTATTATTATTTTTTTAACATGAAATTCATAAAAAAACTATTATTTAACCATTTTTAGTTAAAATTTTCGTATAAAATTTGTGATTTTGACATGTCAATTCTAGCAAACAAATTATCAAAAAGTGTAGTTTTTTTGTTATATTTATGTTAAAAATGGTTATTTTTATGTCCATTGTTAAAAAATATTGTTTTTTAGAAACAATTATTTCATATGGATTGAAAAATTAATTAAGGATGTATAAATATGTAGAATATCGAAAATTCAAAATAGTGACCTTCTGATTTAAAAATGCAAAACAATAAAAACCTCACTACAAAAAAAAAATAAAATTAAAATAAAAAAACAAGAAAATATGAAGAAAATGATCACTTCAAAAATTATCAAATTTATAAAGTAATTATTTATATTTTATACATGAGAAATTTTAAAGCCAAAAAATAGGTCTTTTAAAAAAAAAGTCTGATGCAAAATAACCACTTTTTCAAATGAGCATGAAAATCACTACCATTATAAAACGTAATGTAGATAAAAAAATTAAAGTGTCAAAAACTATGCTCTAAAAAAATATGTGTGTTTTGCATCACCCCTTTTCAAAATCAGGTCACTTTTTTGCTATCTCTACGAAACAGGTAACAATATCAGTTCCCGTTTCAAATTTTACATTGATGAGTAGCATGATCTAGATTATCCACAGTATTATGTTCATTATGTCAAAGTTTTGAACCCCAAAGGGGGTCTATCATGAGGACCATTTTTTATAGAATATGAATGATAGTTTTTTAGAGAAGAATCTTCTAACCAAAGTATATGTAAACCTAGAAAATGATATATTTTTATATAAAAGCCAACCCTTACATATATGAATTCTTTAATTTTAATTTTAATTATTATATTTATTTTAGTTTTAATTATTCTAGCTTTAATTATTTTAATTATTTGATTTTAATTATATGTTAAATAAATTAATTATTAATCCCTAATAAATACAATTGATTAAAATAATGAGATAATAATTGTAATAAGTTTATTTTTATAATGTAATCTGATTCCTTTTATTATTTTTATAATTAGTTTTATTTTAATTTATTTTATTTTAATTAAAATTAATTTTTATTTCTTACTAAATTAATTAATTAATCACTCAATTAAGCTATGAACCTTAAGTATTTAATTAATAAAGATGTAAATTTTAATCCTATTTATTCCATAGATTAGTTTTTTTGTTTAATTAATTTTATTATTTCTATTTAACCTAAGTATCTAAGAAGAAAATAATTCAATTAATATAATTAATTAATAAATTAGTTTGATCAATTAATTTATAATACTTTGTTTTAATAATTTAATAATTGATCTTTTTCTTAAAATGTTAATTTTATTTTAGTTAATTAAATCCTATGTATCTAATTATTAGAGAAGTATTATTTAATTAATTAATTTAAATTTAATTGATTAATTGATTAATTTATAATTTCTGTTTTAATAATTTATTTTTTCTATTTTTCTCCCAATGTTAATTTTATCTAACCCTAAGTATCTAATTGATAAATAAATAAGTAAATTATTTAATTTATTTGATTAATTAATCAATTAATTTAATTAATTTATAATTTTAATAATTTTCCTTTATCAAATGTTAATTTTTAAAAGTATTGTTACTGTAAACTAGAATAAATTTTTAATTATGTTATATTGGTTATTATTAATTAATTTTCAATTTTGATTAATTGATTAATTTTTAATTAATTAATTTTGGGGAAACTAGTGATATTGTGCTTCTAAAGGCGTGGAGAGATTTATCTGTCTAATTAGAGGGAGATAATTTCCACTAATCTCACTCCCATTGTCCCTGTTGAGGTTCTTAGAGTCTTGCTCTCTAATTGTTTAACCCTGAGCTCTAACCTATGTGACTTTTGCATTTCCTATACATACAAGGTATGAGTTTTACCTTCTGTGACTCTAGGGTTGGGAACTTCTCGAGTAATTTCTCATTTTTTTGTTTCTGTGCTTGTAGCTCCCGTGATAACCTTGTTGTTTCACCTGTTTCCAAAGATGAAGGAATGTCAGTAGGAGATGAGCTTAAATATGCACCTGTCATTTGAATTGTTGTCACCGAGGTCACAACAAGCTGTGCTGCCTCTTTTTCCTTGAGTAGTTGTTCTATCTACTACTCAATTTTCTTTGTTTTTATGTTTTGCTCAAAAATTAGCTTCAACATCTCCTACATGTGTTGTTCATTTTCTGCCATTTCTTTTGTCTGTGTATCCTGAGTTAAAGGTAGCTTCAACTATTTCTTCAAGGTTGTAATCTCTACATTCTTCTTTTGCAGTATTTATTCAATTGATTTATAGTCCCGGGGATCATATCCAATCTTGATAATGATATATTATAAAGATTTTAATTTGTTATTTTTAGACAAGGATGACAAATTTTCAATTTCAAGTTGTGATTGTACATTGGATAAAGTATTTCTAAGCTAGAAAAGGGACATGGCAGTTGTAGTCATTGTTGAAAATAACATCTCAACTGATTGCCTATGCAAATCCATTTGGTCAATTGGATGTATCTCATTCACATCAAATGAGAATATGGTCTTCTTGTAGCCTACTGTGGATTTGGGAAATGGAATTTGAACCTGCAAAAATGTAGTTTTCATCTTTCCTCGTTCACTGCCAAAGGCAAAGAGAAGTCTATGTTGAGAAGTGGATGTTTGTTTCCAAAACTAACTGTATACTTGAGATTTAAGATTTTCATTCTTTTGCTTGATTTCAAAAAGTGTTGAGAGGATATTAGTATCTATTGCTGAGTTGGTCTCAGTTGACTAAATAATCTCCATAATTTCAATTGAAGAAGGAGTTGAAGAAGTAGAAGGAGGCTTGGGATCAGTGGTCCCTATTGATGAAACATCTTCCAATTCTCCAAGTTCAATTATATTTGGTGGCTTGTCTCCTGATGACATTGATAGTTAGATTTTAAACTTATTTTGTATTATATAATACTCTTTACCTGATTCTGTAGCTGACTGAGTTTATTCTTTGGCTCTTTTATGTTGATTTCTTTAAGTAGTTGGAGTCTTTACATGTGGAATAGAAACAATATGTTCATCTCCTTCTGTGAGAGTTCCTTCTGACCATTGCTCCTCATTCATGAACTTCTCTAATTTTGGCTTTGGACTATGGTTGTAATATGTTGCCTTCAATTGCACTCTTAGAGATGAAATGATCCCAAAAGGATCATAAGACCGAGTGAATCTTGGCTGGAGGTTCATGTTCCTTAGCAGTTTGTCTTCTTCTGTACCTACAAACCTAGTGTTACAAAAGAAATTTCCTAACTTGGCTTTGAATTTAAATTGTGATTTCTTTATGCCTGAGACAAAATGGATTGCATCCATATTTATCATCTACCTAATATATTCGAGTGACAATATTCTCATTGGCACATACTTGGGCAATTTGTATGGAGCCAATGTTGAGCCTCAACCTTGCACTCATTTACCTGTCCTCCCAACAACTTCTCCTCATTCACTTCTCTCTTCTGACATCATTTCCTCCATCAACTTGTTAAATTCATTGCATTATATGTCTTTTAACATGATTTGATTGACTGTGCTAATGATTGATTGTTTGTTTATAATTTTGATACATGTTCAGCAATTCCACAGCTGTTCTGCAATTCCGTAGCTACTCAGCAATTCTGCACCTGTTCAGAGATTCCGAAGCCTTTTTGTTGTTTGCTATACTCCACGTGTCTTCTCCAGGAACGAGCCACATGGGCATGTTGGTATGGATGTCCACATGGATCGTATGCTATTGGTTGGGCCAAATCAGTCACGTATGCCCCCGGTCAACGCAGGAGCACCCACGGTCAAACAGTCAAGTTGCAGACGGTGGCACGGCTCTGCGTGAGCAACTGAGACACGGATTCACAACTGGCACTTTCTCCACGCCATGAATACATCGGGGAACAAGATCTATCCATAGATTTACTCCCCATGATGACCGTTTCCTCTAAATGTGCACGGAGCTGCCTGCGTGTTGCTGCGCAGTTAATTAGTTAGGCCTGTAGTTGCTTAGTTTACGCAGAGGGTAGTTTACCTCTGTGCCTATAAATAAAGCGTTCTTCAACGCTTAAAGATTAGCTCTTATTATTGTAATTGCCGTAATCATTTTGGTTGTAAAACTCTGTTTTAAAGACTGCTGTTACAACACTTTTTCACTGTATTTTGACATGCTGGTTTAATAGAAGAAGATTGTTTCTGTTCATCTTTGCGTAGCTGATCTTTAGCTGGTTGAGTGGATGGAGGGCCCCCATCTATTACAACCTATGTACAGTAGCATTTAATTTTATTTTCCTGCCTTTCTTTGTTTTCATTTTCACATGTACAATAATGTATAGTTTGATTTCTGCAATTTTTCATTTCTTTGATCATGTATAATAATGTACAGTTTGATTTCATGCCTTTACATTTCCAGCACTTTTCAGAACTGATCAGTTTGTTTATGCAGGTGTGTTAGAGCCCGGGATAGTGTGTTTTTATTTCACTGATGGTATTTGAAGTTGTCTTGTCTTAGCTGCTGATTTTTACTTTGCTTACGCAGTTTCATTGCTAGTTTACTTTCTGAAGTTTTGACAAGTTGCTTACTAACTTTTTGATGGTCTTCTTATCATAGTTATCTAACTTTTATTGGACCAGAATATCATTAAGTGGCAGCTTGGTTTGATTAGCTTTTTGACTCATACTACTGATTTCTTCTTAACTGTTTTCACATGAACAATTACAGCTAGAGGCAGAGTGTTAAGAAAGAATGAAGTGTTATGATTTGTCATTTAAGTTTTGCAGTTAAAGTAGTGTTTTTCACTTTCCATTGAGTTAACATAGATGCTATTTTTTTTCCTTATCAGCAGCATAGATAGTGGACTAGTGCCATTAGTCATTTTTGCTTTCATTTGAAGTTTCAATTCCATTGCAAGTCATTTTTCAAGCTTTCTCTTTAAAAAGTTTTAGGAGCATTTAGTAATCACCACACACACACACACACTCATCTGTTTATAAACCCATCACTCCATCTTAGGAAGTTAAATCAACCACAAACATCATCTAAAAACGACTAAAATAACTAGGAAAGGTTACTTAAGTACATATTGTACACATCACTTTGTCAGCTTACAAGCCCCGGGTTGACAAGTAATGATAGCAATTTAGACACCACTAAATTGACCAAACATTTTGGCGCCGTTGCCGGGGAAGTGAAATTAGGTAGCCAATTCTAAAAAAAAAATTAAGAAAATTTCAAGAAAGGGAAATTGATAACCTCTCAAAGTATGCTCTCCTCTTGCACCTAGAGTGATCTGGAGGATCAGAAAAGAGAAAGTTATTGGTTTAATAGTTTCTTAAGTATGCTCTCTTCTTGCACCTAGAGTGACCTGGAAGATCAGAAAAAGAATTATTAGCCTGACTTGAAGGAAAAAATAAAAAAAAATGACATGCATAGAGCTAGAGATTCTAGGGGAAGGTTTTTAGCTACAGCCAGAAGTTCGATTTTCACAAGTCCATCTGCTTCAAGGAGTAGACAAGAGACACCTCCCTCATCTCCCACTGATACTCCTAGCCCTAGAATTCCTGGAATTCAAGAGGCAAGAATTGACTCTCCCACACCTTCTATCGAAGTTGAATCAGAAAGAGATCCTTTCCTTTCTTCTACACAAAGACCAATTGCAATTGAAGAAGTAGAATCATCTGAAGAAGAGGGAGAAAGTCCTCCTCATTCACCCTTTATAGAAGAACCAGAAGATTCTGAAGTCTCTAGGGAAACCATTATGACAGAAGAAGGAGGTGGTAGAGGTAGAGGTAGAGGAGGAGGAGGAGGAAACAATGGAGGAGGTAGAGGTCACATTGGAGGAAATAGAGATGGGAATAAATCATTTGGGTTTCCTATCGTTGATGAGGATTCCCGAGCCACTATGAAAAACATATCACCATCTGTCCTCCCAAACTTCCATGGGTTAAGAACTGAGGACCCTGAAACATTTCTATTTGAGTTTGAAGTCGTGTGTCGAACTTATGACTATCTAGATGACTCTCAAAAACTCAAATTGTTCCCTTCAACATTGAAACATCAAGCTTTGAAATGGTTTATGGGGTTACTCACTCAATCGATTAGGTCTTGGGATGAAATGAAACAAACATTTTTGGATAGGTACCTGGACTATTGTATGCCTACTAATCACAAGGACGAGGTATTTAAAATGGTACAAAAAGAAGATGAGAGTTTAGAACATTTACTTGAAATATTTCAATATAACCTCAAAAGAGCAAAGATGAGTAACTTGGATGAGGAGACCTTGAAAGCCATCCTACTAAAAGCCATTAGAGATGAATGGATAGACATCTTGAACATGATGGGGAAAGGAGATATATCTCAACTTTCACTCAATGATATAGCAGAGCTATGTATCCATCTCTCAAGGGGCAACAAAATCAAGGGTTTAACAACTCTATGAATTTTCAACCCCAACCAAATTGGAATCCTTGGCAACAACCTTGGCCTCAACCTCAAAATCCTTTTCAAGCATGGATGCAAAGCATGCAAAATCCTTATGGGAGATTTGCTCAATTCTATCAATATCCTCCATCTTTTCAGAACCAGCAAGCTCCACAACTTCCAAATCAAAGTCAACAACTATCATTGCCATTCCCTCAACAACAACAACCTCCTCCACAAAATCAAAATTCTCAACTCTTGCTACAATCCCAACAAAAGCCAAATCAACTTCCATCTCAGCCATTGCCAAACCCCAATAATAGGAACCCTCAAAATGCTTACATGATGGAAGGTCAACCATTCCCTACCTATATGATTGTTCCTCTCAATGAAGTACAACTCAGATCAGGTAAAATCTTAGATCAACCTTCTATAAATGTTCAACAACCAAGCATTTCTGAGGAAGAATCTCTTAGAGCTAATAAGGGTTTTGAAGCATCCCTTCAACACCCAAACATTCAAACAGAAAAAGAAAAAGAAAAAGAATCAACCCCCACAACTCCCATAGTTGAGCAACCTACATCTTTAGCCACACCTCCTTTTCCTGAAAGATTACAAATCGATAAAGGAGTGGAAAAACAAATTTGGTTGCCCGACTATAATTTTCTAGATGAATTGAAGAATGTCTGTATCAAGATTCCCTTGTTACAAGCCATTAAGGAGATTCCCATTCTAGCAAAAACAATAAAGGAGTTGAGCCTTAAGAGACCAGGAAGGAAACCAAGAGATACCAGAAAGATCCACCTGGTAGGAAAAATTGCAGACATTATGATGGGAAAGATTACCATGCAGAAATATGTAGACCCTGGTAGTCCAATTGTCAAAACACATATCAATGGGGTAGAAATACCAAATACTTTGATTGACTTAGGGGCTGCTATCAACATTATGAGTAGATAGACCATGGACCAGTTAAAACTTCCTAACCTTCTCTTTACACCTTGTTGGGCAATTTATTGTGCTTAAATTGCTACATTAAATATCGACCAGGGAAACTCGTAAGCTTTTGATGATGCCAACACTATATGTGCAGGAGTAGGCGACTAATTCTATGTCTAATTAAATTACCTACGATTCAATATAATATGCAAGGGAAGAGGCTCCTAACTAAGGAGATCCTGGTTGTCCTTCCCTACAATATCATAGAGAAATAATAAAACTAGAAACTTAAAATGCAAACGAGAGGATGAACTTTAATTGTTGTTTAGATTCAAAGAGAGAAAGACTAACTTAGTCTCTTGATTGTCCTCTCTTGTACTAATCCAGACTAGACTAAAATTCATCCATAAGCGTAATCTAAATGAAATGAATTAACTTGAAAACATGAAAGCAAAATGATGAATTTCAATTACCATATAAATCATTGGAGAGAGAGCCTAACTTAGACTCTTGGTATCTCCTCATATGATACTTGAAACATAAAAGGAAAAGAATGCATTTTAATTATCATGCAAATCAAATGGAGAGAGAGTCTAACTTAGACCCTTGGTTATCCTCCCATATGTTGATAAGATTCTAATCAAAACTCATTCATCAATCACAAACAAATCCTCAAACATCTAAGCAATGAAATGAAACAAAATCTAATATGAAATAACATGTTTCTCTCATCCTTTTAGAGTGAGCTCAATTCTCCTAAGAACAAGACAAATTATTCCATATACTACATTAAGCAAACCTATATCTAAAAAAACTACATAATGGAAAGAAAACTACATAATGGAAATGTATGAAAAATGAAGCTTTATTCTATTCCATCATCAATTGGATACAATGCTCTAAGAGTCCTCCTCTTGGAATGGAGGAGGTACTCCTATTTATACAATGAGAGGAGATAACAAACTCATAATGATGATCCATTAATCTCTCTTTTAGTTTCATACATTTCTCAACCATCTAGACACATAATCCTATCCTCCATGATTTCCTCCATGAGGTCCATGATCTTCTCCATGATCTTTTCCATGAGGTGTATCTTATCAAATTCGAATTTGATCTTTCAAGGCCACAAAAAGGTGTCTTGGAAGCTTCCTTGCAACCTACACATGTCAACAAACTCATGCTAATTGTTAGGTATAAGTTTAAGCATATTATTTTCTAAGTTTTAGCCATAAATTCACTTATAAATGTTAAGAATTAATAAACTTTGGAAAAGTATTGTTATGACCCAATAATGAGGTAAACATAATGATATGGAGGTGGAATGGAGGTGACATGAAGGTAAAATGTGAAGATATAAGTGAATAATGGAGTAAAAATAGGGACGATTTTGAGGCCCAACATCTCCCCCAAACTCAAGATATTGCATGTCCTCATGCAATCAATGGTATCACATGTCCACATGAAATCTATTACATTACGTTTTGGTACTTGAGCTTTGGCTCGAACTCTGCATGATATCATTTACTTAACTTTTGCAAAGCATTTTTGATGAATTACAACTTGGTTGGTTCTTGTGTTTCAACCATATTTTGTTTGTTGCATTCCATGTATGACCTTTGCATAATGATAATATGCTTTTTATTGCAGAGTATTTTTGTTGGAATGCATCATGGTTGGTTCTTGTGTAACAACCATGCTTGTGTTGGCATTTTGTTGGAATGCATCATGGTTGGTTCTTGTGTAACAACCATGATTCTGTTAGCATCCAATTAACTTTTAAATACTTTTGACAAAGCCATTTGTATGCTCATGTAATAGTGAATATAGCTTTAAGGTAAGTGGGGTTAAGAATGTGATATATGAATGTGGATGTATCCTTTCCCTTAAACGGATGATTTGGGAAATTATGTGAAATGGGGAAAGCAAGGAAAAAGGAAGTGAAGTTTTTCCAAAAATTATTATTCTAACTTTTCAAGGAATTTAATGGTTAAAAGTTAGCAAATATCATACCTTAACTTACCTTTCCAAAATGGATGAGAGTTGTGCACGTGTGGCTGCAAGAACTTTTGTTCATGGTCTTATTTACTTGGTTGGAAAAATCATGCATGAATCATGCATGTGCAGCTGCCACAACTCTGCTCTAAATCTGCTTCTTCAAGCTGTGGATGAAAGATGAATCTATGTTATTGTATCGACTGCTGGATCCTCTGCTGCTGGATGAAAAATCTGAGGAGTCTGCTAAACATGGCTGAAAGTTGTATCTGCTGCTGGATGATGAATCTGATGAGTCTTGCTGAATATGGTTGAAAATATACAAGGCTTGGAAGGTATACAAATTATAGAAGTTACCTTTTCCTCCCAGCCTTATTTATTCACTTGTCCTCAAGTGAAATACAATGTATACAATGAATGGAAATACAATGAATGGAAATTGGCTTCATCTGCTACAAAATATGGGTCTTCAAGTCTTCAACGTTCGATGGCACAAATCTTACTATGTGATTAAATGTGTCGATGTCGAACATAGTAAGAAGTTGTTGACTTAGTGGCCGTTAATGAATGCCCCTAGCCAACACAAGAGCTCCCACCATTGATTTCAATGGGAGTCAGGATGCCTAACACATCTTTGTAGGTACGAATAAATTTGTCGTAGTCGAGTCACCTACAAGATCCAACGAACAAGGGATATTAATGTACTCCCATTGTTCATTGGCAAGAGTACTTGCCATTAAGGCATGCAAGCCTCTAGGTGTTTTTCAATGGTACATAGACTCTAGGACTTTGACTCAAGCAGAGTTTTATTGGTGGAAATGAAGGGAAATGGTGAAGACAATGGAAATGACAATAAGCTTGTAAGAAATGAATGTAAGGAAATGCATGTTGGATGATTAAGAACTCTTGCTGTGAAAAATGGATATGGAAATGTCATGCTCTATGGATGTACAATTGGTGGGATTCAAACTTTTTCAGGGAGGTGGAAGGTAGTGGTTGTGGAGATGGATTTGTCTTCAGAATTTGTCATGAATTTAGTCTTTGGAAGACTAATTGTCATCACAATGTAATCTCCTGAATGATCACTTTGTTATCCTGTAACCTATAAAAAAACTTGGCAGAAGAAACATAAGTTTGTTCAAGAAGAATTGATCATTTCCTTCATGATTCTTACGCAAAAATTTCATACCAAATAAAACAAATTAAGGACATACAAAGTGTTAAAGTTGACTTAATCATGATATTGATATCAATCCATTTGTGAAAATAACCTTGAAGAGCAATACTCCCTGTTTATGTAAGCTGACTTCTGTGCATGGCATCATAGATTTGTTGTGTCCTGCAGGTTAGTGCGTTATAAAAGCATACAACAATATCGATTTGCCAACTCTAAACAAGTTTGTCAGCATTTAAATAATTCACCAAATGTTCTGTCAAATTATGCTTCCAAATGTTCCATTCTTTATTTTCAAACTGGCGTGAATTTTGTGAATTTTTTTTTTTTTTTTTTTCTTTTATTTTTTGTATATATATATATATATATATATATATATTTTTATTTTTATTTTTTTTAATTTTTTTTTTTTTTTTCTCATGATTCTCTCAATTTTCATGGCCCCAAAGTTTTGTTCACACCAGTGCCCTTCACATGCCAATGGTGTTTTTTTTTTTTTTTTTTATAAAACTAGATAACAAAAGATAATATATTATTATAATATATTAATATAATTAACACAATTATAATATATTAATATAATTAACACAATTATATTAATATAGTAATATATTAAATTAATTATACAATCATATTAATAGAATCATAATTAATATAAATCAAATATTAACTAATTATATAAATCAAAACAAATCAATCATTAACAAATTATAACTAAATATATAAAAAACAAACATAAAAACAAATAAATATAAATCAAAACAAATCAAAAAAATAAAAATTATTACTAAAAATATACAAATACACATCAAAAGAAATCCAACATTTATAAACATAAATCAAAACAAATAAAAAATAAAAATAAATATAATGTATAACAATAAATACAAATAAATATAAATCAAAACAAATCAAAAAAAAATAATTCAGACGTTTATGAGTGCTGCCCTCCTCGACCAAGACTCCTGCCTCAACGGATTTGAGGATGTGAAGGCGGCGGCGTGAATGGGAGGTCATGATATCTGGGATTGCATGTGAAGGCGGCGGGAGGTCATGATATCGACAGCGTGGAGGAGATGACCTCTGGCGAGAATATAGATGTTTCAATTTCACTGAATCAGTATTCACTGGAATCACTGCAGCTATGGCAATAAAGAAGAGCATGACCTGACGGGCGAACATAATCTTGATATAACCAATAGTTAGGTCGGTTCTCCGATCCACCTTGAAGTAACATCTCCAAGTAACATCTCCAAGTAACATCTCGAGGCCAGTAGTGCCGATCTGGAATAGTTGAGTAAGGCGGATCATGCTTATGCGCTGTGGGCACAGAGAGGAATAGGTCGTGCCTACCATCCATCGCTATAGTATTATGTGTGACCGAGCAGATAACCACCTCTTTCCTCGGATGTAGAACTCAGTTAATAGTCTTGTGTACCACTGCTATATCTATATAGTGTAGTGCAGCGCCGATCCACTTCTAGCGTCATAGAAATCCGCGGAACTCATAGGAGTTGGATGAGCCAATGAAGATCTGCCTCGGGCGATAACCCTTCCTTATCCGATCTGCTTGGCCTTTTTTTATTTTATTTGCGTCCAGGTCTGAAAATTCATTCTTCCAGAGAACTGACAGACAAATACCTGAAATGTAATAAATATCCTGCAAGACACACTTGAAGAAACTGCAGTAGTTATGTGAAAAAAATTGGGGACTTATGCGGGCTTTATGAAGAAAACGATGCAATATTTTCTTGACCTGTGCAAATATTCAGGCGCCGAAGGAGCAATAGGCACTGCTGAACTGCAAATGCATATTACATATCCGGATTACATATGCACTTACATATGCGCTTTCTCCTATTACATATGCGCTTGTCCATATTGGCTTTTGGTTATTGCATTTGTCGTTTATGCATTATGCAAATGACTTCCCATATATTTTTAAATGTATTCAAATGTTTTTTCATATATTCAAATATATTCGAATATTTTTAAATATGGAGCATTATATATTCAAATATGACTTCCCATATATTTAAATGTATTCAAATGTTTTTTACCATATATTCAAATATATTCGAATATTTTTAAATATAGAGCATTATATATTCAAATATATTTAAATATTTGTACATATGGATTTGCACATTATAATTTTAACATGACCATCTTGGGTCAGATTAAAATTATGGCCATTTCTAATCACTGAATTTGTATGTGCAGGTTGAAGAAAGGTGGAAGCCTTGGGAAAGAAAATAATTTATTTTTTATTTTTATTTTTTTTTGCATTTTTTTCTAAATATCTAAAAAATGGTTAGTGCTTTTTTAAAAATATCTTAACAAAACAAAAAAGAAGTTAGTTGTGAAAATGAATTTTTTATTTTTTAATAATAGTATGTGTATATGTGATACATATATTATTATTAAAAATATTTTTTAATTTTTTAAATTAAAAAAACGAAATTTCATCTAAAAATTTAAAGATGTTTTTTTTTTTTCACAAAATTCTTTATTTCATTTTGCAAATTAATTCTTTAGCAAGAGTGTTTTTATTTGAACCAAATCAATGGACTTTCTGATCTTCATGATTGCAGGAAGCTCAGGAAGAGAGCATACTTATCGATTGATTTGTGTTTATTTATGCAAGGGGGGGTGTTTTTGAAAAGACAAAATTTAAAACTAGCTAAACATTAAATCATAAAAAAAAACTCAAATTTAAACTCCTTTGTCTCACAAGTTATTTTGTCTAAAGAAAAATAAATACTGAATTAAATTCTAATGCCTAATCCCTTAGCACCATTCCCGGGCAACTGCGCCAAAATGTTGGGCAATTTATTGTGTTGTGCTTAAATTGCTGCATTAAATATCGACCACGGAAACTCGTAAGCTTTTGATGATGCCATCACTATATGTGCAGGAGTAGGCGACTAATTCTATGTCTAATTAAATTACCTACGATTCAATATAATATGCAAGGGAAGAGGCTCCTAACTAAGTAGATCATGGTTGTCCTTCGCTACAGTATCATACAGAAATAATAAAACTAGAAACTTAAAATGCAAACGAGAGGATGAACTTTAATTGTTGTTTAGATTCAAAGAGAGAAAGACTAACTTAGTCTCTTGATTGTCCTCTCTTGTACTAATCCAAACTAGACTAAAATTCATCCATAAGCGTAATCTAAATGAAATGAATTAACTTGAAAACATGAAAGCAAAATGATGAATTTCAATTACCATATAAATCATTGGAGAGAGAGCCTAACTTAGACTCTTGGTATCTCCTCATATGATATTTGAAACATAAAAGGAAAAGAATGCATTTTAATTATCATGCAAATCAAATGGAGAGAGAGTCTAACTTAGACCCTTGGTTATCCTCCCATGTGTTGATAAGATTCTAATCAAAACTCATTCATCAATCACAAACAAATCCTCAAACATCTAAGTAATGAAATGAAACAAAATCTAATATGAAATAACATGTTTCTCTCATCCTTTTAGAGTGAGCTCAATTCTCCTAAGAACAAGACAAATTATTCCATATACTACATTAAGCAAACCTATATCTAAAAAAACTACATAATGGAAAGAAAACTACATAATGGAAATGTATGAAAAATGAAGCTTTATTCTATTCCATCATCAATTGGATACAATGCTCTAAGAGTCCTCCTCTTGGAATGGAGGAGGTACTCCTATTTATACAATGAGAGGAGATAATAAACTCATAATGATGATCCATTAATCTCTCTTTTAGTTCCATACATTTCTCAACCATCTAGACACATAATCCTATCCTCCATGATTTCCTCCATGAGGTCCATGATCTTCTCCATGATCTTTTCCATGAGGTGTATCTTATCAAATTCGAATTTGATCTTTCAAGGCCACAAAAAGGTGTCTTGGAAGCTTCCTTGCAACCTACACATGTCAACAAACTCATGCTAATTGTTAGGTATAAGTTTAAGCATATTATTTTCTAAGTTTTAGCCATAAATTCACTTAGAAATGTTAAGAATTAATAAACTTTGGAAAAGTATTGTTATGACCCAATAATGAGGTAAACATAATGATATGGAGGTGGAATGGAGGTGACATGAAGGTAAAATGTGAAGATATAAGTGAATAATGGAGTGAAAATAGGGACAATTTTGAGGCCCAACACACCTACTTTACTGCAGCTTGCAGATAGATCAATCATTAAACCTGATGGTGTATTGGAAGACATTGCAGTCTCCCTAGACTCTTGGGAATATCGAGTTGATTTTATGATTTTAACTCCCAAGAAAAATCTAGGAGGACATCCTCTTATTCTAGGAAGACCTTGGCTGGCCACAGCTGATGCTTTCATAAGTTGTAGGTCCGGGGACATGTATATTTCTGATGGCAATTCAACAAAGAAGTTCAATTTGTATCCTCCAGCGAGAGCAATTACAGAAATAGGAGATAATGAGTGGGTTGATGATGAAGACACTATACAACCTGTCTTTACCATTTCTAAGATTAGTGAAGACAGTCAGATTCTGAATACATTAGAAAATTTCGAGCCATCTTCAGAATATGACTCTACACAATTCCAGTTGGATTCTGACATAGAGTGTCTATCATCTAGACAAATGTCTCTCTTCTCTATGGAAGAATTTGGTAGTTCTGCCATTGAAATATTTCCAGGAAAAACATTAAACATTAACAAAAACTTGGAAAAATTCCAACAGGAAGAGCTAACCAAAGTCTTGCAAAGACATTCTACTACTTTTGCATGGGAGTATACCGACATGAAAGGAATAGACCCTAAGACTTGCATTCATCACATTTACATTGAGGAAAACAGTAGACCAATCAGACAACCTCAAAGAAGGATGAATCCAAATCTTAGGGAGATAGTGAAAGAAGAGCTCAAGAAGTTACTCAATGTAAACTTCATTTACCCTATTTCAGATAGCCAATGGGTTTCTCCCTTGGTCATAGTACCCAAAAAGAACGGTAAATGGAGGGTTTGCATTGATTACAGAGAATTAAACAAAGCTACCTTGAAGGATCACTTTCCTTTGCCTTTTATTGATCAAGTTTTAGATACTTTAGCAGGTAAAAAGTTTTTCTCATTTTTGGATGGTTTTAGTGGTTACAATCAAATTCAGGTAGCATCTGAAGATCAAGACAAAACCACATTTACTTGTCCTTGGGGAACTTTTGCTTACCGAGTACTTCCTTTTGGATTATGCAATGCACCCGCTACATTTCAAAGGGCTGTACTAGGAATTTTTTCAGATCTAATTCATGATTGTGTAGAGGTCTACATGGATGATTTCACAGTTTATGGTAATACATTTGAAGAAGCACTAGGAAATTTGGAAAAAGTTCTAATTAGATGTAAAGAAACAAATCTTTCATTAAGTCATGAAAAGTGTTTTATGATGTTTACTGAAGGAATTGTTTTAGGACATCATATTTCAGGAGATGGAATTAAAGTTGATAGATCCAAAGTAGAAGTCATCTCCAAGTTACCTGTTCCAAATTGCCAAAGAGATGTTAGAAGTTTTCTTGGGTTTACTGGATATTACAGAAGATTTATTGAAAACTTCACTAAGATAGCATCTCCTCTTTTCAAATTACTTACCAAAGACTGTGAGTTCAAATGGGATCCTGAATGTCAGTCTGCCTTTGAAACTTTAAAGACTAGAATATCTGAAGCACCCATTTTGAGAGGGCCGAATTGGAAACTCCCTTTTCACATTTCTACTGATGCTTCAGATACAGCTCTAGGAGCTGTTTTGGGACAAAAAGATTTGGTCCCTTATGCCATTTATTACACCAGTAAAAATTTGACTCCCACCGAGTTAAATTACAGTGTGACTAAAAAAGAATTCTTAGCCATTGTTCATGCAATCAACAAGTTTAGACACTACATAACCGGCTATGAAGCTTTTGTCCATACTGATCACTCCGCAATTAGATATCTCATGAACAAACCTATTACTAATGGCAGAGTTACAAGATGGCTTTTACTTTTACAAGAATTCAACATTACTGTGTTAGATAGACCAGGAAAACAAAACACAGTAGCTGATTTCTTGTCTAGAATCCAAAACACTAACGAAGATTCTCCTGTAGAGGATAAGTTTCCAGATGAATACTTGTTTGCAGTAACTACCAAGACTCCTTGGTATGCAGATATTGCTAATTATCTAGTTACAGGGAAGCTACCTCCACACTTATTTCCTAATGAGAAAAGGAAAATCATTCAGGAGAGTTCACATTATTCTTGGATTTCTAATGAATTGTTCAAAACAGGGCCAGATTGTATGATCAGAAGATGTGTTCGGGAAGATGAAATGCCTGACATCCTTAAGGCATGTCATGATGAACCATGCGGCGGACACTTTGCTAACAAGAGGACAACCTATAAAATCCTTTCTTTAGGATATTATTGGCCTTCTCTCTTTAAAGATGCAAAGCAATATGTTAGAAGGTGTGACAGCTGCCAAAGAGTTGGGAGACCAACTCCTTCAAATGAAATGCCACTACAGCCACAGGTATGCATCGAACCCTTTGAGAAATGGGCTCTAGATTTCGTTGGACCTATTAATCCACCATCTAGGCAAAAGAATTATATATTGGTTTGCACAGATTATGTTACTAAGTGGGTAGAAGCCAAGGAATTGCCTTTTGCCACTGAAAATTCAGTTGTTCAATTTCTTTTTGAGGATATTTTCACTTGTTTTGGTGTCCCAAGAGAAATTGTGACAGATCAAGGAAGCCAATTTACATCTAAATTGATGGAGAAGCTGATGGAGGAATACAAGATCAAGCATAGAACATCTACTCCATACCATCCGCAATCAAATGGTCAAGTGGAATCTAAAAATAAAGTCCTTGAGGGCATTATCACCAAAACTGTTCATCTTCATAGAAGAGATTGGGTGGAAAGGCTTCCTGAAGCTTTATGGGCCTATAGAACTACATGGAGAAACACAACAGGACATTCTCCCTATGAACTTGTTTATGGGAAAGAAGTCCTTCTCCCCATTGAGTTCCAAATCAAGACCTTCAAGATGGCAGTTCAATTGGGGATGAGCCTATCAGAAGCTCAAAAACACAGAATGGACCAGCTAAATGAGCTAGATGAAATAAGACAAGATGCAATTCTAAGGACCGATCTAGTTCAGCACCAAAGAACTAAATGGCATGATCGACACATCAAAGAAAGAAAGTTTCAGAAAGGAGATTGGGCACTATTGTTTGATTCCAAGTTTAAGGACTTCAAAGGAAAATTTCAAACTCATTGGCTTGGGCCATATGAGATTGATGAAGTCTTTAAAAATGGAGCAGTTCGAGTGAAGACAGACTCCTCTCATTGTGAATGACCATAGATTGAAAGTCTATCATAAGCCACTCTCAAGGCAGGAATTTGTTAAGTTATTCCAAGAAGATTATGCAATGAGGCTAGTGGAGAAGAATTCTTCTCCTCCACCAGCGTGATCTTTGTTTATTTCAGTTAAAAAAAAAAAAAAAAGAGAAAAAAAAAAAGAAAAAAAAAAGGAAAAAAGAAAAGAAAAAAAATCTCTCGTATAAGCCTGAAAACCAATCTTAGATTGGCAGTCTTATGCAGAAAATATGAAGTGAAAATCAGGGTCACCTGACGCTTTATATTTTCTCTTTTGCTTTCCTATCCATCTCATCCATCTCATCCATTTCATCATTTTCATTCCACCTCATTTTCTTTCAGTCCATTCATTCCATCTCATTTTCACCAATAAAAGTCCCTCTCAGGACTATTCCATTAAGTCAAGTTGTTTTAATCCTCTTTGTGCACGAAGAAAAGTGTTGCTGTAATTTCCACAGCTAGGAGCCAATTCCGTAGCTGACATCAAGATTCCGCAGCCAATACACTCTGTTCCTGCAACGAAAACAAACTTTGTTTCAAAAAGAAAAAATATGCAGTCAAAAGCACCAGCATCATTAAAAGAGCAAGGACACATGGCATATACAAAGGCAACAATAAATCAAAGGTTAGGGATCAAAATGCAATGATACGAAGGTATGTTCAAAATTTCTAACTAACAGTCATATCATTTATGTATGGTTTTTCGGATTGTGGTAGGAGGCATGTAATGTAATGATTAACAAGATCCCCGTCCACTCCTCATAATCCTTAACCATTACGCTGCGTAATCCACCTCACTGCCTTCCTAACGGTTCCCTAATCGTTGTGATTTGAACTTAATACGGCCTGCTCTCTCTCATCAATTCTTCGTACCAGAGTGACGTGTACTGTTGTACCACGACTCTCCAATTGGTTATTCCGCAGCCAAGTGTACGCAGCCACCCGACGTTCAGGGATTCGGCCGTTGTATCCTCTACCCATAACTCTGCTTCCCGCATGCATAAACCTCAACCTCGCATTGTTATTTACGCCCTCACCGTTTTCACTTCCGGTTTCATTCATCACGTTGTTTCACCGTGAACATACTCTGTTCTATTCCTCACCTCTCCGCTCAAAACCCTGACCACCAGCTTCTGTTATAGACATTTTTGTGCCTCGCGTCAAGGAGCAAGGAATGTCGATGATTACAGGGATCCTCAGTCCCTAAACATGTTGTTCTTACCCCTAAAAGAACAAGGTCATCAATCAACAGCACTTCCAATCAGTTCCCCACCTGAAAACACTTCAGAACAGGCTTATTTTGGATCATGTCAGCTGCTAAACTGAGCTTTTGCGCTGTATTGCAACTGTCCCACTCTGTACCTGCGCTGGAAGTCAAAAACTATGAAGGCTACCTGCGCTGGGCGAGATTGGCCAAGTGGCACAGTCATCCTGCAAGGTGTCAATTGCCCAGGAAGCTTCCAAACTGACACTTGGGTCATGAGATTCGCCCTGTGATGAGTAAGAGGTACTTGATCACCATGTGTAACCAAGGATCTCCAAGTGGACACAGGAACTGAAGATTAACTGAAGAGGGAGAGGACACAAGGCAGCTTCATGTCAGTCTCAAGCTGACTCATCTGTTCCTCTTCTCTCCTATATATAGAGCCCTTCTATGAGAGCTCTAGAGGCTGAAATTTTGTATAAGCAAGGAGGTGCTGTTGGTATACCGCCAGGATTATTTGGGTGATTGTTTTACTAGAGGTCAAGAAGAGAGTTCTTGCTGCCGAGGAGGTGCTGCTGGATTGGAGCCAACATCATTGGTTGTAACTTCCTCTGGAACCCTGTTACTTTCTATCAATAAAGTTTGCATGTTCTCCTATTCACTTGTTTTACATAGATGCTTTGTGTTTACATGTGTATTCATTGCAATCTAATCCATGCTTTGATTATGAGTGCTTGTATCTGTTAGTTTGCTCTCTCTTGTTGTGCAGGTCTTGTGTGTAGCTGGATCGGCTTGGAGAGCAAAAGAACTGGGAGCTGGATACAAAGGAAGAAGGATAAGGATCAATCAAGCGCAAGACACCAGGTTGGTTGACCTTCTTTCCATTCTATCTATATACTCATAAAGAAGAATATGAAAACTTTATCATTCAGTTGTTGCTAGATTCTGTCACATCTAGAAAGGGTTAGGGTCATCCGCATCGGATACTTTTCCCCACAACAGCTTTGTAATTGCATCACGGCCATTTTGCTGTAGCCGTAAAACCACTGCTGACCATTCTGCTGTAGCCGTAATACCCACTGCTGAGCACTGTTTTTCCCGTATAAGCTCTCTCTCTTCCGTATTCGAACAACGCTGACAGAGCAGCAGAAGAGCTGGTAACCGAAATGGGCAAGTTATTAAGAGCAGAGCCGGAAGGTTCTAAGTTTTTAGACGGTTACCCACAAACGAAGAGTGCCCTGCAGAAGGCCAAGTGGTTAAAATTCATTCAGAAGTTCAAAGGATATCACAAGGAAGTCACCAAGGCCTTTGCTCGGTCGTTTGATGGAAAAACAAATGCTGTAGAGATTGGAGACCTACAATTCACTGTCACTGAGAGCAGCCTGGCTCAAGCAACTGCTTTGCCTCGTACTGGGGAACGTTGGTTCAAGAATCGAACTGTTGAAGGCCAGGAGTGGAAGAACATGTTGAAAAATCCAGGTATGGATACCACTATTTTCACCAAAGGAATACCTGTAAGTGTCATTAAAAAGGAATGGACTGCCTTACTTTTGCTAGTTCAGAAATTTTTAACATGTGAAGGCAGATTTGGTGTAATGTATGTTTATCACACAAAGATAATGATGCATTTTATGGGTGAACATACCATCAATCTTCCTTATTTCTTGCTGGCTAGTTTGAAAAAAATGAGTGCCACTGTTCAGAAACATGTGGGAAACATTGAGCCCCACCTATATCACCATGGACTCATTAAAATCTTGATTGAGGAGCAGTTGAAAATCAGAAAGGATACATGGGAGAAATTCCTTGTTAGAAACCATTTTCAAGAAGCAGCAGAAGCCTCTAGTAGCTCTCCTAGGGTGCCAAAAAGAAGTAGAAGAAAAGGGAAAGGAATAGTCACCCAAGAAGAGACTGCTGCCCAAGATACTGCTGTAGAAGTTGAAGAAACTGCCCAAGAAATTGTTACAAAAACTCTTCAAGAAATTGCCCAAGAAACTGTTCAAGAAACTACTCAAAAGGAAAAGAAAAAGGGGAGCAGAACAAAAAGACAAAAGGAGGATAAAGGAAAAGCAATTTTGCAAGAGTCATACCCTTCACCTGAACCTTCAAGTGAGGAAGATACCCAAACATTAGCTCATAGGCTTGCTCAGCTTCATGAAACTGCCAGCTCCAAAAAGAAACAAAAGCAAAAACAACAAGAACCAAAAAGTACGAGCCTACAAATAAGGAGAAGCAGTAGACTTATACAGAAAAAGAGTGTGATTAAAGAGAAACAGTCTCACTTCATTGATTTGGGCACACCTGAGAAAACTCCAATTCAGCTAGCTGTTGAGCTAAGTCCTCCAAGAGAGGAAAGTCCTGACCAGCAAGAGAGAGAAAGCAGTTTTCAAGGATTTGAATTTAGACCAAGACAAACACCTGACATTGACCCTGTCCAGCAGGAGGCATATGATTATTTAGAAACATTAGAGCAATCTGTTGCTGGCCCTAGTACTGTCTTGCCCCTTGAACAGCAGGTTCAATCTTTGAAGCAAGAAGTATTTGAGCTTGAGGTCCTAAACCGTCACATCAAACAAGAAAATGAAGCACTGAAAGAACAGAGAAACGTGGACAAGATGATCCACGATAATACAATGCTTCATCTGGGTCTTTGGCAAAGAAAGAACAAGAAATTGAAGAGGAAATGCAGGAAATTAAGCAGAGCCTTGGTCAACTTGAAATTCAGATGCTTGGTTAAGAAACCAAGAACAAATGTGGCAACAGGAAGGAAAAGGAGAAGGTTGGATGTCTTGGCAGAGGCATCCGAACATGTGAACTGAGAGATTATGATAAAATTTTGGTTGCATGAGGACATGCAACACCCTCGTAGTGGGGGTATGTTGAGCCTCAACCTTGCACTCATTTACCTGTCCACCCAACAACGTTTCCTCATTCACTTCTCTCTTCTGACATCATTTCCTCCATCAACTTGTTCAATTCATTGCATTATATGTCTTTTAACATGATTTGATTGACTGTGCTAATGATTGATTGTTTGTTTAGAATTTTGATACATGTTCAGAAATTCCGTAGTTGTTCAGAGATTCTGCAACCTTTTTGTTGTTTGCTATACTCCACGTGTCTTCTCCAGGAACGAGCCACATGGGCATGTTGGTATGGATGTCCACATGGATCGTATGCTATTGGTTGGGCCAAATCAGTCACGTATGCCCCCGGTCAACGCAGGAGCACCCACGGTCAAACAGTCAAGTTGCAGACGGTGGCACGGCTCTGCGTGAGCAACTGAGACACGGATTCACAGCTGGCACTTTCTCCACGCCACGAAGACATCGGGGAA
Organism: Pinus tabuliformis; assembly: GCA_031772625.1. Classification (NCBI taxonomy): domain Eukaryota; kingdom Viridiplantae; phylum Streptophyta; class Pinopsida; order Pinales; family Pinaceae; genus Pinus; species Pinus tabuliformis. The sequence continues at coordinate 1,889,906,388 of CM062817.1, read as the reverse complement.
CAGGATCTATCCATAGATTTACTCCCCATGATGACCGTTTCCTCTAAATGTGCACGGAGCTGCCTGCGTGTTGCTGCGCAGTTAATTAGTTAGGCCTGTAGTTGCTTAGTTTACGCAGAGGGTAGTTTACCTCTGTGCCTATAAATAAAGCGTTCTTCAATGCTTAAAGATTAGCTCTTATTATTGTAATTTCCGTAATCATTTTGGTTGTAAAACCCTGTTTTAAAGACTGCTGTTACAACACTTTTTCACGGTATTTTGACATGCTGGTTTAATAGAAGAAGATTGTTTCTGTTCATCTTTGCGTAGCTGATCTTTAGCTGGTTGAGTGGATGGAGGGCCCCCATCTATTACAACCTATGTACAGTAGCATTTAATTTTATTTTTCTGCCTTTCTTTGTTTTCATTTTCACATGTACAATAATGTATAGTTTGATTCCTGCAATTTTTCATTTCTTTGATCATGTATAATAATGTACAATTTGATTTCATGCCTTTACATTTCCAGCACTTTTCAGAACTGATCAGTTTGTTTATGCAGGTGTGTTAGAGCCCGGGATAGTGTGTTTTTATTTCACTGATGGTATTTGAAGTTGTCTTGTCTTAGCTGCTGATTTTTACTTTGCTTACGCAGTTTCATTGCTAGTTTACTTTCTGAAGTTTTGACAAGTTGCTTACTAACTTTTTGATGGTCTTCTTATCATAATTATCTAACTTTTATTGGACCAGAATATCATTAAGTGGCAGCTTGGTTTGATTAGCTTTTTGACTCATACTACTGATTTCTTCTTAACTGTTTTCACATGAACAATTACAGCTAGAGGCAGAGTGTTAAGAAAGAATGAAGTGTTATGATTTGTCATTTAAGTTTTGCAGTTAAAGTAGTGTTTTTCACTTTCCATTGAGTTAACATAGATGCTATTTTTTTTCCTTATCAGCAGCATAGATAGTGGACTAGTGCCATTAGTCATTTTTCTTAATGCTTTGCTTTCATTCGAAGTTTCAATTTCGTTGCAAGTCATTTTTCAAGCTTTCTCTTTAAAAAGTTTTAGGAGCATTTAGTAATCAACATACACACACACACTCATCTGTTTATAAACCCATCACTCCATCTTAGGAAGTTAAATCAACTACAAACATCATCTAAAAACGACAAAAAGAACTAGGAAAGGTTACCTAAGTACATATTGTACACATCATTTCGTCAGCTTACGAGCCCCGGGTTGAAAATTAATGATAGCAATTTAGACAGCACTAAATTGACCAAACAACCAACTCACTGCCATATATCCTAATCTTAGTGTAATTATGGCATAGGTACCAATCAGCAGTGTTGGTCTACTTTGATAGGTGCAATGTCTTTTTAATTTATTCCCCAATTCTAGGCTCTGCCTGGCTATTGAGTAGTTGAATATTTGGATGTATAAAACAATCAACGAACTGAGAGAATGTAAAATTGGATGATCTTGCTCTTACTAACTCTATCCAGTGAATCACTGATTGATTCACTCCCTGCTCATCTTGTCTGTTTAGCTGAATAGGCAATAGGTCTCCTTGTTGAAACAAAATTAAATGGATTATGACTAAACTGTACCTGAAAACTCCTTGTGTGGTCAAATTCATAAACTGTTCATGTATATTATTAGCCAAAAAGTGGCCATAATTATACATGAAGGCAGGTTCATATTCTTTTCTAAAAATGGAAAAGAATTCAATGATGGATTCATCAACATATTGGTCATTTTCATAACCCAGGAGGTATGATAACAGAGAGATAATATGTTTAGTAGCTTCATGGAACATGGAAGATGAATATTGTGGATTTCTTTTAGGTAATTCGACAACTTCTAGTAGGAAAAGTTCAAATATAAGGGCTCTCTATGGGAAGGTAAGTTTATTGTAAAGGTCCATGAGAGCTGCAGGTGAGAAATGGCTAAGGGAGTCAGATGGAGGTATCATTAACTTTTGGTTTATGCTCTGAGTAGTAAGGGTGATCAGGATTTTTCCATTGTGAGTCATCACTGTTATTTGCACATGATCATACCTAGCATGACACCAAGAGATTCAATGAGGGAAGTGATGGGTCTTAGGAAAAGAATACAATGGCAAAAGTGTCTCTAAAAAGCGAATGTGATCCTCTTTATCAACATATTTGAGTTTTAACCATGAATGTAATTCATAAAAATCAAATTCACATTCACAGTTGTTGATCTTGAAAAGGGAATCAACAAGGGGAATATGATCCAAATGATGTGAGACTATGGAGGGGTTCCCTTCTTCAATAGTCTTCTGTATTTTTTCTTTAGGAGCCATCGTGATGTAGGGGAAATTTAGAAATTGTTTTAATAAAAAATGGATGAAAGTGGCCAAAATTCACATAGAGTGACAAATGGTGCTTTTTTCTTATGGAAGTGAAAAGTAGCAAAGATTGGAGCCATAGAGAATTTATAGGTGCAATTGGGCTCAATTCACTGTTTAAATTTAGCAATAGGAAATAAATTTGTAGAAGGATGCGAATTAATGTTTAATGGATGTGTAAATGGTTAATTAGGCACAACAACGATTTTGAAGAGTATGGGAAACGAAATTTTAACATGGTGGACGGTCAATGAGTGAGTGAAAATGGATTGGTGACATGGAGGTTTGTGAATGGATGGAGGATAATGGATGCATACGGCCTGGGAAGAAGTCAACGGTCAAATGGAAGAAAACTAGCAACATATTTCAGGGGCGGGGTGGGGCGGGCATAATAGTTTGTGGTTTTGAGCCTTGGGGGTTCGAAACATTGTGGAGGTGCCACGTTGCAAAAATGGCAGCCATGAAAACTGATTTTTGGACCCCCCATTTGCATTAATGGGAAACAGCCGAAGGGGGCCGAAAGGCTTCCTCCACTGTTGATCTAGGCGGAGTGAATGATCTTCGTTGAAAAGTGCCCATTGGTTATCGGTGCCCGATGTGTCGTTTTGTCGCTTCCGTGAATACCCCCAAAGCATATGATATGACTTATTTTACAAGGTAATCAAGCTTTTATTACAATAATTAAATCATAATTAAATAACTTATGTATGATTAATTAAAAGAACATTTTCGAAGGTGCAGTTTGAGCTAGACACCTTAATTTTATTTTCTAAAGCAAATATTTTTCTTTTATTTATTATCTAACATTTTCATTTTGCCTTACTTTTTTTAGAGAAACTATCCTATCATTTTATTTGATATGGACCTGTAATAATAATAGATCCTAACATTTTTATTATCCAAGTTGTTTTTGGTCCATATCCTAACTTATCATTTTTTTGTATGGCATTTTGATTTTTTCCTCTAATAGCTAACTTATCAAAAACAAGAACGTTACAACATCGGCTCCAACTGGGGACTTCTTTCTCCTATAGAATGTAGAGAACTTGTAGATCCATGTGCCTTCTCCTCGGGCTCTAGAGTCTTTTCTGTAAAAGATCGAACTGACAGTTGAAAAAGTAAAATAACACCAGATTGTGTACAATGATGGTGTAAAATATACTCCAATTTATCAATACTAAATGTAATGCTCTAAAAATCTTCCATTAACAGGATATGTGGAATATTGTCCTACTAGATTTTGTAACAAAAAAATGTTGTTTCCTTTTACTTCAGAAATAGCAAGAGGTCCAAGCCATAGGTTGTCAAACTTTCCATTTTTCCTTTGTCTTATCTTCTAGAATCCCATCTTAGAACTAGATCACCTTCCTTCAAGTCCCTTTCCTTGGCTCTTCTGTCAAATAGGCGCTTCATCTTATTTTGATATTTTTTCAATTTGTATTGAACTTCATCTCTGTTCTCATTTAGTTCAATGATTGGATTTATCCTCCTTGAAAAATCATCAGGTTCATCAATTCAATCCTGCAGAAACTTTATAACAGGGAAGGCTAAGTTGGTAGGGAAAATTGCATCTTTCCCATAAACTACCTGGAATGGAGACTATCCAGTAGATCTACTTGGAGTAATCATGTTTGCTCAGACTGCATAAATTAGATGAGTGTCCCAGCTCTTTCTATGAACTGTTAAATTTTTTCTGATAACCTTCACTAGAATTTTATTAGATGATTTTGCAAGACCATTACCTTGAGGATAATATGGAGTTGAATGGTGTAACATAATCTAATATTTCTAGCAAAATTCAATAATTTTAACAATTGAAAATGTTGTGGCAATGTGGCATTTTCAGTAACAATCTAGATTGGGCAACCAAACCTAGATAAAATGTTCTCTTCAATGAATTTGATTACTACATAATCAATAGAATTTCTTGCTGAAATTGCTTCCACCCTTTTAGTAAATTAAATTGTTGCAGTGAGGATACATCTATGTTGATTTCTAGAAGTAGGATGAATCTCTCCAATAAAATCTATTCCCGATTGGAGAAAATGTGTTGAGACTATTGTGGGGATAAGTGGAAGTACTACTAGTTTCTGCTTACCAACAAACATCTGACGAGGGACACGACTTCTGACCTTTGCTCCTACTTGTAAGAACAATGTTGGCCAACAGAATCCTACACTTAATATCTTATATGATGTTTCTCTCCAAGCATAATGTCCTCCACAAAATCCTACATGAAACTGATCAATGATCCCTTCATTCTCTGATTCTGTTAAACATAATAACAAGTTATTGAGTGGGTGTTTCGAGTATAGCTTTGCATTTATGATGCAGTATTTGACTACTTACAATTTGAAAGCTTTACATGGAAGTTTTGAAAATGATGCAAGACATTCAAAATGGATCAAGAAATTTACAATATCTTGATACCAATATGATAAAAGAAATTTCTCATCGATGTGTACAGAAATAGTTTGATTTGAAGGTATAGGTTCTTGTGGATTCTTTTCGTTAGGATGCTGGGAAGGTTCTTATGGATTCTCCCCTTCTGCATAGATAGAAGGTTCTTGTGGATTCATCTCATTAAAATTTTGGGAAGGTTCTTGTGGATTCTCCTGTGTTATTTCCAAAATAGAGTTGATGCCTAACACTTTACAGTTAGATTCAGCTAGGAGCTTAGCTAATCCTTGACCTTTTACTAGCTTTATGGTTTTGATAGTTAGATCATACTCTAAAATTTGGGTCATCCATCTACCTCTCCTCCCATCAGTATCTGGTTGAGTGAGAACATTTTTAACAACACTATTGGGAACATAGGCTATAATGGTTGAATGTAAAACATACATCTTGAAAGATTTCAAGGATTGGACTAGGGCATAAGCCTGCTTCTCAATTATGTCATATTTGAGCTTAGAATATATCATAACTTTTCAAAAAAAGGTTATAGGTTGGTCATGGGAATCTTCATTCTTTTGTATTAAAATAGTAGCAAGGGTTGTTTCAGAGGCAAAGGATAAGATACTAAATGGTTCGGTATAATTAGGACTTACCAAGGTTGGAGCTTCAAAAATAGATTTCTTGATCTGATCAAATGCATGTTTGATCTGAATCAGATCCATAAAAGACTATCAAGAACCATGACTATATCAAATTGGAGCAAATCTCTTAGGAAATCCAAAACAGTAATCAAAAGCACCCTGAGCCTGTGGCAATGGTAGCCAGCATGGAACAACGAGGACCTCAGTCAAAGCGTGCTAACCGAGGCCCATGGAGACTACGCAAGAGGTCAAAGTAGCCCTGGATCGAGAAAAGGAGGTGATTTTGATGTGCGATTAGCACTCATCGCTGGGAAAACAAGGCTAAAGTGGAGGAAGCCCGAGCACTTGGATGCATGGCAAACCAGAGAAGTACAGGCGAAGAAAGGTAAAAAAGTGCTAATCATACAAGGTGGGACCCACGATCTGGAAACCAACGGTATTGATCGGGGCACCCTCAAATGGTAAACGGTTTTCGAGAAAGTGGAGCGATCCCACTCAATAATTGATGCATGGTGGCGGAGGTGAGAGAAAACTGTCGTTGATCGCGCATTATCAGTTGAGAAAGTCAATCGCAGAGGATGTGCATATGACGTTGGATCTAGGGGAGCCCAGATCGGATGGCTGAGATTGCACCCGATAGAGGAAGCGGAATCGACAGGGAATTAAGCCGTGACCGCCACGGTGGAGGAAGAACGCATCCATGACATAACTGAAGAAACAAAACGACGAGAAGGTTGGTGCTATTCAGATGAGGACACGTGGCCATTCCTTGAGCGTTCATGCTGATGCCGAACAGGGAACTCCAAGCGCAGTTTCAGAAGGTGAATCGACAGAGGTGAGAGAGGAACCAAACCAGCATGAGTTCAAATGGCTAAAAGCCATGAACAGATACAGAATACACAATGAAGTCCGAGAGATGAAAAGAATAAAGAAGACAGAGATACCAAAATCCCGAGAGGAGGATGGAATACATAGAGAAAGAAGGTAGTGAAGCAAAAATAGAAAGAGACAAAGGGCCGAGCTGACCAGTGGCAGCATCGAGCACTAGAGCTTGAAGATTCAAGCCATCCCATAGAGGAATCTGTATTGGAAATCTAATCGATCCATTGCTTAAATAACATATAACACACACACACACACCAACACATGAGTCTATAAATACCTTTTTTTAAATAAATCTTCAACTGATGTCACTCATAGGGTGATTATCAGATCAAGTGGTATCAGAGTAGTAGGTTGTAAGGCTAGACAAGCTTGTGTTGGTTTAGCTGTGAATGCTCATTGGATCAAAGCTCAAATTAGGAGAAGGAGAGTTGGTGGAAACTAATCATGAAATTGGGAGAGTCTATTCTCTGAAGACGATGTCAGAGGAAGGTTCTATGGGGCCAAACGCTCAATTCATAGAAAGTTTCCTAGCTATTAAGTTTATGGTAGAAGAAATGTATAGGGACTTTAGAAAGCATAAGGATGAAGATTCATCAGGTTCTAAACAAGATAAAGAAAAAGATGAGTCTCATTCCCATGATCACTCAAAAGGAAAGGGGAAAGAGGAAAGCTTTCTCACACCTCCTAATAGCCCTGTGCATAATAAGAAGGCATATTTGGTTAAGTTAGATGTTAAATTTGATTTGCATATATATAATTGATGTATATTGCAGGGTACAAAACATAGACTCAGACAAGAATAACATTCAGCTAGAAAGCCTACACCTAGGAGGCACTGCCTTGGTTTGGTGGGAAGGCAGAACCCAAGTTGATATGAAGAAGCATGGTAAGACCATCTCTGTCTGGAGTGAATTTGTTGCTACAATCAAAAAGCAGTTCTATCCATGCAACAAGCCATGATGAGTTGGCAAACTCTTCGGCAGTTGAAAGGGAAAAGTGTGCAAGGGTATACTCAAGAGTTCAGAAAGAGAGCATTGATGTTGGGTATCTCATTAAACTCACCAGAGACTCTTCTGAAGTACATTGGTGGTCTACACAGCTGCATGAGGCATACCATCCTCATGTTTAATCCCACTAGTACAGATGAGGTATGTGTACAAGCTACTGATCTGGAAGCTAGAGGAAAAAATGGAAATCTAGAAGTTGGGGGACCATCCAAACCCACTGTAATCAAGAGCAAGGAGAAAAGAAAGCAAATGTGGAAAAAAAGGAAGGCTAACACTGCACAGAAAAGCAAAGCTTCATGCACTCACTGTAAAAAGGATGGGCATGATGATGAGCACTGTTGGATTCTCCATCCAGAGCTCAGACCTAAGAAGTCCGAGGGAAAGAAGAGGAATATTGTTGCAACTATTCAGAAATATTTGGGGTTAGACTCCGGAGATAAAACAATCATTGTAGCCACAGGTAGAAAAGGTAATAATTCTGAAGCATCTACTAGTAATTCTTCTCAATCTGTTATTGATGAAGAACATGAGAGAAAAAGACATGAGCTTTTCCATATTCGAGTTGTTTCCAAAAATCAAAAGATTGATACTTTCTTTGATAGTGGCTCACAAGTAAATATAATTTCTGAAGCAATTGTAAAGACATTGGGATTAGCAACTACACCTCATAAGAAACCATACCCATTATGATGGTTGAATGGTAAAGCACAACTACAAGTGACTAGACAGTGTAAACTCAAGTTTTCTTTTGGGTCAACATTTGTGGATGAGGTTGAGTTAGATGTAATTCCTTTGAGTATATGTGGAATTGTTTTAGGAAGTCCTTACTTGTCTGATAGAAAGGCCATTTTCTATAGAGCTGAGAACAAGTATCTACTTGTTAAAGATGGAATCGAATACTTTTTAAGAGCTCATAAGGTCAAGAATAATTATACTCTCATAAACTCAGGACAGATGAAAAGAATGATAAATTCATGCAAAAAATTCTTACTGATGGTTGTAAAGGAAAAGAAACCTGATAAAACCAATGTATTTTAGGGCTATAATGCTAATCAACAAGCTGATATAGAAAATATTGTTTCAGAGTATGATGTATTATTTCAAGAACCTAAAGGTCTGCCACCAAAAAAGGGAATAGTACATGATATTATTTTGCAGCAAGATGTTCCTTTGCCTAACATTGGGATGTACAGGTTATCTGCTTTAGAGAATGCTAAAATCAAGAAGCAGGTGAAGGAGTTGCTCGAGAAAGCGTTCATCAGGCCTAGCACATCACCATGTGGGTCACCAATCGTTTTGGTGAGAAAGAAATATGGCTCGTGGAGAATGTGCATTGATTACTTAGCACTGAATAAGATAACAATAAAAAATCATTATCCCCTTCCTCGCATAGATGATATTTTAGATCAACTGAAGGAAGTTGTTTATTTCACCAAGATGGATTTTCACAGTGGATACCTTCAGGTCAGAGTTGCAGAGCAAGATGCATGGAAGACTACTTTCAAAACAAAGTAGGGATTGTATGAATGGCTGGTTATGCCTTTTGGCTTGACCAATTTCCCTGCTACTTTCATGAGATTAATGAATGATGTACTCAGACCTTTTCTTGATGATTTTGTTATTGTGTTTCTGGATGACATTCTGATATTTAGTAGAACGTGGGAAGAATATTTAAGGCATTTTAAGCAAACATTAGATGTTTTAAAAAGAGAAAAACTTGTTAAACTCTCCAAATGTGAATTTGGAAAAACCTCTCCAAATTATTTGGGTCACATAGTAGGGGGAGGTGAATTGAAAATAGATCCCTCTTAAGTGGCAATCATTGTAAACTGGCCTAAACCCAAATCTGCTATAGAAGTGAGAAGCTTCTTAGGAGCAGAAAAATATTGGAGGAAGTTCATTCAATTTTTTCCTCAATTGCAGCTCCCTTACATGCTTTGACAGGATTGAACAAGGTGTTTCAGTGGGGAGGAAAATGGAAAAAAGCCTTCGACACCTTGAAAGAAAATATTAGTACATCACCTATACTAGCACTGCCAGATCTACAAAGACCATTTGAGATCCAAACTGATGCTAGTGACTATGCCATGGGAGCAGTGTTGACACAAAACGGTAAACCCATATGTTATCATTCTGGGACTTTTAATCCTGCAGTAGTTAAGTATCCTACATATGATAAAGAATTGTACACATTAGTTCAGAGTGTGAAAAAATGGAAACATTAATTAATGGGCAAAGAAATAGTAATACATATTGATCATCAGTCGCTTCAATACCTACACTCCCAAACTAAGTTGTAGAAATCAAGACATTATAGATGGATGGGTTTTCTAAAACAGTTTCATTTAGTCATCAGATATAAAAAGGGCATACCTAACAAGGTGCAGACATGTTATCTAAACCCATTATAAATGCATCTACCATACTTAACCATAATTCTGTGCTGCATGAAAGCTACATGGAATAGTATGCTCAGGACATGGACTTTAAATATGTATATGCAACTTTGAGTCAAGGCAAAAGAGTAGAAGAATTGGACTATCATGTGAAGGACTGACACTTATATCATTGTGGGAACTTTTCATTCCACAAATTGAGAGGGTAAAGGTAATTAGGGAAGCACACACTTCTCTAATATTAGGTCACTTTGGAGTAAGTAAAACAGTTGCACAGTTGTAAAGGTTCTGCTATTGGTTGAGAATGAGTGAGACAACTTCTAGATATGTAAAAGGATGTGCTATGTGTGCTAAAAGCAAGCCCAGCAACAGAAAACTAGGCTTATACACTCCATTGCCAGTTCCTTCTCACCCTTGGGAAAGCATTTCCATGGATTTTGTTGGAGGACTGCCTAAGTCTAGGAAAGGTCACGATTATCTATATGTTGTTGTGGACAGGTTTAGCAAAATGTGTATTTTGATACCTTGTAGTAAATAGATTACAGCTGAACAAACTGTAAAATTGTTCTTTGAACATGTATGGGTTCATTTTGGATTACCCACTTCTATTATATCTGATCGAGACACCCGATTTGTGGGGAAGTTTTGGTCGAGTCTGTGGGAACTAATGGACAAAAAATTAAAGAAAAGCACAACTTTTCATCCACAAACAGATGGCCAGACAGAAGTAGTTAACAAGACGGTGATCCAGTTACTGAGAGGATATTGCAGCAAACACCCTAAGCTTTGGGATGAACACTTGTGTTATGTGCAACATGCTTACAATAGAGCCAAACACTCTTCTACACAAAGATCTCCTTTTGAGACCTGTTTTGGTCTCCTTTGGATTTTATCTTTGGTAAATATGCCATGGTTGATAGACACAGTGATGTGGATAAGGTAGCTAGGTTCATTGAACAGATCCATGAGATCCACCAGGTAGTACAGGAATAGCTGGAAAGGAGCGAGGCCAAGTACAAGGCTAGGCATGATAAGCATCAGATGGAGCATAGTTTCCAAGTTGGAGACCAAGTCTGGCTGTATATCAGCAAGGATAGGATGCAAGGTGAAGGTAAAAAGCTAAAACCTATCAGGTATGGACCCTTCTTGATACTTGAGAAGATTGGTGAAAATTATTTTTGCCTTGATCTACCAGCTTACATGCACATCTACTCAGTCGTAAATGAAGATTGCTTGAGGTTGTTTGAACCTTCAATGATTGAGGACCCTGAAGAGTAGAGTTAATTACCATCTATTGATGACTTGCTACCCGAATATCTTAATGAATTACACGAAGACATAGTGTTGGACATGAAGGTAACAATGATGCACAACAGACAAGTGGAATACCTTAGAATTGGGCTTAAAGGTTCGAAGGCGAGCAGTGCAAAATAGATTGAGATTGGGCAAGTGAGATAGTAGTTTCCTCACTTAGTCGATGCTTGAAGAAAACCAACTTTTGGTGGTCCAAAAGCTTCTTCAGTGGGAAGGCCATGATCCGAATCAGATCCATAAAAGTCTGTCAAGAACCATGACTGTATTGGGTTAGAGCAAATCTCTCAGGAAATCCAAAACAGTGATCAAAAACCCCCTGAACCAGTGGAAATGGCATCTAGCATGGAACGACAAGGACCTCGGTCAAAGCGCATTGACCGAGGTCCATGGAGACTATGAAGGAGGTCAAAGTAGCCCCTAGGAGCCCGAATCAGGAAAAGGAGGTTATTTTGATGCGCAATTAGCGCTCATCACTGGGCAAACAGGGCCGAAGTGGAGGAAGCCTGAGCACTTGGATGCATGGCGAACTGGAGAACCGCGGGCGAAGAAAGGCAAAAAAGTGCTAATTGTACAAGGTGGTACCTACGCTCTGGAAACCAACGGTATTGATCGGGGTGCCCGCAAATGGTAAACCGTTTTGGAGAAAGCGGAGCGATCCCACTCAACGATCGATGCGTGGCAGGGGAGGTGAGATAAAACCACCGTTGATTGCACATTATCGATCAAGTAAGTCAACCACGCGGGACGTGTGTATGATGTTGGATCTGGGGGAGCCCAGATTGAAAGGATGAGATTGCACCCGATGGAGGAAGCGAAATCGACAAGGAATTAAGCCGCATTCTAAAGGGATTTAGAATTTGTTTGGCTGCCATGGTGGAGAAAGAATGCATCCACAACGTAACTAAAGAAACAAATCGACGAACAGGCTGGCGCTGTCCAGATGAGGACATATGGCCACTCCTTGAGTGTTCATGCTGACGCCGAATAGGGAACTCCAAGCGCGGCTGCAGAAGGTGAATTGACAGAGGCAGGAGAGGAACCGAACTGGCATGAGTTCAAATGGCCAAAAGCCATGACCAGATACAGCATACACAACGAAGTCCGAGAGATGAAAAACAAAGAAGACAGAGAGACCAGAATCCCGAGAGGAGGAAGGAATACAAAGAGAAATAAGGCAGTGAAGCAAAAGAAAAAAGAGATAGAGGGTCGAGCTGACCAGTGGGAGCATTGAGCACCAGAGCTTGAAGCAAGCCATCCCATAGAGGAATCTATCCAGACTGAGCATCACATTTGGCTCTGTCCATTGTAGACCTGAAGGTCACAAAGCTGGTAGGAGGAAGAAGAGTCTATGTACTCCAGTGGCTTGGGGAATCCGAGAACCACCTTGCCAAGCAAATCTGCTTCAGGAGAACTCACAAATGAGTCCTTGCATTGTAATTCTCTATTTAAAGAGCCAATAAAATAAGGCCACCAATGAGAGTTGGAGCAAAGGCGTAGCCCTGCAGAATAGGGTGAAATCCTCATTAAAATCACTTGTGTCGTTGTGGTTGCTATCAATATTTCTCTGTTGTCTTTCCATTTAAATGTTTGTGTATTGGCAATCTGATCGATCCGTTGCTTAAATAACATAGAACACACACACCATCACATGAGTCTGTAAATACCTTTTGTTTAATAAATCTTCAACTCATGTCACTCATAGGGTGATTATTAGATCAATGTTTGGTAGAGACAGTCCATTTAACTTTATGACCCTTTTTAAGCATATCAGTTATATATTTAACAATTTAAGTATAATTGGGTATGAATCTTCTTACAAAGTTGACTTTACAAAGAAAATCTTGAACTTCCTTTTTATTTCTTGGTAATGTTAATGTCTGAATGGATGATACTTCGTTTGGATCTATAACTACTACATTTTAGAAATTATATTGCCAAGAATTTTCCTTTATGAGATAGAAAATAGAAACTTCTTTGTATTTAATGATATTCCAAATTTCCTGCATCTTTCAAAAACCTTCATCAAGTGCTTTAAATGTTTTTGATCAGAATTAGAAAAGACAATAAGGTCATCATGCTAAATAACAATAAATTTAATTACCTCGCCTACAAAATCTATATCCATAGCTCTTTGGAATGTAGCTCCTGCATTTGTAAAAAAAAAGTCATCCTTGCATACATGAAAGTACCCCAAGGTGTTGTGAAGGGAATCTTTTCCCTATCCTCTTTGCCAACCATAATCTGATTATAACCAGAAAAACCATCTGTTAGCCTCCTATACCAATAACGTTTCATTTTTCATGATTGACAGTGGAAATGCCAAAAATGTTCATCTTTGATGATGCAAAGGTTCCATTTTTTGTGAATGAAGAAAAAAGTTAAAACATGTAAAGAGGGTATGCCTTAAAAGAATAATCAAAGGGCAAGAAAATGAATTGGTCAGAAAAAATAATTGAAATGAACCCCAAAGAAAGACCAGGAAAGTGGCCAATCCAAATGCCACTGCTATCTTGATGGATGGCTCAACAGTTCAAATTGGGCCATGCCATGTTTTAAATTGCTTGTTTTAGACTAGGGAATGAGTACCTGTTCAAACAGTTCAAGCTTGACAGATGACTAGCTAGATAGAGAAAGGAAGGAGCCCATCAGCTTAATCTGGGCCCTTGGAAGATATAAGGGTAGATTTAGATAGGAGGGCAGCAAAAAGAAAAGAGCATATGAGGGTTTGCAAGTTTAAGTGCACCCTCCCTGAAGTAACAAAAAATGCTAGGTATTAAGTTGGGTAGGTAGCGAGAAGTTGCAGAAGCCTGATCCTATTCAGTTTTGGCCTTGATCAGGAAGGCACATGTTAGCAGTTGCAGATGCATCTATGCAGCATTTTGAAGACAAAATATAGGAGCATGTATAACTTCCCCTGTTTTCCCCAAAGACTCCCTTTCTAACATCCCCTTGAGGACTTTAGGACCTCCCTAAATAGTCCTCCTTGTATTTCTCCTTGGAAAAATTCATGACAAGTTTTCACCTTCTTCTCCAAAAAGAAGCCACATTTCTTGTGTAAAATCATTCCCCATCTACTTCTAAATCTAGGTTTACTCACTAAACTTAGTTCTCTATTCCTCACTTTCAATCTTTCACATCCCCCGTTCACACTGACTTCTAACCCTATTATCTAACTCCCTAGGTGCTCCTTTTCCCCTACTACTATAGCACTATTGTGAAAAAACCAAAAAATATGTAAATACCCCCCCTTGGGCATTATAGCCATATATTCAAAGTTCGGAAAAGGTTACAGAATCAAAGGTTTTCTTGTATTTGGTTCATTTTATAGTCGGGGATTGAATTAACATTTGGTTGGTTCAATAACCCTTATCCGCCTTATGAAACCACAATATTGCATTATTCCTGCTCATTGTATAAACTTTGTAAAAAACCCACTTATAGGCCGCTTTCCCAAAGTCTGTATTTCGGCGCACCCCACAAAAAAGCAAGAAACATTAAAAAAATGATCCGCCGGGTCCTGCCGTATCACGTTCACATGTTCACAGCCCGTCATCCGTCGGATCCAGACCCTCCCATCCGATGGCCCACAGTAATTTCGGACCACCCCCTCTGCTCGTCCTTTACCGCTCGAAATCTGTCAGAGGGTGACGTAGGGCCGGGGACGCGTGCTCGTCTGTTACTGGAGCGGGTGGCCTCTGACCATTACCTGGCCCGTACATTAAGCGGTCCGATAAATACTGCTTACCACTCTTTGTTACCGTTGTCCCGCTCCCACCCCACATCATCTCCGCATCAGCACTACATCACCCTACCTTCCGCCATTTCTCTGACCTGTCCGCCACGTCGCTCGTCCATGTCAACCCAATCACTAGTCACCACGTCACTCTTCCATACCCAACTGGACCAATGACGTCATGCTGACGTCATCCACTAAAAAGGCGCCAAATACCAGATTTCCTATATTATCGCGCAAAAGTTGTTTTTTCCCATTTTTTCGCCAAATACGCACTGTATTCCTGCATGACTGTTTACTTTGCCTGTCTGCCAACTCCAAAGCTTGCTCCCTCGCTGCTGGCGCCGTGTACTCACCCGACCTTCAACACCGTCGTCATACTATTCCCAGGTACTTATCAAACTCCCTCTACATACCTTGGTCCTTGCAAAATTCACTAAATTGAACCCGAAAAGAGGGAAACATAAGAATTGCTAGAAATCCTGAGCAGGAAGAACTTCCATCCCCCACTGTAATCCCCAAATTCACCTGTAGAGGACCCCCATTGCTCAAAATTACCAAAATTCCACAGCTTATTGCGCATTTGCGACTCAAAGCCATTGCCAGACAAAATCCACTGTGAAAGCAATACTCAGTCCTAGCATTGGCTCTTTTAACCTCTCTCAGGAGCATTTCAACTCTGTTTCACCCCAATTTACCTGTTTCCTCTCTGCAAATTGCCCTGTTCATTGAAATTCACTGCCTTGTGTTACTTTTTCCACAAATTCAAGTTCAAACACAACTCCAAATAACAGTTAACAATGGAGACCCCTGTGGCATTAAATATTGCACCTTTGAATGCCCCACATAAGGACCTAGAATGGTTGGCCCTTGCTGACAGAGATTATCAAATGAGAGAAACTGTAGAGCTGTGTAACAAATACCACATAGAAACCGTTTGTGAGTTAAAGAAGAAACATAGAGATGGTACTGACCTCTTGGGAATCTAGAAATCCCACTTGCCAATCTATTATCTCCCTCAGGTCAATGAGTTCCCTGATTTGATTCACCAATGCTACACAAATTATGACCCCAATCAAAGGGTTGTTCTGAGTCCTTCAGGCTCTGTCTTATTCCATATCACTCCTGAAGCCATCAACCAAATGCTACAGTTTCAATCTGCAAAGCCACTGACTCCTCTTTCTATGCAGCTTTTACTAGAGCAAGGTGCTAAGCTCTCCAACTCGCAAATCACAAGAATTGGCCAATTGTTTATGCTTCCAGAATTTCAGCCCCGACAGCCTCCCCCTTATCTACATGTCTGGTTCAATGACATAGGGAGACTGCTATTAGACATGATATCCTCCATCTTATGGTTCAAAACCAGTGAGTTTGTGGATGAGACAACCTTGGTAATGCTATCCATGTTCATCCCAGGGGAACCCCCTGATGTCCAATATGACTATGCTACATTTATAACTGATAATATTCATGAACAGTTCATGAACCTGGAGAGAGAGAGGGTATTCAAATACACCTCCTATATATATCATCTGCTATTGTACAATCAACCTGATAGCTTTCCAGTTTTCCTCAAGAAATTAGATGCAAAGGGAAACAGAAGATCTGTAATGTTCTGGACATCAGTCTGCCATCATATTCATTATTAACCATACAACTACTGTGAGTTTATTGACCTCTTCATTCACCCAGCCTTTTCCCTGCTGCAGAGTTCCCCTCCTCCTAGACTCACTGATGATATGCAAAAAATCATCCAACTTTCTAAGAACTACAGCATTGGAGATTGGTACTTCTACCAAGACCACATAGTGATCAGAATATATGGCTGTGAGCTAGCCCCATACAGACTACAAAAGTATGTTCCCATGAGACTCTTTTCATTAGAATACTTCCAGCAGTTTGGCAATGCAGATATGATCTACTTTCATAGCAGAAACAAGAAAGCACAGCTGAAAATTAAGCATCAGTTGGGTCCATTTATCTTTAACAAGAGGGAAGAAGCTTGGGAAGAGGCAGACAAAATTCTAAAGGGCCTCCTCCTCAAGACAAGCTTCTATTGGGCACCCTATGACCCTAACCATTTCATAAGCCTCACAAGAATCAAGTATAGGCTTGCCACCTATGATCAATTTAGCATTCCAGAAATTGAAAAACATGCTAACCAACTAGAGTGGAGGGAAGGCACATTAGTGGAGGATTATTCTGAAGAGGAATTAACAGAAAAAGCCATTAAAACTTTGGAAAAGGCAGTTGACTTGGAATATTTTGGATAGGTTTGGTCTTCAGCCCCTCAGCATCTTGGAGAAGCTACCTCTTCATCCACCGTTCCCCAGCAGTCTGCCAAAACAACTGATCAAGTAGCAGTCATGGCTAAAGGAAAAACAGTACACCAAGAGGAGTCACCTCCTAATGTGGAACAACAAGTAGAACAGCAAGAAGGTATAGCTAAGGCACCTGCCTCCACAGAACAACAAACACAAGAGCAAATCCCTCCAAGGCAGGAGGTAACAGTTGAATCTTCAGTTTTACAAACACCTACTAATGAGGAAAGAACAAGGAAAAGGGATAGGCAAGAGGACACTCCTCCTACTACTTCAACAGACCAGCAAGGCGAGAAAAGACAGAGGCTAAATCCCTTTTCAAAGGAGGAATTTCCAGAGAGACCAATCGATACTATGCTCCCTCCTAGCATTGAAACATCGGCCAGTTCCTTACAGCAAGGACAAGACATGCCACATGGGGCAGAGGTGAGTTCTTCAAGGCAGCGATCCAAGGCGGACTCTAACATCAAGCAGTAGTTCATAGATATCAAGAAAAGAAATGAGCCTCTCAAGTACCAAATCTACAATCAAATCTTGAAAATGGCACCAACTAATCAGCAGAGGCTAATGTCTGCTTATGATATTCAAGAACAAAAAATGACTCTTAGTCATTTTAGGCCTACTATGCAGCAACCTCAAACAACTGTTGATTATATCAGAACTAATTTGGAGATTTTCGCCAAAGACATCCACCCCATGGACCAGATCGAGCTACACAGGCAAACCGTGGAGATGATCTATTCCACATTAGCTAATAAAACCCTACTGGCACACTAATTGCAAAATTCTTTGCACAATACTACTGCTCAGCTAGAATTAGAAAAGGCATCATCTGAAGCCAAGGAAAATAGAATCAAGTCCTTGGAAGAGATCATCATAGAGTTGGGACATGATCCAAAAGACCCTAGGGGTGTAGAGGAACTATTAAAGAAAAGAGATGAAGACATAGCAGCTATGAGAAAGCATATCAAGCTGCCAGCTACCCTTCACCCTCAGACTGGAGAGGTGGCAGAGCAAAAGAAGGACCAGGATGTTGTTGCTTTACTCCTGAGTTTATACAAGAGATTGATGGAAACAGAGAGTGCATTGGAGGTAGCATTGAAAACAAGACAAGGTGAATTACCAATGCAGCTAACACAGACATTTGCAGTAGGTCCTCCCACCGGACAAACATTAGAGGCAGGCCCTTCAGGTTCAGCACCAGCTACAGGAGTATCAGCACCAACAACAACATCAGAACAAGGACCCAACCTCAGCATGTAGAATATGATGAAGGAGATTGAAGCACTAGAAACATAGATGGCTGAACTAAAAGAGACCAAAGATAAATTGGCTGCTTTTGAAGAAAAATATGATAAATCAAAGCAGAGCATAACTGAAAGAACAAGAGAGGTAAGGGCTCTTGAAAAAAGAATAAAGGAGCTGAAAAAGAGCTTTCTCTTGATAAGGTTATAGTTGAAATTAAGAAGATCCTATGGGCCAACATTGGTCAATATATTACAGACCAGTTGCAGTATATCGAAACTATCCATGAGCATATGGATCTCATAGGCAGGGCCCAATCAGAAAATCAGAGAGCTAGGGCATCTCTAGGAAATATGCCTAAAATAGCCAACAGGATGATCAATGTCCTTAACAATTGCACTGGCCCCCAACTGGCAGCAATGAGTATCACCAGCAGAACTGATACCATTTTACTAGTAAAGAGAGTGCTTACCTTGAGAAATCATGTACAGACATTGGACAGAAGGTGTCAAGAAATGCAGGCAGATGTGAAAAAATTTATTGAAAAAATCACAGCATTTCACAACAGAGGTCTTCCCAGCTTGGTAACCAGTGCAGGAAGGTTACTATCTCATGAAAACTATGCCACAAGAGTCAATACATATGCCACAAACTAGATCATTGCATCAGCAAGTGCCCTAGAGGAAACAGGGCCTCCATCTGGGCAAAGTCTTTATGACAAGCTAGAGAATTTATTCTTTATTATGAATGAGATTAGACATCTTTTTGAAGTTCCTCCAAACTATTACAAATACACTGAGGTAGATGAGACCTTAGGCAAAATCCTGAGACACCAATTGCCTACACAGGAATGGTGGATGGGCATGATACAAACATTGATGTGAAGAAACATGTTTATTCACCAGATTTTTGTGTATCGATCACAAGTCAGCATTTTCAGAATATTAATATATTTGCTCTGACTGGAAAAGAAGCGGAAAAGGCCAACTCAGCAATCAAATTTGGCAACCAAAGCAGGACCTACAAATGCAGATGACGGGGCTGAGGCAGCCGCACCATGACAAGGCAGTAAAGGGCAGATTTCTCAAAATCAATGCAAAGCACTCGACCGACCCGGTTGCCTCCAAAAGTCAAAGGATTTCTGACAGAAGTGAACAGTCATTCATTGTTCATTTAAAGTAGCAATAACTATTGCATCTGCCATTTTTGAAAGTTGGTAAAGAAAGTTATTGAGCAAATGACTCATCGTTAAGATATTTTTGTAAAAACAGTTGTACATATATCCCCACGCATAAACTTATTGGGGTTGTTGATTTCTCTTCTGAAAAGCTATACTGTAATTTCAGACTTTTAATACAAGAAGCTGATGGAATTTCTGAAGTTCTGAGTTGTTTGAAGTGTTGTGATGAGCTTGCTTGATGCTGCAGGATTTCTGCGTTATTTCATGTCACAATAAGTTTTCTGATCCGTGTTATTATGTTTTACTCTCTTTCATAATCCGCTTATGGTGTATGTTTCTTAGGCTTAGCATTAGAGAAAAAGAATTGTTCAAGATTTGTTCATTGAACACCCTAAACTCAATCTCTGCTGTTATTTATGTTTTCTTCAGAATTAGTTATGAATGTGAAATTCTTAATTGCTCACATTCACACTGAATCTTTCATAGTAAATACTGTTAAGGAATTATGAGTTTCTCCTGAGTAATATTTCATTTCTCCACATCACCAGCATAGTGAAAGATTCTTAGTTGCCTCTCACTGGCTGGAAACAGTCCATAGTCCCAAATTTGAAGATTGTTTCATGAGTGCCCATCTAGCCCTGCAGTATCACCATTCTCACTAAATACCTCAAACAACACATAATCACAGACTCCAATGCCCAATGGACTGAAACCCTTGAACATTGCATTTTAGCTGTTAGAAGATATCATTCAACCAAAATTTTAAACAAAATTCAGTGCATTCATAACTAGCCTAAAAACATTACTAAACAAAGCTAAATTCTAAGGAGAGAGCCCTCTCTGATTGCAGGTAGGCTAGAACCTGTGATCCAAAGATTGGTTTGTGGTCACCTCAGCCGTATTCCCTTAGGAGTCAAAGGGAACAACCTCAGTGATAACACCATCTAACATAGAAAGGCTGTTAGCTCCAGAAACTTGTTGAAGTAACTGATCCATCTTAGCTAATGCATAGTTATCCTTTAGTGATTCTTTATTTGAGTTTCTAAAATCAACAAAGATTCTAATTTCACCATTCTTTTCCCTAACAGGTACTAGGTTGGCAATCCAATTAGAATATCTTAGTGGAAGAATAATTTGTTGGGATTAATACTGAGAGGGGGGGGGGGGGGGGGGGGGGTTGAATCAGTATTAGAAAATCACTAAATTTTTCATTTCCATACTTAGATTCATATACGATACTTCAGTTAAGGGAACCCACGTGTATACACAACTGTGTTTAATGAAACTAGAGTATATCTAGTAATCTTATGATTTAGTTAATCTATTATATGTTGATCTTTAATCAGTGCATCAAAAATTCATTAACCATGTGAATAGTAAATAGGTGCAGTAAAATAGAATAGATCATCATAGATAAGAAACACACATGAACACCAAGATGTAAGGTGGAAACCCAATGTGGGTAAAAGCCACCTGCTGATATCATCACTGTCTTGTTTTAATAATAAGAAAAATGGTTTACAACATTGTATTGGCACAAACTCGTACCAATACGCAGGCTTCTACCTGTAGAAGGCTATCACCTTCTCTCGTTCTCCAGCTTCTACTAGAAGGGAGAAACAACCCCTTTGATATTTTACTGGCTGATATGTTTACCAACACGTAAGTGTCGGCCTACTAGAGGCTACAACCTTCTCACTCCCTCTAGGGACTACATTTCATAAATTTTCATACTGGATACTCCTGGAACACAACATCAAAATCTGAAGGCCACGTTTCATCCAATTTTCATATTGGACCTATCAATAACATTGAAGCTCAAATCAATCACCGATGTAATACATCTATATTATCCAATCAATGAGACTCAATTTGAATCAACCAAACTCAATCAATCACTGACAATCTCTGAACCTTTGACACAATTGAATCATTAATACTTTAACTAATCAACTTCAACAGATAGATCATTGTAACCAATGCACAGATCTAAGCTACATTATCATTCAGAATCAGTTGTAATCTTAAAGACCATGCTTCATAAGGTATAGACTTTTTGGAAGAATCCAACCTGCATGTATACATAGCATCCCTAAAGCAAACGCGCGTGTAGCTCTGCAAACACTTTCCTACACTTCCAGACTTCAGACATAATCAGATATAGAGGATGAAACATGTGTTAGTGATTAGGTCCAACCCATCCATTATTAGATCACATAATGATAAGTAATTATGATCCTAATCCATCATTAGATTTCATCCATCAATACTGAAGCTAATCACAATCAACCAGTCTAAATAAGCAGAATATTGTCACCAGAAAAATAGTCACCACAACACAATGTAAAACCTAGAACTCTGCATCAACACCCAGTACCAATTGTAACTTCAAAAATCATAGATCACAAGATATACGCTACTTTGATATGTCAGAAATGCGTGTATACGCGCTTTTACCAAGGTCAACTCGCGTATACATCTATAAATATTCATTCATAAATTTGTTTTTATTCCAGACTTTAGTTGTAACTAGATCATAATATTTATAGATCAAAACATGCATTTGTATATAGATCTAGAATAAACATGAACAAACCATATAAAGATTATTCATGCCAAATCTTAAGATCTCGATCCATCATTAGATCTTGTCCACCACCAACTGTTAAGGCTCCTCCTTAGTTTAGATTAAGCTAAGCATCATAAACCCATAACCTGCATACTTGATCTCACACTTTATCAGATATCTTATGTTTTTTTTTTTTTGTCTTGGCCTAATGATCTTCTCCTCCTTTTATAGTCTTAGGCCTTGGACAATACCATGGACCAAAACCACTTAGTATCAATACCTTGGATCAATACCTAGGGTCAATACCTCAAACCAATACCATGGACCAAAATACTATGGATGAAATACCATGGAAAAAAACTTAGTTTTCCAACATGTACACACTTTCCCTTCTGTGAAATTGCATGTGTATGTATATGCGACTTGGTCTATGGTGAACCTGTGTATACCTTGTTCCTATACGCGACTTGGTATATAGTGAACCTGTTGGGTCCCTATAATACTAGTGATTACCCCATTACTATTGTATTTATACCCCTTATTTATATTGTTGTGCCCTTATTACCCCCATATTGTTATTTCTGTGCCCCATAGAATCCCTCTATTTTTATTTTTGTGGCTTTATATTATTATTGTTAGGTCGGATGGATTATATTGTGACTCCTTAGACTCATATATATATAAAGGAGGTTTTGTCATTTGTATCATCCAAGAATTGTTCATTTATGTAATGTAAAGGAGGTTGCCCCCTCGAAGAGGCTGAATTCTAAGGCGTTGATCTTTCTTTTCTATCTTTTCTTGAGTTGGTTTCATAACAGAACCTGCATGTATAATTTTCTTTCTTTTTCTTTGTTGTTTACCTACTATACTGTGATCTTTCATCTAAGAGAGTTTCCTTCTGAACTGATTTCTTGAAGCTACTCTGCATTTCATCACATCTATAAATACTACTGTCATGCATTATGTCACATATGATATCTCTTCTGTAGATTCATCTAGTTACCATGTACAAGTGAGTTGTTCTACTAAAAATTGGTTGCCATCAAGTACAACACATGCATCATAATGCCAACAACCTCCCCCTTTGGACTTGATGGCAAAAACAACACCAAGTCACTCTCCCCCTTTGACATCAAGGGCAAAGGGCAGACCAATATCTTCTCCCCCTAAGAGCAAAAGATTTTCATATTTGAATAAATGAATATTAATCATGCTCCCCCTAGGCACATGATGAATTCTTTGGTTGAACTCCCCCTTTGTTCATGCTGAGATGTACTGTATCATCCATGCTCCCCCTGAGCACATGCAGAGTCTGCAAATATTTTCAAGAAAATAACATGACTCTATAACTCAACTATGTGAGTTTAACCTTCCTATCATCAATGACTCATACATACATTCATATTCCCAACCAACTGGGGATAAACTTGACTCATCCACCCAACCAAGTGGAGATATACTATATACCAATTGTTTATACATGACTGAAATATTACATCATCCTTCCCATGCACAGCGGGGTTAAAAATTACATTATATGAACAAAAGGTACTCATAGAAAAGACTACAACAGAAAGAGACAAACCATTACATCATGGGTCTTGATATGACCTTTGTATTGAATGATATACATGACATTTATAACAGAGACCAAATATCTAAACAATACCATGATAGTCATCAGCAACTTATCATACACCATGTATGATCTTATCCATAAGAATATATCAACAACATTCAGACCAACAACCTATATATGTCCATCATTAGTTCCCAAGATATGACAGTGTAAATTTCATCAACCTGTGACAAAAAAATGTCTTCATATAGATATCAACTAAGCCTCTTGATTTTATCAAGATCAACTTGCTTCATTTCCTTAGTAGAAAGAGCCTTGTCATAACCTCTGCATATGTCATATCTCCAAGTAGTAGCACAAAATCATTCACATCATATCATATGTACGTGAAAACACCATAGTCATCATCTATGATCATAACATCGTCATCAAGAACAACATGATCTTTCCACAAGAACCTTCAATATATCAACCATATATCCTCACTAGGGAACATCCCCCATCTGATAAGCATAAACCATGATAGTCAACATATGTAAGTATCAACCTATCATCGTGAGGTAAGGACTCATCATCATTATGTGACTAAGTAAGTGATGTCTTCAAATATCCATGTCTTCAAATAGATATGTCTTCATGAGACCTGCAATAACATCATTCTCTTGGCCAACCAACAATATTTGTCAATATTCAGCTTAAGTAATCATCCATGTATCAATGTATCTAGCAAACCATGAGCTCAAGATCATTTGTCAAGATTTCTTGATATCCTCAACAACAACAATCCTAAACCATGTGAGAGCCAAGAACTATAGGAATCTTGTATCATAACTGCACCATATGATATTTAGAAGGCATGATGACAACAACACAAATGAGTGGCTTCATCATTAAATAATGAGGTTGTGTACTCAATCTTTGTACTTCTATTTGTCCTTAACATATATGTACTATATGAATCGAGTCATCTACAATCATCCATAAATTTGATTTGAATACCAACTATGTGACCCCAAGAATCATATGAGATTTTATCATGGACAACTCTTAATCATGACATAGCAAGATGTATCCATATAAGCATCATAATCATTAATTAAGTACCAAGGACTTCTAATCATAATGCCAACAATGCTTTATTAGAAGCATAGCATGTTCTCCCCCTGAACCTGTCTCACCTGTTCATTGTCAGATCTGATCACTGCATATATTAGTAAGAAGAATCAAGGAATCACCATCAATCAGATATACATCAAGTTATCAATAACTTGTGAGGATAAAAAATAGTTCTAAATAACCTCCACATACTGTAGAAATCTATCATCACGATAGAGAAGATAACTGATAATTGTCTAAATCATATAAAATTAGTTTCTCTGAGTCTGTCCTACTGCATTTTTCTCAAACCACATATACATGACTGTGCAGCTTCGAACTCGCGTATATATGTGGATTGTCTTCAGGAAACTTGTGTATGAGATTTATAACATTGAAGTTTCACACTTCCAGCTCCCCCTGAGTCCGTTATGTTTGTGTACTATTCCATGCCACATTTTTTTTACTGTACTTCCTCATTCTTCCATATCTTCTAGTGTGATGATGATTTCTCCTTTTTTTATGGTGCCTGAAATTTCCTCCTACAGTCCTTTGCTATATTTCCAAGCTTGTTACATGCATAACATCTTAAATGTTTGATATTTCTTCTATAGCATTCAATGGCTTTATGACCAAACATATTGCAAGAAAAAAAATATCCCTTAAAGTACCTGGAAGCTGATGATCTTTCTATGTGATGGTCTTGAACCATTCTTCTTCTACATCTTGCTGCTATGTGTCCAAGATTATGACATATAAAGAATTAAAGATTATTCATCTGGGGAAATGACCGACTATCACTTGCATATTTAGGAGTGCAAGATTTTATTTGAAGAATTTCTTTCCTTGGTTATTGATGGGATTGACCTCTCATTTCCTTGTTGAGTATTTCAAATTTTCTATTAGAGTTCCTTTGTGAGCTAGATTCACGTTCAATAGATTCATGAAATCTAAGACCAATTTTGATATCAGGAGACCTTTGACTACTAAGAATATAATCCAAGATCTTAGTACTATCTTTAAATTGTATGAGCTTATCCTTTTCTTCTAATTTACCTTTTCATATATTTACCTCAACTTGATGTTTCTCTTCCTTTTCAAGATACTGCTTCATGATTTCTTCAACTTTTCTTCCTTCTTCCATCTGTTTCCTTAATTCAAGAACTTCATTTTCTTGTTTTTCAAGAGGTTGGAGTAGCTCTTTATTCTGATAATGTGATCTTTCAAGATCTTCTTTTAGTGAGAGGATCTTAGCTTCAAGACTTTCATAGTAATTCGATCTATCTCTGAGTTTCTTGATTGTTGAGGTCCTTTCATTTACTTCATTTCTTAATGATGTCACTTCATCCTGCAGCTTTTGACATTGGTCTTCCTTTTCCTTGAGTTGCTTCCTTACTTTGTTTCCTTCATCTAGTTGAGATTTTAGTTTGGTAGCTTCTTCTTTGAAGGCACATTCCATTTTTTCCAATAGATCTTGTTCATCTCTAATTTTTTCCGTAAGCCTTTTAGCTTCTACCTCTATTTTATATCTTTCTTCCTAACCCATAAGATAAAATTGAGCTATTTCGCTTAGAGGATAACAAATTCATACCTGATAGTTCTTTTTCTTGTTCATGTTCATTCTGAGGTGATTTTGAATCTGAAGAGTTTCTTCCACATAATCCACAATTGATTCTCCCAGTGTCATAGTTCCTTTGAGACGTCTTCTTCTTCTGAGGCGTTTTCTCCTTTTGCTTCTTTCCCACTATTCTATAGATCTCCTTCAAGTGATCAACCTTATACCAATTGTTGGAAATAATACTAAGAGGGGGTGAATCAATATTAGAAAATCACTAACTTTTTCATTTCCATACTTAGATTCATATACACAACTTCAGTTAAGGGAACCTGTGTGTACACGTAATTGTGTTTAATGCAATTAGCGTATATACAGTAAACTTATGATTAAGTTAATCAATTATATGTTGATCTTTAATTAGTGCATCAAAAATTCATTAACCATGTGAACAATAAACATGTGCGGTAAAATGGAACAGATCATCACACATAAGAAACACACATGAACACCAAGATGTAAGGTAGAAACCCAATGTGGGTAAAAACCACTTGTTGCTATCATCTATGTCTTCTTTTAATAATAAGAAAATTTGTTTACAACATTGTACTGGCACAGACTCATACCAGTACGCAGGCTTCTACCTGCAGAAGGCTATCACCTTCTCTCATTCTCCAGCTTCTACTAGAAAGGAACAACAACCCCCTTTCTCTTGTACTATATGATATGTTTACTAGTATGTAGGTGCCAACCTACTGAAGGCTACAACCTTCTCACTTCCTCCAGGGACCGCGTTTCATAAATTTTCATACTGGATACTCTTGGAACACAACATCAAAATCTGAAGGCCACGTTTCATCCAATTTTCATACTGGACCCATCGATAACATATGAAGCTCAAATCAATCACCACTACAATACATCTATATTATCTAATCACTGAGACTCAATATGAATCAACCAAACTCAATCAATCACTGACAATCTCTAAAACTCTGACACAACTGAATCATTCATACTTTAACCAATCAACTTCAATAGATAGATCATTGTAACCAATGCACAGATCTAAGTTACATTATCATTAAGAATAAGTTGTAACCTTAAAGAGCGTACTTTAGAAGGTATACGATTTTTGGAAGAATCCAACCTGCCTGTATACGCAACATCCCTAAAGAAAACCCCCATGTAGCTCTACAAACACTTTGCTACACTTCCAGACTTCGAACATAGTCAGATATAGAGGAAACATGTGTTAGTTATTAGGTCCAACCCATCCATTATCAGATCACATAATGATAAGTCATTATGATCCTAATCCATCATTAGATTTCATCCATCAATACTGAAGCTAATCACAATAAACCAATCTGAATAAGAAGAATATTGTCACCAAAAAAATAGTCACTAGAACATAATGTAAAACCAAGAACTCTACATCAACACCTAGTACCAATTGCAACTTCAAAAATCATAGATCGCAAGATATACGCTACTTCAATGTGTCAAACATGCATGTATACGTGCTTTTACCAAGGTCAACCCGCTTATACATCTGTAAATTTTCATTCATAAATTTGCATCTATTCCAAACTTCAGTTGTAACTAGATCATAATATTTATAGATCAAAACATGCATCAGTATACAGATCTAGAATAAATATGAACAAACCATATAAATATTATTCATTCCATGTCTTAAGATCCCGATCCATCATTAGATCTTGTCCACAATCAACTGCTAGGGCTCCTCCTTGGTTCAGATCAAGCTGAGCATCATAAACTCATAACCTGCATACTTGATCTCACACTTTATCAGATATCTTATGCTTCTTCTTCTTTTTGTCTTGGCCTAATGATCTTCTCCTCCTTTCATAGTTTTAGGCCTTTCTCAATACCCTGGACTGAAACCACTTACGATCAATACCTTGGATCAATACCTAGGGTCAATACCTCAGACCAATACCATGGACCAAAATACTATGGACCAAATACCATGGACCAATACCATGGACCAAAACTTAGTTTTCCAACATGTACATTCTTTCCCTTCTCTGAAATTGCGTGTGTACATATACACGAGTTTGTCTATGGTGAACCTACATATACCTTGTTCATATACACGAATTGATATATAGTGAACCTACATGTATAGTTTTCTTTCTTCTTCTTTGTTGTTCACTTGTTATACTGTGATCTTTCATCTGAGAGAGTTTCCTTGTGAATTGATTCCTTGAAGCTTCCCTGCATTTCATCACATCTATAAATGCTAATGTCATGCATTCTATCACATTTGATATCTCTTCTGTAGATTCATCTAGTTACCATGTACAAGTGAGTTGTTCTGCTACAAGTGGCTTTCCATCAAGTACAACACATGCATCATAACGCCAACATAATTTGTGCATCTAACATTTTCTTAAGATCTTTCTCAAGAGTTGGTAGAAGAACTTGATTAATTCTTAAGAGTTTTTTTTGGTAGGGTCTAGCTTTAGTTTTCACTGGGATCTTATGTTCAATGAGGGATGTATCATAAGTCTTAAGATCAACATAGGACCAAGCAAAAACATCGTTGTATTTTTTTGAGTAACTTAAGATATTCATTTTTAACATATGGGGCTAAAGTTGTAGCTATTTTTATATTTTACACTTGTCCTTGGGTTCCAATATTGATTTCTTCTATGTCATCTTCAGGAGAAATGGATGGAGGGTTTCAAGGGACATCATTATAATCAAATAATTTTCTAAAGGAATTAATCCTCTAGGAATGAAGTTGTTTGATAAATGTTTGATGTGATGATCTACAATATTGGAATTTAATTCTGGATCATCAGTAGCTTGAGGATTGACCATATCAAGATTGTCTTCATCAATTTGCAGAAGAGAAAATTCATCTACAAGTTGAATGAAAGATTTTAGTTGTTCGTCATCCTCAAACACCTGTGAATGGTTTTGGTTATCGAGTATAGATGGCCTGTGTTTGACCTAGATTTGGTGTAACAGTTTTGTTTGATGATGATCATTAATGAGCTTCCAGAAACATCCAAAGAATCTTCATGTATGTTTTCATTTCTAGGGGCATAAGTTATGTTGAAGGCATCAAAGAAATTTTCAATAGAACCCAAAACCTCATTTCGATAAATCGTAGGATGCTTTGTTTGGAAAATATTTATAACTTGTCTTACAATTAGCTCTGAGTCAGTGAAAACACTCAGGTTGTGTACCTTTAAACTCTTGGCTAACTATAGTCCTAGAAGGAAAGCCTCATATTGTGCTACATTGTTGGTAACTTCAAGATAAATTTTACATTGGTGTGTAATGTTTTCTTTTTCTGGTGAGATTAGTACTACCCCAATGCTTATTCCATCCTTTGTACAAGAACCATGAAAGAAAAGCTTCCATACATCAATTTGATTTGATATAGGGTTTTCAATTACATCTTCAATTTTTACTTGAGATTCATGTATTGGATTTTAAGATTGTTGAAAATAGCCAAAATCTTGATCAATAACATAGATGGGGTAGTTCTTTGGTGTGCAAGAATATAACCTCTCTATACAACCTAAGTTGTTCTCCCCCATAAACTGGAATAGTGGCATAATACATGTCCATCTCAAGAGTTACCCCTAATTTGGCACAACAAGACCTTGAAAGGAGCTTTCCACATTTGGGAGGGATGTTAGTGACAACAATATCTAATATTATGATTTTTATTGGGATTTAGGCAAGAGAGACTACTAAATCCTTAATCAATCCTAAACAAGGTACCCTTTTGGAATCAAAGGTCTACAAATCATGATAGGATCTAGTCATGTCAGGATTTAAATGATCCATGATGGTTTTTGGCATGAGATTGTATGATGCTCCATAATCAAGCATACAATTGTATAACATGGAGTCATTTGTCTTTAGTGTCACATAGAAAGGGGTATTATTTCATCTACCGTATCTAAGCTAGGACCAAAGACAACTCAGGTTTTTCATCTTGAAGGCTAATAACATAACTTTCAACATCAATAGAGGTGTTTTGTATCCATTTGGAAAATTGATTTTTATACCCATGGTTTTTTGAAAGTTTTGAAAGTGGCATAAGGATCTTAACTCTTTCTAACTCCTTTTCAACATTAAATGTAGTTAAGAGAGTTTTTTCAATTTGAGTTGTATCAGTTGGTTGATTTAATGGTTGAATAGTAGTTGTCTAAGTTTCAACAAATTTGGTATGAGGTTCAATTGTTGGAGTTTTCATAGGAGGTATTCGAGGGCTAGGTCTAGGTGTAAGATCATATCTTTTGTTCATCTCTACAATTAGGAATTGAGAGATGGCATGGTATTTGGAATCTTGTGAGCATTATTGATATTCTTGAACTTGCTTATGTTGTGAAAGAGGAATAATAATGGTTTGACCAGAAGAGGTATCCATATCATTAATGTCTTTAGTGATAGTCATGGTATTGTCATCAGGTTGTTGATCATTTATCAGTAAAGGAGTTGTAACCTGCTGATCATTCCTAGGTCTTTGAAGAATTTGTAATTGCGGAGTTCTTTTGTATTGGCCTTGATTTTGATTTTGAGATTGAGTGATGTCTATTGAGCTACTCTAGGTTGAGTCTCAATATTGGAAATTCTATTGGATAGATTTATGAGAAGTGAAGTGATCTCATCAATTTTAGAATCTTCAGATTTAGCCTTTGAAGAAGTAGACGCATCTTGACTAGATTTAAGCTTTCTTTGGGCCTTTTCCTCTTTAGCTTTTAAAGTGGTTAAGGAAGCCCTATTTTCTTCCACTCCTATATCATTAGTTTGCATGTATTCAAGAGTCATTGAAGATATTTCTCTTAACATTACAACAAAATCATCTTCAAAGGCTTTTTAAAACCTAGATTTGGCTAATGCTACAGGGGGTTTGCAATCAAGGGGCATCTTAGGGTAAAGTTTGTTGAACATTTTAATAAAATCAGATACAGCTTCACCAAAGTTTCTTTTAAGTTCTTCAAACTTAGTCAAAAAGTAAAGAGCATCTTTCTTCACACCCCATTGGTTTTTGAATATATTTGTTAAACCTTCCCAAGATCTAATGGAATTTGTAGGTAACTTCCTAAATCAGGTTCTCACATTTCCCTCAAGAGATTGAAACAAACAACCTCATATAAAAATTATCTTGCTCATGTTGCGTTGTGTTATATTCTTTCCACGACTAGACCACATAGTTAACTGGGGGGTTATAGGGGGGGGGGGGGGGGGGGGCATAGCCCCCCCTTCGTTGTGCCTATTGCACAGCAGGGGGATCATGGGTGGGTGACAGCCCCCCCCTATCTAGGGGATATTAGGTTGGGCAGACCTACCTATGGTTGTGTGCATGGTTTACACACATGGTTTTGGACGTGATGGTTTTCGGTCCATGGTTTTGGATGAAATGGGTTTTGGTCCATGGTATTGGATGCTTCAACATGTATAAATATGTATTGTAACATTGAAAGGAACATAATGAAAAATCAATATAGTAGTCTCGGTTTTGGGATCCAGGGGAAAATGTCTGTGTATATTTGTTTTATGTGTTATGCTCTCACATTCCTTATTTTCTGTGTTTTAGAATTTGTATGCAGGTAATTTCTGTACGTGGTTAAAACATAAATTTGGTGTCAGAGCTATTTTGGCTTCAAGGGGACGCCTTTGTTGCTGAGGGGTTTCACTCGGGCCTGTGGTATACCGTGTTCAATGGGAGATCTATGGGATCGATTCAGTGGTGAAAGAAGATGACGAGTAGTGGAAAGATAGAGATTGAGAAATTTAATGGTCAGAGTTTTGAGTATTGGAAACTCAAGATGGAGGATCTGTTGGCAGATAAGGATCAGTGGATCACGGTAGATCTAGGTACTAAACCAATGGGAGTGTTCGATGAAGAATGGAAGAAGTTGGATTGAAAGGCTAAGATCACAATATAATTGTGTCCCTTAGATTCATCATTTCCAAATGTATCAGGGGAAGTTATGCCAATGGATTTATGGGACAAGTTAGGGACTTTGTACCAATCTATGTCTTTCGTGAATAAACTGTTCCTACAGAAAAAGCTATATAACCTCAGGATGAAAGATGGAGACTCAGTGACAGAACATCTAAATGCATTTAATACTGTGGTAAGTTAGTTATTATCTGTTGATATTAAAATTTCATATGAAGATAAGTACAACAATTTGTTGTGTTCTTTACCATATTCATGGGATAGTCTGGTTATTTCAATAGGTAGAAATGCAACTGACTTGCAGTTTGATGAAATAGTCTCATCCTTATTGACGGAGGAGATGGGACAGAAAAATATGGGGAGCCAGAATGGTGATGGCTTGTCTGTATGGGGACGGCCCCAGAACAGAAATAAAAATAATTCATCGAGTGGGAGATCTAAATCTAGAGGGAGATCTAAATCTCTAGGAAAACCTGTAAAGGTAGTTTGCTAGAAATGCAGAAAGGAAGGGCACTACAAAAGGGACTATAAGTCTAAAGATCCTGACAAAGGAAAGGGATCTGATGACACTCCTTCTTCAGAGGCAAAAACCACCTCAGATGAAGGTGGGGATGTGTAATTGGCTCCTTCAAGTACACATGTAGATCATGAGGCATGGTTGATTGACTCAGGTGCATCCTTTTCACTTCCCTCCCCATAGAGAGTGGTTCTACGAGTATGAGAAATACGATGGTGGTGATGTCTTTTTAGGGGATGATAGGAAAGCTAGAATCGTTGGTCACGAAAAATTAAAGTTGAAGTTGCAAGGTGGAAGGGTTAGAACACTTCCAAGTGTTTTGCATATTCCTGCATTGGCCATAAATCTGATTTCTGTAAACAAGCTGGATGATGGAGGTGTAAAAAAGATGTTCAAGAAGGATAACTGCAAAATTTTTCAGAGAGCACTGGTATTGATGCTCAGATTGGAACTTTGTACAAGCTACAAGGTAGCACTATTGTTATTGGGTGAAGCCGTTTTGTGGTTCCTGAAAGTGGACAAGAAAATATAGTGGTCTTTGGAGAGAAGACCATGGTGTGGCATCAAAGGCTTGGACATATTGGAGAGAAGGGCCTTTGAATACTTCATGGTAAAGGTATGGTAGAAGGTATGAGTAATAGTTCTTTGGATTTTGATTTCTGTGAAAATTGTGTATATGGGAAGCAGAATCGGGTGAGTTTCCCCTCTCGTGGTAAGAGGGCGAAACAAATATTAAGGCTTGTGCACAATGATGTGTTTGGACCTGTGAAGGTTCCATCACTGGGTAAGTCTGTGAACTATGTGTCATTTATAGATGACTTCTCAAGGACTACATGAATATATTGCCTTAAGAATAAATATGAAGTCTTTGATAGGTTTCAAGAATTTAAGGCTTTGGTGGAAAACCAGACAAAGAAGAAGATAAAGGTGTTGAGATTAGATAACGATGCAGAGTTTTGCAGTAAGGAATATGAAGAGTTCTATAAGAAGTGTGCTATAGCACGGTA
Source organism: Pinus tabuliformis (assembly GCA_031772625.1). Classification (NCBI taxonomy): domain Eukaryota; kingdom Viridiplantae; phylum Streptophyta; class Pinopsida; order Pinales; family Pinaceae; genus Pinus; species Pinus tabuliformis. The sequence continues at coordinate 1,889,872,630 of CM062817.1, read as the reverse complement.
GAAGACTACTCCATACACACCTGAGCAAAATGGAGTGGTAGAAAGAATGAATAAGACGTTGATGGAATGATCCAAAATTGGTTCCTTAAACTCTATTAAAGCTACCTGAACTCTGTAAAAGCTCATACTGAAGTTTAAAGTCTTATGGATGTTGACGCCTATTAGAAATAACCTCTGAAAAACGATAATTTGCAGCCAGCATAGAGCAACGAGGACATTCGGTCAAAGCACATTGATTAGTGGCCCATGGGGACTGTGCATGGTGCAAAAATGGCAGTTAGGAAGCTCAGACCAGAAAATGGAGGTTGTTTCTGAGGCAAAATGCTAATCGTGCATTGCTGGGAAAAACCCCTCGAGAAGGAAAAGACTGGAGCACTCGGTCATAAGGGAAGCCAGAGAACCATGGGGAAAACGCTAAAGTGATAGGTGGGTATCGCACTCCATAACCGATGGAATATTGGAGGCGTTTCGCGCGGTAAGCAGGTTTGTAAGGAGAACGAGCAATTCCATACGTTGATTGATGCATGTCTAGCAGATGAGAGAGAAAACCACTCTCATTGTGGGCTAATGATCAAGAAAGTCAACCCCGCTATAAGAGTGATAACCATAAGATCTGGAGACCCCAGATCTAACGGTGGAGATTATGCCTGATGGGAAACCGGATTCGATGGAGAAAATAAGCTTCGGCACATAAAGTTTGAAGTCCGATTGGACCGTTGATTTGGCGGATGAATCATTTCATAGAGTAACCAAAGTAACAAACCATTTGAGGAAGAGTTGGCTCAGTTCATTAGGAGACAAGTGGCCACTTCTTTGTGAAGTGTTGCAGTGATGATGATGCAGAGCAGGGAATTCCAGCACTGAGGCAGGCGATCCGAAGAGTCGGGAGAGGAAATGAACAGTCGGGGAATGGAATGGTTCTAAGAGCCACAAATAGACAGAGAGTAAAAGGGGGGAAAAGGTGAAGAGCGAGAAGACACTGAATGCGCAAAGAGTCTGGGGAATCACTCGGAGGTAGAGTGGAAAAGCCAGAGAGCTCAAATGACAACAACATATTGTTGTTGGAGTTGCTTGGAGGTCGAGAAATTCAAAGAGGCGTACAAAGGCCGAGTGAAAGAGCTTAAAAAAGGCAGAGCACGAGCTGAGAGCCAGAACCAAAGCTAGAGCCAAAGAGCTAGAGCTAGAGTTAGAGCCATAGCCAGAGCAAGAGCTAGAGTCAGAGCTAGAGCGAGTGCCAGAAGCAAGAGATGAGAGCCAGAACTAGAGCCAGAGCCACGGAGCCAGAGCTAGAGTTAGAGCCACAGCCAAAGCAAGAGCTAGAGCCAAGAGCTAGAGCAAGCACCAGAAGTGAGAGATAAGAGCTAGAACCAGAGCTGGAGCCACAGAGCTAGAGCTAGAGTTAGAGCCACAGCCAGAGCAAGAGCCAGAGCTAGAGCCAAGAGCCAGAGCTAGAAAGCCAAAGAGCTCCAAGAGCCAAGGGATAAGATGGTGCTCTGAGCCCAATGTTCCTATATAAAACATTAGAGTTAAGTGTAGGCACTTGTAAAAGAACTATTGCCATTATCCCAAAGAGCCTAAGCGAGTTGATTAGAGCTCAAGGAGATGTAGCCCAAGATATCAGGGTGAACTCCATATTATATTGTCATCTTATGTGTTTATTTTTATTGTTGCTTTAACTACTATTATATGCATTTATATATCAGTTTAAGTACCTTGCCATATCATCACAAACAACAGGTTCTAAAGTAAATAATCAGCTAAAAATAAATACAAGCGTACACCCATATTGTCAAGCATTTCTTATTTCCGCATTGGTTGATCAAATAGACTTGGGAAAATTTAAAGCTTTGGAAGTGGGAGAGGTTCTTGTAAGTTAGACAAGAAGCCTAAGAGCCCCATTTTCAGATCAGGTGGTATCAGAGCTTAAGGTTGATTAACCCCACCTTCAAATAAGGTTGTAACAGAATTCTTGATTGATAGGGCAAAGATTGCTTGTCTGAAAGGTGTTTTGATAGTTAAGGATTGGTTGCCTCATTGATTGTATGCTTGGTTGCAGACTAACTATTGCTTGAGTTTGTAGAGGTGAAGGGAAAGCTAGTGATAGCATAGTCCAGGAAGGATAAGAAGGAAGAAGGGCTGAAGGAATAATTCTATCCCAAAAGACTTCAAGGTAATCCTTGAAGCATAAGAGGTTGTTTCAAAGGGTTGCTTGAGTAAGCTCGCTAATAGTCTTGTTTGAAGTTCTTTTGTACATTTTGAAAATGACAACTTCTACAAGTGAGTTCTAAAATTCTTCTTTTCTTTCAAAGTTCCTTTAATGGAGACATGAAACAAGATTTGTCCACCATGATGGATATGGTGAGAGAAATGTATGAGGATGGAAGGAAGAGCAGTGTACTTAGAGAGCAGTTGAATTCCGTGGAGGAAGAGAAGCAGATGCTTGCTGAAAAATTGCAGGAAACGGAGAGGCAACTTCATATTGCAAGTATGAACCTGAAAATGATGCATGATTTGGAGTCACAACTCTTTATTGTGAAAGAAGCCTTGGCCAAGTATCAGCTTGAAGAAGAGGTAAACCATTCCTGTTTGTCTTCAAATTCTTCTAAGAATGCTTATATTGGTTCTTTTGAAAAACATACTAGAGGCATAGGTTCCAAGCTAATGTCCAAGATGAGATATGAAGGAAAAGGATTGGGCAAACATGCACAAGGCATTGTTGAGCCAATAATGGTTGAGGAAAGGCCTAAGTATTTGGGCCTTGGCTATGGACAGTCTTATGGAGAGATTTCCAAAGCTGCCATGAAGGCCATTGAAACAGTTCCAAAAAGGAGTTTCATTACAGGTCCTCTACCTTAGAAGTGTGAGGATTGTGTTAAGGAGGAACGCCATAGCTTGAAACATTATTTGCATGATGCAGGTGTTCAGAAGCACAAACTTGAACTACAGAGTTGTGGAAACTTTGACAACCTTGAAGAAAGTGATAGTTTTCCAAAGGGAGCTGCTTCTTGATTTGTCTCACCTCCTCCTAAGCAATAAAGGTGAAAGAGGAAGGTATAAATCTGGTTCTAAACACATTCCTTTTGATTTTGTAAAGCATGGAAAAAGAATTGCATGTTCTTTTTGTGGTTTGGATAACCATTATGTTTGTAGATGTTGGAAGAGTATGGCTGCATATAGGAAACTTTTGAAGGAAAAGAAGCAAGCAGCCAAAGGTCCACAGGACAAGGCAAATCATGCTATCAAAAGAATGCACGTGTGTTGCACTTACTGCCATAAGCAAGGGCATCTTGTTGAAAGGTGTTGGAATTTGAATCCAGTGCTACTTCCACCAAAGATAAAGGAGAAAATGGAAAAAGAAAATGGCAGGAATGGAAATAAAGATTCCATAATTGATGTGGTTCAGGATGACTCACATATTGATGCTGATGTGCAAACAAAGGAGGGACCTTTGAAATGGATTGGTAAGAAATGGTTAGAATTCTTATCCAATTAAGGTTGCATGTCTAGTGATGCATATGTTTGCATTTCTTTGTGGAATAAATGCAAGTTATAAAATCTTACTAAAATGGTAAAGAGAAATACGTTGGGTAGGAAAATCACTTTATTTATGCAACAATATGTTCATTTTAGCTTCGAAAGTACAGTGTGCTTAGGCAAAAGTTGATAGATGGAATGCATTCCTAAGTATTAGATGCATGTGATGCTGGCTTGGGAGAAGTTAACTCGGTTCCTAAAATGGAAATAAGGATGAACTGTTTCATCATTTGGAAACGAGTCCTAAAGGTCTTTTTCCTACATGCTTGACCTGAAGGGTCATTTGTTGTAAAGGCATGTTTTATTGGCTTGTAATTTGTATGTAGATGTAAGACATGGAAGGATTCACAAGATGTGAAATCTGTTTCTTTGTTGAAGCAGGAGTTAGCCCATGTAGTTGTTGTCTGTATGCCTGCTGTTGTTAACAATTGTTGTTGGCAACTTTTCAAATAGGTAGAAATGAAATTTTGTGGAGAAGATGTACTTCACATTTGTTTGAACCACCTTGGATCAAGGATCAAGGAAAAGAAGCTCAAACTACCTTCTGTAAACTTCACAACAGAAGTTTTGCATGAAGTCAATGAGGAAAACTGTTTTTCCCAAGATGACCAACCCATCCAAGAAGGGAAGTGGTCAGAGATTTTGGCTCAGAGGCACTAAGCAAAGGCAAGTGTAGGGAGGCTGAAAGAAGAGGGTGTTGTTACTCTCATTTACTACTCAAATCAGTATATCAGTCTTTTGGTGGACCAAAATTTCTTTTAGTGGGAAGGTGTGATTCAAAATTAGATCCTTAAACTCTCTTAAAGCTACCCGAACTATGTAAAAGCTCCTACCAAAGTTTAAAGTATTATGGATGTCCAAGCCTATCAAAAATAACATCTGAACAATGATAATTTGCAGCTAGCATAGAGCAACAAGAACCTTTGGTCAAAGCACACTAACCGATGGCCCATGTGGACTGTGCATGGTGCAAAAATGGTAGTTAAGAGGCTCAGACCAGAAAACAGAGGCTGTTTCTGAGGCAAAGCGCTAATCATGCATCACTGAGAAAACCCCTCGAGAAGGATAAGCCTTGAGCGCTCAGTCACAAGGGAAGCCAGAGAACCATGGGGAAAATGCTGAAGTGCTAGGTGGGTCCCATGCTTGAACACTAGTAGAATATCAGAGGCGTTTCAAGTGGTAAGAAGGTTTGTCAAGAGAATGAGCGATTCCATATGTTGATTGACGCATGTCCGGCGGATGAGAGAGAAAACTGCTCTCATCGAGGGCTAACAGTCGAGCAAGTCAATCGCACGATAAGAGCAATAACCGTAGGATCTTGTCATGCGGAAAGAGTCAATTTTGCGGACAAAACCGACCTCCCTAGAAGCTAAGGCTTTCTAGTGACAAACAAGACAATTTAATCCTATCTTTCTCTAAACATGCATTAAAAGACAAGCAATCAGATGTTTTGAAACATACCTTTAGTCCAACTCTTGGTTGTTGTAGTCCAGCCAAGTCAATCCAGATGAGCTCCTCCTTCTCTTCGAAACCTGCGTTCACCAACAAGAAAACAATTAAATAATACTTGAATAGCTCATAAAACAATACATGTTCATCATACAGACCAAGGAATATATGAAACAAACTATATAAAATAACTCGTTGAGAAAAACGAACTGAATTGTATTAAAGTGGAAACAAAGAAACCATTACAACCAGGCCTTGGTGTTGTGCAGGTCCCTCCTAGGGTCCAGCAAGAGTTCTCCTTTACTTTGATAAGCTCACCCACTTCCAAATGAAGCTAAGAAAGGATGGGTATCTCTCCTCTCAAGCTCTATAAGGGAGTCCTAATTCCAGCAACATCTACCCTTAGGAATGTTCAGCTTTCAACCTCCTCTCCCTCTGGCCCAGGACCTGTATTTATAGTTTTTAGGAGGAAGTTAATCAGTTCCACCATGAATGGGATAAGCCCCTCTTTCAATGGGATAGCTCCACTCTTCATGGGATAAGTTCCTCCTTTATTGGGGTGCATGAACCAACTGGAGGCGCTCCATCCTCGTCAAACAAACTTCTAGAAGGCTCTAGAATCAACCACAAGTAAATTTTTTGGAGTAAAACTTGCACCTTTTGATCTTTACAGGAGTACGCACCCATGGCTTTACATACAGAGCGTACAAGTACGCGGGTCTTGTGAACTTGGGGTGCGTACCCGCAGGTAAAGATAAGAGAAACTGTGTAACCAGAGTTTTATTGATTTTGAGGACTTTTCTTTCTTTCTTGGAGTTTGACATGAGGAGCAGAGGTATAAGACTTGCCAAGGAGGATAGTATGGCAGGTGATGGAGCCATACTAACTGCAAATAGTCATGGCGACAAATTTTAGTGTAACAGATTGCCCCCTAAAGTGCGAAGCCTGTAGTAGATTAGGGTTTCATATCATCTAGGAAGGGTGAAGTGCTTTATAATTTCAAGGATTATCTCATGGAGAGCCCAGTCAGAACCTGCAAGTATTCAACACAAAATACATGTATGAGATTATATCATCGCTGAGGTAGACATTCCCATACTCAGATCAAAAACTTTAACTAACAGACTAACTACTGCTCTAATACAAGAATGATTTCGCAGTACATCATAATCATAGACTCATGTAGGCACAGTATGGATGCATCGATATGTTTATAGTTGGTCTACTATATAATGAATAAAAAAATTCTCGCAGCCTGGATGGTGGAAACTAGATCCAGGGTCTTCATTTCTACTTCCCGAAATAGTACGATCCTATCCATGCGAATAAATGAGTTGATGTCAAGCATGGTAGAAACCACTTGATTACCAGTCAATGATGTAAATTGTTAACAAGTGTGAGAGAGACCACCAGTGATGTCAATGGTTCTCAAATTACCCAGTACAATCCATGAGATGTGAATGAGTGAGTTGATGTCGAACATGTCACAGAATCCTTCGATCGAAATTCAATGATGTAAAATGTCGTCAAAGGCGAGAAACCTCCCATTGATGCATGCAAATTTCAAGGTACTGACGATTACTAGGTCATCTTTCTAGATAATGTGCTGATGTCGATAGAAAGAGACCCGTTGCAGGCAAGCCCACAACACGAAATCACAGATCAAGTTGAAGAAATGTTGCTGTAAGGACTGACTCAGGGATGGTCAAGATGGATGACAGGTATGTTGCAGATGAATGTTTTGTTTGCAGACCTCTTGAACAGATAACGACACAACAAATGGCTTGGTGATGAATGACTAAAAGTTAATACCTGGAACCCGGCTGAAGACTTTCAATGTGGTTTGATTAACTGTGAGGAAAAAGATTTCCCAACCCAGGTGAATGAAATGTGTCGTGTTCAAGAGTGGTAATAAGGTTTCTCTGAGACAAAGGATAACAGTTCGGTTCATTTTTCTCTCTTTTCCCCCACCATTTCTGGCAAGTACCTCTTTATTTTTGACAAGCTTGAGGAGGATAACATTTGCTTGATTATAAGCTCATCCTTCGGATGAGTCCAACTTAGTTTAGATTCGGACCCTAAGAAGGAGTGATTCGTTCTTGTTTGTAATCGAACAGGTCCTTTACTATGAAATTTTAACGAGTCTAGTATAGGAGAAACTTGACGTTTTTCAATTTTAGAGAGTCTGAAAAACTTAAGAAGACTCCAGGGTTGACCTTTTTCGTAGATTTGTGTCTCCCAAGCCCGAAAAAGTATAAAATAATACTTGAGAGAACCGCTTGATCTTTCGACCAAGGAGTACTTTCATGATTAGTGTCTCTGACCTGAAAAGTAAAAAGCAATCAAGGACACGTCGTTTTATTTCCAATATCGAATTTGAAACGACAAAAATTCGGCAATCTTTTCTTGTTTTTATGGTCAAAAAAGGGCTATAAGAAGACCGTCTTTTAATTCCATTTTAACGAGTGTAAAAGAAACGCTCGGCAATCTTTTCATGTTTTAGTAGTCAGAAAAGGGCTTAAAAGATGACTTTGGTATTTTTGTTTGTGAAAAATGACAATTTTCCCTGTAAATCCTTTTTATCCTACACAAAAACCAACACATTACTCATACCTGTTTAAAGATAGATAAAAATACATTGAAAATACCTTTTCATGGTGGAAAATAAACAAATTTACCATTCATTTACTCAAAAAACCTATAAAAAAGGGTTTTACCAATTCATTTTTACCGTTTTACTGTTGAGGAGAGAAAAAGGGCTTTTTGCAAGAAATTTCCCGTGGAGATTGCGGAGAATCCGACCGTCAAACCGAGCGCCATCTCACCAGGTATTCTACAACATCCTTCTCTTTATTTCCATCCATTTAGAATTCATTTTTAGGTCTTAATTTCATTTTTTGGAGGCCTTGGGATTTCAAGGTGCGCCTTTCGGGGTACGCAGGTTCTGCACTGCTGACCTGCGTACCCCGATATTTTCTCAGTGGGGAAAATACTGGGTGTACGCACCTGGCCTTAAGGCAACCTGCGTACATACGCTCTGTTCCTAAAAGGCTGGGTGCGTACCCCACAAAACGCGTTTTGTAACCTCCATTGCTCCAAAATGGACGAAAATTTTAAAATCTTATGGACTCTAACAAATGTTTTATGGTGTGTAGATTTCCCACCATGCTTGATTGGCGCGAAAGAGAACACGAGGATGTCGATTTAGCCACCATTAATCATCAACCTTCCATTGATGCTTTGAAAGCATGTGGACTATACAAATACTGGGCCATACCAGGCATGAGGGCCCAGGTGGGATTCTTAGAGTGGCTGGTCGAAAGGTGGAATGTTCAGGATCAATGCTTTTACATTGGAGGGCACCAGCTCGAGATAGAGCCCTCAGATATTTACTTTCTCACTGGTTTTCCCAAAAGGGGTGAACAATTGACTCTGTTCAGGACTAGGTCGAGTGGCCAGTCCATCGCTAGTCTCCGACTAGAGTGGTGCAACACACAGAACCAGGAGAAGGGGATAGATATCAAAACCATATCCCGACCTGAACTCATGGTAATTTCCTTTACAGTTACCAGGCTTTGCGGCGCTGCCGCTTTGCACATTGCCACCGGGTCCCAAATGCAGATGGCGATAGACTGCTATCAGGGGACCATTTTCAACTGGTGCGATGCTGTGTTGGTCAATCTGAAGGGCCAACTGACTAGGGTTAAAAACGAACAACTGAAGACTTTTGGGTATGGGCCTTTAGTTATGAGTTATTCCCTAGAGAGGGTTCTGATGCCGTGCCCACAGCATCTCACTGTTGAGATTGGGGCTCCCCGAGAGCCTAAGTTGATACGATGGGTTGCGGTGATGGCCCGTCATCCTGACGAGGGAGCAGCGGTTGTTCGATTTACGCCAGAGTATTTTCACTGGTTGGAGGACCAGGTCTTCTCTATTCATGATTTTTTGTATGCCGAAGAGGATTTTCATGGAGGTCCGGACATGATTCTTCCATAGGGAGAACAATGGGATGACACAGGTACTTCATTTTCACAAGTTTTTTAAATTATCTACTTTTTTGTTGTTTTTATATCGTCTCAAAACTGACAGTGACAATTTTTAAAATGCAGATGTAGGCCCACGCCGACCGACCAATCTCCGGCCTTTCGAGAGGAGACTGTCAGTTGCACCGTTACGGGCCCCACAGGATGCGGCCGCAAAGACCTTAGCTGAGTTGGAGCATGACCTAGAGCGCCTTACAGCAGACATGCCAGAGACGACTATAGATGATATTCCTATCAGACTTCAGTGCTTTGTATTCGGAGTCCCAGGACCTTTTAGATGGTTCTTGTGTAGGGTGGTGCGTGCAGTGGTGTCGTATAGAGATCATCACCAGTGATTGGATGGTCATTTTGTAGACACATGTGACATTTTGGTTTTTTGTACTTATCATTTTTGCCGATCATAAGGTGTTTTTCAACCTATGATCGAAGACGATGTATTTTTTGACACACTTCTATCTATCTATATATATATATATATATCATTATTACCGGCTTATCTTGTTAAACATGTATGATGAAATGTTTTTGAATTTACATGTATGATTATCGCAAATGTCTATTTAACATTCGAGAAGCAATTGCATCTGCCAATGTATTTAAAGACCTTGGAATATGTTGATATTCAATGTAATCAAACTCATGTTCCAAGAGATGCACTCTCAAAAATAATCTTAATAACACTGGATTTCTAATGGCATACACTCTATTAAGATGTAATACAACGAGTTCAGAATCTAACCTCACTATCAAACGTCGAATCCCAAATGAAATAGATTTGGACAATAACTCAATCACTGCACTGTATTCTGCAATGTTGTTTGTTGTTTGACCGAGGCTCACCCCATGCATAGAAACTAACTCGTTAGAGGGCAAATAAATAACCCAAGCTGCGGAAGAGATATTCTGTGTACTACGACAAGCACCATCAGCAAATCCGATGTATGTTTGGAGAGGCATCAACATCTGCAATATCAAGAGTAAAACCAAGATAAGCCAGAATAATGATGAAAACACACTTTCTAAGCTAAGCACACTGTCTAAACTAACAAACACACTAGCTAGAAAGAAAAACCTAACCTAACTAAAATCTCCATACCCATCATTTAAGCATAATACCTCTTTAGGTAAAGTCCATTTCTGGGTTTACCCAAAGAGTCCCCATCAAAGTCAACCAGCTCATAGGCCCCTTTTGTTAGCTTTCGCTTGACAATGTAGGGCCCATGCCACATAGGAACGAATTTTCCAGCACCTAATTTATCGTTTGCTTGATCATATAATAGCACTAGGTCTCCTTCCGAAAAATTTCGAGGGGTCACATTTCGATCATACTGAGCTTTCATTTGTTTTGCGTGAGTCTCGATCGCCAATGCAGCGTCACGTCGAGTCTCATCTAATTGAGCTAAGTACAATAAACGCTTCTCCTCTTCGGAAGTAGCTGGAAGTAATTCGACAACCATTTGAAGTGACGAGATTTCACATTCAATGGGCAGCACAGCTTCCAAACCATAAATTAGTTGGAAAGGAGTGAACCCTATTGATGTTTTCACTGAGGTTCGGTATGCCCATAGCGTTGAAAATAACATGTTGTGCCAATTCGACCGATGAATACCAATGATTCGTCGGATCATGACAACTAGAACTTTGTTGATAGAATCAACCAGACCGTTGGCTTGTGGATAATAAGGAGTAAAGCTATCGTGGTGCAAACCAAGCTGGCCTATAAGTTCGGTCATCATAACGTTTTGAAAATGGCGCCCATGGTCAGTGATGATCGCTTATGGGACACAAAACCTAGCAATAATGTGATGGAATACGAAAATTACAGTTGTCTTGCCGTCTGCCTCGAATGTAGGCATCGCCTTGGCCCATTTAGTAAAATAATCAACCGCGAGGATGATATACGCATGCCCCCCGGCCGAGTGAGGGTTACAAGTAATAAAATCGATACCCCATTTGGCAAAAGGACCAACGCCAATTATAGGTTGGAGAGGAGCAGGTGGTGCGCGCATCTTTCGATCAAACACCTGACAGTTGTGGCATTTTTGGATCGTAACAATACAATCTTTGAATAAAGACGGCCAGAAGTAGCCAGCACGCAATATCTTTTGGGCTGTGGCATACCTAGACATATGAACACCACACGCTCCAGAGTGACAGTCATTCAAAACCCTCTCCGCCTCTTCATGAGTTAAGCAACGTCGAAAAACCAAGTCTGCCCCACGGCGATAAAGAGTATCTCCAATAATTTTGAACTGTTGGGACTGGAATCGAATTTTTCGACGCTCCGACTTTGAAAATTCGGGCCGAAAGGTTTGGGTCTGGAGATAGACGATTATATCCCCATACCACGGATCTAAAGTTCTGATGAGAAACAAAGATTCGTCCGCAATGGACTCCTCTACCATAGTTTCTGTGTCAGTACGTAGGAAATCACACATTAACTCCACGAAAACTAAGGATTTCTGAGACTTGGATTTCTCAAACTCCAAATCGAACTCTTGTAGGATAACGATCCATTTAGAGTACTTGCCCCCTAGCATTTTTTTAGTCAAAATATAGATCATAGGGTTGAGATCCGAAATAACTGTAGTTTTGTGAAGTAAAATGTAGTGACAGAAACGCTGGACAGCTTGAACGGCTGCCAGGGCCAATTTCTCCACATGTGAATATTTTAGCTCAGTTGGATTTAAGGTCCGACTAAGATAATATATCACATGTTCCGTTCCGAATTCATCTTCCTGGACTAACACCATTCCAATGGTGGAATGCGAAGCTGCGAGGTATAAGAATTAGTCCTGGTTGTAGTTGGGAGGATGTAGCAATGGTGCATGGGTCAACGCGTGCTTAAGTGCATCAAAATATTTCTGAGCTATCTCATCCCAAGAGAATTGAGCGTTTTGTTTCAACAACCGGGTAAAACCCTTAGTGACCTCGGCGTAGTTTGGAATGAATCGACGTAAAAAGTTTGCTTTCCCCTGCAAACTTTGGAGTTGGCGCAGACTCGAAGGAGGAGGCAATTTGATGATAGCTTCAACCTTCGAGGGATCAACGCGAATGCTGGCTTTTGAAACAACAAATCCCAGTAATCAACCCGCTTCTATACAGAAGACACACATGTGCGGATTCAACCGAATACGATAATGCCTACACCTCATGAAAATTGCTCGTAAATGGACAAGGTGATCAGCTCGATGTAAGGAATGAGTAGGAAAATCATCGAGGTAGGGTTGCACAATGTGTTTGATGTCATGAAATTCATAATACATCGCCCTTTGAAAAGTGGCTTCGACATTCTTGAGCCCAAAAGGTAATTTGCAGTAAGCAAACGTCCCGCATGGACAAATGAATGCCGTTTTTGGTTGATCGGCAGGTAGAATATTAATTTGATTATAACCGGAAAAACCATCCATAAAGGAAAACATTTCACTTCCGGCACAATCGTCAATGATTTGATCGATATAGGGCGTTGGGTAGTTGTCTTTTGGACAAGCTCGATTAATATCCCTATAGTCGATGCATATTCTTATTGTTCCCTGTTTCTTGTTAACTGGAACAATATTCGATACCCAATCCGTTAACAGGATCGGATAAATGAAACCTGCTTTCAACAGCTTCTCGACTTCTGCTTTAATAGCAGCCGCTTTTCGAGGGTGAATCTGACGCAAACGTTGCCGGATGGGTTTAGCGTCCGGGTAAGTTTTGATCTCATGGACAACAATCGCGGTGTCAATTCCTGGCATTTCCTCATAGGACCAGGCAAACACGTCGCGGAATTCTTGGAATAGGGCCTTGTAAGTTTGGATTTCATCATCTGTACACGAGGCACCTATATGAATGTTCTCAACAATTCCGGGCTTCACTGAAATGTCAATGGGAATAGTTTGAGAGATATTCCCCAAATTCAGCTCTGAATCAGGATATTTCATTGGATTCTGAGCTTATTTGACATATTCAGCGTTAAATATTGAGGAGAAATCATTTTCTAAATGGTCATCCTCAGGTAAGAACGAAGATCTATGATGAAGATCTTTCCATGGTAAATCATCTACACATAGGACTTCACGAAGTTGTTCGTCAGATGACACAACTTCGGGAAATGCTATTAACTCCGAGGTTGATGCAAAAAGTGATTCCTCACAGACCACATTCATTTGGTCGATTTTGGTTGAACGCGCGTCGGTAAAAGACTGCACGGCTTCGTAAGCAATTTCATATGGACTTAGAGGCATAGAATCACCGAATGAGTCCATATCAGATTCAGAAGGAACAATCCAAGGATCGTCGTAAATAATGGTGTCTGATGTAATCATATGAATAGATGCGAACGAATATGATGCGTTGATTGGAGGAAAAGGAAAAGTTCCCAGTAAATCGGAATCTTTAACTAATCCTATGCCAACGTCCCTGTAAGGGATAGTCATTTCACCGACATGCTGGATACTCTCTAAAGAGGCTGGGTCGGACGAAAAATAAGTCAGCTGGTCTATGGTCACGATCTTGCCATTATATGGAAACTTTATTACTCGGAAGAGAGATGAAACGACCGTTGTCATAGCATAAGACCAACTTCGACCCAAAAGAAGGTTGTAGTCCAGAGGGGCATCAACCACCTCAACATCTAGAGTAACGGTTTTTCCTTCAACCTCTATAGGAAAATCCTATAGAATGCCAAGCGGACGGAAACCACGGCCATCAAAGGCCTTAAGGATGGTCGGGGATTGGTTCAGCGAAGGAGAACCAAGCGATCTCCAACACTGAATCGACATAATACATGTAGAAGCTCCTTCATCAACTACAGTCCAATGAATAGGCCTGTTTTTGACTATCACTGGGATCTGGAAAGCCATTAGATGAGGTAAACGTGGTGTACTATTTTCTAGATCAAATATTATTAGGTTCGGGTCCTGCACATCAACAGCTCCGATAGCCGAAAAAAGTAATTTTCGTTGTGCTGGACATGATTGCAGCACTTCCAAAGCCGACATCGCTGAGGGTGAAACAACTAAATCCTCAACAATGTTATAATTCTGGGCCACTCTCACGTGTGGATTGAAAGCAGACTTTCGAAGTATACCCTTGGCGGGCGGTTTGATTACTAAGTCTGGGTTAGGCTTCTCGATCTGTAGTGGATCGGAGCCGGGAGCTGAGGTTGATGGATTAGAACGAGAAGATTTTGCTTCCTTGCCATCAACAGGACTTTTACTACCATAATCTTGCAATCGAGTCACAATCCTCACATGAGACAACATCAAGATGGGTTGCTCACTGGCACTTGAGGAAGAACCTATCATTTTACTCTCCTTCTTTGGAAATGGATCTTTCAAAACAGCAGGAGTTGGGGAACCCTTGACTATTTTCACAACCTCGGCTCGATGTGGACAATCTCTTGTAAAATGATCCTCTTCACAAATAAGACAAGGATATCGAGGTTTGCGCTTTTCGTCATTGGTTTCCGACTTTTGTATTTTCTCCTTCAGAGCCTTGTCTGCTTTATTCTTCTTCTTGCCCTTCTTCTTTCCACCGGATTTTGATTTGGCCGTAGATGACTCTACAGCGTGAATATCGACGGAAATTTCGGGAGAAGACTCTCCTGTCGGGGAATCAGGCAAGGTGATTATAGGAGAAGAATTCTTAGAGGATTTCTTCTTGCTCTTTGTGTTCACCGTACCAATCATACCATCAGCGGCATGAGATCCTGAAGGAGCAGCAGCGATTTGATTCAACTTAGGAAGATCTGGGATCTTCTCGTGTAACGTACCCGACCGAGTATAAACTAAGTCAAGGTACTGCGCTTGAGAAATGACTTGCTCCTCAGTAACTACTCCGGCCTTAGCTACATCTGCAGTAACCTTCGGTAACAATGATTTAACAAACCATTCAGCTAAGATTTGGTCTGCGATAAAAAATTTCACTAACCTTCTTCGACGTCTCCATTCATGAATATGATCAGAAATATATGTAGACGTTGATTGTTTTAGTGAAGTTAGTAACTCCGTGCCATTATCTTATCTGATCGACAACTGAAAGTGAGTTAAGAACGAAGTAGCTAACTGGCTAAAATTGTAAAAAGAGGCCCGTGGTAACTCAATGTACCACTTGGCCGCGAGACTAATGAGTGTACGCTGGAAAAGACGTAAGCGGGTCGAATCATCCGAGATGGAATTAGAGGCACACTAGAGGTGGTAAGTCATCACATGATTCGACGGGTCCTCTCCAGACTTACCTTCGAACTTGGGTATGTCACTGGGCAACTTATTTGGCATTGGCGGCCAAAATGGAAGATAATTGATTGGATCATTCGTGAGGCGTGACAAGTCTGGTAAATCCAAAGTTGCAATAAATGGTAATTGCCGATTAGGATCCTGTTGTGCCCTACAACAACCCCCCATTTCATAACATTTTTATGACAAACAATTTACATATGAAATGGGTCCCTTTTAAAATTTTTAATCGGCATTAATAAACTTGTTCAAATAAGGTATGATAATCAAATGAATTTATGCATAAAACCCTTGTTGAACAAATGATAAGCAATTTTTGGTTAAGTCCAAAAAAGTAATCGCAAGTTTGGTTGCCATCTTGGTTTTTCCCGATGCGATATCGCTATCGGCCATCGGCAATAGCCAATGCACACACAAAAAAGGTACACGCCTTTTCCCCGATGCGACGCGATATCGGCGATCAATTATCGGCGCTATTTCTTGTGAAAAATGTTTTGAAGCTTTTACCCGATGCGATATCGCATATCGGCAGTCGGTACAATCCTACGCATTTTCATAAGACGTTCATATCTTCTCCCCGATGCGATATCGCTATCGGCATTCGCTATCGGCATTCGCTAAAGCAATTGATACACATTCAGGGGTTATTTTCGCACGCCGAATGCGATATCGCTATCGGCGTTCGCTAAAGAACTTTCCCAAGTGATAACGCTACACACACTTCGATGCGATGTGATGATGCTTAATGATGACCTCAGTTCCAAAAGGTGATTATTTCAAAGCATTAAAAGTTATATTTAAACTTGATTTGACAAAAGCACAAATTTCAAAATGCCGTTAAGTGAAGGGATAAGGTAATGCATGCGTATTTAAAGCTTTTCCCCTTCGAATTAACGAGCAATTACGATTAGACCTTTGAAGAAATCTATTGCACACTTTAAGGGGTCATTCGGTTTAATAACTTAAGTAATGGTCATTTATGGAGCTGCAGGCTGTAAAATCATCATCATTGCATATACGGTGCCTTCTCAAATCATTAGATCCGCAGCCTCTTTTGGAAATAATCTCACCACGCTTCAAATAATATATCTATCCCGTTATGGATTGTCATTGTTATTTCTTTGTTACGATTTCTCTTGCCTTTGTGTAGAATTCAATTGACGAGAGAAGTCTGAACATGATGGGAAAGAAGTTCAAGAAGGTGGCAGGTTCTACTGCAACACCTGTCTCAGGCCAAGCTGCTACAGTTTCGAGGAAAGGCCTGATCTCAGACACTACATGCACTGGTCTTCCTGGTACTACATGGCAAGGGACATACAATTTGCTAGAAGGAGAACAACCAGAGGCGACAGTAACGGAGGCAAGTGTGGATGAACTTAGAAAGTCTGAGGCAACTCTTAAGGATTTGGATGATTCATTTCTGCACAGAATAGCAGCCAGAGAACAAGTCTTGCCTTATACTGATGTAGTACGTTGGGCAATTGAAGAGATTACTCTTACTAATAGAACCTTCCATACTAAGGATGGAAGGATTTTCGGTTCTTTCAAGCCTGACGACTTAAGGCGGATGTATCATTTGCCCAATCCCGAGCAATCCTATACCAGAACCTTTGTGGAGAAATTCGCCAGAGAAAATGAATCACCATCCGAACTTCTCCGAGATTGGAGGCAAAATCCAGCAAAACACAAGCAAGATATGTCGAGTAAGTACTCCAATGCTTCTTTGGCTTCACCTTACTGTTATGCTGGAATTATGATGTGTAGATTGTGGGGATATCATGATTCTGCAAATATCCATGTTGATATGGTTCCTTTAATGGACGCGGCCGTCAATAGTATAATCATGGATTCGGCCACTATTCTGTCTGATAAGTTGGTCTTAGCTATTCATGACTTTAGGGCCAAAACCAGAGTCACCGAAAGAAAAATCCCCCCCTTCTATTACTCTGCCTACATTATGGATACCCTTTGTTTTAATTCTGAATTTCCTGTCCTTGGTTGGAGATGGACAACCCATGACCCAACACCTATTCATTTGTATCATCGCAAATTGTGGAAACCTTCTCATAAAGACCATTTATATCAAATTTGCAATGGTTTTATGGTTCCCGTTCACTATTCTATCTTTGACAGACCTATCCCTAGAATTTCTTATGAAGCCTCTTTTGACCTACCAGCCGTAGCCCATTGGTTCGGCGAAGAATGTTTTTCCTATATCAGAGTTTTTGGAAGCAAGGCTAGGCCACATGTCCTTCCTTTGTACATGCCAGACAAATTGCTAGCCCGAGAAATCTCCTATCAAATCATGTCTGAGGGTGTAACACAAACTCTCAAAGAAGAGAAGAAGAAAGGATGGCCATCTTTTCCCATAAGAATTGGAGTTTTTACGCTGCTAAATTATAAGCATGCAGAAAAGGAAGCAGCAAAACTCCAAAAAGTATCTCTAGCTTCTATTCCAAACAGACTCTATGACCCGAAAAAGACTGCTTTCATTGCCTTAGAACAGGCTAAGCTGACAAAGGTCGTTCATCAAGAAGACCTATTTGACGACTTGTTCATGGGTGCCGATTCAATAAGCCAAGTCAGACAACTTGCTGCAATGAGATATGAAGATGTGGAATTAGCTGAATTTAATAAACTTAGAAAGCAAAGGTTGCAAACTTTGCCTCTAGAGTTATTATCCATGACCCCAACTTCATCCTCAAACGAGCCTGATCAGCTGGAAGTGAATTCACCTCTCGTTACCATTAGAGAACAGGGGGAAATGCAAAACAAGCTGCAGGCAGATCGCCAGCAAGAGGCACAAATTGAAGAAAAGCAAAGAAGGCAAAGGGAGCAAGAAGAGAAAAGAAGGCAAAGGGAGCAGGAAGAACAAAGGAAAAGAGAGGAAGAAGAAAAAGAAAAGAAAGAACTGGAAGATAGGCAGAAAAAGGAATTAGAGGAACAACAACAGAGAATACAAGAGGAGCAACAACGCGAGGCGTTCCAGGAACAACAGAGGATTGAGAAAGAAAAAGAACAGAGTAAACAAATCTCTGTTGATACTGAATTGATTAATGAATGCAACCAATTCGATTCCATTATAAGTGGTAAGGAAGCCTCCAAGGACTCAGATGTTTCAAAGACTCCCGATACTACTGTTTCTCCGGTTCTTGAAGGAACTAGCGGCACACCCACAGCACAGAACGTTGAGGAAGTTACTCAGAATCCATCTGATCAAGTTGATCTTCAGGTAGAGGAAATTCCTCCTCTAGACATCTTCTACAGCCCTAAGCATAAAGCCGTTGTAAGACGCTCAAGGAAGAGGCGAAGGCTTGATCAACCTTCTGTTTCAAATGAGCAAACAATCACGGGCAATGTCGTCTGGAAGGGAGAATTAAGTCCCTCTGAAGATTTGACAAAGCTGTCGCAATTTGCGGGAGCTTATTCAGCGGCAACCATTGACAAAGCATCCGAAGTGAGTCTTCTTTTGAAGACTAAAGAGCATGAGATATATGCATTGCAAGAAGAAGTGATAGAAGCAAAGAATAAGGCAGCATAGGCAAAAGAACAATTGCTGGCTCAACAACAAGAGAATCATTTGTTAACCCAGCAAATTGAGAAGCTGAGGATAGACCAAAGTGACAAAAGAGCGCAAGAATTGTCAGAGGCATTATCCCAGTTGGAGGCATCGAATGAGCTGTTAATGAAATCTAAAGAGGATCAAATAGTTCAGCTCTCAGCACAGCTTGAAGGTATCAAAGGTGCCAAGAGTATTGATGATTTCAGAGCAGAGGCAACTCTGATAAATGGTGCATTGATATCTCAGACCAGACTTTTGTGCCAACAACTAGTTGAAGCTGAGACACTCTGTGACACATCTACAGCAATATGTGAACAAATCGAGAAAGCCAGGACTAACTTGGATCAGGCCGAAGATGACATAATAGAGTATATTGAATGGCAAGATACTCCAGAAGGGCAAGCTGCTAATTTAGCCCGAATCAGTGTAACTTACAAGAACATACTTTTCATGGAATGGGAAACACAGGTAATGAAGGCAGAGAGGGCAGCATCCAGATGCAAAACGATTTCCAAAAACATGATCAATCTAGTCAATGATACATTGTATCTGGCAAACATGATTTCACAATGTACACCTGGAAACATAACAACCGCAAATATGCTGGAGCATAGGAATTATCCTGAGCTTGAAACACAAAGGCGGTTAATTGCTGGAGTAAATACCTTGACTGCCGACGCATACTGGCTTTTCTTGATTAAACCACATTCTCAAAGGTCGGCCCTTAACTGCCTAACAGATGCTCTCCGATACCTGATTGCCGATTTCCAAGATGCCACATATGATGCACAACTGACTTCTCGCCTCAATACTCCACCAGAAGTAGAGCCAATGCTGGCGATATGTCAGCGAAAGAGTAAAGGCAAAGAGACAGCTGACTGAAGCATCGCCGCCGACTGCCGAATCACCCAAATGCAAAATGATATGTGTTGATGCCGATTTCTTAGTTTTTAGTTTTTAGATATTTAATAGTTAGATTAGCATAGTATTTATAGACCCTTTCATTGTTTTGGAAAGGGTCGTAAAAATTTTGTAAAAGACTTAAAGGCTGAAGTTTGCATTATTGTGCTTCAGTCTATATTCTTTTTGAAACTCGACCACTGGTCCTTAATTTTACTTGGAATGCTGTTTAAGTAAATTGTGCACTATTGTCGTTTGCTTGGAATGCTTTCTGGTTGGAAGGAAGGACCGCGACATAGCGATTAATATATTGGATTGATCAAACAGCTTGCATGGTACTATTATCTATATCTGTTCTCTTTTTAGTTATATGAATTGCTGTGTTATTACTTTGCTATTATTGAATACATGTATGTAATACAACAACAAGTCTGCATTTCATATCACTATTGAATGTTTTGTGATTTGTTATCTTTCACTCATGTATGTATCAATGATATAAATGACTGAGTGCAGTAATTCGCTATTATAGCTCTGCGTAACTACTTACGCAGAGCAATCTCAAATGATTAAACATCTATGCTTGTTGTTAGTGTCATCTATATGCCTGTCATTAAGCATAGGTTATCAAACGCTGCACTGTCTGAATTGATAAGTCCCGGGATTAGCTTATAGTTTTTGTATTTATTTTATAGTTTAGTTATTTGTTTATTATCATTTCATATCTTAAATCATCCATCCATCCCGTTTACTTATAATATTTGGGAAACTGGTCCCGTTATCCCCAGTCGGAGCCACTATTCCAAACGGAAAAGGAGCTGCACTAAGTTCCGAACCGGGTGGTTTCCCCGATGTTGTTGCAACGAATTTCGGGGCATCAACATTTTTGGCGCTAGAAGGAGGGCATCAACTGTGAATGGCAAGTAGGCCTAGGAGCACAAACCATTCTAAGAGTAATTCCCCCTCCAAAACCCCTTCTCCTTCTCAATCACATGTTGGTTCTCCAACATATGATCAAGAAAAAGAAGAATCAACTACCACTGCTCACACCCATCATATTTCAGAACATTTAAGTCTTGAATCCCCTGAAGTTCAGTCTCTTATCCACAAACTTCAGAGCTTCTCGATTTCACCTCAAAAATCTGAAGTATCACAAAGCAGTGCGACTTCGCAGTTAAGCTTATCTCATCCACTTACCAGACTTCAAAGTGAAAAACTTGGTATTGAACCCACTGAGTTTCCTTTACCAAAAAGGAAAAAGGCCAAGAAGATTACTGAAGTTTCTGATAGTGAAAATCTTTCTTCCATATCCTCCATTTCCACTCCTCCCCTGCGAAGCCAACCATCCACTCCTTCATTACACATTGTTGTTTCTCAAGGAATAAGCCCTACAGCATCTCAAACTTCTCACTCTTCAACAATTTCTTCTCCTCAGTCATCTGGAAGCTCATCAGTATTAACAACCATTATCGCCAGCACAATGGCAGACCCATGGACTACACCTGGTGCAGTCAATATGCCCGGACCATTACATGATCTGCCTGATGCTCCTGAAAAGTGGTTGCCTAAATTCAATCCAGATAACGGGACGCAAGCTGAAGAACATATTAACAACTTCATGTTAGCTGTTAATCTAAAAGGAGTGACAGAACAAGATGTTGTTGTAAGACTTTTCCCTTATACTCTGCAAGGATCGGCAGGATCCTGGTACTTCTCATTACCTTCTGGTTCTATTAACAGCTGGGCTATATGCCAAGAGCAATTCCTTATCAAATATGGAGATGACAGGTCTCTGGCGACTTTAATAAACGACCTCTCCAATTTGAGAATAGAACATAAAGAACCAGTAAAAGAGTTTAATGCCCGATTCAATAAACTCTTAAATAAAATCCCCACTGCTTCTAAGCCAAGTGAGCAAATCAGAAGCGAATGGTACATTACTGCCCTCCCTTCCAACATAGCTATTTTTGTTGACAGGGCTGGCAAACCTACCTTAGCCGAGAATATGAAAGAAGCACTTGCCGTTGAAAAACGGATAAATGCCCTAGAAAAGAAAGCAGTTTTGGAGGATAGAAAATCCAAAAAAGTTTCATTTAAAGAAGATTCCAAAAAGAAAACCCCAAAAGACCCATATGATATGGAGGGTTTACAAAAGGTCCTCAAAACATTGTCTAACGAAATGATTGAAATTAAAAAACAGGTGGCTGAAACTTCAACCAAAAGACCGTTTAGAACTTTTAAGAAAACGGAAACAAAGCCACCCAATGTTATATCTAATGCAGATTCTGAACAGGAAGATGAAGAAGAGGAATCAACCTCACAAACAGATGATGAAGAAGAAGTAGTTGAGTGCCATGGCATGTGGGATTTCATACTCCCAAATTCTGACACTGAGAATCAAGAAGAAGCTTTTCCTGTTACTACAAGAAGTAAAATCGCTTCTGAACCTACTCAAACAACTACAAAAAAGAGGAGTGCAGGTGCTGCCACACCAAAAGAAAAAGTTCTTCCGAAGAAGTCTACGGTAGCAGCTCCTCAAAACCGGCCTCCAATTTCTAATTCTCCTTCAACATCCAAAACACTAGTGGTATCTGACCATATGGAGTATAATATTGTCGATGACATGAAGAAGACCAAGGCAAACATAACCATGTTTGAACTAGGTAAATTAAAACATCAGCAACAATTGCTCCTAAGGGAATTTAACGCCATTCCCTCTTCCCCTCTTCCCAGTTCAAAAGCTGCTAATGATTCAGGACAACCCCCTCCGGATATGGTCGAGGCTACCGATTCGGTTCTGATTGGAGATAAATCCAATTCTCATACCCCACCTTTCTTGCTCACCTATGAAATCTATAATCGAAATCTGCATAACTGTTTAATTGATTCAGGGGCTTCATCCAATATTATGTCAGCTTCAATTTGTTCTAAACTGAACATAGAACCCCAGAAGTCAGCTATCCACATTGTACAGTTAGACAAAACCAAAGTATAGGTCATAGGAGAGATTAATTCCATGACTATCAGGTTGTCTGCTGATCCCAGAATAGTACAGAGAATAGACATTTTGATAGCCGACATACCTGAATTCTACGGTTTGATTTTGAGCAGAGATTGGTCTGAGAAACTGCATGGATACATTTCCACGGATTGGTCACATATGTGGCTCCCCTACAAGGGTAAGCCAAATCAAATAAGGATCGACCGTGAGAAGCATATGACTCATACATTAACCGATTTCGAACAAGAAAACCAGCCGGTGGATTTCAACAATAACATTTTGGGAAATTATTCTTCACAATCATTCTTTGGCAACTTTGTTGCCCAATCTTCCCCTTTTCAAGTTAACCATTGTACATCTCAAGTAGAAAATTTTTCACAATCAAATTTATCCAAATGCTTTAATGTAGATCAAAAGGATGTAAATATTTTTGATTCTCCTTTATTTTGGTCTTTGTATTTTGATGGCTCTAAGTCCAGCGAGGGCTCAGGAGCAGGTTGCATTTTAGTTAGTCCAAAAGGCGAAAAGACAATGCTTTCTTGTAGATTAGAATTTGAATGCACCAACAATACGGCCGAATACGAAGCACTACTGCAGGGATTATATAAGGCAATTGACCTTAAAGTCCAATATTTAAAAGTATTCGGTGAGAGTGAGATCATTGTTAAACAGGTAAGGAATACAATTCATTGCCTCTCAAGCCACCTTAAGCATTATCAAACGCTAGTGCAAGATCTCACTTCACATTTCTCAACATTCAATATTTCTTCAATCCCAAGATCGCAAAATTCAGCAGCTGATTTACTAGCCAACGTAGCTTCCAAGCTCCTCCCTTCCGAAGACTATAGTCTTGATAGATTTTCTGTAGAGTTAATTTTTAGACCTTCAGTTCCTGATAACATCACTAACTGGAGGGTTTTCAACCATGACGAGGATATCTTGCAATTTTTAACCTCTGAAAAGTCCTATGACAATCAAGTCATTGAAGAGGATGAGCATGATTCTCAAATAAAGCAAACATCTCAAGATAACGTTATTCCTAAGCCTGTGGTAAAGCTTGAAGACCTCTATGACATTAAAGATAGGTTTAAACCTGTAATTAATGCTAAACTCCA
Source organism: Pinus tabuliformis (assembly GCA_031772625.1). Taxonomy (NCBI): domain Eukaryota; kingdom Viridiplantae; phylum Streptophyta; class Pinopsida; order Pinales; family Pinaceae; genus Pinus; species Pinus tabuliformis. The sequence goes on along the minus strand of CM062817.1, from coordinate 1,889,848,805 downwards.
GAGCTCTACTCTTAGGTTTGAATTGATTAATTTGGGAACGGCTCAAACTCCTCAAAATATAAATTTAGGATTAGGACTTTCTACAGTAGAAAAAGAAGCATTTTTCAAAATTTTAAGAAAAAACAAACAAGTTTTTTCTTGGAAGTATGATGACCTCAAAACATATGATACATCTATCATACAACACACTATTCCTATGCTTCCCGATCAAAAACCAATCCAGCAGAAGTTAAGAAAAATCCATCCAAATTTGGAGAGCCAGATAAAGTCGGAACTTAATAAGCTTTTAAAAGCTAAGATTATCTTCCCTGTCCGACACTCAAACTGGGTCTCCAATATGGTACCCATCAGGAAGAAAAACGGCGACATCAGAATTTGTATTGATTTCAGAAACTTAAATAAGGCAAGCTTAAAAGATAACTTCCCTCTTCCTACCATGGAGCAAATTCTTCAATCGGTAGCAGGATCTGAATTAATGTCTTTTCTTGATGGTTTCTCAGGATACAATCAAGTGTTGGTTCATCCTGATGACCAATTAAAAACTACATTTAGAACTAAATGGGGAACTTACGCATACCAAAAGATGCCTTTCGGACTCATAAATGCAGGAGCGACATTTCAAAGAGCTATGGATACAACCTTTAGAGGGTTAATTAACCGAACAGTAGTTGTCTACCTCGACGACATTACTGTATATTCTAAAAAGAGATATAATCACTTGCATGATTTAAATCAGATTTTTCAACGATGCAAAACATATGGTATCTCTCTTAACCCGAAAAAGTCTTTCTTCGCTCTCAACCAGGGCAAGCTCTTAGGGTTTATTGTATCTAAGGATGGCATTTATGTAGATCCTGAGCGAATTAAAGAAATTTCTGAAATTCCTTTTCCACACAACAAAAAATCGATGCAGTCGTTTTTAGGACAAATTAATTTCGTTAAGCGATTTGTTCCAGATTTTTCACAGATTGTACTACCACTCCAAAAGATGATTAAAAAGAATTCAACCTTCAGATGGGGATCAGAAGAAAAGCAAGCTTTTAATGATATTAAGCAATCCATAGTCAATGTCCCAGCTCTGAATACTCCGAATCTTTCTAATCATTTTACATTGTATACTATTGCCTCTGACTTATCTTACGCAGCAGTACTCACACAGTTGAATGATGACAATTTGGAAGCGCCCATTTCATTCTTCAGTTCAAACTTTCAAGGCGCCGAATTGAATTATTCCGAAATTGAGAAACAAGCTTTTGCTGTCTTTAAAGCGGTCAAACATTATCGACCCTTTCTTCTTAAAACCCATACTAAAGTAATAGTTCCTTTCTCAGCAGTTAGGCAACTATTAATTCAAAAGGAATTGGGAGAAAAGAGGGCAAATTGGGTCGCAGCCCTCCAAGAATATGATCTAGAAATAAAGCCAGCAAAATTTGTTAAAGGTCAAGGTTTTTGCAGGATCTTAGCAGGAGCATCAAACATTCCTGAATCAGGTGATACAGAGCAAAACCAAGAAGTTAATCAGCTAAGTATACCGGATTCTGAATCTCAATATTCAGATCTAATCTTTTATTTAAAGAATGGTTATGCACCTACCAATTTGTCCTACAAGAACAAGAGAGCCATTAGATTGAAAGCTAAGAGTTTTTCTCTTATTAATGATGTTCTCTTCAGGAGAAACTATGATTCCGTATTACTAAGATGCCTTGAGAAACCTGAAGCTCAAAAGGTTTTGCAGGAGCTACACGATGGACCGGCAGGAGGACATTTTGGAGCTGATACAACAGCTCATAAAGTCATTCATGCTGGATATTACTGGCCTACTTTGTTTAAGGATGCTCATGAATATGTAAGGAAATGCATTAAGTGCCAAACTGCCAGTGGAAGACAACAAAAGCCAGCTTTCCCTTTACAACCAATCAACATTGAACAACCTTTTGAACAATGGGGATTGGACATTATTGGTGAAATTAATCCTTCATCTTCCAAGCAACACAAGTATATCCTTACAGCAACTGATTACTTTACAAAGTGGGTAGAAGCAGTTCCATTGAAGACAACAAACTCGGAGGCGATCATCGAATTTATAGATCAGTTCATCGTAACCAGGTTTGGTGTCCCAAACGCTCTTGTCTTTGATAATGCTTCTTATTTCTCAGGCAATGCAATGATTGATTTCGCTATCAAAAGAGGATTCAAATTAAAGTATTCTGCTAACTACTACCCCCAGGGCAACGGCTTAGCAGAATCAACGAACAAAAATTTGATCAAAATCATTAAGCAAACAATTGAAGAGAATCATAAGAACTGGCATAAATCCTTGGTTTTTGCATTATGGGCCGATAGGATTACACAGAAAGCTTCCATAGGGACCTCTCCGTTTAATTTTGTTTATGGAAAAGAAGCAGTCGTACCAACCAACCTTCTTCTCCAATCTTTAGCCCTAGTGCAATTTATAGATGAAACTCCTTCTTCTTCTATACAGTTTAGACATGATCAAATCCTCAAACTTGAAGAAGAAAGGGATAAAGCCAAGGTTACACATGCAAGACATCAGCAAGTCATTAAATCAGCTTTTGATCTAGCTTCATCTAGCCCTAGACAATTTCAAGTCGGAGATTTAGTCCTGAAATGGGACAAAGCCCATGAAGATAAAGGTAAACATTCCAAATTTCAAAAAATGTGGCTAGGACCATTTCAGATCTGTGAAAAAGTAGGCCATTCCACGTTCATTCTGCAAAATCTATCAGGGGTGAGGGATTCTCTCCCTGTCAATGGTCTAATTCTGAAGAAATTCTTTAACTGAGGAGGTAACCCCTTCTCTTTGTAGCTTGTTAGTTTTACATAGTTTGTAGGATTTGTAGGAATAAGAATGTGGGACTTTCCCATTGACCTTTCGCTGTAAATAAAAGCTGTCTCGCCATGACAATATTAATTTTTACTTTTGAAAAATAGCGTCCTGAACCGAGAGAGATCATTTCTAGGAAATTAGATATCTTTTTATTCTGAACATTACAGACTGACCTTTATAAAACTTCACCCTGAACAAAGTTCTATGAGTCATCTTGAGTGTTTGAAATTAGTCCCCAAAGGTTATCTATATGAAAATAGGAGCTAATTCATCTTCAGCATCTTCAACTCTTAAACCTGTCATCCATTTATTCTTAATAAGATAATTGTTCATCCCATTCACCAACAGTTTTTGATTACTCAGAGTGTAATTCTAAAATATAAAAGATTAAAGATAAGAGGTCTTATCACAAGCCTGCTTACCATGTTCATAGGAAAATAATTCAACTGACATTACCAAAACTGCATATCAAACAGGGTAATGGCTTGAAATCTCAAGACAAGGGGTCTCATCACGAGCCAGCTTGTTCAGTTTAATTACTACCCGTGAATGGCATTGTCATTTATCTGGCCACCAAACCAGGACAATGGCTTTATCTTAAGCAAAAAAAAAAGTTGAAATTCAAAAAAATACGAGAATATCTTTTGAATTCATTCTGTTTGATCACACTCTAAGGTGAATGGAACAATGGACAACAATATGGTTAAAAGGTAACCCTGCCGAGACTATGAATGTTTGCTGGCAGCAGAGGCTCTACCTGTGACAGAGGAGTTTATTTTAAAAGCTGATGTGGAAAGGTATTCTATTTTTACCTTTATAAACCAGTAAGGACTTATTTTAATACTCAAAGTGCATTTATAAAAAGAGGAAGTTAAATGAAGAAACCTGTTTTATTTAGAATCAATAGACATCTAGTTATATTAGAAATTTCCTTTCTTTTATAAAGATTCTATTTGAGAAAGTGTAAGTATAATTGTTAGTTCAGAGATAACTGGTTCTGCCAGCGAATCGCCAATTGTTGTGCCCTACAACAACCCCCCATTTCATAACATTTTTATGACAAACAATTTACATATGAAATGGGTCCCTTTTAAAATTTTTAATCGGCATTAATAAACTTGTTCAAATAAGGTATGATAATCAAATGAATTTATGCATAAAACCCTTGTTGAACAAATGATAAACAATTTTTGGTTAAGTCCAAAAAAGTAATCGCAAGTTCGGTTGCCATCTTGGTTTTTCCCGATGGGATATCGCTATCGGCCATCGGCAATAGCCAATGCACACACAAAAAAGGTACACGCCTTTTCCCCGATGCGACGCGATATCGGCGATCAATTATCGGCGCTATTTCTTGTGAAAAATGTTTTGAAGCTTTTACCCGATGCAATATCGCATATCGGCAGTCGGTACAATCCTACACATTTTCATAAGACGTTCATATCTTCTCCCCGATGCGATATCGCTATCGGCATTCGCTATCAGCATTCGCTAAAGCAATTGATACACATTCAGGGGTTATGTTCGCACGCCGAATGCGATATCGCTATCGGCGTTCGCTAAAGAACTTTCCCAAGTGATAACGCTACACACACTTCGATGCGATGTGATGACGCTTAATGATGACCTCAGTTCCAAAAGGTGATTATTTCAAAGCATTAAAATTTATATTTAAACTCGATTTGACAAAAGCACAAATTTCAAAATGCCGTTAAGTGAAGGGATAAGGTAATGCATGCGTATTTAAAGCTTTGCCCCTTCGAATTAACGAGCAATTACGATTAGACCTTTGAAGAAATCTATTGCACGCTTTAAGGGGTCATTCGGTTTAATAACTTAAGTAATGGTCATTTATGGAGCTGCAGGCTGTAAAATCATCATCATTGCATATACGGTGCCTTCTCAAATCATTAGATCCGCAACCTCTTTTGGAAATAATCTCACCACGCTTCAAATAATATATCTATCTCGTTATGGATTGTCATTGTTATTTCTTTGTTACGATTTCTCTTGCCTTTGTGTAGAATTCAATTGACGAGAGAAGTCTGAACATGATGGGAAAGAAGTTCAAGAAGGTGGCAGGTTCTACTGCAACACCTGTCTCAGGCCAAGCCGCTACAGTTTCGAGGAAAGGCCTGATCTCAGACACTACATGCACTGGTCTTCCTGGTACTACATGGCAAGGGACATACAATTTGCTAGAGGGAGAACAACCAGAGGCAACAGTAGCGGAGGCAAGTGTGGATGAACTTAGAAAGTCTGAGGCAACTCTTAAGGATTTGGCTGATTCATTTCTGCACAGAATAGCAGCCAGAGAACAAGTCTTGCCTTATACTGATGTAGTACGTTGGGCAATTGAAGAGATTACTCTTACTAATAGAACCTTCCATACTAAGGATGGAAGGATTTTCGGTTCTTTCAAGCCTGACGATTTAAGGCGGATGTATCATTTGCCCAATCCCGAGCAATCCTATACCAGAACCTTTGTGGAGAAATTCGCCAGAGAAAATGAATCACCATTCGAACTTCTCCGAGATTGGAGGCAAAATCCAGCAAAACACAAGCAAGATATGTCGGGTAAGTACTCCAATGCTTCTTTGGCTTCACCTTACTGTTATGCTGGAATTATGATGTGTAGATTGTGGGGATATCATGATTCTGCAAATATCCATGTTGATATGGTTCCTTTAATGGACGCGGCCGTCAATAGTATAATCATGGATTGGGCCACTATTCTGTCTGATAAGTTGGTCTTAGCTATTCGTGACTTTAGGGCCAAAACCAGAGTCACCGAAAGAAAATCCCCCCCCTTCTATTACTCTGCCTACATTATGGATATTCTTTGTTTTAATTCTGAATTTCCTGTCCTTGGTTGGAGATGGACAACCCATGACCCAACACCTATTCATTTGTATCATCGCAAATTGTGGAAACCTTCTCATAAAGACCATTTATATCAAATTTGCAATGGTTTTATGGTTCCCGTTCACTATTCTATCTTTGACAGACCTATCCCTAGAATTTCTTATGAAGCCTCCTTTGACCTACCAGTCGTATCCCATTGGTTCGGCGAAGAATGTTTTTCCTATATCAGAGTTTTTGGAAGCAAGGCTAGGCCACATGTCCTTCCTTTGTACATGCCAGACAAATTGCTAGCCCGAGAAATCTCCTATCAAATCATGTCTAAGGGTGTAATACAAACTCTCAAAGAAGAGAAGAAGAAAGGATGGCCATCTTTTCCCATAAGAATTGGAGTTTTTACGCTGCTAAATTATAAGCATGCAGAAAAGGAAGCAACAAAACTCCAAAAAGTATCTCTAGCTTCTATTCCAAACAGACTCTATGACCCGAAAAAGGCTGCTTTCATTGCCTTAGAACAGGCTAAGCTGACAAAGGTCGTTCATCAAGAAGACCTATTTGATGACTTGTTCATGGGTGCCGATTCAATAAGCCAAGTCAGACAACTTGCTGCAATGAGATATGAAGATGTGGAATTAGCTGAATTTAATAAACTTAGAAAGCAAAGGTTGCAAACTTTGCCTCTAGAGTTATTATCCATGACCCCAACTTCATCCTCAAGCGAGCCTGATCAGCTGGAAGTGAATTCACCTCCCGTTACCATTAGAGAACAGGAGGAAATGCAAAACAAGCTGCAGGCAGATCGCCAGCAAGAGGCACAAATTGAAGAAGAGAAAAGAAGGCAAAGGGAGCAAGAAGAGCAAAGAAGGCAAAGGGAGCAGGAAGAACAGAGGAAAAGAGAGGAAGAAGAAAAAGAAAAGAAAGAACTGGAAGATAGGCAGAAAAAGGAATTAGAGGAACAGCAACAGAGAATACAAGAGGAGCAACAGCGCGAGGCGTTCGAGGAACAACAGAGGATTGAGAAAGAAAAAGAACAGAGTAAACAAATCTCTGTTGATACTGAATTGATTAATGAATGGAACCAATTCGATTCCATTATAAGTGGTAAGGAAGCCTCCAAGGACTCAGATGTTTCAAAGACTCCCGATACTACTGTTTCTCCGGTTCTTGAAGGAACCAGCGGCACACCTACAGTACAGAACGTTGAGGAAGTTACTCAGAATCCATCTGATCAGGTTGATCTTCAGGTAGAGGAAATTCCTCCTCTAGAAATCTTCTACAGCCCTAAGCATAAAGCCGTTGTAAGACGCTCAAGGAAGAGGCGAAGGCTTGATCAACCTTCTGTTTCAAATGAGCAAACAATCACGGGCAATGTCGTCTGGAAGGGAGAATTAAGTCCCTCTGAAGATTTGACAAAGCTTTCGCAATTTGCGGGAGCTTATTCAGCGGCAACCATTGACAAAGCATCCGAAGTGAGTCTTCTTTTGAAGACTAAAGAGCATGAGATATATGCATTGCAAGAAGAAGTGATAGAAGCAAAGAATAAGGCAGCACAGGCAGAAGAACAATTGCTGGCTCAACAACAAGAGAATCATTTGTTAACCCAGCAAATTGAGAAGTTGAGGATAGACCAAAGTGACAAAAGAGCACAAGAATTGTCAGAGGAATTATCCCAATTGGAGGCATCGAATGAGCTGTTAATGAAATCTAAAGAGGATCAAATAGTTCAGCTCTCAGCACAGCTTGAAGGTATCAAAGGTGCCGAGAGTATTGATGATTTCAGAGCAGAGGCAACTCTGATAAATGGTGCATTGATATCTCAGACCAGACTTTTGTGCCAACAACTAGTTGAAGCTGAGACACTCTGTGACACATCTACAGCAATATGTGAACAAATCGAGAAAGCCAGGACTAACTTGGATCAGGCCGAAGATGACATAATAGAGTATATTGAATGGCAAGATACTCCAGAAGGGCAAGCTGCTAATTTAGCCCGAATCAGTGTAACTTACAAGAACATACTTTTCATGGAATGGGAAACACAGGTAATGAAGGCAGAGAGGGCAGCATCCAGATGCAAAACAATTTCCAAAAACATGATCAATCTAGTCAATGATACATTGTATCTGGCAAACATGATTTCACAATGTACACCTGGAAACATAACAACTGCAAATATGCTGGAGCATAGGAATTATCCCGAGCTTGAAACACAAAGGCGGTTAATTGCTGGAGTGAATACCTTGACTGCCGACGCATACTGGCTTTTCTTGATTAAACCACATTCTCAAAGGTCGGCCCTTAACTGCCTAACAGATGCTCTCCGATACCTGATTGTCGATTTCCAAGATGCCACATATGATGCATAGCTGACTTCTCGCCTCAATACTCCACCAGAAGTAGAGCCAATGCTGGCGATATGTCAGCGAAAGAGTAAAGGCAAAGAGACAACTGACTGAAGCATCGCCGCCGACTGCCGAATCACCCAAATGCAAAATGATATTTGTTGATGCCGATTTCTTAGTTTTTAGTTTTTAGATATTTAATAGTTAGATTAGCATAGTATTTATAGACCCTTTCATTGTTTTGGAAAGGGTCGTAAAAATTTTGTAAAAGACTTAAAGGCTGAAGTTTGCACTACTGTGCTTCAGTTTATATTCTTTTTGAAACTCGACCACTGGTCCTTAATTTTACTTGGAATGCTGTTTAAGTAAATTGTGCACTATTGTCGTTTGCTTGGAATGCTTTCTGGTTGGAAGGAAGGACCGCGACATAGCGATTAATATATTGGATTGATCAAACAACTTGCATGGTACTATTATCTGTATCTGTTCTCTTTTCAATTATATGAATTGCTGTGTTATTACTTTGCTATTATTGAATACATGTATGTAATACAACAACAAGTCTGCATTTCATATCACTATTGAATGTTTTGTGATTTGTTATCTTTCACTCATGTATGTATCAATGATATAAATGACTGAGTGCAGTAATTCGCTATTATAGCTCTGCGTAACTACTTACGCAGAGCAATCTCAAATGATTAAACATCTATGCTTGTTGTTAGTGTCATCTATATGCCTGTCATTAAGCATAGGTTATCAAATGCTGCACTGTCTGAATTGATAAGTCCCGGGATTAGCTTATAGTTTTTGTATTTCTTTTATAGTTTAGTTATTTGTTTATTATCATTTCATATCTTAAATCATCCATCCATCCCGTTTACTTATAATCTTTGGGAAACTGGTCCCGTTATCCCCAGTCGGAGCCACTATTCCAAACGGAAAAGGAGCTGCACTAAGTTCCGGACCGGGTGGTTTCCCCGATGTTGTTGCAACGAATTTCGGGGCATCAACAGATCCCTAAAACTCTGGGTCACTATACCAGCCCCAGGAGGAGGATATCCAGGATAACTTGGAATAGGAATCGCATTCCGGATATTGTATCCTCCCGGAAAACCAAGATTAACCGGACCGTACTGGGGTTGTTGAGGTTGTTGATAAGTATACCCAGGATACGGTTGAGACTGGTAAACTGGCTGCTGGACAGCAGGCCCGTATTGATACTGTCCCTGGTACGGTTGATAAGTGAACTGGGGTTGACTAGTGACAATCGTACTTAAACCAGGTTGTCCTACAAGCATCTGAACCGTAGTTTGAATCGTAGATCCAGTCAATGGTAAAGATGTCTGAGGAGTAGTTATAGAGACAGTAGAAACCAGAGCTGTCGATACTCCAGAAGTAAGTGTGGTTGACGGAACAGATGTTGTGGTAGTTGCAGCAGTCATCTGAGATGGAGTACTAGGTGCAATAGGCCCAGACTGAGAAACTACCAAAGGTACAGAAGTTTGAACATTTGACTGGACTGGTTGCTGGGGTGAACCAGAAACTAAGGGTTGTCCAGTTTGAGATGACAACTGTACACTTGGTTTCAACACTTGTTGGCCTTGCGATGGATCCCACAATATGTTCATTCCGGGGTATTGACCCATAACAAGTTGAGGATATTGAGACCCATAACCGGATTGAGGGTAAGATTGATAATTGACAGGTACATTTCCCATACCTTGCACGTAAGATTGACCTTGGGGTGGTTGATAACCTTGACTCGAGTACTGACCTTGGGGTAGATACCCTTGAGGTAAATACTGATACTAGGGTTGACCTTGAGGCATAAATTGATACTGAGGTTGACCTTCGGGTACATATTGAGGTTGGGGTTGACCTTGAGGAATGTATTGCACCATAGGTACATACTATCCTTGAGGTTGCCCCCCAGCCGCAACTTGTGTACCTTGAGGTTGCCCCCCAGGCGTTACTTGAGGCTGTCCCCCAGGCGGTAACTGGCCTCCTTGAGGTTGAGAACCGGGAACTAAACCTGACATCATCTAAATGTCTCCTACACCCAACGGTTTATTACCATCGTTTCCAGTTAATAACCCATGCTCAATGGGTTGAGGAGATGGTCCCGCAAAAGTACCAGACAAAGACTGATACCCAGAGGGAACAGAAGGACCGCAGTACAAAAATGATTCAGGGGATTGAGTAAACATTGACGACTGACCAGACATATTTACAGGAGTATGAAAACCTCCAGGTGGATAAGGAGTACGAGGTGGAGAAAAACCTAACCCTGAGTTGTCTAAATAATTAGTTAACGAAAGATACCAAGTAGTACTTCTAGGAGGACTGTAAAATATGGATTCACGCTCCCTTAGATCAATAGTACGTTGATCTTCAAGGATAGAGACACCTATTTCTTCTTTTGGAGCAAGTTCTTCAATAGCTATCAAACCAGAAGGAAGATTTTCGGTGATGACTCGTTATACCCTAGGTGAATCAGGAGCACTAGAAGTTGGAGTAACAGGTTCAGATATTTCAGGTTCTTCGCCTATATCACTAGTAGATGAAAAACTACCAGCAAGCTCGGAAACTGCAATAGCTTCAGGATTATAACCTATTTCTAGACTTTGGTAATCTGGATGGACTACCAACGAAGACTCTCCTTCTTCAGGTGAACCTACTTTACTGCCACTAGGAGTTACAAGGACTTTCAAACCTTCGTAATGACCCGGACCTCTTCAGGAGGTTCACCCCGCAATCTATGGGATTTCCTCAACAAATCGGCCACGGTAACAATCTCAGGTGACTTGCCCCAAAGTCTACGGGACTGTCTCGGTAATTCAGCCACAGCTAAAAACTTTTAACTACTGCACACGAAAAAAAAGTAAAATCTCAAATCAAACCACCTAAAGTCTCTAAAGAACCAAACAAATTTTGAAACACACGCCTAAAGAATCTAGGGCGTCAAACCACGCAAAAACAGTAAGCTCTCCGGACCGAAAACACTAGTTGGTGATGAAGCCCAACCTCGCAGAATTCAGTACAGAAATGGTGGGTGGAACAGTTACCCCAACAACCTGCTTAATGAATATACTGGACCAAGTTCCTCCACTTTAACCGTCTCAAGTGAAGTGAACCCCCCAGAAAATCCAAGTGAGTCTAGCCGACGTCTACTCCAGGTACAGTGGGATCTTCCCTCCACCGTCACCTTGGGTAGAATCCTAAGATAATAGTCGCTAAGGTCACCAACAGCAACAAATACACCTGGGGGAACAGTTTACGCTCCGACAGTACGCAAGGGTAGAGTATCAATCTCAATCCCCTTACCGGCTCCTTGACAATAATCCAAGGTTTACCGATAAGTGACCCCAGGCTCCTCGACAATGGTTAATCCAAGGTTTACCGTTTGTAATACGTGTGTGTGTGGCATCATTCCCAATGAGGGAGGATTGATCCCCTCACTGGTTCGGACACGAGCTCGTGCTTCTCCTTTAAGAGGAGCTTTCCCAGAGTATAAATGCAACAGTTGGATTTATCCTACCACAAGATAAGCTACTTGTTTTGTTTTGCTGTCTTGGAGAGTTAATTACTCTCCTACTCCAAGACACTAGCCTGATCTATATTGGTGCTTCAGAGCCCTAGTAAAATAAAAATTTACTAAGTTGATTTTACTTTAAGCGTTAATTTTTATGGCTTTTCTTTAAGACAAAAGGTAGTGGAAATGAAACTGATGGTGTGTAGACCCGACTCAAATCCACTAAAAAGATGCACCTAAGATGATTTAGACTACTTTTCTTTTTCAATGAATTACCTAGCTAAGAGAGTTGGAAAATGCAAAATTGATAAAAGCAACTTTCTTAACAGACAATCAAAGAAACAATCTCTTTATCGTTTCCAAGCATACAACACATGACCACTAATTACTTCATGAAAATTCATTTCTCTTTCCAAAAACTTCAAATGCTACTTAAAACAAACTTTTCAAAGGAGATTTTTTTGTATTTTTTCCTATTTAACAAAGCATATAAAACTATTTTGACAAAAATCAATCTTAAAATCTATAAAATCTATGAAAAACTCACTCAAAATCAAATCAAAAGGAAATTTACCTAAAAGCAAATCTAACGAGGCAACAGCCTACAAAGATGATTCCAGGTTGTTTGACACGGTAATAATCAAACCAAGGACCAGCTCATGCAGAATCATAAAACAGTCAAAAACAAAAATCAAACTCTTTTGTTCTTTTTCTCAAGAATGAAATTCACAACTTAATTAGCAAGCCTTGTCGAAATTCGCAAAGAGACAACACAAAGGTAGGTTTCTCACACAGGTAGACTTTATGAAAGGTCTGACTCCTAAGAAGACTGAAAAAACCAGAGAGATCCAAGGTTTCACAACTTCTAAAGCCAAAGTCACTACAGGACCAATGCAAAAATCCAACCCTAGGGCTAGAACTTCTATGAATTTCACTAAAACCCTTGACGCTAACAAAACAAGCTTAGATGAAGATCTCTGATAGGTAACCAGTGGATCTGAGCAGTAAAAACAAATGAAAAAAAAAATCTAAGAGGCAAAATGGAAAAAATTTAAATTTTCTCAATTTTTGACAGGGTACGCAGGCGACTTGTTCAGACAGGTGCGGGCCCGCTCTGTGCACAAAGCTGCAGTGCGTACAGGTACGCACTGTGCTCAACGCAGAGGGTGCGTACTACTGGAAAAACCAAGAAAAATAAAAACTAATTTAACCCTAAGCTATGCCACCCAAATTCACAGTCAAACAGCCAAAAACCAGAAAGAAATCGACTTTTCTCAAATCAAAGTAATAATCAAAAGAGAAATCAATCGCATCCATGGACTCCCCAGCAGAGTCGCCATTTTGTCATGCGGAAAGAGTCAATTTTGTGGACAAAACCGACCTCCCTAGAAGCTAAGGCTTTCTAGTGACAAACAAGAAAATTTAATCCTATCTTTCTCTAAACATGCATTAAAATACAAGCAATCAGATGTTTTGAAACATACTTTTAGTCCAACGCTTAGTTGTTGTAGGCCAGCCTCGTCGATCTAGATGAGCTCCTCCTTCTCTTCGAAACCTTCATTCACCAACAAGCAAACAATTAAATAATACCTGAATAGCTCATAAAACAATACATGTTCATCATACAGACCAAGGAATATATGAAACAAACTATATAAAATAACTCGTTGAGAAAAATGGACTGAATTGTATTAAAGTGGAAACAAAGAAACCATTACAACCAGGCCTTGGTGTTGTGCAGGTCCCTCCTAGGGTCCAACAAGAGTTCTCCTTTACTTTGATAAGCTCACCCACTTCCAAATGAAGCTAAGAAAGGATGGGTATCTCTCCTCTCAAGCTCTATAAGGGAGTCCTAATTCCAGCAGCATCTACCCTTAGGAATGTTCAGCTTTCAACCTCCTCTCCCTCTGGCCCAAGACCTGTATTTATAGTGTTTAGGAGGAAGTTAATCAGGTCCACCATGAATGGGATAAGCCCCTCTTTCAATGGGATAGCTCCCCTCTTCATGGGATAAGTTCCTCCTTTATTGGGGTGCATGAACCAACTGGAGGCGCTCCATCCTCGTCAAACAAACTTCTAGAAGGCTCTAGAATCAACCACAAGTAACTTTTTTGGAGTAAAACTTGCGCCTTTTGATCTTTAGAGGAGTACGTACCCATGGCTTTACATACAGAGCGTACAAGTACGCAGGTCTTGTGAACTTGGGGCGCGTACCCGCAAGTAAAGATAAGAGAAACTGCGTAACCAAATTTTTATTGATTTTGAGGACTTTTCTCTCTTTCTTGGAGTTTGACATGAGGAGCAGAGGTATAAGACTTGCCAAGGAGGATAGTATGACAGGTGATGGAGCCATACTAAATGCAAATAGTCATGGTGACAAATTTTAGTGTAACAGATCTGGAGGCCCCAGATCTAATAGTGGAGACTGCGACCAATGGGAAACCAGATTCGATAGAGAAAATAAGCTTTGGCACATAAAGGTTGAAGTCCAATTGGACCACTAAGTTGGCGAATGAATCATTTCCGAGAGTAACCGAAGTAACGAACCATTTGAGGAAGAGTTGGCTCACCTTGTGAGGAGACAAGTGGCCACCTCTCTATGAAGCATTACATTGATGATGACACAGAGTAGGGAGTTCCAGCACCAAGGTAGGCGATCCAAAGAGCCGGGAGAGGAAAAGAACAGTCGGGGAATGGAATGATTATAAGAGCCACGAACATACAGAGAGTAAAATGGAGAAAAAAAATGAATAGTGAGAAGGTGCTGAATGCACAAAGAGTTTGGGGAATCACTTAGAGATCGAGTGGAAAAGCTAGAGAGCTCAATTGATAGTAGCATATTGTTGTCGGAGTTGCTTAGAGGTTGAGAAATTCACAGAGGCATACAAAGGCCAAGCAAAAGAGCTTAAAAGGCCAGAGCGAGTGCCAGAAGCGAGAGCTGAGAGCCAGAGCCACATAGCCAGATCTAGATTCAGAGCCACAGCAAGAGCAAGAGCAGAGACAGAGCCAAAGCGAGTGCCAGAAGCAAGAGTTGAGAGCCAGAACTAGAGCCAGAGCCACAGAGCCAGAGCTAGAGTTAGAGCTACGGCCAGAGTAAGAGCTAGAGCTAAGAGCTAGAGTGAGCGCCAGAAGCGAGAGATGAGAGACATAACTAGAGCTGGAGCCATAGAGCTAGGGCTAGAGTTAGAGCCACAGCCAGAGAAAGAGCCAGAGCTAGAGCCAAAAGCCAGAGCTAGAAAGCCAAAGAGCTCCAAGAGCCAAGGGATAAGATGGTATTCTGAGCCCAATGTTCCTGTATAAAACATTGGAGTTAAGTGTAGGCACTTGTAAAAGAACTATTTCCATAATCCCAGAGAGCCTAATCTAGTTTATTAGAGCTCAAGGAGATATAGCCAAGATATCAGGGTGAACTCCATATTATATTATTGTATTATGTGTTTGTTTTTATTTCTTCTTTAACTACTGCTATATGCATTTATATATCAGTTTAAGTACCTTCCAATATCAACACAAACAACAGATTCCAAAGTAAATAATCAGTTGAAAAAAAATACAAGCATACACCCATATTGTCAATAATTTCGTATTTCTGCATTGGTTGATCAAATAGACTTGGGAAAATTTAAAGCTTTGGAAGTGGGAGAGGTTCTTGTAAGTTAGACAAGAAGCCCAAGAGCCCCATTTTCAAATCATGGAAAGAGAACAAAGCATGCTTAGTGGTGCCGGGTTAGGATAGGAATTCTGAGCAAAGGTGATGGAGACAACATGTTACCTGGTCAACAGATCACCTTCATCAGCGTTGGAGGGTAAGACTCCACAAGAGGTATGGACTGGTAAGGAACCATGTCTTTCACATATGAGGGTATTTTCATGTGATGCATATATACATGTTCCAAAGAAGAAAAGGACCAAGTTGGATAGTAAATCTGAAAGGTGCATCTTTATTGGGTATACATATGGTTTAAAGGGTTATAAGATTTGGAACCTAGTAACAAGGAAGGTTGTGTACAGCCAAGATGTGGGTTTCAAAGAGGTTAAATATGTTATTAAACATGAATTCCAACAAAAGGAACCTTAGAAGATAGAGTTTCAGCTTAAGGAGCAAGAATCAAACTCTACAACAAAGGAGGAATCAAAAGATGAAGAGACACAAACTCCAGGCATGAGAAGATCAGTTTGAGAAAGAAGGCAACCAGAAAGGTATAGTCTACCTTCTTTCTATTCAATTTTTTTATTATCTATTACTGATGATGATCCCAGAACTATGAAGGAAGCAATAGATTCAGAGCATGGAAAAATCTAGAAAGAGGCCATCATTGATGAAATGGCATCTTTTCATAAAAATGAGGCTTGGGATATGGTGGAGTTGTCAGCTGGAAGGAAACCTATTGTGAGAACATTGGTGTTCAAGAAGAAGACAAATGCAAAAGGAAAGGTGGAGAGATACAAAGCTTGGTTGTAGAAAAAGGTTATTCCTAGGTGTCGGGAATTGATTTTCGTGATATTTTTCCTCCTGTTGCCAAGGTAGGTTCTATTAGATTACTTTTATCTGTCGCTATTGCTTTTGATTTTGAGGTAGAACAAAGGGATGCAAAGACAACATTTCTTCACAGGGATCTGGAAGAGGAGATATACATGAAGCAACCTGAAGGCTTTATGGTGAAGGGTAAGAAAGAGCTGGTATGCAAGTTAAAGAAGTCTTTGTATGGGTTAAAACAGTCACCAAGGATGTGGTATCAGAAATTTGATACATTTATACGGGGACTTGGCTTAACTAGAAGCAAAGTAGATCACTATGTGTATTTTAAATTAATTGGTGACCATGTTATTATCTAGTCTTGTATGTGGATGATATGTTGTTGGCTGGAAATGAAAAAGAAATTATCTAGGATTTGAAGACCCAATTTTCCTCAAAATTTGACATGAAAGATATTGGTGCTGCAAACTATATTTTGGGCATGGAAATTAAAAGAGATTGGGAAAAGAGGAAGCTCTGGTTAAACTAAAGGAAGTATGTTGAGAAAATATTACAGACGTTTAATATGAAAGGTAGTAAACCGGTGAAGGTTCCTATTCCTGTAGGTCTAAATTTATTTGTTGAATAGTGTCCCAAGACATCAGAAGATGAAGAGGACATGTCCCGTATTCCATATGCAAGTGCAGTCGGTATCCTAATGTATGTGATGGTCTATACTAGACCAATCATTGCACATGATGTGGAAGTATTGAGCAGTTTTATGTCAAAACCAGGGAAGGAGCGTTGGATAACAGTGAAGCAGGTTTTCAGGTATTTGCATGGCACTAGTGATTATGGTTTGTGCTACCAAGGAAGACCAAGATTGGATAGAGTGTTGGATATTCATGGCTTTGTTGATGCAAACTAGGTTGGAGATCTGGATTAGAGAAGATCTACAAATGGGTATGTGTTTAACCAATTTGGAGGTGAAATCAGTTGGATGAGTAAGAAACAATCTGTAGTGGCACTATCAACTACACAGGTAGAATAAATTGGAGCCACTCATGCAAGAAAGGAAGCAGTTTGGTTGCAAAGATTGTGTTCAAGTATGGGGTTAGTACAAGGAGCTATAAGGATAGATTGTGACATTCAAAGTGCAATTTTCTTGGAAAAGAACCCTGCTTATCATTCAAAGACAAAGCACATTGATGTTCAGTATCACTTTGTGAGGGATATGATAGAAGACAAAAAAGTGTTGCTGGGAAAGGTCGACACTTTGAAGAATACTGCTGATAAATTGAAAGAATCTATGAGCTCTAAGAATTTCTCTTGGTGTAGAGAAACAATGGTCGTTTCAGGGCTAGATAAATTATTAAGCTCTCTTGTGGCCCCCTGTGGAAACAAAACAACAAGTGGGAGAATATTGGGTTGTGTTATATTCTTTCCATGACTTTCCCACATAGTTAACTAAGGGTTAGAGGGGGGGCAGAACCCCCCCCCTTCGTTGCACAGCGTGGGGTGGCAACCCCCTCGTCTAGGGGGTTTGAGGGGGGCAGGTAGCCCCCTCTACGGGGTTTGGGGAAAACCCCTTGGAAATTTTTTTTGGAACCTATATTAGGTTGGGCAGACCTACTTATGATTTTGTGCATGGTTTATGCACATGGTTTTGGACGTGATAGTTTTCGGTCCCTGGTATTGGATGCTTCGACATGAATAAATATCTATTGTAACATTGAATGGAACATAATGAAAAATCAAGCTAGTAGTCTTGATTTCGGGATCTAGGAAAATCTTTGTGTATATGTGTTTTATTTGATATTCTCTTGCATTGTTTATTTTCTATGTTTTGGAATTCGTATGCAGGTAATTCCTATACAGGATTAAAACCTACATCTCAATGTTCATATTATCTGCAAAATCTAGAAGTGCTTGAAGATGGTCCTCAGCTGAGGAACCAATTTCTCCATTATAACTAGGAAGATGTTTTAAATATCCTAGAGGGAATGCATCGAGGTTTTTAGGTAAAACTAAATCTACATATCTAGCCTATACAATAGGTTGGAGTTACATAGTAGAAGATGGTGTGTGAGATGTTTGTGTAGATGTTGAAGAAGAAAAAGAGGAATATGTTGATAAAGAGGGTGTATATCTATGTGAAGGTGAGGAAGGAGGAGATGAAGAAGGAGGATAACTCCTATATGACATTAAGGGAACTAACTTATGGACCTGTGACTGAGTACCCTCTTTAGTTTCAAAGAGTGGATTTGAGTATATAGAAAAGGTCCCTTCAGGTTGTTCAGAAGTGGAAGGAAGTGAATATGTAGTATGGAATATGAAGTCTGTAGGTTTGTAATCAAGTAAACGAACACCCATTTCAGACTCAGATTTAGGTGATTATGTTGGTAGTGGGGGTTCTTGACATGTTTCAAGTGAGTGAATGAGGAAATCTGATTTGAAATCAACTCCCCTATCTAAAAGTTCAAAAACCCTAGGTGATAATTGTGTCCAATCTAGATTAGATGGAATTTTTATACAGGGATCAAATGATAATATATCTTTAGATGACAAGGCTAAAGAAGAATAAGATGGTTGAATTTTTCTGTTAGAAGTGGCCCTTCTCACTAGTTTTTTTGGATCTTACAGAGGACTAACTGTGTCAAGTTCATAATAAGATCCAATGTGCTTAAAAGGTGCCAGTTTGGCACATTGGAGTTTCCAAGTGAAGAAGTTTGACCTATATAGACCTTTAGTGACCTTTAAAGGTATAGGATTTAGATCATTGTCCCAAGAAAACTAATCAAATTCGAATCCATGGCAACAACTCTGGATCGATGTTCTTCCTCTAAGATGATAATGGTCAATTGATCATGCCTGAACATCTAAGATATTTGTTTTGCAGGTTTTGGTTTTGTTTTTTATGCAGGACCAATACATAGAACAAACTGTAAGAATGATGTATTAACTCTTTTAGATAGTACTAATAGATAATCAAGGGGCTACTATTTAACTTCACACAATGATTTGAATTTATAAGGTGTGTAGAAAGAATAGTAAGGAGATATGATTAATTTAGATTTTAGACAGAAAGATAAGTTATCATAAATGGGAAAAACTTTGTCCAATGTTTGAAACTTAAACAAAATATGCTTAAAATTACATAAGATGTTGACACTTTTATGATTTAGAGGGAGTATTTCAGACAGACAATCCAATATCTCAATCTCTTTATGATAATAACTTCGGACGAAATTTTAAAAATAAATATAACCCATTTATTATCACTTGATATATCTGTAAAATTTAAACATATGTAGAATAAACATAACGAATTGAAACATAGTGAAAAATTATAGAAAAAAACAAGACTATATGAGACCAAATTTAGAATCCTTAGTTTTATTATCAGTGATCTAGAAACAACTTGTACATCAATTCTTTTACAAAATTTCTTATGGAAAGGTACCACCTTTAATAACTCATAAAAGAGATTTATTTATACAATTGTAAACAAAATATCCTAAACTGATTACAAAATACATTAAAATAAGATAGTGTTATCACTCAGAATTTTCTCAAGGTTAAAGAAAGAAATTTCTAAGGTGAACACAAACGAACCTTTTAAGTATAGGTTCTAGCCAACCTACACTCAGAGAGGGCTCTCTCTTTATAATTTAGCTTTGTTTTATGGGATATTAGGCTAGTTATGAATGCTTGTAGGGGATTTTTAGTTGGATGGTGGATTTCTGGGAACAGATGGATAGACCAAGACCTTCAAGCTATTGGGCTATGGAGTCAATTGAATACTGACTTAAGTGGATTAGATCACTTACTAAATGGAAAACTCATAGGGCAAGATAGTAAAACAGAACCTGGAAAATGTCAAGTTCAAGTGGATGAGATGGTCTTAACCAGGGAGAAAGGGTAATGAAGAATCCTTTAACTGGGGTCAATATGAGGAATAGAAGAGGCCTATCAACAAAGAGCAATTAAGAATTCTTTGTTTAATTGAGCCAAAGGGATAAAATATGAAGTAAAGGAGCATTCAAGAATTCCCTAACTATGATAGTCTAGAAGAAAACATTAAGAAAGATAAACCTTTTAAAACAGATTGCAGCAAAGAAAATTCTGAGATATCATTATTTCATTTATCATTCAGATTTCATGAAAACACGTATGATTATTAATAAAAAGAGGAAAAACAATACTAAAAAGGAGATATAGAATACTTAAATGATTTCTGTTTGACACAAGTATCCTGTAAATTGTCTCAGCTTTATTCCTTGATCCAGCAAGCCATACAAATGCTGATACAATAACAATTAAATTCCAGAAGAAAATGTCTATAAAAATGTTGTAGAATCCACCCAAAATACTTCAAATGAAGAAGTATTTATACTAATTGTAAACAGAAATATCTTGAAAAAATAACAAGATTAGTTTCACAAATATCTCCAACTGTTTACATTAATATAGGTTAAATAAAGGACATTCAAAACTAATGAACCTATTTGGCACTATTTGTATGGATTTACCGTGTCAAAGAAGAGAATGTCAAATTTGATAGCAACCCTTAGTTGATGATGAGACATCCCAGTCACTAACTGCATCCTTCCTTTGTGCATTCTGCCCCAGAAATTCTACAAACTCAAGGTCCAATGATACGCTTTTATATCTCTATTTGAGATAGATATGTAAAAAGTGAAAGAGGTTATTGTCGATATGAATGTTTTTGAGATAAACCTCTCAGTTTCCCAAAATGCAGGTCCAACTATTCACAATATTCTCTGCAAAAATATGTCAAAAACAAGACTTTGCACAAATTGAAAAATAGGTTGTGAAGACATGCACTTATCTCCCTTTTGGTAATACCTGTGTAAATAGTGAGATAGGTTTTGGTATACTAGCCTATTAGGAACAACAACCTCCTCCATTTTCATGAAATAATTCTTGTATTGGCCATAATAGTTTCTCCAACACTGTGACTTAAACAGGAAATTTCTGAAGAATGAACCATTTCCGCTCTGATTTCATCGTTTAACCTTGAATTTATTTCAACTGTTTTTCAATTTTACTTTGGATAAACTTCGTTGTAGCTGGTGAAAGTGTTTTCATCTTTTTTTAACCCTTGGTGTCTCCATGCTTATTTTTACTTTTTACTTTTTATTGTTTACTTTTACTGCTTTGTTTTTTCATCTATCTTCACTTTGACATGAATTTGTATGCTATGCTTTGTAACTGTCTTCTATGCTGTCTATCTTCATGGTAGCTAATTTAGTTGACTTGGCCTTCAATTTGATACTCTTTAATCCTGATACACTTTGACTGTTCTTTACTGTGTTCTTTTACCTTCATTGTATATTTTAGGATTTTCACTGTTTATTTCAACAGGAAATCTTTTAATTTCATGTTTCCCATGCTTGTCTTTTAATTTTGTGTTTTATTTTCCATCTCTGTTTGAATACACCTGATAACAATATTGGAGTAAATAGGTCTTATGTATAGTATTAAGACTACTTATCCAAGGTTGTGGTCTTCTAATCACCTATAAAACAAAACGAACTGTTCAGAAAGCATTAGTTTGCAGGGGAGCTCAAAAAGGTTTCATTTGAGCTTGAAAGGTCTGTGGAGTGTGTCTAGAATGCTTTTCGAGAGGTAAACCATGCTCGAATCAGTTAACAGAGGCTTCAGGTGGTGCAAATGGGTTACATAGGGTTTTACTGCACAATCAGGTGAAAACGAGCAAGATTGGGGTTTTTATGTTTAAAAGGGTAAATGGTTGATATTGGCAGGTAAACTTTGAATGAACAGTGGAAAATTTGTCATATGCAGAAAGTGGGAAGTGGGGGTGATTTGACATTTTTTGTTGTTTACGGGAAGCAGTAAGTGAGTTTCATCGCGCCGCTTATGGGAGGTAAATGGTTTTTAGGGAGGACCATGTGATTCCACACATCTTTTGACATGTAGCGTCGGAATTATTTTGGAAACTACTCACATCGCACACTAAAGGTCTACCAAAAGGCCCATGTGATATGGGCGATAGCCGTCAGATTTGAGGGATCCTTTCAAACGGTGTTCGCGGTGCTGAGGTGGCTATTGTATAAGAGAGGTGGGCCCAATATTAATTAAAAGACTTAATCATATCAGGGGCAATTTGATTGGTCGTTGAGTTATTAATTAGTCCTAACGACTTAATTACTTCTCATTAGCATGGCGGGGAGGTCAGGTTCTTAATTAACTACAGATTAGCTAACTAATCATGTTTATTATTTTATTTACGACTATAATTAGCCATCGGGGCAGGATATGTCAAAATTTTGGGTTTTTATAATAATACGAGTAATGGGTGATTTATTTTCAGGAGTTAAATAACACAAGTTAAAAGTTAATATGACTTTGCGGAAATTCAACATTCCCTAAGATAAAACATTTCTGAAAGTATCTTTCATCATATAACATTTATTGCTTAGGCTAAACGAATATGAGGGTTTATATGGAGAATGTTTTAATTTCCCTAAGTAAAATAGTATTTTACGTAGGAAAAGATTTTTAAGGGAGTGAGTGACTTTATGAAGGGGTAATTGTTGAGGAAGGGGATTTAAGTACTTTAGGTATTCCAAATTATTCGGCCAACGGTCCGGTCCCTCCAAAAGTAAGAGAAATGCTCTGAACCCCTCTAACTTTGTAGTGCCTTTACTACTTAGGGGAAAATAGTGAAACTTAAGGGGAAAATGGATAGGGAAATTAATTAATTTGACTTTGTTTCTTTGATGTGCTATCTCCAATGTGAGTTGTGCTTTTTCCAAGTGATGAAAGCAAAATATTTAAGCATTAAACTTAACCATTCACCACACACTTATTCTGCAACCATCATCTACTTACCCTACCTACTTTATCCTAGATTTTTTACTTCTTTATTAGGGTGCACTTAAACTCGCAAACCCTTATCACACTTTCTTTTCTTTTACATGTAGATATCTATCTAAGTCTGGCCTTATTACATCCAATGTTACGTCCCTATAATACTATTGATTACCCCATTACTATTGTAGTTGTATCCCTTATTAATATTATTGTGCCCCTATTGTCTCCATATTGTTATTATTGTGCCCCATAGAACCCCTCTATTGTTATTTTTGTGCCTTTATATTATTATTGTTAGGTTGGCTTGGTTATATTGTGACTCTTTAGACTCCTATATATAGAAAGGAGGTTTTTTCATTTGAATCATCCAAAAATTGTTCATTTATGTAATGTAAAGGAGGTTGCCCGCTTGAAGAGGCTGAATTCTAAGGCGTTAATCTATCTTTTCTACCTTTTGTGAGCTGGTGTCATAATATTTGGAATCAGAGCTTTGAATTCTAGGGCTTCGCTACTCCAAACTAATCATCGTGTAATTTGCGCTATAAATTTTTTTCTACAACATTTTAGATGCTACAAAACAAACCCATTTGAGAAGAAATCATGCTGAAACGCGGGTCTGAATTTTAGTACTTTTCATGCAATATTTGCGGATATATGATCTGAGGAAGTCGGTCTTTTTGCAGACTCCTGAATTACATTCCAAATAGGTGACCTGCGGAAAATAGTCATAACTTTTGTTTTGAGCATCAAATTGAAATTTTGTCAGAAGTTACAGAAAGAGGAGAGGCTGTAGTTTCCTGTGCATATTTTTTCAAATCATAAGGTGGAAACAGTGACACGTGGCACTTCATACAAGTTTGCTCTTCTGAAAAGGTATATAATCAGGTCATCTTGGGAGATTGTGCATGACTATTTCTTGGAGAATCTAAATTTGATCAAACTAGTGGCATTGGAAAGAGAACGTAGAGGGTTACTATAGATTGCAATTTCAGAACTGAAAGATTTGAAATTATAGATATACATCATAGGAAATATTGAGCTCCTACAAAGTGAAAAAAGGTGTGTATGTTTTTTTAATTTTTTGCGTAAACTTGGTTTGAAAAATTATTTTGAAGGAATTCAAAGGGCATAGTATAGCATTATTATCGATAACTGATGCCCCAAGGAAAGAAAATGAAAACACCTAGTAAGCAACCTGAAAGATCTAGCATGACTTATGAAGAAGAGGAAGAAATGCAACATGATATATGAAAATTACGAGACCAAGTGCAACAAATGTCACTCGCACAAAAAGTAACGGAATCTAAGATAGATGGTTTAAATAAAGATGTAGAAGCTAAGATGAATGACATAGAAGCTAAGATGGATGATTTGAAGACAGATTTGAAGACAGACATGGCAAATTTGAACACAGATTTGACAAATTTTATACAAGAGATATTTACTAATGGTGAAAGGGTAGTAAAGGAAACTCATGATGAGAAAAAAAAAATGTTAATCAATTTCATAGACTCTAATGTTGGATCTAAGAACCACCATATTCCAAAAATCAATATGAGGAAGTTTGATGGCAAGGATCTTGCAACATGGATACTACAGATGGAGCAATTTTTCGATCTCAATAACGTGCAAAACACACAAAAGGTATGTATTGCCACTTTATATTTGGAACCAAATAAGTTTGTATGGTATCAATGGCTTTGCTCTCATAAACAAATTTTTACTTGGGCAATTTTTATGGAAGAATTGACACCACATTATGAGGATACAAAAAGCAACACTTTTTTTAGCCAACTGATAAGTCTCAAACAAAAGGCTTTAGTGATGGATCACATTAAGGACTTCCAAAAATTGAAAATAAGGGTAAAAGATATTCCACAAGAGCATAAAATTGATGTGTTCACAGGGACTTTAAAGGATAATATTCAACATGAGGTTCACCTTTGGGAACTTGATTCATTGGAGAAGGAATTTAGGTTAGCAAGAAAAATGGAAAGCAAAATTATGGAAACTAGGAAGCCTGCCACTCACAAATATAAATATGGAAGTGTTGTTTCCCCTAGCCTTCCATAGACTATAAGGTTGACACCACAAAAATTGGAAGAAAAAATATTAAAATGGATTTGTTAGAGTTGTGATAGCGAATACACTAAGGGTAATAAGTGTGCTAAGAAGAAATTATTCTACATAGATTGTGAAGAGGAGGAAGAAAAGGAACAAGAAATGTCAAAAGAATAGGATATCCTCCAGGAACAAACCCTAGATAAAGAAATGATGAATCCAACCATATCTTGTAATGCATTTGTTGGAATTACCACTCCTCAAACTATTAAGATAGACGGAAACATCAAGAAGAAAAAGGTAATAGTGTTGATTGATTCAGGTAAGTACCCACAATTTTATTCATTGTAAGATAGCAAAAGAATTGAATTGCTTTCTATATCCAGCACCAGAGTGTCAAGTAATGTTTGCAAGTGGAGGAATGATAAATTGCTCTAGAAAGTGCCATAATATCAAGCTATCCATGGGAGAATATGTATTGAGTAGCCCAATGCTTTCCATTCCAATGGGAGGTGCTGATGTTGTACTAGGAGTCCAATGGCTACAATCCTTGGGTACAATATCCTTTAATTTTCCAGAACTTTTCATGAAATTTTCTGCGGAAGGAAAGGAAGTTGAATTAAGGTGTATTGCAAGGAAAACAGGAAAGATAATCAGCTCTAACAATATGACAAAGCTTCTAAAAAAGGAACAAAGGGGTGTAATTGCACAATTATGTTCGCTAGAATTTTCCACACCGAAATCATCTATTTCTTCAAATCTCCAAAAAAGTCCTGGATAATCATTCCAAGGTATTTGAGACTCCCAAAGGTCCCCCACCTATTCATGATCATGATCATGCTATTCATCTGATTCCATGAAGTGTTCCTCCAAACATCAGGCTGTACAAATATCCTTATGCCCAAAAGAGTGAAATTGAATGTATGGTTGCAGAAATGCTAGAGGCTGGTATAATTCAACCTAGTCAAAGTTCTTTCTCTTCTCCAGTAGTATTGGTGCACAATAAGGATGGATCATGGCGCATGTTTCCAGATTATACGGAGCTCAACAAGCTCACTATTAAAGATAAGATTCCCATTCCTGTCATTGATGAATTACTGGATGAATTTCATGGATCAATTTACTTCACCAAGTTGGATCTTCATTCAGGATATCATCAAATCAGAATGAACACTGGAGACATTCCAAAAATAACATTTAGAACTATGAGGGTCATTATGAATTTTCGGTCATGCCTTTTGGCCTTACCAATGCACCTTCTACATTTCAAGGTTTGATGAATTCCATTTTCAAACCCTTCCTTAGAAAATTTTTGTTCGTAATTTTTGATGATATACTAATCTACAACAAGTATTGGAAGGATCATGTTGAACATGTTGACAGTATGCTACCACTATTGGAGTAGAAACAATTCTATGCAAAAAGATCCAAATGTTTCTTTGGAGTATGTTAGCTACCTATACCAATAGGTTTCATATTTCATGATTGGCAATGAAAAGGTCCAAATATGCTCTGCTTTGATGATGCAAAGATCACATATTTCCAAGAGAATACAATCTGTGCTTATAGCTTGATGTGGACTCAAATTTTGATGGATGGTCCAACAGCCTAATCTGGATCATGCCATGTTTTGAATTTTCAGTTGTAGAATAGAGAAAGAAGTCTATCCAAACTGTTTAATCTTGGCATACAAGTAGTTTAGGTAGAGAAGAAAGGCTCCCAACAACTTAATCTGGGACCTTGGAAGAAATAAGGGTAGAAGTAGATAGAAAAACAAAAGAAAAAGCCAAAGAAAAGAAAAGGCAAGTAAGGGTCTGCAAGCCTAAGTGCACCCTCCAAGAAGAAACAAAAAATGCTAGGCAAGTAGATGGGTAGGCAGTTGGGGTTGCAGAAGTATCATTCCTTACAATTGAAGGTATGCTAACCTATTTCACAAAGCAAAGTCAATGGATTGGGAAGTCTTTCTTCTCCATCAGGTTGCAGCAAGCAAAGAAGCATGTCTAACTTCCCAATTTTCCCCTCTCCATTCATTACTAACATCCCCTCATTAGTTGATATTCATGAAAGAATTGGTGGTTTTTAGTGGTTCTTAGTCCTATTAGAAGCCACATTTCTTGTCTAAAACTCTTTTCATTTTGATCTACTCCTTACGCTAAGTTATTTTCAAATAAACTTAGTGTTATCTCCCCTCATCCACTCCTTTCATCCATATTAACCCTAACTCTATTATATAATTCCCCTATGATTCCCTTTCCCCTAGTATTATAACACCATGGTGTATAAACCCCAAGCATTGTATAAATATCCCTCCCCTTGGCATTATAGCCAATAAATCCTCTATTAGGGATCAAATTGGCATCTGGTCACTTTGTTGAACCTAAGTCTAACCCCCTCCCCTCTTCTGAATCCATTTGGCCCCTTAAAACCCTCATTTGTCAAAGAAAACCTTATAAAAGACCTTGTTCTACCTATACCCGCTTTAATTTGCAAAAATGAACAAAAAACCCACTTTATCGTTTATCCAAAGTATGGGCGCCGGGTTATTTTTAAATTTTTATATTGAATGGACATTGAAAAACCTTTGTAAACCCGCCATATCCCAAGAGTTTCTGCCCAGCACTGATCCCGAAAATAAATATTAAAATAATCCCGCCACTTGTCATATCCACCGATCATCTCAGCGACCCGTCAACCGTCCGATCGAGCGCTTTTGATTGGACGGCCCTAATCCATATCGGACCGGCCCCGACATCCGACAGATACCTTTCGATATCTGTCAAAGGGTGACGTCAGGCCTCCGCCACGCGTCATCCCCACAGTTTATCGGAGGTACGCCTGCAAAAATCCCTCTTCCGTATCATAAGCGGTGCGATGAGAAACCTCTAACCGCTCCTGGTTTTCGGTCGATCTGCCCAGCAAACGTCACCACCACGTCATACCCATGTCAGTGCCACCCCGCTGTCGCGTCAGCCCCTGCGTCTACCCCCATGCTGATCTGTCTTGCCACTTCATCATATCCGTGGACCAATCACAGCCTGCCACCTCACCTGATGACATCATGCTGACGTCATCCGACCTAGACCTCACCTGATGACGTTGTTAACACCCAGGTTGTTCCCTATGACTCCCAATGGAATACGGCCGGGGTAACCACTAACCAATCTTTGGATCACAAATCCTAGCCAAACTGTAATCAGAGAGGGCTCTCTCTTTATGATTTGTCTCTGTTTTGATGGTGTTTTTTTAGGCTAGCTATTATGCTCAGGTTTTGTTTTTGTTTTGGTTGAAGGACTTCTTTCAGGGCTTAAGATGTAGAGTTCAGAGAATAGTATATCATTGGCCAATGGAGTCTAGAGCTGTGAAATGCTTTGAAATGCAGGAGTTATGATGTTCAAACTGCAGGGCCTATTGTGTATCTCAAACAAACAAATTTAAACTTACGTGGTGATGCATGGTTAGTCAACAGAAAGAAATTAAGAATTCTCTATTGAGATGGTGATGTGAAAGTGAAACATGTTGCACAGGAGAAAACTTGAATTCCTGAAACAAAGGTCACTGTGAAAGATATATTCTGAAAGTGCAGCAATTAAGAATTACACTTATCAAGATTATAGCTGAAGAAAAACATTCATTAACAACACAGATTGAACTCAGGGTATTGCATGAATAAGTCCTGAAGGTTATTCTTTTTCTTTGTTGTCAAAC
Organism: Pinus tabuliformis; assembly: GCA_031772625.1. Classification (NCBI taxonomy): domain Eukaryota; kingdom Viridiplantae; phylum Streptophyta; class Pinopsida; order Pinales; family Pinaceae; genus Pinus; species Pinus tabuliformis. The sequence continues at coordinate 1,889,820,135 of CM062817.1, read as the reverse complement.
ACTTAGAAATTAGAAACATATATGGATTTTAATAGATCGAAAATACATAACAAAGAGAGTTACAGAAACTTATTGTATTGTGAAATACACAGGAATCCTGCAGTTTTCAACAGACACTAGAACACATTCAATACTTCAGAAATCCGAGAAATTCCATCACTTTCTTTATTAAACTCTGAAAGGATTACAGCATAAGAACTTCTTCAGGAGAAATCAACAACAACCCCTCAAGCTTATGCGAGGGGAAAATATATACAAAACGTATTACAAAATATCTCAGGCGTTGAGTCATCTGAGAAATGAAATATCTTCACCAACGTTTCAAGATATTTAGATCAGAAAGTTATTACATCATTGAATACAAAGGAAATGCATCTTTATGCTTGTAAGAAGATATTTTGGCCTTTCGAGGCCACTGAGTCGATTGGAGTGATATGCATAAATGCTGAGAAATGCGCTTTTGGAGCTGCTCTACTGTAGCTTCTCGGCCTGGACACCTGTAGCTTCCTACTTTGCTTCGTTGGCCGAAATTTCTACTGAGTTGGCTCAGCTTTAATCTTTAATGCATGCTGATTCTTTTTAAACTGTCCTGTGTATGACAATTTGCATTTTTGATGATCAAAATTTGTTGAATGGCACCCTGTTTATAAAATAGTTTGTATGGCCTTGGTCCACCATTCTAGTGTAGGTAGTTGATGCCTGAGAATTGCATCCATAGTCTCCTCTGCCTCTGTATACTTATAAAAATTGGGAGGGGCCTCAAACAGGTGTTTGATTTCATTCATTATAAAAAATAAATTTTCTACTCTGTTGTAGAGAGTCTGTCCTGTGGCTGGCCCTGTTTCCTCTGAGGTGTTGGGCTTCTCATTGATCTGACTTGTGGCAAATGTGTTAACCCTTTTGGCATACTGGTCATGTGTGAACAATCTCCCTGCGTTGTTCAGTAAGCTAGGGAGACCTCTGTTTTCTAACACCTGAAACTTCTCAATAAACTTGTTCACCTCAGTCTGCATGTCCTGGGTTCTTCTTTCCAATGTCTGCACTAAGTTTCTCAGTGTGAGAACCCTCTTGATTAACTGAATGTGCTCAGTTCTGTTTGAAATTCCCATGGCAACCAACTGAGTGCTTGTCCTATTGTTAAGCACATTGATCATCCTGGTGGCTATTTCAGGCATGTTGCTTAGAGCAGCTCTTGATCTTTGAATCTCAGTCTGTGCTTTTGGAATGAGCTCTAACTTCTCATGGATTGTTTCAATATATTGCCATTGCTCATTAATAGATTGGACAATGTTGGCCCACAACACTATTTTAAGCTCAGCCACCACCTTATCTAATTTGAGCTCATTCTCTAGATCTTTGATTCTATCTTTAAGGGCTTTTATTTCTCTGCCCTTTTCTGCCACAGACTGCTTGGATTTGTCATATCTGTCATTCACTTTGGCCAATTTATCCCTGGTCTCATTCAGCTCTATCATTTGAGCTTCCAGGGCCTGGATCTCATTCCTCAGCTTTTGCATGTCTAGGCTTGGGGCCTACTCTGTTGCTGGTGGTGCTGCTGAAGTGGATGTTGCTTCCTATTCTGCTTGATGAGGAGGAGGAACAATGATTGGAGCAGTTTCCTCAAGGTTTATTAGTTCAGGAGGAGGCTGGGAGGTCTGACCTTCTTCTCTTTGCTTCAAAGCTGCCTGTAGTGCTGCCTGTGCAACCTCTGATTCTCCCAGCGTTTCTTGTGTCTGGATAAGCTGCTTGTAGAGAGACACCAACAAATCTGTGGCTTCTTTATCATGCCTCTGCTGGGCAACCTCATCTGTTTGAGGGTGGATTGTGGCTGGCATTTTTATCTTTTTCTTCAAATCAGCCATGTCTGCATCCCTTAACTTCAATATCTCCTGGATGCCCTTGATATCTTTGGGATCATGCCCAATCTCAATAATTATATCTTCTAAGGACCTAATTCTATTGTCCTTAGCCTGTGATGATGCCCTTTCCAACTCAATTGGGCAGCTGTTTTATTAAGGTTATTTCCAGCCTATAATTGTCCAAGGTTTTGTCTGCCAAGGAGGCATAGACCATCTCACCTGTTTGTTTTTGTGCAACTCAATTTTATCCATTGGTGGATGTATTTGGCAAGGACCTCAAGATTGGTCCTTATATAATCTGCATGAGACTGGGGCTATGCTACAGCTGGTAAGAAATGGCTCATGATCATCTTGCCTTCACTGACATCAAAAGCAGACATCAGTCTTTGCTGGTTAGTGGGAGCCATCTTCAGCAAATGATTATACAGCTGTGTTTTTATGGGCTCACTCCTTTTCTTTATGTCTATGAACTACTGTTTGATGCTCAGTTCACCCTCCCTCTGTTGGCTAGAGGAGCTGACTTCTCCTCCCACAGTTTTGTTCTGTTCCTCTTGGAAGGAACTTGTAGATGCTTCCCTGCTAGGTGGGCCCATGCCCAGAGACTGCCCTGTTGGCATTTCCTCATCAGAGAAAGGGTTTAATCTCTGTCTTTTCGCACCATGACTTTCTGATGTGGTCAAGGGAGTCTCTCTGTCCCTTTTTCTGCTAGTATCCTCCTTTTGTGGAGTTTGGAGGATTGATGCATCAACTGATGTTTATTGCCTAGGAGGCACCGTATTTTGTGCCTGCTGTTCTGTGGACATTGGGGCCTTAACTGCCCCTTCTTGCTGTGGGGGCTACTTTTTATTATGCTGCCCTTCTTCTTGCTGCAATTCCTGTTGTTGTTGTTGTAGTTGTACCTGTTGCTGTTGTTGTTGCACCTTCTCATGCTGTGGTTGTTCAGTATCCATCTCTTTTTCCTTGCCCTTGCTAGATATATCTTCAGTGGCTTTGGGTGCTTGCTGATTTACAGTCGAGGAGGATGCAACTGCTCCCACTTGTGTGCTTGGCAGTGAAAACACCTATGAACAAAGTTCAAGGTCAGCCATCTTTTTAAGATTCCTCACCGCTCTTTGATTCAGCTCATTCTTGTGTAGCGGGCTCTTCTAGGGTTCCTCTCCTCCATTTTGCTTGGTTTGCATGTTTTTCAATGTGAGGGATCTTTACATGATCATAGCCAGAGAGGCTATATCTGAGCCTTCTCAAAGTGATGAAGTGGTTGGGGTCATAAGGTTTCCAAACGAAACTGGTTTGAAGGCCAAGGGACTCAAGCATCCTGTCTGCTTCTCTCCAACCTTCCTCCCTTTGGTTATAGACAAAGTGGCCAAGTTGGTTCCTGACTTTCAACTGTGCTTTCTTGCCTTTGCCTGAAAAGTGAAGCACATCAACATTGCCAAACTGCCTGATGTATTCTAGGGCAAATAGCCTCTTAGGCACATATTTGGGTAGTCTGTAGGGAGGCAGTTCACACCCATACATCCTGATGACGGTGTGGTGCTGGTAAAAGTACAAGTCCCCAATGCTGTATGATTTGGATAACTGTAGGATCCTTTGCATTTCATCTGTGAGCCTTGGATGAGGTGAGCCCATCATCATTGACATAGTTGGGTGGATGAACTGATCTATGAACTCACAATAAGTATAATGCGTTTCACCTCTACAGTGGAAAACAGATGACCAATAGACCACTGATCTTGGATTGCCTTGGGCATCCTCTCTTTTGATTGGAAAAGAGAATTTCTGATGTTGATGATATAAGATCAACTGGTAAATGTAGGATGTATACCTGAACACTCTTTCTCTTGCCAGGTTCATTAGTTGCTCATGTATTTTATCTGCTATATAGGTGGCATAATCATAGCAGATAGGAGACTTTCCAGGAGCAAACATGAGCATGATTACCAGCACAGTTTGATCAACAAACTCAATGGAGTTGTAGCCCAAAATGGGACTAATCATGTTTGCCAGATCTCTGCCTAGTTGGTTGAGGTATACTTGATTGATTGGAGGATACTTCACAGAGTCAGAGCCAATGTATAGCTGGTTAAGTTTGGTGACCTGAGCATCTGTCATTCTGGCTCCTTGATTTATCAGGTCTACCAGTGATAGAGGGACCAGTTTCTTCTCGGTCCTGAAGCAGAGCATATCCTTGATAGCTTCTGGGGTGACATAAAACACAGCTGATCCTGAAGGGTCAAGAACTGCCCTGTGAGTGGGGTCATAGTTTTCAGCACACAGATGGATCAAATCAGGGAATTGGTTAACTTGAGGGAGCTTAAAAATAGGGAGGAATGAGTCCCATATGCCCAGCACATCTGTTCCAGCCTCATGCTTGGCCTTCAATTCATTGAGCAGGTGGATGTGAAACTTAGTACCCATCAGCATTTCCTCTGAAATCTGATAGTCCATGTCTGCCAGAGACTGCCATTCCAATTGTCTCTGAGGGGCATTTAATGGAGCAATGTTCAATGCTATTGGAGCTACTGGTGGATCCGTGATTTCACCTAAGATTATGGATGGAGTTACTATGCAGAGCAACACCAAGAGTTTTATTTGAGGGAGAAATGTGAATTGGATAGAACAGAGGGTGAGTGAAACAGCTGCAGCAATTGAAATACTGTTTAAAGTGAAAATAAGACCAATGTGTGGTCTCAATCTGTCTTTTTTAACAGGTAGGTGCAATCTGAGTAAGTTGTTTTGCGATTGCGCGAACAAAGTGCAGTTTTTTGTGAAAGTATGGGCAAACAAGGCTCAGCTGGTGTTTTTCGAGCTCACAATTGTAAATGGGGGCTAGGCACCAAGATTTCGCCGGTGAATTTTGTGAGCTTTTTGTGTCGTTTAAGCTCTTTTGAGGGAATTCACAGACAAAGTAGGCATATGAAGAATTTATAATGGAGAATACCTGGTAAAGAGCGAGCAATGGTCATGGACGACTGTGGAAATAGCGCGCTGGATGTCCCCGAATTGATTTCAGCAAAGGTGGTATAATTTGGACGTAAAATCATGCAGAGAAAGCAACAGCTCTTGTGGCAAAAAGTGTGAAAAAAACGCAAAAATTGGCCTAAATATGGATTTTTGGCATATTGGCGCATTTTTTGGATGACATCATCAGGTGGGGTCAAGGTCGGATGACGTCAGCATGACGTCATTGTGTGAGGTGGCAGGTTGGGATTGGTCCACGGGTATGATGAGGTGGCAGACATATCAGCGTGGGGGACGCACGGGCTGACGCGATGGTGGAGTGGCACTGACGTGGGTCTGACGTGGTGGTGACGTTGGCTGGGCGGATCGACCGAAAAGCAGGAGCGGTTAGCGGTTTCTCATCGCACCGCTTATGATACAGAAGAAGGATTTGTCAGGCGTACCTCCAATGAGCTGTGGGGATGACGGGTGGCGGAGGCCTGACGTCACCCTCTGACAGATATCAGAAGGTATCTGTCGGACGTCGGGGCCGGTCCGATATGGATTAGGGCCGTCCGATCAAAAGCGCTCGATCGGACGGTTGACGGGTCGCTGAGATGATCGGTGGATATGACAAGGGGTGAGATTATTTTTAATATTTATTTTGGGATCAGTGCTTGGCAGAGACCTCTTGGTATAAGCGGATTTACAAAGGTTTTTTAATGTCCATTCAATATAAAAATATAAAAATAAACCCCCGCCCATAAATTGGATACGAGAAAAGTGGGTTTTTTATTTATTTTTGAAAATTAAAGCGGGTATAGGTAGAACAAGGTCTTTTATAAGGTTTTCTTTGGCAAATGAGGGTTTTAAGGGGCAAATGAATTCAGAAGAGGGGGGGGGGGGTTAGGCTTACGTTTATCAAAGTGACAGATGTCATTTTGATCCTTGACAGAGGGCATATGGCTATAAATGCCAAGGGGAGGGATATTTTACAAAATTTGGGGTTTATACACCATGGTGTTATAATAATAGGGAAAAGGGAATCATAGGGGAATTATATAATAGAGTTAGGGTTAAAATGGATGAAAGGAGTGGATGAGGGGAGATAACACTAAGCTTATTTGAAAATAACTTAGCTTAAGAAGTAGATCAAAATGAAAAGAGTTTTAGACAAGAAATGTGGCTTCTAATAGGACTAAGTACCACTAACACCACCAATTCTTTCATAAATATCAACTGATGAGGGGATGTTAGTAATGAATGGAGAGGGAAAAATGTGGGAAGTTAGACATGCTTCTTTGCTTGCTGCAACCTGATAGAGAAGAAGACTTCTCCATCCATTGACCTTGCTTTGTGAGATAGGTTAGCATACCTTCAATTGTAATGAGTGATACTTCTGCAACCCCAATTGCCTACCCATCTACTTGCCTAGCATTTTTTTGTTTCTTCTTGGAGGGTGCACTTAGGCTGGCAGACCCTTACTTTCCTTTTCTTTTCTTTGGCTTTTTCTTTTGTTTTTCTATCTACTTCTACCCTTATTTCTTCCAAGGGCCCAGATTAAGCTGTTGGGAACCTTTCTTCTCTACCTAAACTAATTGTCTGCCAAGATTAAACAGTTTGGACATACTTCTTTCTCTATTCTACAACTGAAAATTCAAAACATGGCATGATCCAGATTAGGCTGTTGGACCATCTATAAAAATTTGAGTGCACATCAAGCTATAAGCACAGATTGTATTCTCTTGGAAATATGTGATCTTTGCATCATCAAAGCAGAGCATATTTGGACCTTTCCTTGACAATCATGAAATATGAAACCTATTGGTATAGGTAGCTAACAGTTCCACATGGGGATGGTTTTCATTTGAAAGACCAAGAAACGGCAGGTCAGATTTCCTTGCCCCTTGACTGCTCTTGCCAATCTTGAAGTTTGCTGCTTTGAAATGCCAAAATTGTGTGCTTCTCTTCTTGGTAGACCTCTGATTCTATTTACCTTTTGCTGGCAGTTTAAGAAAACTTTGAGAAATTTCATGTTTACATGTTGACAGAAAATAATATATACATCTGGATATGTACACAGGAAAACTCCGGCTGCACTTATGGGTGATATTCAAAATAGTGCTTCAACATCCTGCCATTCACTGGGCCTTCATCCAAATCAGCTTCATTGAGACTTTTAAGGAAATAGTTGTTGTTTCCTTGTACTGCTTGGACAGCAAATGGTCCTCTCCAAAGGGAATCAAATTTTCCATGTTTTCCCTTATCCTCTCTTCTTGAATCCCACTTGAGGACTTTGTCACCAATGTTGAAATATTCTGCCTTAGTTCTCCTATCAAAGGCCTTCTTTAATTTTTCTTGTAGAACTTGAACTCTGCTGAAAACTTGGTCTCTAGTTTGCTGTAAACATATGATTTGATTGATTCTTCTTTGCATATCATTTGGTTCAGCTTGGCTTTCTTTAAGAAGTTTCATAACAGGTACCCCTAGTGATGAGGGAAATTTGGCTTCCAATCCATAAACAACTCATATGGGCTGGTCTAATTGATCTCTTGGTTGTTAGTCTATCTTCCCATAGAGCATTCACAAGCTTCTTATGCCAATTCTTTTTGTCTCTTCTAGTACTTTCTTTATGATGTTTAACTGACTTTTATTTGATGACTCAGCAAGGACATTGTCCTTGGGGATTTATGCAGTAGAATGGCCAAGGTGATGTGAAATTTATGGCAGAAATTACCATCTTCTTGGATCTGAAAGCATCAACATTGTCTGTTATTTATTTATCAGGACATCCAAATCTAGCCAATATGTTGTTCTCCAAGAACTGAATGATAGTGGAATCATTTGCCTTGTCTGCATGGAACAACTTCAATCCACTTGGTGAAGTAGTCCTGTGGCTGTTAAGATCCATCTATGTTGGCCTGAAGATGAGGGATGAATTTCCCAAAGAAATACAAGCCCCATTGTTGAAAAGGTCTTTTGTTGCAATAGGCCTCAAGGG